>JACSVZ010000004.1:27992763-28592763 GCA_014706295.1 Lycocorax pyrrhopterus obiensis
TATTTACATTTTTATTGTTTGGGTTAAGAGAATGATGTGCTACATTTCCATAAGATATTTATATCCACAGAAAGCTGTAGGTCAGATTTAAGCAGCAAGAATCTAGTTTATTTAGGTCAATACTTATGGGTTACCAAGTTGAGTCACATACTGTTTTACATAAACAATTTCATATGGAGACATGACATAGCAGTATGTAAATTGTTAAGCATTCCCAAACTCTTCCTTCTCTGTAACTCTTCCAGCAACTTAACACATTCTAACTATGAATCTGGATGAGCTCTGACAATACCTGTAAGAGGTACTAAGTGTTTGAGAAGAGCACAAAGCTTATTAGAAGGCACAGGTATGGAGCAGTTAAAAGATAAGCGGGGAGGTGGGGCAAGGTTGAACAAACACCATCTGTACTCCGCAGTGCTGGGCTCTGCAGGGACTGCTGCGCAACAGCAGTAAAAGGCGGAGCCAGCAAGCCTGCCAGCTTCCTTCCTCCCGTGCCACCCAGGTGGAGGGCTATCAGCCTGGAACCATGCCTGCCACTTACAGGCCAACTGTGGCCTTCCTAGAGGGGCCTCCCGGAGTTCTTGATAATGGTGCACCATACACATCATAGTGTGCACACCTTCACCAGTTCAAAGTGGCTTCCAGACCAAGCGGTTAAATGCTGACTGAAAGGTGCCCATGCAGAAGGTCTGACATGCCCTTTACTGTGGCCGAGACCCACCTGAAATCCTCATTTGATGCCATCACAGCTTTGACGCGGCATCCTGTGATTCACATTGCAGCACTTTCATTTTCACTGCAACAGCTCCCATCCCCCACCCCCAGACTGTGCGGAGGGCCTGACAAAGAATCCAAACCTCCCAGGAAAGCAGGGGAGCTGCTGTGTGTGCGGCCGTTTCTGTGGCACATGCAGCCTCTAGAGGTAGTGTTTCATTACAGCCGTGGCTGCTATGCAGTTACCAGTCCGGGAGCTCCTCCACAGAGCTGACGAACACTGCCCAATGGGGAGCTACCACCGAATGGCAGCGCAGGTGACACTGTTTCCCTCTGAAATTTGGCATTTCGGTGCACTTCACAAGCATCAGATCTGAAGGGACACTTCTGTTCTGGCAGGATTAACGACAGAACAACAACCAGACTAGCCTGTATAGACTAAAATTAGGTTTATGATAGGTTAGCTTGTTTTGGGAGCAAACTGCTCTGGCTTATCTAGCATGGGGAACACTGGACAGTCACAGGTTGAGGCAGTCTGGTCTGTCAGGATGAACTCTAACCACATTCAAAGTGTCACTGTGCCTCCTGGACACACCCATTTTTACATAGACCTTGCTTGAAGATACTCCATTTTTGGTTCTGCACAGATGATGACTAAATGCAGTAAGTCTTTTGCTGCTACGTTCATTGTTTTTTTTTTTTTTTCCTGCTTTACGGATGGTTTGCTGTGTAAGTTCACAATTCAAACTAAAGAATAAATTCAGGCTTCTATTCACCAAATTTCTTTGCCCAGAGACAGCATTTCAAAAAATCCTAAATTTAAAGTAGCCGTCGTTCACATTAAACATGACGAGCTGACAATCATTTGACTCCTTAAGAACATAATGAATGAAAAGACAATTCCACTCTACTGCATCTTCTCTTAATGCAGAGATAGCATTAAGTGGTCCCTGGTCCTGCTTTTGCAACAGAATTGCTCCTTTTTGTACGTTTCTCTGTATCCACTTGTTTTAATTAAAAAAAAACCACAAACGCTAAACTCACATCCTTTAGACTGAATTTGAAACCATTCTCCGATTTCACAAAATGCGTTCTATTTCGACATCGGATTACACTTCTAAACGCATCGCTAGTAATATTAAAAACGCAGGACTGTCCTCTGCAATGACCAAAACGGGAAGCAAAAATTGTTTAAAAAAAAAAAGAACACAAATAATCCCTTGTCCAACAGAGCCACCAACAGCATGGCGCTACCACGGAATCGACAG
The DNA here is from genome assembly GCA_014706295.1 of Lycocorax pyrrhopterus obiensis. Lineage (NCBI taxonomy): Eukaryota > Metazoa > Chordata > Aves > Passeriformes > Paradisaeidae > Lycocorax > Lycocorax pyrrhopterus. Next base: position 27,994,746 of record JACSVZ010000004.1, read on the forward strand.
GGACTCCAACGCGAGCTGACAACAGGTCTAGCGAGGAGGGCGATGGTGCAGTGAGGCACAGCCTGCCCCTCATCATCATGCTGCTCAGAAGCTGCAGGGCTCCGCAGTGCATTATTATGACCAGGCGCAGCACACCTCGCTAGCGAGCCGGACAGCTTAGGCTGCCTCATTCAGCCCCATTGAGCCGCACATGCCGAGAGTAGGGAGGGAGAAAGCGATAAGAAAGCAGAGCTGATGCCACCGTGGCAAGCTCCTTTCCCCCCTCCTCCCAAGACCGCGGGTCCCCTCCCAGGAGGGACCGCTAACCGCCGCTCCCCCCGGCACACGCCCGGCGCCGCCTCACGGCGCTCCCGCCGACCCAGGGGCCGTTTGGATTTGAATCCGCACCAACGCCCCAGGGCGGGAAAGGGACCCGGGCGGCACCCGCCGCCGCCACCACTTCCTCCCACGCAAACGGCGCCTCCGAGCGGGACCCTCCGCCCCAGCCTGAGCCCGCCGGCCGCGGCAAAGGACAACTTCATCCCTCCCCATACCTTTCAGCCGGCGACCTCGCCCCACAGCAACCAACCCCCCCTCCCCCCGTCCCCCATCCGCACCGAACTCAGCCTCCCCCATACCCCCGCACCGCATCGCAGCAGCGCCCGCCGAACCCCGCACCTGCCCCGTGCCCAGGGACTCACCATGGTGGCCCGGCCTGGCTGCGGGGTGCGGTGGGAGCTGAGGGCTGCACGGGGCGCACGCTGCGCGACCTGCCCGCTGCACGGCTCGCCTCACACTGAGCCCTGCCCGCCCGCCGGCGGCGCCTCATAAACCGCCTCACCGGCCGGATCGCTCCGCGCCGCTCCCTCCCCCCTCCGCTTCCCCCGACAGTGAACGGAGTCGCGAAACGAGTCCCGGCTCCTCGCGCTCTCCTCGGCACGGCACCTCGCACCCCGAGTGCCGCTCCTTCTGCCCCAGAGCCCCGGCGCAGGAACGGGCGAGGTGCAGGAAATAGGGGGAAGCAGCGCTTGTGAAACGGCGGGGGGGAGCGGGGGGAGGTAGAGAAGGGGGGCGGGAACCGGGGCTAGGGACTATTTCTCTGGGCGGAAGAGGATTTTAGGAAAAAATGCCGAGGAGTGTGGGGACTCCACAAGGAGGGCGCTGATTGGTGGGTTCGTACCTGCAATGCGTCACTCGGACATGCACAGTCTGGGCTGGGAAGGCGGGTACCCCTCCCCCCGCCCGCAGTGCGTGAGGGCCGGAGCGGCCCCGCAGCCCCGCGGAGCCGCCGCTCCCGCGCCCTCCCGGTCCCCCGGCCCAGGGCGGCAGCCGCGTCCCCGGGAGCGCGTTTGCCACAACGTTTCGAGCCTTTATGTCCGTGCTGTGCTCCGGCAAGTTTCACCCACACGGAGTTACCAAATGAGATTCGCTCTGCATCCAGCATAGTCCAGAAAAATTCCCACCCCGCGCTGCAAGCTAGAGGTGCTTCGTCGCTTGGTAGCGTTGTTTAAAAGGACAGATTTCACAGAATCAATTAGGTTGGAACAGATCTCTGAGATCATCGAGTCCAACCCGTGACCGATCACCACCGTGTAACTAGACCATGGCACTGAGTGCCACATCCAGGCTTTCCTTAAGCACCTCCAGGCACGGTGGCTCCACCACCTCCCCGGGCAGCCCATTCCAATGTCTAATCTCCCTGTCTAGAAAGAAATTCTTCTGAATGTCCAACCTGAACCTCCCCAATTAGACATTTTCCCTGTTCCCCCTCCATTTCCCCTGTTAGGAATCACATATGCCCTGGTCCTGTACCTAAGGACAGGTGTCCAGCAATTCTGAGCTAAAATCTGGAGCCTTACAAGGGTTTTCTATAAGATGCATTTGGACAAATGGCTCCGGGTGCAATTTTCAAACTTGCACATGTATTTTCAAAGATAATTCAATAGACAGCTGCAATATTGGCTGAGTCCAGTGACAGCAGATCTGCCTGCCCTCTGTGAAAACCACAACACTCATTTTTGGGACCATAAATACATTATTAAACTTTGGGGGCCTGAATTAAAGTTTTCTGACCTAAGTTTGAACACAAATCACAATACCAATCACATTTCAAAGAAAAATTACCTACTTCCACATCTATTGCAAGCATTATTTAGTTGATATTTACACAGTATGTAAACAAATAGTGTTTTATACCTGTCTGTGCACTGTTACTACACAAACTAGAGCAATGGCTCTCACTTTGTACACTAAAGAGGTTTTACTCATCTCTGTTCTTTGCAGTCTTTGGTTTATAGGCCATAGAAGTAGGATGTGCTTGAGAGGGGACTGGCATGAATAAACGCATAAAACAAAAATTCTGTGAGTTTTTCCCTCTGAACATTCATTCAAATTCTCAGGCTTGCTTCCTTTTCAGGATGATCTTGTATCCACTGAATTCAGAAACAAAGTGGGAGAAAAAAAACCAGAAGAAGGACTAAATTCTTAAAATAATCAAGGACCCCTTTATTGAGTACAGTGCCCCTCATCCTCACTTCCTCACTTTGTGGTCATAGGAAATACAGAAAACAACAGCATAGACTTAAAGCTGGCCTTCAGCCTTGAAATCTATCTGCAATTACTGTTTTGTGATACACTGGTTTGTTAGGCCTCCTTTCCCCTTACGTGTATTTATAGTCCACAAATCCAGCACATCTGAACTATTGTCTATTCAAACTCTGATAACATTTTTTCAATGTGTAATGTGTACCTAGATGAATAAAATACTTCCCAGAGCAGGCAATGACTGCCAAGGTCATTGTTACACACGCCTCCAGCCACTGCCATGGGAAGCAGGAGCAAATCCCTGCCTGTGGTCAGGCTATGCTGGATGCAGACAGCTGAGCTTCAATCGAATTTTCCTCCTCCCTGATGCCCCCTTTGGTTCATTTTTAAGGATTGCTCTGACATTCCCAACTTCTTTACATTTCTAGAGGTGTGAATCTGTGCAGAAAAGTTCTGGACCAAAAAATTCATCACCTGCTCTAGAGCTGGGATAAAAGTGGCATAGCAGTGCTCAGGGTGCATGCCTGTCTCATGGATGCTGAAAAAGCTTCAGCAGAGAATTTCTTCAGCTCTCTGCAGCATTTTTGTGGGAGTTCTGTCTTTCCCATGCAAGTAACTCAAAACAATGTTACAGTTTTGTAAACTTTTGCACCTGCAGGTTGTTTTGCAGAATTGTTATGGTTCTAACTAGAAAAACATTCAGAGATGCATGTCTTAGAACTTGACCAATCCCCTTAAGGGGTGGATGGCAAAAAGCCAATTACCTTATGCCATTTAATACACTTTTGTGAACTAACATATAAAAGCCTTCTGAGAGATCATTAAAACACTTCCATTTATCCCTGAGCCTGGACATCGTGTTGTTTCTCTACTCATCCGTGGGGAGAACAGCGACAGTCTCACCCTCAAATCTGGAGCAGAGCAGAGCAGGGTGCCGGTGCATCTGTGGAGCAAAACCATCTCCTGTGGAGACCTTAGCTTGGGTGCTGGCAACAGAACGCCCACGGGTGCATGGTGCTGGGCCTGATGTGCCAAGACCTTTCCTTGGCATCTGTCTTTTATCCTCACATTACCTCAGAGAGGCAAAACATTGTGACACCTAGGTTGCTCAGGTGCCCAGGCTCAAGGAATTTATTGGGATGTTGTAAATCAGCATTTCTGTGAAACCGGTCCTGAGGAATTTGATGAGAAGTATATGGAAGGGCTGTATTGAGACAGCAAGTTCTGAGTCCTGTTCCTAGGGTTTGCCACTGGTCATCTTGAGCATGGAGGCTCCAGGAAACATGAGGCCCGCAGCATGAATAAGATGTAGGCTTGTTAATTATGGCCTAAGGGTCTGCTGAGGAGCAGGGACTTGAATGCAAGGGTCCCAGAGAACCTGACCACCATACTGTATGTTTTTGTTGATGTCCATTAAAGGATTTGGTGTCTGTAATTTATATTAAATTGTTCATACTCTTGTTAGTTATGTTCAGTTTTCTCTAAATAAATGGTCATTCAGAGCATCCTCCCTCTGCCGTATGTTTCTTAGGCCCCCTGGTTCCTTGATCTCTCTCTCTTCCATTTCTCTGTTCTTATGTGTCTCCTTTTTTCCATCTGCATTTTCCTTCAGCAGCACCCATTTCCTGTGGGTTTCATCACCACCCCCACCCTGCTTCCATCTGTTGAAGAGATCAGCCACGAAGTTAACTTGCAATTACACTACCCGTGAAATTACACCAACACTTCCAGTGGCATTACTAAGCATTAAAGCGAACACCCTGGTGAAATTAATTGGAGAGGGGGGGAATTTGCCCCTTGCACAAACGGGTTGTTGGCAACCTCAGGTAGGCAAACCAGCAGATCCTCAGGTATATTGGGGTAGCCTAGAGAGGCAGAGCTGCTTTTCAGCAGCCTAGCTGACACTCTCTGCAGCCTGCATGTGCCATGAGAAGCAGGAAAATACATCAAATGACCAGCCCCAGCTGCAGTCTGCGACTCTGACACCTCTGACAGAGCAATAATGGGAAATGACGGTAATTTCTCTGTTGCAATGGTCAGGTATAGTTCTACCAGCTCAGTCTTTTTAACATGATAATTTCTTTCTCTGCTATGTAATTTAATAGATTTGTCAATGTTTGTGATCTGTGCTTTTTTCTTTTTCCCCTCAACACAGAAATACAGTTTTATAGAAGTCCGGTTTCAGGATTAGGGCAGCAAATTAGAAAAGCAATTTGAGTTCCAAGGTTAGATGAGCTGTATATGCCAGCAATTTTCACAATTACTCTTTGTCGTATATTTAATATTGTGTAAATGCAATTTATTCTATCATTTTAATAATACTTTAGTGGATCATTTGGACTGATGTATACAGAATGCTGTGCCGTGGTACAAAATGCTATAGCTGCTTCCTCAAGGTTATTGTTTGAACAACCTAATTAGAAATTAACTGCAAATTTTATAAGTGAATTTCTGAGGTAAGAAGAAAAAAGTTCTCTACTTATCACAAGTACTAACACTTAGCATTTCCTTCTGCATACAGAAGGAAAATAGCTCATGGCTGTTTTTCCATAATGGGTCTGATTTTTTCCAGCTTTTTCCGTAACACAGAACCTGCCCCCCTGAGAAAGGCCTTTATCCCCAGTTCCAGCTTTATGGGCATAAAACTAAGGTGGAAATCAATATTTACCCACCCAGATGTACTTGGCAGGCCTGTTCAGCCCTCGGCAAGGAAAAACTTAGTTGTCTACAAAATTTTAAGGTGCTAAATGAGACATCTCAGTTTCTGGTATCCTGAGAGCATCTGTTGATCAAACAATCCAGAATGCTGAGAACTGGGAGGCTACCCTCGCCTCACCTGGATGGCAGCAGTGGATAGAAAAAAACAGAGGTTTATTGACTGTGGTGGATGGAAGACCCCTCCTCTAAGATAAACATGGTTGTGGGAATAACTGCACTTTCTCCTTGCATGTTGAAAGCCTTGTCCTGTCCTTTGTGCCTGCTCCCTGGAGCATTCACACCTGGACTGCACAGTGCCCATGAATCACCAGGATGGCATTTCTTCCCCTAGGGAATATGGACAGGTGATTCCTCCCACACTTCACTTTCTGTAGGAAGTGCATAGACAAGAGCAGTACATGGCAGAAGGGACTGCATTACACACTTTCAGAATATGCCGTGGCTGTGTCAAGGCTGAAGGTGCCCCAGGCATATCCCAATCAGCTTTTAGGTAATTCAGACAGAGATACCAAGGTAGCTCTAGCAGTGTGGTGCCTTCCACAGAGCACCAGACCTACTGGAGAAGCTGGGCAGATTTGTTGCCAGCAGATATAGAGCTCTGTTGTGGGGATTACGCTGCTCCCCTCCTCGAGGCTAGATGTTGTAAAGCTGATTCAGGTGACCTAAAGCTGACTCTTAAACTGTATTGTGACCATTCACTAACACAAAACAAGACAGGAGAGTCTAAAAAAGGCAGATAGGCGCACTCACGTAAAACTGGGAGGCTGGAGAAAGGCACAGTATCTAATCATAGGCTCTAGACTAGGATTAAGAGTAAAAAGCCAGTGGGACTCACTTTTTTTTTTTTTTTAAATTTTAAAGAGATAAACAACTGCTTCAATTTTATGAGGATTTCTGATGGAATATTGTCCATAAAGCTGCAGTATTTTCTGTGCTCTTTGGAGGCAAACCTAGCTCTAGGTCTTCATTTCACCAGTGTATCATTCTGGAAGATGAGAATGCTGCCTGGGCAGAGGCAGTAAGAGATCTCATTTCTAAACCATGTTCTTGAAGTACAAGAATAGATAGCCCTCACACTAACTCTGAGCAAGATCTTGCTTTTTCTGTGTTTCATTTTCTAAAATACCTCAATAGGAGGGAAAACATAAACCCCGTATTTGCTCCAAGATAACAGAAATCCCACAGTCATCACCTATTGTACAGTTCTGTTTTCCAGAGACTGGAAATAATATCATAACACTTACGAGAGGCATAATAAAGTCCAGGAAATTGCAGAATGTATTCCAATATCTTCAGATTCTGCAAAGGCTTCTTTTTCTTTCCTTTGACGAGCTGTAAGACAAAGAGAAAGTCATCAACAGTCACCAGCTCTCCCACCCGTGGGGCCGAAGCCTTCGTCCATGGGAAGCACCACCCAGTTATTATCATCACAACTTGACAAAATGCATCCAAGCAACTGTTTAAACTTCCCCTCATGTAAAGATCTAGGAAGACAGTGGTCAAGGAAGTACTTGGTAATTCTGCATTTTGACAGGAAGAAATGGCTAGAGGAAAAATATGCTTTTCTGGATCAGAAGACTCTTAGTTTTGGTGGCTTTCTACATGGAAGATTTTCATCCTAACATATTTTTTCTTTATTAACAAACAAAAAAGACAGAATAATAGGTAACTCCTATCAAAAAATTCCCAGGGGAGGCAAAGCACTGCTTGAGTTATTGCTGCAACCTTAATTAGGGCATGGTGCCAAATACCTTTGTGATGAAAACCAAATCGATGTAATGATGCTTTCCCATTACCTTTTTTGGAGTAATTAAATGTCACAAAATATTTTGCATACTTCCTACTGGGGACCAGGGCATATGGGACTGATTTACAGCAGAAGTCAAGAGGATTTTCTTTAAAATCAGTGCAGGTAGACAGACAGCTGCTGGAACTGAAAGTTAAAATATATTTAATTTTCTAATGACAGCAAAGGGTGAAGCACTTATTGACTGTAAAATTTCAAATACAGGGTAGAATCTGACTAGATTAACATAGTATATCTACTTCCCTTTTTCACCTAAACAGACATTGTTTCACCTAAGCTGAAACTGCTCTGGAAATTCAAATCCTGTCATTTAGTCTTGTGCTCTAAGATCCTGCATGTTTAAAGAGATTTATGTCCACACACACTGACAGCTGAAGAATCCACCTCTGTTGAATTCAGTAGGCTTTTCACTGGCTTTCTTTCAGCAGGTCACATCCTGAGCATCTTACTCACTTTTTCCTCTATCTGCACTCAGGCATGCTTTCAGAGGGGTTTATCCAACACAAGGGCCAATTAAATACTGAGCAAACAGTTCAGAATTTGGCTGCTTTTATAAATAATGATTCAAAGGTTTGATTTAGCTACAGATGAGCCTGAGCCACAAAAAAATTGCAGCTGGATCCTAACTGTGTCAATTCCCATGGCAGAGATTTTTTTTTCCCAGCCAAAGCTTGGCCTGAAAGTTCATGCAGAAAGACAAACTGTGAATCAGAAGCCTGCACCAGTGCCCCGGGTGAAGTGCGTACCAAGATAGCCCGCAGCCACATGCCAGCTTGCCATTGACCTTTTATCTGCATAAATAGTTGTGACCTTTGGGCTGCTCAAATTAGTGCGAGCTGCTCGAGCAAGCAAGTATCACAGCCCTCTGTTGCTCAGGCTGCATCTCTTTGCCTCTTCCCTCTCGTGCCATCTCCTTCGCTGGGCAATGAAGGCAGGTGGGGGCATGGGACAGCTTTCTTACCTCTGGGGACATCCTGTGCCTCAGAGGAAATCCACCACTGGCTGGGTAAGACCGTACTAAAGCCTCATTACATCAACTCAGTGACATAGAGAAGACCAAGTTAAGGAGCTGACAATCCACCTTTGGACTGGTACTTTTCTATAGGGCACGATAAACCTTCTTCTTGCTATGCTTGTCATTATCTTTCATTACATATAAAATAAGTCCTAAGAGTTTTAAATTCAAAAGAGATAAGTTGTTACCAAAATAGTTATTCTTTTGCTCAGCCTCAAAGCGAGTTGTTTTTCTTAAAAAGAAAAGGTAGATCACTAAACCACTCTAATCTACCTCTTATTCACTGGACTGTATGCTGTATAGGGTTTAATGCCCATTATTTTCTCAGTGGACCAGAGTTAGTATGCTCTCTCATGTAAATAAACATTTAGTCCTATTTCAAAATGCATCACTTGTGTCCCTGAAACCACAGCAGTTTTAGTTATTTTTGGAAATAGGTATTTGCACAGTTTTACAAGCACATTTTTTCCAATTGTTTAGAAAAGGTCCTTCAGTTGCTTAATGACAATATTGACTAGGCCTGAGGGGAAGAAAAAGTGAGTGGGGTATTTTTAAGGATATAAAGCAGGAAAAGATTACAAACGTTTTCAAGGTTCTCCAAGACACTGACTGCACAGACACATTTCAGAGGGAGGTTACTATCCCTGAAATTCTCTCCAAGGCTCTTTCTTTCTGATTTCCTTTACCCAGAGCTTTTTTCTTTTTGTCTGTTTCAGTCATGGGCTACCAGATCCCAAGTGTATTTTTCCACGTGGTGTACATTGTCTACATGATGCTTTAAAAATTCAATTGACTCTTATTATACATTCTGGAGACATTTTTAACTGCACCAAGGAAAACTGTCAGGCAGGTAGTGAGACACCTAATAAGTAGTCACTAATCCCCATGTTTTTAAAACTAAATTTGAGGGAGCCATCCCGCAAGTAAGAGTGGGAGCTGCATGCTGAGGCACGTGCCTGCCGCCTTTGGCAGATGTGTTGGAAGGGAACTAATTGTTCTGCTGCATCACGTCCTTCAGCTCTGCAGCGAAGTCTAACCCACAGCTGTCCGGGTGAGCTGAATTTCACCCCACATTTCAGGAATATCTGCTTGCTGGAAGGGCTGCAGCATCACCCATATGGTCCTTGGTCAACCACCCAAAAATTAAGTGTCCTGCCTCACTCCCAGAAGGATGGTATGGACAAGTGCCACAAGTTCTGAGAATGAATCGCGAGGGTGCAAAGACCTGCAGACGCATCTTTGTGCTGTGCAGTTGGAGGGGGTGCAAGAGAGGGTAAGGGTTTCTCACTCCTATTTCCGTGAGCAGTTCCATAGAAACAAGACCTGGTGACTCTCAAGGTTCGTTGCCAAATTACAGCATCTCCCTCTTTAGTTACACACCTGAGAAAGGGCATTTATGTTTCACCAGAGAAGCAAACGAAGGCAGGGCTGGGAGCGCTGGTCTGCATCCCTCTCCTCCAGAGCCATGGAGCCCCTTACGCACAAGCTGCGCTACAGCTGCAGAGAGGAAAAAATGTGGGCTACCCTTGCTGAAACATTGGCAGCACATCGCTGTTTACAACTGGAATTTTTGCTGCGGGCTTTTACCAATGACAACTTAGGACAGGAATAGGAAACTTCACATGATGATGAGGTCAACTTTTTTCGCTTGTCCAGTGCCCTTAGACGAACACAAAGCTGCTGAAGTTAGGATTTATGATTGCTTGCAAAAAATTGAGCTTGAGCCACGAATTTTAGCTGGCTCTTTTGTGTTATCTTTTATAGCACTTCCAGCAGCACACTCATTTGAAACTTTTAAAAGCAATTTGGGTTGCTTTCATTTGATCCTCATTTCTGCTTCCCCACTCAATTATCTATGCCTGTCCAGGAGCAATTTTAAGTTGACCCATTCTCAAGTAAATGAGAGGGCACTGCGTGTGTTTGCAAAGCATGTTTAACTTGTGTCTTTCATCTGTGATTAATATTAAATCTATTGAACTACATAAATAAGTAATTCACCTACAAACCTGACAAACCAACAGTAATTTCTTCCTCTCAGAGTTTACAGCTCACAGGTATCTTTTTTAATGGTTTAATTTCCTTTTGTGTACCTGGAGATAAAACCAGTGAGCTAGACAATCACGTGTGGAAGAGGGAAGGCTGCTTGGCTGTTGTTCTCTGCCCCCATCCCACTACACTCAACATACATAAACGTGCATAAAAACATAGAGTGAGAATAAAATAACCACTTTGGATGTCACTTCTGCTGTTGTGGTTTGTGCATGAGAAGCAGACTCCAGCTCGGCCTTCTGGTTTGGATAGCAGCCCTGTAAAATAATTTCTACCAAGAGACTAGAGGTCTGGTTTTGTTCTCATGCAAATGAAATTAGTGGAATTATATAAGCATAAAATCAGGGACAAATGAGAGGAAACTCTTATTTGCTCTTTTGTATTTTTATGGAGTTGGGCTCCTTACACACAAGGCAATGCTCTTGTAAGAGATGGAAGGCGGGTCGACAGGCACCTGGGCTCGGGAGGACCACAGCCCTTCAGCCTTGCAAGCCATGTGAGGCACGCACACAGCTGGCTGTCAGAGCGGGGCTTGAAACAAAATAAACTCCCCAAACCAGGAAGCCCCTTGGAGCTAAGTAAGAGGAAACACTAATGCAGGGGGTCTAGATGAAATCCCATCCCCCCCTCCACCTTGTCCAGGTGCCTATATCAAAGCTGTAGGAAAGGATGTCCTTCTAGCCAGGAATCCTTTCCTAAAAATAATTGTGTAGGACCTCTCTTTGGAAGCAATGATGGGAGGTTTTTCCTTAGAATCCACCCCAGCACCACTTCAGGCTGTGTGCTGTACTGGTACTGGGCTAAAGCTCTTTATCTGTGGGAATTCTCCTCCCTCCACCATTAGCTGCATATGTAAAACCCTGCATAAGCCATTGTAGTCTCTGGGTTCTGGGGGTGGAGAGTGGAATGGAAGAAATCTTGTAGCAGAATATATTTAGCTTCCATCTCTTCCAGGATGCTCCTTCACACCTCCCAGTTAAGTGCATCCAGCCCTGTACTGAGCCATGAAATGCAGAAGAACCAGCAGAGCTTTCTGCCTCATTGAAGGGGCTCAGATTTATACTTCAATAAAGCAGCCTCAGTACCTAAAACATAAAAGGGATCCCCCCCAAGTTATTTGAAAAAAGACATTTTAAACACAGTTTGTAGGAGAGAATCTCAGTTGGTTCCTAATGCTATTCAGCCATACTGAAAATAAAATTTCATGTCTGTTCAGAACTCAAAAATGGGATCAAGATTATTGGCTAAAAGGGCAGAAATCACAGTAACCGAGCTGCCTTTTGCCTGCGATGTTTGGTCTTTGGTGTTTTTCACTTACCAATGCTGCAGAACTTATTACTTGTCCTTAAGGAGTGCTCCTGTAGGCAGGGAGTAACCAGCTCATGGTTATCTGCTGTGATCAAAACCCTGAGAGTTTGAAATGGACGTTATTCATTGCAGCCACTCTGACTAAGGCCATTTCATATGGAAACAATTAAGAGGCAAAAAGCATATCATAACAAAGGAATGAGAAGAAAGATCAGGAAATACAAGCAGATTGGATCATTCTCTAAAAATGGATACAGTATTTACTGTTGGTGACTATAATAAATCTAAGACTTGAATTACCACAGGACAGCAGACAGGACTCTGAATTGCAGATTTTCTTATGCAGTCTAAGAGGAAGCAGTTAAGATTAATGGTGAATGTAAAATTTAGGTCTAGAATAGAACAAAATATAACTTATTTCATATGTGTGCAGAATGGAGTCTGAAAATAATGTGTTTAAAAAGTGGTCACAATGGGAAATTACAAAGAAATGAAACGCAAAGAGGAAATAAAAAAATATGGTCCGTGAGCATTTCCTTAAAAGCAAGGGGAAAATCTAAATGGACATTGAAGAGCATCCACAGTGATTTGCACATCTTCTTGAGACCAATGTAAATGCAGATGGAAACAGAAAATGGCTAAAGAATAAAATCTCTTTCTAAGAGGTGTTTACTCTTACAGGCAGTAAAAACCCAGGGGGAGGGTTTTTCTCCCACTGCTATCAGAGAACAAGTGAGGCAGTTACTGGAAAGCATATACCATAACAATTCTGAAACACCATTTAATATTTCTGTCTGGCTGAGTAATTAAATGAACAAATTTTCAGCTAAGCAATATGAGATAGACAAGACACTGTCAGTCATGCACAGCTGGGACCCAGGATGTCCATGTCCCTCAATTCCTAAGATAGTCATCGGTGCTTGCAGAAAAGTTTGGAAATCACTTTCAGTAGCTACCAACATTATGTCTCCTAGTGCTGTACTGCCATGCCCTGGTGCTGTATGCACACTCATACACCAGTTTTCAGGGTGTCACAACCTTGGGTGAATTTAACATAAGTTTGTACTGTTAGGTGATAGCAAACTGCCATCCAACTCCTCCTTCTTGACCACTGTCTAGGAGACTAATTTCTATTGCTGCTAAAATCAATTTGAGTTTTATGACACGCCTCACTGGAGCCAGGATTTGGCTTAGTGTCTGGATGTAAGCAGCTAATGGTTTTTCTGACAACAGCTCAGAGATGGTGTAAGTCAAAGCAGAAATATTTAATGCCTTGAGACTGGCAGAACATCCCATTCATGCTCTTGGCTTACCTGGCAAAAGGGATATCAGGTATTGATGCCTTCATTCCTGTTCAAACACCCTGCTTTCCTCCTTAAATAACAGTAATGCATAAGTGGAAGTCATCTCACTTCTTCAGAAAGCTGAGAACTGTGCAAACACCCACTAAAACTGGCCAACATACACTGAGCAAAGGGTTGGTCGAGAGAGCACCTGAACCTCTGAATGGGACACTACAGACCCAGCCTAGTGCCTCCACTGTCATCCTCCATCATCCTGCCCTCCCCCCGCTCCCCTCGCACCTCCACGACTCCTCACAGCCTGTCACAATCCACATCGCACTTGCCTGAAGCTACCAGAGCTTCAGAAAGCTGTGCTGCCAGGCTGGGTGGCATTGGCCCACAGCGCTCTCCCTCCAGCTGCTTCTCCCTTGCTGGAGCATCCCTTGGAGGCAGCGAGCACACCTTCTGCACTTCCTGCTGCTCATCCCCAAGCCACCGGCTTTGATCACTCAGGCAACCACTAAGGCTGCCAGCTGCAAACCCATGTGATTTCTAGTCCTTTCCCAACTTTGGCAAATGCTTTTGCTTAAGCAGTAGTGAAGCGGAGCATGGCAGGAGGCAGGCAGTTGGGAGAAGGGGTAGTCCCACGTGGGATGTGAGCTTCATCCATCTACTGGCTGGACACAGAAAGCAGAGGTTGCAGAACAAGTAACCCTGGGTGCCGTTGGCATTTTAGAAAGAGCTACATACTTGACACAGTTTCTCCAGAAGTTCCCTTTAAATAGTAAAATTTCTGCCCATTTGTATTCACAGGTCTTACGGTTCTATTTTTAATCGGAATGTAGGTGTTCATGAGCAGTGGGTGTGAGACTGACAGCACTAGACCAGAGCTCTCCATTTGCAGAATAACTGCTGCATTGACTACTATGCTGCAAACTCCTGTAATGGAAATACCAAGGACTGAGAGGGTCTTCCCATCCCTGTGCTTATTTTGCCTTTGTCCTTGCAGCTGAAGCTGCCCCAAAGGGAACCAGCAACTAAGATGGGCTGTGGATGTTTGTGTGTGTCCACATGCATGTTCAAACACTTGCTAGAACAGGCACAAGATTATCAGTCCTTCCAGACAGTAATTGCTTTTAAGCCTTAGCAATTCATTTGGATTTTGTACTCCATTGCCATAGAAGTAGCTTTTCACATGACTTCTTGAGTTCTCTGAGACATCCTTAAGCAACATGTTTAGGTCTCTTTTTTCCTTATTTGCTAACTTTTTGTTCTTAAATATAAATAGGTCAGGCTCAGGTACTGGTACCCAACTTTGGAAATACCAAAGGTTCTTACCAGTTTTCAGAGAACACCCTGAAGTACACTGTTGTGCATAGCTGGGGTAGCTTATGCCTCTAAACCTCATTTAATAGGTGACTCTGCAATTGAGAACAATCATGTTGTGCTTCTGATCCTTTCTCCCACTCCAGCCCACTCAGAAACACCTTCTGAAAGAAAACTCCATGGCAGAATCCCTTTACCTGTCCCCTGAGCCATCTGTTCTCCACATGACAAGGTCAGGAGTAGAGCCAATACCAATACCTTCCCTTTCTTGAGGCATGCCAGGTATATTACTGAATTAAGGGAGTTCCTATATTTTCCTCCAAGACTATAGGCATGCAATTTCCAGCTATTTCTCTAAACCCTCCAGTCCTCATATATGTTAATGTGCTTTGGCTTTTGGTTCAAGTTATTAGGAAGGAATCTTCTTTATCCTAAATTTTATTTCTTTGCTTCCTTTGAATAATTTAGGGTCAAGTTATAATTTTCTCTTTCTGTCTCTAGGCCTGTGTAGAGACGAGCAAAATTCTTTTCATTTTTGTCATTTCCTGCCCCCTCCCCCAGCTCTGTGGAATGGTGGTGTTAATGTGCTATGCTTGTATGCTCAGCCCTCTGCTAACTGTCTTAAGCGTTGCTTTTTCCTTGCAAAACTAGAAGCGGATCAAAGCATCATGCCAATTCTGAAAGCTTCAGAAAGCAAAGGCAGAAGCTGCCTGACACAGAGTTCCTCTGAAGGTAGCATCTCTCTGCCACATCAGAGGGGTCATGGTCAGGCAACAAAAACTGGAAGAGACCAGTACCTTGGCCCTGCCTTTCCATGCTCCACCTGGGAAATCTGATTTCCGAGCTTTGTTTGCTTTCACAGTATTAGAAATGTCTGTTATACAGACAGAAATTCTGTTATAAAATGGATATAAATGCTGTTATGCAAAAAGATCAGGCCCAAGGCTCTTAACTAACTGGGAGCCCAAAGACTAGATTTGAGATGATCCAAGGCCTGCCCCTGCAGAGAAACTGTATGCAAAACAGCAACACAGCCTCTTGCTGCGAGGTCATCTAAGGCTTCTTGTTTGCTCTCCCAATTTTATGGTAGGATCTTTTGTGATGAGGTTCAGCCCTGCCTTCCTACTGTTCATTTTTTTAAAGTACTTTTGCAGTAGTCAGTTTTCTGATGTGCCGTTTTCTTTCCTTTGAATTGACTGAGAATCTGGGTTAAAGTGACTGACTGATGTGGCAACAAAGGAGCGAATGTCATCAAGTCCGAAGGATTTGATAAGCTGTTGGTTATAAAATGTACTTGGACAGCCCAAGTTCTGTGCCAGATTAATATTTGATGTCATGGGACTTGACTGGCTGTAACTGAAAGAGCTGTGGCCATTGTTGGGAAAATGGCCATCTCCCTTTCAGGGGAAAGTTGGGACTCATAGGAGCTGACAGCCTGACAGTCCGATCTTCCATTCACCCATAAGCACCAGTCAGAGTGAGCAGTGACAATGCAAGTTTCCCCATATTTAATTCACTGATAGGTCAGATTCTCTTTGTAACCCCTAAGTATTGTGCATACTTTCTATTACGAGCCAGAACTTTCCTTCTTCCCACAGTTTAGAGGGTATCAGTGCATAGTTCCTCTTGACAGTAGCCACTCCCTCTCTCTCCCTCCTCCCTCCCAGCCATCCCCACCTCTCCGAGTGCCTGTGGCAGCAGCAGTAGCCTGCTTTCTCTGGGCGAGACACCACCACCTGCACCCTCCTGCCTCGGGCTCCTCTGTCATTCAGTAGTGGCAGGCACTGTTTAGTCAAGGTCACAGCGACAGCGACCCCATACAGCAGCTGAAGGGGAGCTGGAAGGGTGCACGCCCCGTTGGTGTAAGGGCCCCAAACCAGGCTCTGTGGAGAGGATCCCAAGCCAGTATCCACTCAGCACCAGCCTTTCAACACCAGGAGGATTCTGGCTTGATGCCTTGCAGCACTGTCCTGGGCAGCACACAGTGGAGTGCAGGGAGAGTCACACAGGAGGACAGAATTTTCTCCAAGTAACAGTCATGCATTTGCTACCATTATTTGTTAAGAGTCATAAAACAGCACCTAGGATGCAGGTGTGTAACTCTGGCCCTATCTGTGTATGTGTGAGGCCCCTCTACATAGTCCATGCAGCTGCACAGTAGTCCAATATGCTCAGAAATCCTAAACTCTCTCACATAAGGAGAAAACAATTTTGGGCTGCATCATCAACGCTTTCCAAAAATGGCCCTGTTTTGTCTGTCTGCTGATCCTTAACTTATCCAAAATCTCTCTCAGCTAATGAGGACCACGTGCCAGTCAGACTTCATTTAAGGGGGGGGGGGGGGGAAGGAAGTTGGTGTTGTGGCATATAGATATTAAAAAAAATAAATCAAATAAAACTTGGCATTGTAAATGGAAATCAATGGACTGCAAAATTGTATTTGTTCTAGCTGGATAGAGTACTTGCCGAGTTCCAAGCTGTTTGTCCCTTTCTGAGGAGAGACGGGGTCTGCTCCATTTGTACTGTAAATGCAAGGCTGTTGTGAAGTGAGACTTGAACCTTTCCACCTTCAAAACAGTTTATACATACAAGAAAAAATTAATCTCACAACATCCCATGAGACACAAATCCTAGTCCTTATTTAGAGAAGGAATGAAGGGAGAGTGGGTATTTTGTCCGAAGCCATGAAGCAAATCTCTGTTAGAAGTGAAATGCTTGGCTTCTGGTCTTATACTGAGAAATTCTGACTATGTCCCTCTTAAAATTCTTTCAGTATCTACAAACTGCAGGCAACATAGTATCTGAACAGTAATAATTCATGATAAAGCACTGTAGTGGCTAGCAGGTACACCACTGACCTGTAACTCCATGTGACCTTGGCTAGCTGTCACTTTCAGCTCAGGATACCTGAAGGTGTCACAGCGGACAGTGTTGCTTCTCATCTGCACTAAACTCAACTGCTGCTTTTCTGAAAATCTGATTCTTGATCTTTTAGAAATCCTAAGAAAGCTATATTTGACCTAAAACTCCACTCAACTAAAGTATTTATATATTACATCATGGAACACACAAAAATATTCCTGTTATGAACAGCCCATTATCACCAGCATATCAAAGACATCTGCAATTGTCTTTTTCCCTATGCTGTTAATAATGATTATTTATATTAGACACAGAAACAAATAGCATTTCTTACACTTTCTCTAAGTGCTTGAAATTACCACACAAAACCTCTGTTGTTCTAAGGAATTTTCTCAGACTGACTTGCATTGGTCAAAAGCCCACCAAAACTGTTTTCTATATACAGTCCTGAGAGCTGAAGATTTCATTTCATTTCCAAAGATTGTGGTGTTTTAAATTCATCACCTTGAGGATGGGAAGCCAATCAAATGAACTTTGCAAGGCTGAAGGAGGTTTTTTTCAGACAACTGGGTAGGAAGACTGGCAACCAAACTAAGACCTGACAACAGGGTAAAGTGAAAGCTAAAAAGAGGAGACAGTTGTTAATGATCACATCCCTTTCTTAGAAGTCTGAGCAGGTGATGCTTGAGATTAGAAAAAGGCAGTAAACGATTATTAGGACAAAGAACCTGGAATTTGCGACTTTTGGCACCATGGCCAGTGCTCTGCAGGAGAAGCCTGTTCATGCCACCCACCAGGACTGTCCTACCAAAGCATTGTGTCTTCTAAAACCGTTCTCAAAAAATTTTAACTGTATGGAGTATGCTATGCAAAGCAGTTATCAAAAAATAGATACCAGCTCTGTCCTTGATATTAAATAGGATCATTTGGATTACTGCAATCAAATATTAAAAAAAAAAGCATTCATTATGAATGTGAATTTACATCCCTTCAATTGTAGAAATGATCAGAAGAATATATCATTTAAAATTAGCATTCTTTAAGTAAGACTTAAAAATTGAATTGATTGGAGAATAATAGCCTATCCAACTCTTTGCTGCCTTCAATTCTCTTTAAAATCAGAACTTTTTCTTAAGAAATATATAAACCGTTATTATTTTCAGCCCATATCAGTTATGCAGCCCCAATCAGTTTGGGGCGAGAGTTATTTTGGGTTGGTTCCATTGGGATGAGAATGCTGATGGAGTTGGTAATTCCTTATATCAGTGCTCTTGATTAACACCGAATGCACAAAGCTCTTTGTCCTTGAACTTTTAAAACCAAGGCCAAACAAGAAGGAAGGGGTTTGTTTGCAATTCTATGTGTCTTTTTCTTGAAAGCACTGGGCCCAAAATCCCTCCCTCAGATTTTGTTTGGGGTCACACTGCTGAGGCCTCCTCCAGCTACACCTGAGCCTGTTTGGCTCTCTTGTCTTTCTGCCTCTCTTCCAGCCTCCAAGGAAATTGCTGCCTTCAAGCTGATCTCTACCTGAATGGGTAGATTAGTCCCAAACCTCCCTGCTGCTGGGTTCACATTCCTGAAGAGCCTCACAGGGAGTGTGCCCAGCTCCAATTGTTTCAGTGATCTGTTAAGACTAAGAATGGTTAACACCCTAAACTCAATCATCACTGTTGTCAGTGCTGTCCCACCACTACTGCCACTTCCCAAGACTGTAGCCAGAGACTTCAAGCTCCAGTATCACCCAGCCCAGCACCAGGTCTTCCCCACATTTTATACACCCCTCTAGCATTTCCAGAGCAAGAAGCATTAGGTCATGGGAACTACTTGGGGCTTGGCTTTGCTGCTCCTTCTATGATTATAACTTTGAACGAATATTCTTTGTGATGGCTTTTTGTCCATCTACAACTTCCTGGTATTCACAGCTTAGATACTGCACTGGAAATGCTGTTTAATAGGAACCTACCTAAGGCTCCTGGATGCCATTGTGCCCAGATGCCATCTTCCATGCACTCGGGCACTCCTCAACACTGCCATCCTTGCACTGTGCTGTCCAGGCTGGGAACAAAGCTTTCAACTGCCCTATGGACAAAAAAAGGAATTCCTTTTCTTCTTCAGAGGCTACATAGAGAGAAATGTGTGTTATTATGGTAAAGGAAAAGGCTATTTGCAATGAATGAATGGACAAGCTCTGGCTGTCAGCATAAAACGTTCATAGAGTGGATGCTGAAGCCAAGGCAGATTATTTCTAGGGGATCACAGTCCTTCTTTATTCACTGGGGTTTTTACCCAGTTTCTTGTCTGTTAGCAAACTAGTTTCCCTAATATTTCGGAGGAAGTGTGCTGAATGGCAGATCAGAAGCCAGTCACTCAGCTGATGCCAGCTGACATCTGTACGTTAAACCAAACCAAGCGAACTTTGGCCCTAGTGGAAGCAAAAGTCAACCGTATGTACACAATGTATATGCACACAGAAAGCAGCAAAAAAACCCCCACAACCAAACCCAGGCCAAACCACTCCAAAGATTATAAGTAACTAAGCAGAACAAAGGTCTCTCCCTAAACGCTAAAGATCAACATAAGGGCTTTTTTATGGCTGATAACATACCATGCCCCACTGTTAAGGACTTTTTATAGCTGAACAAAACCTGACGATCAGTTTTTATGTAGTACATCTCATAAAAAAATTGGGAAAGTACTCTACCGGGAAGGTCAATATTGTTATCTCTGTTCCTGGGAAAGCTGAGCAGCAGAGTGGAGGTAAAGGTGCCTAAGGAGCCTTACTTAGAAGGCTGTAGGAGTGCAAAAGACTTCTCCATCCAACAGTCACAAGTACGAAAGGGCCAACTGAGCTGAGCTTAGGTGGTTACACCCACTACCCCGTTTGCAGTAGGAACGTTTCCCAAATACTGCAAACGCCAATACAGCTCCCCCGACTCCGCCGGGAGCTCCTGTGGCAGCCAGGGCCACTCGTACGCCGGGGCACAGGCAGGCGAACAAGTTCCTGCACCGTCAGCTGGAGTGTGAAATTACAGCACTTCAGCTGCCTTGCGGGAGCGGCCCTGCGCCTGCCCGGCCCCAGCGCCGCGGCGGGGCCGCTCACCCTTCTGCGAAGTCCTGCCGCCCACCCGGCACGGGAGGACGGAGCGGGGGAAAGGGCAGGCCAGGAAGAAAGCCGGGAGGGGGGATTTGCAGGATCCATCGCCGTTCCGCCATCCCAGCCGGCGCACCCTTCCCACGCAGCCGGAGCTGGGGCCCTGCAGCAGCAGCGGCCAGGGCAGGTGCGGAGCAGCGCTTGCAGCTGCGCGGGGTCACTGCGTGCCCTGCAGGGCAGCCCTAGGGACAGACTCCTGACCCCACGGCCGTGCTCCTGGCCGTGCTGGGCGGCAAGAGGATGACACGGCCACATTTACTGCTGGATTTAACGTGAAACGTGCCACCGCCCTGCCCCCCCCGGTTTCCTACACATTGCCACGGAGTGGAAAGAAAACCTCTTGCCACAGAGTTCAGAGTTCTTCACCAGGGAGAGAGGACTGGATCACTCTTCCTTTCCTTCTACATGTGCAGAAGAAAAAAAAAACCCTCTCAGGATAATTTATTAACCCAAATTACCTTCCATTCTTATCTCATCGTGCTTGTAAGGCACACAGACAAGCTTTTGGCAAGACTTGCAGAGCCCTGCAAAGGTCCTCCACATGAATTTTCAGACTCAGTGGAGACCTGCCAGTACCCATTCCTTTACTTGACCAAGCAGCCTCAGCGAGGGAAGCTGTGGCACAAGGCTCACCTCTTCCGTAAGGCTGCTCCATTTGCCTCTGGTTTACCCTGCATGAAACATGATCTACAGTTTCCACATTTAAATCCCAGCAACATCCTCTGCAGCCTGTTGGTCAGTCTGCCTTGCAGCTCAGCGTGGGAAAAAGCTGGGAGCAGTCAGTCTCCCAGTAAGGATGCATATAGCAGAC
Source organism: Lycocorax pyrrhopterus obiensis (assembly GCA_014706295.1). Taxonomy (NCBI): domain Eukaryota; kingdom Metazoa; phylum Chordata; class Aves; order Passeriformes; family Paradisaeidae; genus Lycocorax; species Lycocorax pyrrhopterus. The sequence continues at coordinate 28,015,599 of JACSVZ010000004.1, forward strand.
TATGCATCTATATGTTGTCATGGAGATGCCATGGGATTCATCTGAGGGTTTTGCTGGTTGGGTTTCTTCTGCATCACACATTTGTACAGAAATTAGGTTTTGACAAAAATACAGTATCCGAAGTTTTCCAAAGCATAAGTGGAACATAGATCTGTGTCAGAGCAGATCAGGTCACCTTACTCATGATGACTTGCATAGGCCTTAATTTTTTATTTTCCACTTAAATTGCTCCTGATTTCATATCCACATAACATCATGAAGTTCAGAGAATTAAACTAGTCAAAAATAATCTAGGGGAAAAAGAAGCAGGCCATATGTTTTAAAAGCAACCATTTCAAAATGCAAGATGACAGAATATAGTAGTCTTCTGCAAATTCAGTGGGACTCAGATAAGCAGTCAGGGAATTGTCCGTAATAGCTAACCTGAGACACCTGAAATCTCCACCCTTTTCCACCTTTACCTGATGTTTTTAAAGGTAAGCAATTTTACTGCTCATGTCCACCTTTTTTTTTCCTATTAAAAGTCTCAAAAATTTAATAAACATTATTTTCAGTTAAACAGGGATGTTAGTTTTTAATCTTTTAAAAGGAGAAAGAATTAATCCATTTCCAAATTGCACCTTGTCCATAAAAGACAAATCACATGGCCCATAGAAATCATACTCAGAACAGTGCAGTAAATGCCTGCAATCAAACAGGCTAAGGACCTAACAGCTAATTGTGTGATCAGAAACAAACCTGAAGAGCCACCATCAGCTCACAACCTCCAGACCATCTTCAATCTGAGCATTTTTTAAAAAGTATCACCTCAGTCTTTCTAGATAACATCCTTATGATATAGCCCTTTCTATCTAACCACGCAGTTAAACCTCTCACCTATCCAAGCTCTCATCTAACTGCGCTAGATTAATTTTTTAATTGTACTTGGAAATGACAGTCTGCTACTGGCCTCCTTCTAAAGTTATTCAGGTTTGAGATTACCGTAGAGAACCTGCTGCATTTTCATACCACTGCTAGTGCAGATCCACTGACTGAGAAAAGCTCCCTTGTGTCTGTTGACATGAATAATACCCAACATTTTTAATATAGGCTGCCTTTGCCAGTTGGCTGACACTTGTGCTATGCCATGAATAAAAGCTATTTGATGACAGTTGAGAAATGGATGTGAGACACTTGCTGCTGTATTTCCTCTGCTCTGTGGGAGCCAGTCCCTATTATTTGTCATGTGCAGGAATGTAAAGATGTTAAAGGCAACTTGAACGCAGCCACCGATGATTTGCTAGTGCAAAACAATGTAGAAGTGAGACCGCAAACCTCTTCTAAGAGTCTGCTTCTTATGTCCCTCGTATGTCTTTGCTGCCTATAAGAAGTGTCAGTCACTCTAAGTTTAAATAACACTGATTTTAATGCATTTACCTAGTTGGAGCATCCGAAGTGTGCCTTCACGTCAACACAGAAAAGATCCCTCTTATTAGCCAGCTTTAGAAAGTTTAAAGTTTTGTGTGTGTCATATAAGCAATGGGATTAATAATGCATGGTTACTTACCAGTGACTGCTGTTCTTCAAAAGACCCGTGTGTGTTTGTATTTGTGGGGTGTGCACTGTAGGAGAACCACAAATTCCTGGTGTGAAGAACATGCACTCCAGGAAAACCACGTGGGACAGCAGCTCAGATGACTCTGCATGAGGGCATGTGGTGTGTTAATGCTGGCAAGGAAGAAAAAGATAGGGATTTAAGGTAGAGTTGACAGAACAAGAGGAAAAGTGTTTGGCTAACAGAAAATGGGAGATGGATTGAGGTGTCTGAGGACTATGAAGAAAAAAAAGCAAGATTGAACCATCCAAGAACAAGATAAAATGAGCAGAAAGAGAGATGACTGGGAGAATACAGACAGGAGGAGGAGTGGGAGGAATGAGATTAAAGGCAAAGTAACTTACGGAAGACCTTGAAGGGGAAGATAGGGAGATTTATATGGAGGCTGAGAGAGACATGAAATCAGTGGGATCTGAGAGATGGGCTGGTATGTCACAGCTGGGGGATTTTTAGCAGGAGACTTCTGAGCAAACAGGGGAAGAAAGAGGAGAGGATGGGAAGGACAGACTGCTGCAGCACAGGCATCTGCTGCATGGATAAGAGTCTTTTGAAGATGGACAGTAAGGGAAAGGTAGATTTAAAGAAGATTTAATACATCCCCGTACTTAGGAGACCAAGCTTACAGATAACTCATTAAAGCCCCTTTATTACCAGAAAACCCCAACAGACATCACAAAATTTAAAGGCCTGTCAGAAAGAGGCAGCACATGCTATACTCAGCGGGCAAAAGTCCTTAAAAATATGGTCAGTAGCCTGCAAAAAAATCAACAAGGGCTGCTATCCTCAAACTGAGCATTCACTTGATTCCGTTCCAAGCTGATCCTTGCCCTAAGTTTTGCCGTCACTGATAAGTAACATTAGCAGATTTACAGGTTAGTCAAAGTTTTCTCTCCACATAAGTCCTTACCAGAGTTTTCCCTGCAAACCTGACCCAGCTGGGAGAAGTGCTGCCCTCTCCCCTGCTTTCAGATCAGAGCCGAAGCTGACAAAATGCACCTGCCGTAACGACTCACCAGTAACAACCCTGCACCTTCAATATTAAGTTTCAAGCACCTGATATTAGCGTGACGCTGGCGAGCTCTGCTGTCTCTGCCTGCAGGCCCGGAGCTCTGCAGAGCATTGAGCTCTTACAGGCACCCAAGGAGAGATGAGGTGGTTATGCTTCTGAGCTGTCTCTGGGAAAGGAAGCCCTGTGCTTTCCAGCAAAATGGCCAAGATAAGAAACTGCACAAAACCTGCTGAAGCTGCATGAGAAAAATCAGAAGCTGGAGAGAATTACTTTCCCTCAAGAAGAGGGAAGAAATGGTGTGCATACACAGACAGTGTCCTGGGGGTTATAAAGCGAGACATGGTGACACAATGATGGAATAATTTCCAGATGATCTGTCGAGCAGAAGATGCTTTGGAAAGCTCTTTTAGCCAGATCAGCTTTTGGGATGAGTGACTAACAGCAATAGGCCATAATAATTATTTTTTAAATGTCACTTCAAGCACAGTTTTCTCCTGATTATCACTAGAGCACATTTCTAGCACGATATATCTTGGTTGTATCTGAAGCTAGCTCTAGGCAAGGATGTTAAAAACAGTATAGCATTTTGCTCTTGCAAGGGAGAAATCTCACAATTAGGCCATCTGCTACTTTGCACACCAGTGACAGCTCGTCCTCCTATTTGCTGATGGAACCAGGGCTGGCAATTAAATAGCAGCCCTTCGTCCCTACCCTCCTCCCAACCTCAACAGTGCCACAGCTCCTCCTGTGCATTCCCCACCACAGATTTCCTTCTTCACCTGAAAATGGACATGCTGCCGTGCTCCTCTGCCAGGTGCCTCCCTGCAGCTGGTCTCTGCCCCTCTCGTTTTGCCCTGGCTTTGGCTCCCTTGAGCCACAGCTCTAGGTGGGGTGGGCTGATGCTGATGTTGCTGAGGATGAAGCTGCAGCTCCTCAATGGCAGGACACTTATTCTCACATCGTGTCAAGTTAGAAGGGAGCTGTCTCTGCACCTGGTGTGACTACTTTCATGTAGCTTGAGCCTCCTCAAAACAAATGTTCTGTTTCAAAGTAGACTGAGCAAATGACTGAGGCCACACCAATTTCAGCCTTCCTGCAGGTAGGAAGAGAGGGTCTCATCGTGATCTGTCTCTACAAATAACTGCACCCCAGCATAGAGGCACCCACCCCACCCTGCAATGCAGTGGTCAGCTGTGGTGCTGTGGAGCTTTGCACTTCCATCAAACCCAGCTTCTCCCAGAGCCTGAGCAGCCCAAATCCACATCCTTTTAGTACATCACAGTCCCCTGGGCAAAGAGTCCCCTAACTTCTCCTCCTGTGTACTCCATGCACAGCACTGGCACTGTGGCATGGAGACTGCAGTTGCTGTGTTCTCTGCTTCCATTGCCAGCCTGTGCCCTCGCCCTTGCTGCACTTATCAGGAATCCTCCCGTCCTCCACCCCTCTGCAGAAGACAGCTCTCTTCAGTGGGCTGCTGGCAGATAATCTGCCTGACTCATAATGGCTTGCTTTCTTTTAAGGAAGATGGATCTCTGAAGTTGGTGATTTCTGTGTCTCTCAAATTCATAATCCTGTGATTGCTGCGGTATCAGCACCAGAGTTCCTACAGCTGGATGCAGCTGGATGCAGCAGCACACAGATCAACACGGTGCACATGCTTTGTAAGGCACAGAGACCCAGAGCAACGCTGTGCTCCTGATCAGATCCCACGCTTTGCCTTCTTTCAGCACATCAAGCACGTTGGTGTGTTTTCAGCAGGACCCAAACACCCAGACACAAAAAGGCAGACCTGTATGGATGCTGAAAAAGCTCCAGCAGAGAATTTCTTCAGCTCTCTGCAGCATTTTTGTGGGAGTTCTGTCTTTCCCATGCAAGTAACTCAAAACAATGTTACAGTTTTGTAAACTTCTTGCAGCTGCAGGTTGTTTTGCAGAATTGTTATGGTTCTAACTAGAAAAACATTCAGAGATGGGTGTCTTAGAACTTGACCAACCCCCTTAAGGGGTAGATGGCAAGAACCGAATTACCTTATGCCATTTAATACACTTTTGCAAACTAACACATAAAAGCCTTCTGAGAGATCATTAAAGCGCTTCCATTTATCCCTGAGCCTGGACTTCGTGTCATTTCTCTACTCGTCCATGACAGACCTGGGGCTTAGCTTCACACTTACTTTTCCTCTGACAGTTTTGTATAAAGCTAAATATTCGTGTAATTAGCATGTATTTCTTTAAGGGAGATTGTTCTCGTAGTGCTAATCCGGGCTGAATGGCCAAGCACACGGAATTTTGCTCGTGGTGCTGGATGAATTCACCTGTGGGGCAGCTGATCAGCGCAAGGGTCCCTGCACTATTCCCGTGATGAAACCGGGCTTCCTCAGCTCAGCTCGGCGAGCTGCATTTCCCCTTGCTGAGCTTTCCGGCTTGGGCAGACATTTGAAACGGGAGGTGGTCTGGGTCGATGGAGATGATGTTTGTCATGGGGAAGAGGACGCGTTCCTGCTGCCAGGCAACCGGCGCTGCAGCGCCCGTGCCAATGGCTGCAAACACCTCTGCAGAGGCAGGTCTACAGAAGGAGCGGCCAACCCGGGGCTGCTGGGGGGGCCCCATCGCCCCACGGAGCCGGGGGTGCCGCAGCTGCTCCCCAAGGGACCCCCACAGAGGCAAAGTGGGGAGATGGTGCTGTGCCCCCTTCCCTGCCTGCCTGCGGATCCCTGTCCGGGGGCCAGGCAGGGCGCTCGGGGAGCCCAGTGCCCGCTGCACCCAAGGAGACTTTCTGCCCTGCTTCCAGCTCTGCTTTCAGTCAGTGCTGCTCCGCGGGACGTGCCCTTGCAGTGCGGACCCGGGGGAGGGGCTGCTGTTTGCAAGGTGGTGCTGCGGGGCCTGAGGGGGTGTCTGCAGAGCCTCTCGCCCTGCCTCAGCACTCATCTTCAGGTGCTTGGGGGGTTCCATTCGCCCATTGTGCAGCCAGCTCTCTACTCCCGCCCGTTCACCGCTCTCCATCCTGTGGCACAGCCTCACTGCAGGGCTGGCACAACCCGGGTGGCTCCATCACTTGCCAAATTTTCACTGTAAAACTATGCCCCGAAGAAGCAAGCCCCTTCTCATCATCCTCTCTGCTGCATCTTCAGCCACCTTGGCAGGAGTAAAAGGAGGGGAGAGAAGAGGGACCCCAGACTGGTACCAGCATGGGTAGGCGGTGCTGCTGCTGTTCTGGATGATGAGCTCTGGAGGGAAGTCCTATACTCTACTCTTAGCCTGGGTCATGAATTTCTTTCCCAAAAGCCTGCTGCAATCTGCCACACACAGCTTGTCAGCTGAGGATACAATAGATTTTACTCATGACAGATATGCATACACACACATATATATGCGTGAAAAGCTCATTCAGTAGGATTAGGCAAAATTACCATAGCGTGTGCAAAACAGCAGTGCCATCCACTGAAAGCATGCCCTTTGCTTGCTCTTTTTGATAAATGATTTTGATTTCTTCCAGTCTCGCACTCCAAGAATATTACTGTGGAAACAACATGGAGATCTATGTACTAATTGTTTCAAGAAGTTTTCATGTAGTGATAGTTAGGCATCTATGATCTTACATTCCCTGGGGAAATTTTTATTCAGATTTTCATATAGGTTTTATTTTACAGTTTAGCGGCAGATACCTGGAATGCTGAGGAACACATCTTGTTCCGTCACGCTTGGTCCTTTATGGACAGGCTTTGGCCACAAGTCCAGTGGGAAAGACAAAACTTACTCAGAGCCATGCAGATGACATGTACTCTGGCCACTTTGCAAAGCCTAAACCCTGGAAACAGCAATGTGAGGTGAGAGAAGGTGAAGAGAAAGGCAAGATCAGATAATTTATTGTGGCTCCCCCCTATTGTAGTTACAGATAGATCTCAATGGATGAAATGTTATCTGCAGAGGTTTGAAGCCAGGGGATAGGAATCGTGTCCCTCCTGGATCCCAGGAGCAATTTACTCGCAGTGTGGTGACTAGACCCCGGGGACAGAGGGCAACAGTGCAACAGCACTAGCGAAGGGCCATTCAGAAACTGCATGTGTTCCTGAAGCTTGTTCCCATTTTTCCCTGTATTCCTCACGTGTGCTCGTAGCGAGGCAGGTGCCATGGCTCCCCAGTGCAGATGGCAGGAGATGTGGGAGCGCTGCCTCCTCCAGTGCCGGTGGGTGCAGACCAAGCCTCTGCTGGCCCGAGCAGCCCTGACTGGGAAGCAGACTCTGATACAGTCGTGCGCAATGCTGCCGGATGATTCACTCCAACTCGCTTTTCATTCCCTTGGGAACACAGAAGGGAGGCAGGGAGCAGATCAGCACCCCGCAGACACAGTTTCCCCATGCACCAGCTCACCCTTCCAGCGAGCCCATGTCCTCACTTAAGGGGAGTACGGAAAACCTGTCAGAATAAACACCAGTAAGGATTATTGTTAGGAAGTACAAAGCAGGGATTTAGCCTACCGCCTCCAACTCTCGTCAGTCCTAATAAGAGGTGAGGGGGTGAGCTTGAGGGCTGTCCTGCAAACTGGGCAAGGTGGTGATGCAGAGTGCTACCAGTAGGCCACTGGGCTGGCCTGGAAATAGTTTCTTTAGCAGAGTAAAAATACCTGACTTTGACAGCCAGCATGCTGGTTTGTGTATGCATAATTTGCTGTGATCATGCTATAAATCAAGATGAGACTGCTAAAATTATGTATGACCTCATTTGATAGATTATCTAATAAGAAATTTGCTAATGCAGTTTATCACTTAAAAAGCCATACGACTGCTAAGGATGAGTACTTTACTGCAGCACATTTAAACCTAATTGTCAGAGGAGAAAAGCAAGCGGATTTCAGAGGTGAGTTAGAAGAGCATCCTTATGAGGATGATGTCTTCACTAAATCAGTGGTGCAATGCAGCAAGCAGGGTGGAAAGGAATCTCCTCTGGATAAAGGTACAGAAAACTGCTAGACAAGGCTGTGCTGTGTGAGAATACTGCATGGACTCACTGATCAGTAGCACCATTATAAATGTAAATAGTTGTATCCTAATGGGCATGATTGCTTTTATTGTTTGATCTAGCGTTATCTTTTAATTTTTCTGATATTTCAGTTCTGTTTCACTGTCTTGCAAGCAGATCTAAAATCCCTGATATGTGGAAAGAAACTACCAGCCTAGACCTCTAGCTCTAACTTGCTATTCTGGTTATGATGCCTGTCAGAATAAAAAGAGTAATTGTTTTGCTGCTATATGTTACCATCAAATATTTTTGTTCTTCCAGTCCTGTGACTCATTTAAAAAGACTGAACATCCCTTTGACGTACACAAACAGAACTAGAAAGCAGCTCAAGCCAATGAAATAAAGCTCGTTTTGCAGGTTTGTTAATCACGTATTCTGTTCCAATCCCAAATTTGTGATTAATATGATTAAAATATAAATGCTGTTTTCTTTACTGATGTTTTTCTAAAGCTCATTCTGGGGTCTAAATGCCTGTATATATGATACTGTTCAAAGCCTCTGAGATAAACATTAAACCTCCTCACAACTCTGTATGTGTGTGTGTGTGTGTGTGTGTGTGTGTCTGTGTGTGTGTGTGGAGGGGGAGGTGTTAGAGAAGTGATGATTTTGAACTCCATTTTAGGATTGGGAAAAATGATGTGGAAACATGAAAGAGCTTACAAAGGGCCACACAGAAAATCATTATCAGAGCCAAGGCTAAAGCTCTGACTTCCCTCATCCCCATCTCATCTCCTGACTGCCTGGAGCAAAAGTTGCAAATGTCCCCTTTTTATGCCTCTGCACCCTGAGCACATCCTGCCTCATTTGTACCCTGCCCAAAAGGGGGAGTTTGTTCTTCTCCAGGGAAAATGATGCATTATGGCAGAAATGGGGAGATGTTGCTGTACAGAAAATGTGACCATTGGCACAAGAAGGCAGGAGGTAATTTTACTGAGCACTGCTAAGTCAAAACCGTAGGTGACACCTCCACTTTGACTTAGGTGTGTGACTAATGCTTTGGGGTTGTAGAGGAGCTACTGGTGTCACAAGAAAAGCAAAGATATTTGTAAAACATTGTGAATTCCAGGGCCTGGGATCAAGGAGCTGAAGAAGGATCTTTTGGTAGAGGCATAAATTAGAGTCACGCAGGGGGACTCCCCATGACATTTGCATAGGAGGCCCACCTAAATATTATGATGCCAGTATTGATAATGTTGTGCCAGCTGGGTAGCTGGAACTGTTCCTCAGGTAGCTGGGACTGTTCCTGAGAGACCTGGAGCCTGCGTTTCTGCGTGAACACACAGAACAAAGCTGTGTGTATACATCTGACTGGAGTGATTTATTTACAAAAGAGAAAAACACAAAGTAATGGCAATATCATCTGCCTCATTAAATGGCCCAGCTCTAAAGGGGTGAAGCCACTTGAGGGGTAACTACATAGTTCACCACCATGCCACATCACCGTTTATGGCTTTCCCCACTGACATTAATTGGTACAAACTGAGTTAGTGGATTTTACATTGAAGACACATCTCTACAAGAAGCTGGACTCAGGGCACCTGCTCACTCACCCTAGACTGTCAAATAACTCCCTGGTTAGGATTTTTGGTCACAGTTGATCTGCCTTAGGACAGAAGTTTCATCATAAAGCTTTCATTAGTCATTCCTTGAGTCATCCTGTTTCATGAGCTCGTACCCCTACCAAGATAAAATCTAGCTATCAGTAGCAATTCTCAGAGACCTACCGGTCAGTGACTCTGTGACGCAACCTGTAGCAGCCAGGCAGAATTTACTCCTCCATATTTTATCTCCTGCCAGCCATCAGCAAGCAAAGTAAAAACAGCTGCTCTGAGCCCACATTATGGCAGTGAGATTCCAAGGGAGAGATGCTGAACCTCATTTAAAACCAAGGGAGAACCGAGAGAAGAAATAAAAGTTCTAAGCCTGTACCCTTGAAGCAGAGTGGTTTTTTCCTCAGTACACATCTATTCAAAATAAATGCTTCTCATGCCTGCTGGGCAGTAAACCTTGCCATGTAGCTGCATATACTGTGCTTGGCCATATGGTTAACAACGCACCAGGAGGAGAGACATACCATAAAAATAGTACTGGTAGAAATATTCTTAAAACACCACTTATGGGCCAAAAATATCATCTAGAAGAAACAGACCGTGAAAGTACATATTGAGGTTGCTATCTGGTACAACAGGCAAGTGCTCCTGCTGTGCAAATCAAAAGGTGGATTTTTTTTCTTTGAAAACATTAGGTAAATATTCCTAGAAAGACAGACTTCAATGCATGGCTGGGACTACAGCATGCATCCACTGATCAATGGTTAAAGATTGCCCGGAAAAGTCCAGGGGATGTGGGAAGACAGCAAGGCTGCAGCTGTGGTCATACCTGAGGACTAGGATACATTCCTTCAAGGGGTGGAAATCCCACCCTACCACACATTCTCCTAGATCATATGGGAGATCTTTAGCTGAGTCACCGGAGAAGAGCAATATAGAAATTTCCAAAGCTGGAAGGAGCAAAGTTTTATAGACATTCTATTATGTACAACTTACATAATCTGAGTACTTAGCTGCTTAGATAATATAGTGATAGAACTTTATAGAATTAAAAAAGAAAAAGCTTCTCACAGATAACAATATAGGAAGAATGGAATTAAAGTGCTCAAAAAATCAGTAAAACAAGTCCCATTTTCCTTCTGGTTTTATTGGACATTTCCAAGAGGGTCTTAATGAAACAGAGATGATGCCTCAACTCCTATAGCCATGACATCATTTACACTGAACTGTGACTTCTCGAAGCATTATTTTGCTTTTGGACACAGAAGCTTCTGGTGACTTAGACCTAAAAGGCAAAGATCAGGGTTCAAACAGTAGCCTTAAGAGGACTGGTTTTTTCCTATTGAAATGCAAAATTTGCACTGACTTCAATGTGGATTCTTACTCTCATCTGTGTGCAACACCTAATGTTTTGCAAAAGATGAGCAACTCTTGTCTCTGTGTACATAAAGATAAACAGAAAAGTCTTGCACAAGTGGCTGCAGCAAAGGACTGCAACTAATGTGGAAGAGTAACAATGCAAGCATGTTACACCTAGAAATATTTCTTCTCCGATCACAAATTTTGGGGTTTATCTATGTTACATAAAACACTGAGAACTTAGATCCTCCACTGGCTTAAGTCGTAGCTCTATCAAAGCCCATGGAATTATGCTGATTTGTATAAGATGATCACACATTTGTAAAACATATTTTGGCCTACATGGCTGAAAGACTAGAGTAAGGGAGTAGAAGGAAATAAGCCCTTTTAGAAAATAATACTCATATACTTCAGTAATGTGAGCAAGAAAAGTGTGTCTTACCTGGTGAGAAATGTACCGTTTTTTCATATGTATGAGCCACGTTATCTCTAATGAAACAACAGCACCTTGTGTTGCAGAAACAGGATGGACACACATATGAACAATACAAGGAGGTGCTTACTTCAGAAGTGTTTCCTCTGCACTGCTTCAGGTGCCTTCCTCTGCTTGTTTTTCCAAAGTAGCACCTCTCTGGTGGTTCAGCCTCTGTGCAGGTTATTCAAGGACTCTTTTTCAAGTACCAGTACACTTGCAGGGATAAGGTTTATCTGAAAGGCACACTATGCAAACGAGCATACAATAAACTTATGCAGTTCCACATTTTTTCCACTCCAAAGATTGTTCTTCCATCACCTGACACTTCGGTGCAAAACGCATCAACAGGTTAGAAGCTGGTATGTAAACTTCACATGCCAACCATAGGGAATGCTAAGGACATCCATAGCTGAAGAGTTTCTGTGATGGGAGAAGCCTATATTCATGTGAGGGTGGAAAACTTGGTTTACCAACAGTCGGGCCATTTGCTTTGGAATAATTTGATCACTGTTGGCATTAGACCAATTAATATTTCACACGGTGCAACTGTCCTTGGGGAAGTGTAGGCTTCCAGCTTCCATGACTAAACACAGGACTGAAAAGGGCAAGGAATGGTAACAAAGGAATTCAAGTTATCTACTACCAGAAAGCAAACCTGATTTCCAACCAAACACCTGCCAGTAAAAAATGGTTTCCCACAAATTCCTCATTTCCTTTGTGGAGTCTCATATCTAAGGTTAGCCAGGGATTAGAGGTAAGATGCCAAACCATTTTGCTTATTGACAATAAAACGCTGCCAGTTCTTTGCAGCAATAGTGAAAAAAAATGAAAGGTAGCTACCTGTGGTGCTGCTCTTCCATCATTTTGAAGCTGTTCTTCAGGATATTGTATTACTTTTTGTCTTTATTTATTTCCAAGTGCTATTGCTTGGCAGGCAAAACTCTTGGACTGTGTTATGTACCAATCCTTCCAGCATCTAGGTTTTCACAGTGTTATTAATACTCAAGAACACTGGAACAGATCTAAAATAGATATCCCACTGTACTCTTCACTAAGTCCTATGCATCAACTACTGCGCTAGGATAAAGAAATGCTTGGTATTCCACAACTGGATGGAGAACAGAGAAGGGAGAGCTCGCAGTGAAATGCTGGGAGCTCGCTTGCTGTAAACAGACAGACAGGAAGATAAATCAAAGCTCTTCTTTGATCCCAGCAGTCCGGGCCACGTTCTGTTTGACTCCACACCGACAGCCAACAGCCCCTTTGCTCCCGCATTCACAAGGCATAAGGCATTGCTGAGCCGCCCCATCCCACAGAGCTGGGCTGGTGCAGCATCGGTCAGGCTGGGATGAATCTGTGCAGGCCAAATAGGGGCAGGGCCCTTGCTCTATCCCCAAGGGCAGCACAGGAAACCTCTCATGGAGGAGCAGCCGGCTCTGCTGCTCAGTGCTTCCCGTGACCCAGGTGCCTCAACTCCAACACTCATCATGTTTCCCTCTCTGCTGCTCCCAGAGGACTTAAAGGTGTTCCCTCAGATGCTATAATTTAGCCCTTCCAGGCATCAGTCCTGTTCACCCATGCGAGGACAACAGAGTATTTAAAGCTGAAACAGCCAAAGAATATATTCAAGAATCTATGATAAAAGCTACAATTTTATGCACCGTGGAGCATCCATCAAGGAAATGCACAGAGCTAGTGCCACAAAATAATTACATGTGCGGAGTCCATTGTAAACACAGCTTTTATGTGCATCAGCACAGCTGGGGACAGTGTTTAAAAATATAATTATGTAATGCATTTTAGGTAGTCCGTGAGCCATTCAAGTGATACCATCGGTTCAGCAAAATTGAATGCAGCAGGTCTGTATCTATTGGCCTGAGCAAAGAAACATTTTTCAAGAGCATTATTTTTTTTTTCCTGCCACAAAATAGATTTGTCTCCGATGCCTATGGGGGATTTGTGTCTCTGTCATTGGCCACTATCTCTCCTACTTTCACCAATGAAGGAGAAAGAAATGGGGAGTTATTTTTGGCCTTGCAGCAGACTCCAGCATCTAAATCAGTTAGTTCTGAAACCACTTGGGGTGGTGCCGGTTCTGTGTTAATGGCTTTAGAGGGAAGGAATTTGTGATGTCTGACTGTTAGTGAAAGGAAACAAAGCGGCTGTTGTGGGGTGGAAGGGCAAGGCAAGGTTAAGAGGCTGTGTAAGGAAGCAGGGTCCAGCCTTCAGTACTAGATGTGCAGCAAAGGGTGAGCTGTGGCCAGGGCAGCACAGAGGAGGCGATTACCGAGCCACACAGAGGCTTCAGTTAGCTGGAGATCTCTATTAAAATGCACAGAGAAAGCAAGCTTACAGCTACACTTACTGCTGACACCCTCATGGCCCCTCCCCACTGCCACCTCCCATTTATTTTATCCTTGCAAAGCTTTTAGTGTATGAGCTGCAAAACATGTAGAGGAAGCTTTGCTTTCCTTCTCGTTTAATCTGCAATTGCAGCTCAGTTGAGGTGATGCAACAGTAAAATTTCTGAGACAGTGCTTCACCATGCTGCTAGATGATAGGAGCAGCAGCATCCACAGGTATTTATCTGAGACAAAAACTGAGGTTTGCAGATACCACTTAATGGTCATTTTAAGGCCTCAAAGCTTTCACTACTTTGCAGACAGTAGATTATATGTCTTGGCTAAATCCTACATGAAAAATTACGTTTGAGCTGTCAAAGTCTCTCTAGGAGACCCAGAAGATTGGTTTTTTCATTTAAAGAGATCATTAAAGAAATCTGTACCTAGTTTCATAACACGAGATCCACAGGTGGGAGTAGCAAGATAGCTTCTTCAGCTAGCCATGAGCTGCCTGGCACAGAAACAGGTCTTGATGCTAATTTCTAAATATAGGAGCTGATATCTGAAAAGAGATTTCCTTTTTTCTGTTAGATGCTGGGTCATGTGTAGCATTCAGAAAAGGAGAGTGGGGACCAAAATCTTGGTGTCTGCATTCCTGATTGCATGCTGGCATCATTGAGAAAGAGAGACATAGCTCCTTGCTTTCTCTCTCCCTTCCTATGAATATTGTATTTCTGTGTGCTTAGTGGGATGGCGTTGATGGGAAGACGGAAGATACGACAGCCAGAGGAGTCCATCTCTGGCTGCAGCATGGCACAGCAGAGCCAAGCGGGAGCGCCGCTGCTGGATCACATCCGGATGATCAGCGGTGCTCGACAGAATAGCTGCTTGTCTGAAAGACAGGCACAGGCACCATCCAGCTACACTTCCAAAAGGAAGCAAATACAGCACTGTTTGAAAAATCTCAGAATTGCCATATGTTTGATTTCAGAGCTCCTAAGGTATTTAGATGTTTCCTTCCCTGTGGAAATCTCTGTAAAATACATTTTGTAGATGAAGCTCTTTGTGTGCTCTGTGGCAGATTGTGCAGATATAGACTAATGCAGTGCGTACCACCTCATTTCAGAGAAACCTAGGGCAGCTATCAATGCCTTACCTCCACTGCACAGCCTACTGGCACGTGTTGGTGACCATATTTCATGTCACATTACACAAGGAAGATAAGGTTTCCCATGAACAATTTAAGTAAGCAAATATGCACACACACATTAATATATTGCATAGATACTGAGCAGAATCTTTATACATTATTAGGGAAAGATTGATTTGGGGGAGGTCTAAGCAGTTAGATGGTTTCTGTAATTAAACTTGAGGAAAAGCAAACTTGCATTTTTAAAATCATTCAACATGTGATTTTCAAAGTTGCACATAGTGGAATTTTTTCCAAGGAACTTTATCAACACAATTCCTACTTTGCAGCACAAGACGTACAGTATAGTCAGTCAAAATGAAACTATTACCTCCTATCATGCACACAAACAGAAAGTATAAATAACAGTACTTAAAAATTAATTTTCTGAGCAGAATTGGTCAGTGGCCAAAAAGTCCTTCAGTCTGTAGTATCAGTATCAAATGTAGAAGTTTTATGGTAGGGATTTTTTGTAAGTTGTAACATTTTATATTCTCATGGGAATTTGTAATGGTCCTCTTGAATGTGCTTGATAATTTAGAGCAAGAGGTATTTAACACAACTCCTGCAGACAGTGAGCTGGATTTTCAAAACCACACTGTTGAGCAAACACGGTCACAAGGTTATGTGTCTGTGGCTTGTTTATGCAGGAGATCATTCCTTTGTAAGTCTGGTTCAGAATGTGCGATACCAACAGGTGAAGACCAAGCTCTTCTTTATGTGTCTTGTCTAATCCAGCTGGTGCGGTATGAGTATAAAATGAGTTGAAAATTTTGCAGTTTTGGACCCTAAAATGCTATAGTTACTACCTTCCAAAGGAAACATGTTAAGTAGAGTACTGTCAGCAGATGAGACACGGGGAAGAGGCAGGAATGAACAGGCAATGCGACTTCCTCAGGATCACATAACAGCTTTGCAGAGGAATTCACAGCAGAGCCCCTGACTTGTGTTCCACAGATTGCTAACCACTCTCGGGTCCACACTGCTTGCAGAGTGCCTTTCCGTAGAATGTCCCAACACTGCACTACCACAGAAGCAGCAGAGACCACATTCATTGAACATTTGTTAAACAGATCTGGTTTAAGGTTCTTAACAAAAAAGTTACTTGAAAGGGTATGCTCCATCCAAGTACATTCAACACAGCTTTATTGCTTAAATGCTAAAAGCAAATTTGATTATAAAAAACACTTTCAAATGGAAAGTGTTTTATATGATCACAGGGAGCCTTCAAAAGACAAAATTAAATCATTTCTATCAGTACCTTCTGGGTGAAGCCTAGCTGTGCATTCAGAGGTAGAAATATGCAGGCAGAATGTTGTGTCCTAGAAAGAACAAATGCTACTTCTGCCTTTCGGAGAGAACAGAGAATCCCAATGCTGACATGAGCATGGAAAAAAAACCAGTTAAAAGCACGGAGAATCCTTCAGAGTGTGTGTGCAGACACTTATGAATATCCATAAAGAGGTTAGTGCTAACTATATTTATTAGTTAGCAGAATTACCTAGGTGTAACTAAAACTCTGATGCCTTGAAGCCAGTCACTCATTCTTAAAATATGGTACATATGTGCAACTCTTACCTCTTCCAAAAGGGACAACTGCCTTGGCACAGCAGAGTAAGTAATACTGCAGGGTAAATGGTGGGATTTGGTCACAGGTCTGAAGGAGTGTTGTAAGGAGAACCCATCAACCCCTTGCCCTTAAATTCCTTCAGTGCTCTTCCTTTAATCCCTCATACTAATGTTATTTATACAGTGTTTATTAGAAGTGGTTTCTAATTTCAGATGCCTCACTGAAACCACCCAACTACTAGAAGTTTGCACACCTCCATCGCACTCCAACTGAGATAATGGAAGCAATGGGCAATACTTAGTCCCATCTCCTTCCCTATGGTTGCAGTAACACATTCCTGCTTTTTCAAACACCACTGCTCAGCACAAATGGCTACTCAAGCTGTATTTCCTTAAAAAGATGGGATCTGGAGAAATATTGGCTATTTGGGGACTTGCAGGCAAAATATGTTTTTTAAGTAAGAAGATACCAGCAGATGGATTTCATGAAGGAAAAACATTGAGCAAAATGCCATAGCCAGTCCAAATAGTTACAGCAAAGAAGAAATGTGAAACTGAAACCCATCTTGTAACTGTATCTTGGCAGTGTGCAGTCACAGGTAATAATTGTCTTCACAGCCCAAATTCTCATGCACTTCCCAACCCATGAAACGGAAAGTTGAGAACATGATCATCCTGACTGGCAGACAGAGCAGGTGGATGGCAGCTTTGAACTACTTGGAAATTACAAAAGAGACTCAGCCTTTAGAACAAGCAGGTGCTGGTCAGCCTCTTCCATGGTGACCCTGCAAATCACCTCACAATGAGGTTATTTCCTTTTACTCACTAGGCACAACAACAGAAGTGGTGGTATGTCCTCATCACCAACCAGGACAACTAAACAACTTTTAAGCTGTTACTGTTTTAAGGACAAGGAGAAGGTGATAACCAACTTCTACCTGCAGCACCATGTAAGAGCACTGTGAATGTTTCTTCCCCCTTTGGAAAAGGTAGGTAGATGTGGGGAAAGGTTCACAGAAGTTCTTACCCTCCATCCTATCCTGAACTTTCTATAATTCATGGCTTCTACTTGGACCTAAAGCCAGTGTTGAGTATTCACGTACCTGGCACATGCAGGTGAGAAATGGGTCTGTTACAGAGTCAGAGAGTTAAAAGCAAGAATGGACCTCTACAATCACCCTTTCTAATCTCCAATGTATTTAATTTTAATTCACTAACTCCATAAAGAACCACATAATCATGCCTAATGCATCATTGCTAGATGCCTAGCCATCTATGTAAGTAAATACCTGGCTAAAACATGTCTTCTGAAAAGTTATTAATTCTTGTCTTAAAGAAGAGGATATGAACAATCACTCCTTAGGAGGTTTTTATTAGTAATAAAAATAATGTCAAAATTAAGACAAATTTCTAATTTGAGCTTACTTACCCTCAGGTTCCGGATGTCTGAGACATACTTCACCAGTCTCCACACATTCTCTTGAGCCATTCAATCATTTTTTGGTAGTACCACCTTACCATGGTAAGAGTTTATACTGAGCAAGTCAGCTTCTAATCTTCTCCCTGATAAAGCCCAACCAGCTCTCCATTGAGGCTCTCTACTAAAGATTCCAGGCCTCAAATCTGTTTGTGGCTTTCTGTGAAATCTTTAATCAATACCTAGGCAACTAAAGTATCTGTTACAAAATAAAGGTTATTGAGACAGAAGAGGGGCATATGAGGAGAAGAAGTGTGCACTTTAAACAGCAAGTCTACAACATTACAAAATACAGTGTTCAGGTCTAGACTTCATCTGTTTTGCTCTGTTTTCTTAAGTTCCAACCTTACCTTTAAATCTCCTAGACATACAGGAACAAAAAATTAGGGAAATCATTGTATATTTATGTCTGAGGACAAATTTCAGACCCCCCTGCATTGTAGAGAGAACTGCTTAGGCACTGTGCAGGGCAGTGTTCAGCCAGAGGCTGGGATTAAGGAGGTGTGCAGAGTGTACCCAGGACAGCCCGGAGCTGCCTGGGAGCTGGCTGGAGGGGTGCTCTGCCTCCTGCTGCCAAGGGCCAGCCGGGACTGCTTCCACCCAGCCCTGCTGTAGGTCATCAGCTTGGACCCAAACAGGGCACTGGCATTTGGGCTGCAGGCCGTGGCTATTCAAGGACCGAGTTCATATTTGCTAAGCTGTTAATTACAGTGTAGGACTTAGTTTCTAATACCAGTGACACAGCAGGAAGCTCCCAAAGTCTCTCCTTCACCGTTCTCCACCAGTACCAAGGGGACTCCATATTACTTCTTCTTTCACATCATTATGCTTTTAAAAATGATCAGAACACAGTTTCAAGAAGGAGCCATCCTTGGAATGGCATGTATTTAAAAGAAAGGCAATTTCCAATTACTACAGTCTGTATAAGCGAGAGATCAGATTCAATTACGCTGCACTTTGCAATTTACAATCTGTTGGTGTTCATTTCAGCAGAGGCTTGTTAAATGCTCTCTTGCTGCAGACCTTCAAAATGTTCTTGGCACCTGAAAGAGCAGTGGTTCTTAGTCCAGAGCCTCACCATAGCTTAAGCCATCCAAATCCAGGTCAGACCCCAGGCTCTGCTCAGAAACTCCACTTAGGCAAGGATGGCACATGGCTGGGTTTCAGCCCAATGAAGGAACCTGGTGGGCTACTGAGCAAAGCTGGTGTGAGCCCACATTTAAAATGTGAGGTCACCAGAATACACAAATACGCAATATGCCAGATCCTGACAGGCTCACTGACCTATTACGTGATTGTAAATCCAGAATTTGAATGTCCTTGCATTTTCCTTTTTTGAGAATGAGGCTCTCTGGCTTCACAGTTTGGTTGCTATTGCTGTGGCACATGAATCCTTGGAAATAACAGGCATATGGTGAAGGTGCTTGTCCTAATGTTTCCTGATGCACATTCAGCAGATCCACAACCCAAGGCAGGTGGCAAAATCCAGGGGAAGGACCACAAAAGCAGTAGATTCCCAGGCAGGTGATCTTTGTAAGCCTCTTCTCATAAGTACAATGCAAAATATCCCTTCGGTATGCTACTATAAAAATTAAGCAGCAGTGGTAAAGCCAATAGATGTGTATCAGTCCATACCAGATCAAAATGTGGTGCTCCCTAGGAAACTATATATCAGTGGTATATAATTAATTAATTGAAGACACAGGTGTTCCAAAGAATGCATGGCTCAGGAAAAATGCAAAGTGTCTTTTGATGTGTTACAACAAAGCAGATTCAATATATACCATTAAAGTTGATTGCAAAAATATTTGCAAAAATGGAAAATAATTACATTTCTAAACTCATCCCAGAGCTAACTCACTCACTCCTTCCCCCCTTTTCTGCACATCTACTTATATGGACCTTGTCAAATACCTGAAAACATGAAACTAAAGCAGAGGAGGAAAACAACAGAAACAACAGCCAGCATCCCTCTTAGTATTTAAAGATGAGACATTTTCCAACAAGAAGAGTGCCAGAAATACTGAACTGATCCTCTAATAAGGCAAATCAAAATGATTTAAGATTTGTTTAGGAGACTAGATACCAACAAAAGTCACTTCCATTAAATCTTGCCTGTTAACAATGGCTCAGTATAAAATTAGCATATTCCTGAATGGGCCACTGACCTGAGGTTGTGGTTATTTACCTGCAGTGTAATAGTGCAGTGCACCATGAAAGTTCAAAGTGGGCAGCTGCCATTGCAGATCATGGGATGTATTAATTTTGTGTATTCAATTTGCATTTATTTCAAGTATTGTGACCTCTCTGCTCCCCTTTCTGCATTTCATTTTTTTAGGTTTGCCTTTGTGGGTGTTGGTACGTTTTCATTTTTGTGTTGGTTTTGTGTGTGGTGGAAGCCAAACATACTTATCTGCTATTGTTCCACTAGCACTGAACTACATTACCAGTGGCATGGGCTACAGGGCTTTTGTGTAATCAGGATAAATCAGAGTAATTTCAGAGAAACGCATGGAGTCAAGCTCAGATTGCACAAATTGATCCTAAGTCAGAGGAGGAACCAGGTCATGTAGCAGGCGGCAATCTAAAACCTAGATTTGAACAGGTGTCAGTTGACCCTCCTGCCATGAAGAACGATCAGAAAAGGCACCAGGGGAGGATGAACGGGAACAAATCCTGAAGGAGCTGCAGGCACGAGAGCCCTGGTTCTCTCGGAAGTCCAAGGACTGCAAAAGCATGCAGCAGCCTGCAGGGTTGCTGGCTCTTACCGTGCCAGCCCTTGGGGGAGCACAGCCTTGGGCAGCGTCCAACAAGAGGTCTTGTCCCTGAACAGTGGGGCTGAGGAGGTTCCAAGGAAGAGGTAAAGTTGTCTTTGGCAGCCTTGAGGAAAATCTCAAGGCAGTTTTTGAGGTGAAATCAGGGGAAAGCTAGGAGACAGACAAACTTGGAAATGCAGCAGCTGCAATATTCATCGAAATTTAAGTCACATATGGATTAAAAATGAAGACATAACTTCTGAGCTATGTGTATCACTGGGAAAAGGAGACAGGCAATTCAGTACAAAGGGAGTTTCAAAGCTGTGTGTTTTTAGCTAAACAAACTAAATTTTAACAGGAGATACTGACATGAAGTTGGCTTTTATAAGGAAGAACTTTCCCTTCCTCCTCCCAGCACGGCAGCAAGCCAAGCTGAAAGCCAATGATCAAAGGTCAGTCACCGCTGCTGAATCTCACTAGTTATCAGGATCTCCGCTGGAAACAAATGCTTTCACACTGCAGTCGAGCACGTTTATAAGGGCTGCTGAAAGCTACATTTCAATTAATGCAGAGGTAATACACTTTGGGTTCTGGGCAACATCAGCATGGAGATATTTCGAGTGGCAGTGAGTCAATACTCTATTACTAGCAGCTCTGCAGGCAAAGTGCCCACTGGGAACAGGGAGGCAGCTATGCTCTCCCCTACCAGGAAGGGTCCAGGGTGGGGAAGCATCCACTTTTGCTGTTTGCCCTGTGCTAGGGTTTTTGGATAAGCTGAGATCTTTGGTTTCTGTGATTATCAGCTCAGCACCCCTCTTAGAGCCCTACATTTAATGTAACAACATTTCAAAACCTGCCTCAGAACAAAACCAAGCTTCTGCAGATGAAAAAGCTGATAACATGAATTTTGAGAGCCACGTTTTGCCTGCACTACTCAAGCAGGTCTTAGAGGCCGGCCTGCCTGCCTACATTCCCCCAAAAGTTCACATCTCATCACTTCTGTTGGAAAGTAAAAAAAAAAAAAAAAATATATATATATATACATATCACTTACCAGGGATCACACAACTGGGGTCACAGAGATAATTAGTTAGGGAAGGAACCATGCAGCATTTCACATTTCCTGCACAAAAGACCCTTTGGTTTCTCTCAGTTTGGGTCTTGGCTATAAACTGCATTCCGCTTTTTGACCTTGAGCCGTTGGGAAGTACTTTCTGGAGTAGAGAATTAGAAAGAAAGTGGAACAGTAGATGAGAATTGGTGTGGGATTGTGCACTTCTGAGCAGGGTGGCCTTGGCCCATTGATGGCAGATAGGCCACACCTACCTGGAATTTTCTGTCCCTCTCAGAATGGATCCTGGTATGAACAAGTTACTGAGGGAGAAATTTAGAACAAAATATACTTAGAGATCTGTCTGAAAAACATCATACTGGTTAACAAAAAGGCAGGGAATTGGATTTTTTTCCCCATGAGACTGTGCCTGGCAAATCCATCCTCCTCTGTCACACGCATACACAACAGTGCCTGGTGGAAAAACAAGAACTTAAGAAGGGAAATGGCAAAATCATTCATCTAATATGGGTGGGCTGAAATAGAGATAAAGAGGAAATAAAAGATTCTATATCCACAAACACTGATTAAGTTGTGGGCGTTAATGAAGAACAAAACTTTTCTTCATTGAGCTCAACAGTAGTTGGGACTGAACATTACCCAATATGCATAAAACAGAGAAATAAAGCTGTATTTTTTTAAATGAATGAAATTCTCTTGGGAGATGGTTGGCACAAAGTCTAAGCACAAACGAAGACCCACTTCAATCCATAGAACAGGATTTAAAGCCATAGACTTCTCTTTTCACCAGGGCTCATTTCATCCTCCAGCAGGCAGAGAGAGGAACAACAGGAAACCAATCCAACAGCTTCAGAAAAAAAAAAAAATCTAACCAATAAGTGGAAAATAGCAGCTCAGCATGCCTCGTGGGTTTTCCTCCCCCTTTTAAGTTATTGCAGCATTTATTCCTCTGCACTGTATTCAAGTTCCTTGTATGTTTATCACTTCAGAAAGGAATTTGAGTGGAGTGGGAATGCATAGCCAAGTAGATGATTTGGGTTTACTTATGGCTTTCTCAAAAAATGCAGATTTATCTTTGTATCAGCAGATTTTGGAGACGTGCCAATGAAGAAGGTAACCCACAAGGAAAGCAGTAGTTCCATTTTTTTCTGCTTAGCAATTACCTCTTCAATTAAAGCTAGGAGTAATTTTTTTTCAAGTCTTTGTCATATTGTTGGAACATGTTGAAACACAAAACTGCTTGTTGTTCAGCCAATAATCTTTATGTTATGCAGCGTTTAAAACCCTATAGTGACGGATCTCTGCACAGGATACCTCCACATTTGTATAGAGCTTCCTGACCTCACTGGGGCTTAGAAAAGATGTGGAGCTACCTGCACATGGAGTTCACATCAGCAAAAACCATCAATAAAATTTTACTTGTTACAAAAAACCCCCAAAACACCAGATTTCTATGTACCTGTATCTTCCTTGCCAAAGCAGTGCCACTGTGGAAAAACTGAGATGAAGAGGGCAAAGTTTCCTTTCTTACTCTGTATCAGGGCAAAGACAGCCTGGCTTTCACTTGCTTCTTTTCTCCTAGGTCTGCTGTTCCAGCTGACCTTTGGGCAGGGCACAGAACACGGTGCAGAAAGCAGCATTGTAGTTCAGCTCCCTTGAACCACCTGTTTTCCGTGTGGAGTTTAACCTCATTATCAACTCTCACTGTCACACTCAAAAATGGACCCTTGACACCCCCAGACTACAATTTAATCTGTGCTCCACCTCCCACAGAGCACTTAGTACTGAAACAAGAATGACTGTGTTTCTTTAAAAGTTTGTCACATTTTATTTTGCAGATCAAAAAATTAAGACATCATATGCATCAAATTCACCCACTTAGTTACTTTGCATTTAAGTTTGATTTCATTAGTTGTTCTGTACACTGTTTTCATTTTGAGCACAAAGATGAAAACCCCAGCCAGAGTCAGGTCCTGCTGAAAGCTCTGACTCATTCTCATATTTTTCTTTGCTCCAGGGCCTCTTTCTTCCTAACCTTTATATTCTTTCACTGTAAAAAAGACTCAAAAAAACCTCCAAAAAATCTCTTCCCCCATTTACTGATGCTAGCAAGAGTAAATGGGTTTTGTTCACAGTCTTAATATAGCATCATCACCATTCTCCTCCAGGTTTTCAATGAAGCTGCCTACTTCATCTCATCAGTAGTCACCAAAATCAGTTGCAACGTTTCTATGGATTCCAATGGGCACTGAAATAGGCCATTACAAAACCCAAGTTGTTCAGTTCTACTAAAATCTACTTCATTCTAGGTGATTTTTTTTTCAGAAAGGATTTTAATACTTGAGTCTATTACATAAGTTACAGAGCAACCCATAGGCCCATGGCCGCCAAAGTGAAAATACATGGAAGCACTCATTGAAATCATGCTTGCAACTCACACAAGAGCTGTGCATCTTCCAATCTTCTACAGCTAGGATGGGAAAGGACTTCCTGGGTTCAACAAATTAGTGACCGTCACCAAAAACCTTCAAGCATGTCAGTTAACCTGGTGGGCAACCAGTCAGAAGGCAAAGGAGAAGACAGTCTTCTTACCAGTCTTCTCTCTGTGGCGTTTGCTGTCACAGAGTTTAATCCTTGCTAACCTCTGACAGATGCACCAGCACTCTTCCCCCGAGTTGTGAGGTGGCTCACCTTTGCTCTTCTTCACACATCAATCTGTGGTAAGGACAATTGCAGCACTTCAGCTACAACATGCAAGAAGTACTAGGCTCACATGATGAAGTTTGTGGCAGGCAAAAGCTCATCAAAAACGGGGCTCAATTATCTCTTTTTCCTTTTTTAACACCTATTGAATTTCATCCTGTAATCTCAGGCAACACTTCTCACTCATGGTGTGCCTGTGAATGAGAACACGTTCAGTGTCTGGCACAGCCCTTCTTGCAAGTGTTCTTCTGGTGCTGCTCTTTCTTCTCTCAGTTTTGAAAATCTATTTGCAATTTGCAACACACAAAACGCCTCAGCAGAGGATCAGCATTTCAAGGTGACTCGCATTTTTTTAAATGCTGTTTCCTCACCACATCATACAAATACTTTTGTTCCCACTTACCGTAACTTTGGAAATGTTAGGTGGTGGGATTCCTTCACACAGCAGTGAGTGCAGAGCAAGGTGACTACATCTACTGTAACTACACTGAACAGAGAAAACTTTTCCTCAAGGAAGGGATTATTCAGCTTAGTCATAGGCTCATTTATATCAGATTCTGTCACCACAGGTCATGACCCAGCTGAGGTGACTTAATGGTCTATAGCTTTCAGAACTAAAGTCCAAGAAAAAGAAAAAAAAAATACCCTTTCAGTCTTGAGCTGGGTTGAAGACTTTTCCTCCTTCCTGGCAAGAAAACCGGCATCAGCAGCATTATGTAACTCCCACCAATTGTGGGCCCTAGGAGCCACTGTTTCTAAAGCATCATGCCCTGCACCTCGCATTCTCACACTACTCCCCAAAACTGCTACCTACAAGCCCAGCCCCAGGATTTCAGGCCCTTTTACGAGGGCCTCGCTTCCTTAAAGGCCTCACTGTCAGATCTTCAGTGCATGTCCTGTATCTCCTGGCCAGAGACATTTCCCATCTCATGAGTTTGTGTGCTCCCTTCACCTCGGGTGAATAAAGCAGAATTGAGGTTGAACCCCTGCTCCTCTGGGGGGTCCAGCTCACCATATGTCAGGATGATCTGCACAAGGGGTGGTTTGGCCCATTGGCATCCAAGTGCTCATTCCACACGAGCTTCTGGGACACTGGCTGCAGCTCAGCAGAGCAGATACACGTGTCTAACTTTAAACATGAGAGCAGCCCCCAGGAACCAGAGTAGTGACATTGCCTACTCACCTACCTAAATGCTTAACTGCATCAGAGCTGATGTGACCTAGCTTTGGCTCTGGGTTTAAATGCTGGAGGCTGAGCTTTTGCTTGCTGCTTTAAAGGAACATAGCAACCCTCCTTTTTCAGATACTGAACTCCAGCAGGTTTAGCTAATGTCAGGGGAAATCATGAGTCCTTTGGAAATCTCTGAAATTTAGGCACATAATGTGTAAAGGAAGATTGTACAAACATTGCAGCCAAATAAGCAAATCTTGGCAATAAAACAGCCGTTTACTGAGGAAACAGCATAGAGAGAAGAGGAATTAACTGGGAAGTACTGTTTTGTAAAATTATTTGTCCAATTTCCATGTAAGCTATCAGCAAATCTTGGAAATTACCTTGGAGATTTCCAGCCACTGAAACACTGCTGCCAGCTCTCTATTTCCATGCCACAGAGATAAAAAAGATCCACTGAACAGTCTTCCCTTGCTGTTTTACACAACTTTTCCACTGTTTTCTACATGGTGACATTTTTAACAATAAAAACTTCCACCTGGCATACGATGCTGTTGCTCCCCCTCTCTCCATTTCTGGAGCACAGTAGCTATGGTGAATGAATCAGTGATTCACCATGGCTAACAAAGAATGAAGGGGCTGCAGACTGGCAAAAAAAATCAGACGTACAAGTCCACTAGAAATGAAGCCAACTCTGCCAGCCCTGCACTGCCACTGCAGCACAGAGCTCTTGGTGCAGAGAGAGTCATGAAAGCTTGGAAAGAGACCCTAGGAAGCTGCATTTCTACCAGTCCTCCTGAGGTCCACTGGAGCAGGATCATAAAGTTAGGTTGCTATTTATTTCCACATTAACTCCACTGAATAAGAGTGGGCCAGGTACAAACACTAAAACAAGAACAAACCTTTAATCCAAACTCTGAGACTTGACACAAGCATAAAAATGTAATATAGTAAATATATTTTTTTAAAAGGTTCCATTTCCTTCAAATGCACTTATCTCTAGGGTTGCAGCTGCTAGCCAAAATCTCTCTATCTCCAGAGATAAATAGTGAGATTATGAGATCATATCCTCTGAAATTAATTCCCCGGTATTCAGTTTCTCCAGCTTCGATCCATGAATTCTGCACAAAATGTTTCAGGGAACACAGTGCATCTCAGCCAAAGATTACTTGTTAATAAACAAGATTATTTTATAAACATAGAAATTAGAGAAGGTCAATAAACAAACCCTATTTTAATAACATCTTTTGCATTGTTCCCCCAAGAGAACCAGAGCAGAAAGTGAATTGATGTTTCTACGAAAACTCCAGCTCCACACACTCTGCTGCTGTTAATCAGTGCTCTTAATTGCTCTGGGGCAAGACTGTGCATCAGCTGAAGGTGAGGCCTCACCTGGATTGGGGGTCAAAGACAACTGTGCTAAAATGAGCAGTAGTAATATGATAAAAAACAGAAATAAGGTGCAGGAGAACGTGATCCTCTCCAAGAAGTGCAGAATGCATCTTAGGCAGACAGGTTATGTGCTTTTAGAAGTAGGTTGCAATTAAATCATCCATCAGTAAGTGGGTGAATGGTCATTTTTTTGGCTGAGAAATAAGCAGGAGAGCTTAACAGTCTGCTAAAACATTTTATCCCCTGCATGGCCATTTTCAGCCTATCTATGGCCCACCTTTTGAGGTATCACCATATTAAAAATTTTCTTCCCTGAAGGTACTTCCACACTGCAGCAGATGTCACTGACTTGGCACTGTTTGAAGGGTCTATTAAAAGTAAAGTAATTAATTACTTGGGCTGTCATCACAGCACTGCTTTTGAGACATTTAAAATGGTTTATTATTGATAGCCTTATGCTGGAATGTGCTGAGCACCTTCACACTCACCCCTGGACACTGAGACAAGGGCCAGTGCAGGCTCCCCAGACACTGAACATCCTCATGTCTCCTCCTGAGGCTGCTGCTCCATGTGGCACTCAGCACAGGGCCCAGTGCCACCACTCCTAGGAGACCTGACCCAGCAGCAGGCACTGTGGCCAGCCCTGGGTGTTTGGAATACTGAATCCTCTATCAGTTGATGGTTTGGGAAAGCGATATTCCCTGCAGCTGGGTAGGACCCACGCCAGAATGGAGGAGCATGACAAGAAGGGAGCAGCAGGGATGAGCTGCTCCACGCTGACCACAAGCCCAGTGCCCTCTGCCTTGCTCAAGGGACCAATCACACATAACCTGTGGGGATAACCAGGACGAAGAGAGGAGCCAGGATGAAGGAAGCCTTGGAAGGGGGGAAGGAAAGATGCTTTCTCTGAGTGTTTTAGTGTTTGTCTTTTTGCCTTCCAATACCCAAATAATTAATTTAATGCATAGGTAATTGGCAATATATTAATTCAATTTACCTCAAGTCTAGCCTGTTTTGCCCATCGTGGTAACTGGAAGCGATCTCCCTGTCCTCATTTCAACACATAAGCTTTCTCATTCCTGATCTTCCTATTCTCTCTCTCCTCCCTGTTACGGAGGACAGCGAGCGAGCAACTGGTGGGAGTTTGGCTGCCAGCCATGGCCATCCCACCACACTTAGATACCAAACATCTCACATGGACAAATACTGAATCATGTGCAGGGAGCTGGGAACCACAGCACCTGTGGAAACCTCAATGAAAGGGATGGCTCCTGGTGCCTGCTGATCACCAGACTCAGACAGAGCTATGCCACCACCTTTGCTAAACCGCCTGGCTGCATCTAATTTCTTTGTGAGGGAGTGCCTCTTGGGTTCTGCTAAATTTCTGCCAACACATTTGACTTACATCTTCGGACAGAAAATGCAGTATAGCAAAGCATCCTAGAAAAATTGCTGAGCTCTGCTCTGAGGCAGTTATGACAGCATCTATTGCCAATAAAATAAAAAGGAACAAATTCTGAGAGGTGAAAAAAAATCTATAGGCAAACAGAGGATAAGAGAAGTAAGAGTAATCTACTGCCTAGGTCTCTAAAGCACAAATCATTGGTTAATTTCAGTTGCTTATATTGCTGCTGTTTGTTTCATTTTAGACATACCACCAGGAACCAAAAAAGAAGCATCACATATAGGGTTAGATTATAGAAGATGATTTACACACAGCTTCCTCTCAAAATCGATTTTAAATGTCTCAGATATGAGCCAGGTCATGCAAACTAAGGTATCCCCAAACACTGTAAACAGAGTGTGAGTAAATATGGATTTGAAATATGAAAAGAGGGGGATGTGTCGCTGTTCTCCCCACGGATGAGTAGAGAAATGACACGAAGTCCAGGCTCAGGGATAAATGGAAGCACTTTAATGATCTCTCAGAAGGCTTTTATATGTTAGTTCACAAAAGTGTATTAAATGGCATAAGGTAATTGGCTTTTTGCCATCCACCCCTTAAGGGGATTGGTCAAGTTCTAAGACACCCATCTCTGAATGTTTTTCTAGTTAGAACCATAACAATTCTGCAAAACAACCTGCAGCTGCGAGAAGTTTACAAACTGTAACATTGTTTTGAGTTACTTGCATGGGAAAGACAGAACTCCCACAAAAATGCTGCAGAGAGCTGAAGAAATTCTCTGCTGAAGCTTTTTCAGCATCCATAGGGATGTCTCCAGGCATCTTTCTCAGCATCCTCCCTCGGTGATAGGGAGGACAGTCACTGGCACACTAATGACAGTCATGTTGAGTATTAGAGGGGAACTTTTCTCAAGTGCTACCAAGGGCCAAGAAATATTACACAGGAAGTAATATAAGTGTGGTTAAAGTAGAAAGAAAGTTGAACACAAGCAGATTTAGGACCTCACCTGAACTCTATTG
Source organism: Lycocorax pyrrhopterus obiensis (assembly GCA_014706295.1). Taxonomy (NCBI): domain Eukaryota; kingdom Metazoa; phylum Chordata; class Aves; order Passeriformes; family Paradisaeidae; genus Lycocorax; species Lycocorax pyrrhopterus. Next base: position 28,044,699 of record JACSVZ010000004.1, read on the forward strand.
AATAGAAAGGATATTGACTAAGTGATGCTTTATATCTTTCTCGAGAGAGAGGCATTCAAACTAGCATTTTCTCTGTAGGAAACAAAGCTACAGATACTCCTGTAAGCCCAGAGACAAATCTGAAAAGCAACAATAATGAAAATGAACTAGAAGTGAAAGCAGGGAGCTCGCTAGGTATGACTGTGTCATGCAGTTTGGCAGCTATGCAAGCTAATATATTTTTGGCTGCAAACATATATACATGATGTGGTGCTGTGCCAAGTGATTCAGGCTGGCTCTGAAAGAGACAGTTGTGTAACCAAAACCTCTATGGCCATGTTTGCTTGGCACCCCATTTGATCTCAGAGGAGTAGAATGTTTTACCTCAGTAGCAGGTGGCATCAGAGCAACACTAGAGCTGGCCAAACCCAGACTGACTAATTTTCAGCTGCAATGCAGGTCCTCCATCCAGGAAAGTTTTGCCATGAAAGAAACAAAGGCTGTGGGAAGAAAAACCCCAGCACCCAGGAATCATCTATACAGACCATCATGGCTGGTTGCACTTACTTGAAGAGATGAAGTGTCTCTTGTAGCTGCTACAAGATCTGCTAGATGCTGTCTGCTGGCCACAGTGGTGTTCTCAACGAGGCAAACTCTCTCCTTTGGAATAGGAAAAGGCTGCACTTGATCCCAAAGTAGAGACTGTGGATGAACAGGCTAAATTTTCCTGTTTGAACTCTGAATTTACATGAGAAGTTTACCATTTGAGTATCATCCTATTCTGCACTGATTTCTCTTTTTCTCCCCTGCTTTCTGCAAACTGAAAGAAATGGATTAACTAGAATTCAGTTGACCTTCTGTTGTTTAAAACTGAGTCTTACTTGTTATGCTCATACAAGGTGTCACAGAACTAAGCAGACATCCAACCTAGACAGGCAGGCTTTTATATTACATAAAGCATAAGCAGATTTCAAAGCAAAGCTACTATTAACCTCTGCCTAATTTTTTCTAAAAAGGATTTTTAAAAAGAATTTGAAAGCAGGGCAAAGCAAAAACTGTATTTCAGAATAAGGCCTGTTAAGCAAATGCCAGTGAGATAATACATGATTCAAGCATACTGCAATGCTTCCCTTCATCTGTCTTCCCATTTACAGAGACAAAATCACAGAATGGGTGAGCTTGGAAGGGACCACAGTGGTTCAACCTCCCTGCTCAAGCACAGTCATCCTAGAGCACATTGCAAGAGCTCTTGAATATCTCCAAAGCGTGAGACTCCAGAACCTCTCTGGGCAATCTGTTCCAGTGCTTGGTCGCCCACACAGTAAAGAAGTTCTTCCTCATGTTCAGGTGAAACATTGTGTTCCAGTTTCTGCCCATTGCTTCTCATCCTATTGCTCAGCAGCACTAAGCAGAGCCTGGCTCCATCCTCTACTACTGTTTATAGTAGTTGTAATTATAATTCTTGCTAATATATACTGTTGTTAGATATGTACTGCTGTTAGATACATATTATTAGTAGATACTTAGAATAGAGACTCGACAAGGTAGAGGCCTTGTCAAGCCTCTGAAGGAGGGGAATAATGCCTTAGGATTTTGGCTTTTATATTTTTCAGATCCTGTAACTCTAAAACTAGTGTGTAACTCTAAAACTCCATATAGCCTGTTAGCTACTGTTTTCCCATTCTGGTTAGACATAACAAATCCTCTCTAGGCCTGAGACTCAAGGACACCTTGTTGTCCCAGGCCCCAAAATATGTAAATATGCCACTAAAAAGGGGGAAACAAACTTGGAGTAATTACTTCATTACCTGAAATTGTAATTGGAGAATTAACCCTGATATGCAAATGGACCAAACTTATAAAAGTGTGAAAAACTCGTGACCCGTCATCCCTTTTGGGTGTAGCCCTAGAGCTCTGCCTGCCCATAATTGTACCTTATTGAAGGCCCTTCAATAAATATCTGCTTTTATCCTCTCAATTTTGTCTAGCCTCTGTTTTTAGGCAGCCTCAACAAGGCATCATTGGCACCCCCTTTCAGATACTAAAAGACATTGATGAGGTCCCCTCGGAGTTGCATCTTCTCAAGACTGAACAGGCCCAGCTCCCTCAGCCTTTTCTGGTAAAAAAGATGCTCCAGTCCCTTAATCATCTCTGTTGTCCTCCACTGGACCTGCTCCAGCAGCTCCATGTCTCTCTTGTACTGGGGAGCCCAGAACTGGACACAGCACTCCAGATGTGGCCTCACCAGGGCTGAGTAGAGGGGCAGGATCACCTCCCTCAGCCTGCTGGCAGTGCTTGTCCCAATGCACCCCAGGACACCACTGGCCTCACTGGCCACAGGACACACTGCTGGCTCATGGACACCTTGTTGTCCACCAGGATCCCAAGGTCCTTCTCCGCAGAGCTGCTTTCCAGCAGCTGAGTCCCCAGCCTGTGCTGGTCCATGGGGTCCTTCTTCCCCAGGGGCAGGACCCTGCACTTCCCTTTGAATCTCAGACGGTTCCTCTGTGCCCATCCCTCCACCCTGTCGAGGTCCCTCTGAAGGGCTGCATAGCTCTCTGGGGTATGAGCCACTCCATTTTAGGTTGAATCTCTTACCATTGGGTGGCCCCTCTTGCTGTGTGTGCTGCACACCTTGATCCTCACACACCTGTGTATTCATTAACAGTAATAACCATAACTACTCTGAGATAGCAGAGGGTGGTACTGCAGGGAAGATTAGCTCATGGTGTAGGTCTTAAGAATTTACTGCTTAATTTGGGAAACATCAGTTGAATATAAAGAGGCAATTGTATTGCTACTTTCTTCTCTCTTAATCACGTGCCAGAAGCTTCTTATTAAGGATATTTAAGTGACCTGTGTGATAAATCACTGCCTCAATGCTTTTCCTTATGGGCACTGCCACAATTGTGCTGTCACAAATCCAGCCAGTAGCATTTCAGCATTCTGCCAGGAGCAGACCAGAGAATGAACTAGGACACACAGTTTACTTATTAGCAGTTTAGTCCTCAAAGAGTGACAGTGCCCAAGTTCTTCTCAATTCATGCCCACTAGGAGGAACCAGGTAACCACTCCTGCTTTTCCTTTGTCATCACTTACCACTTTGAAGAGGGCTGACTGTGGATCTCAGACACTGAAAACCAGATCTATCAGGTAATGTAGCACTTCCCTCCTTTTATAGCAACAGGATTATTTCCTCTAGGCTACTGTATTCTAAGCATACAGAATGAAGCCAATTATCTTGGTCCTCAATAGTTGGGTGCTCTAATCTGCTTTTCCCTGTGTTTGGATCAATCCTGTCTTTTTTGAAACCTCTTTGAATCTTTCCTCAAATGTCTGTATCAGTAACAGCTGATCAAAACTCAAAACTTCCACCGTGTGGGGAGGCCCAATAATGATGAAGTCGTAAGACCCTGCACTATGAATTTTAACATTTCTGACACTCCTCTGGTTCAGATGCAGCTAGAGGTAGGCACATTCAAACAGCCATGCATTAAAGCCTAATCAAGGCTAAAACAGACAGGCTGTGCAGCTTCAATGTGAATATTTATTTCTCTGTGTTCTCTTAACTCCTGCAATCCAACCCCTCTGCCCAACAGTGTAGGGTGCTGATCTCACATCTGCATAAGATACTGACCAACCTCAGTCAACACAAACTTCAAAACAGACTTTCCATCCTCTCTGGAAGATGTCAAAACATTCAAGTTTGCTTTATAATTAAAAATACAAAAAATGGCAAAATAAAATACTGAAATTGTTTTTCAAAGTGCTTTGTACCAACTTAGATTGTATGCAACATCTAAAATTATAATTGGAACAAGAGGCTTTTGGCTTGTCAAATTTAAAAAAAGGTTCAAAAACTTTCCTTGAAATTTTAAACAGAATGTGTCTGTGCATGTGAAATACAATTTCCAACACCAAACCTGTTTGCTTGAAAATTTTCAGCTGTTCTGCTTTAGTAATTTTGCTCCTGTTCCCTGAAGAGCTGATTGTTTTCACTGTTTTCAGTTAATAAACAGCACATAATTAAACATAAATAAGGTACCACTGCAGCATGACTTGATAGAAAAGGAGTTACCTCAGTGGTACCACGCAACATATGCAGGGCTCTGAATTAGATAAGAATAATGTGGTTTAGCTTTTCCCTGCAGAGTTTCAGTGATTCTGGTCTCCCCTAAAAAGACATGAACAGAACTAGAGCAAGTATTCACACAAAAAATCATATTGACAAAGCAGAAAGGACTTAGTAAAACTGCACAGGTCTGTTTTACACCCTTTGCTGTTACTTCAGGTATAAGTACTGAAATTTGGACTTATAGATGTTTTCAATACATGTTTATCTGTCCACCTGATTATATTTTAGGGGAACAATCATTAACTATGTACCTATGTTACAATGATCTCAATCATTGTGTGGTCAATTTTGAGTGCTTTTTCTTTTAATATAGCTTTTAGAAAGCAATCTTTATAGCTAGGCATAGTGAAAACAGTTTCTAAAAGGAATTTTGCAGGACTATTTAGCTTTGAAAGCACAGATAGCCCAGAGAAATGTGTATTCTCCACCCAGTACCTAGTGGATATTTCCTGTATCAGAGCATCCTGGGCACAGCTCTCAGAGAAGCAGGCAAACATTCAAGAATTCTGTGATCCCCTGCAGCACTACAGCATGGCACAGAGGGCTCCTCTGGACATGGAGCTGCAGTAATGCAATGCTAGAGTTAATGTGAAAGCTGCATACATCACCAAAGAAATATACCTTACTAACTCATTATCCTGTCTCTCTCTCCTGCTGCTAATCCTACAAGACAGTTCTCTGCCCAAAATGGGACTTCACCTGGCATGGACTTAATCTGACTAAGAGGGAAAGAAAAGCACCAGAATAAGATATAAGGTATCTTCGGAAGTTGCAGCTCACCTCTGTGATTCCTTGCACTTTCCATCCTTGAATAGCTCTGAACAACCATGCAGTGAGCAGCCTTTGTCCTTTACAGATGGGACTGGTCTGGCCTCAGAAGCAACCCACTTTGTGAATACCTCTGCTACATGAGTCCTGATTTCAACCTATCCTTTACAAGCGTATAGGCAAACAAAGGAAGAAAAAAAAGAAAAAAAGAAACCAGACTATCTAATATTGTCTCAATTTAAAAAAACATGAGTCACTGCAAGAGCTAGGTACTTCTACAGCCAGCCACATTCCTAGTATCCCTGTGCACAGTCTGTGTAGTTCGTAGTATGTTTTATCTATCCTTCAGTACGTCCATCTGTACGTATGCTATAGTTACCACAGGACAGTTAAAAATACATCCTAGGTGTAGCAATACATAAGGCAGATCCTCACCAGTAAACTAGGAAATGAGTAATTCCCCACTCTCCTGAACAATTCTTCACAATGACAACTCCCTCCTTCCCACACACCTACACTCTCACACGCCTGGAGAAGCCGGGGGCGGGGGAAAGCTGAGCTTTGCAATGTTGTCTGGAAGCTCATCAGATCCGGGCTACTTCCAATTAAAGGAGGGAGCAAGTTCAAAGCCTCTGCTGATCTCTGCTCTGAACTGGCATTATGCTCAGAGACAGCTGCGCCTGCTGCTGAGACACAAGTCTGCTGAGCCAGAGAAGAATGTGTACGAGCATGTCCCCCTTCAGGAAATAAAAACAGGATAGCAGGGAAACCCCAAACCTACTCAGGTGGCTTACAGTACTGGAACACTAACTTGAATTAACAGGAGAAAATGGCAACCCAATCCAAGTGAACTACAGTGGCTTCTGAGCACTGGCAGAAGATGCTGAGGGGGAGCGAAGACCAAAGCGAGGAGATGCACAGAGGGAAGGTAATCCTGGCACTGTTGACATCATCATGCTGTGTGGATCTGAAAGGTTCCAAGCTGGAGGCTACTTTGCAGCATTGGCTTTTCCCCCCTCCCTTAGATGCATGCACTTTTAAAGTATCTGGTTTTCAAATCCTAGATATTGTACTGGGAAATTAAGAAACAGCATTCCAGAACAGTAAGATATTTCGGCAACTATCAGGAAGACATGCTTGATGATAAGCTGTATAATTTGTCACATCATTTCCCTTCTACCAACTGTTAAAGGATTCTGAATTGAGATAAAAATTTCCCAATAGCTGCCATCAGCTTGGGCCTGGATTTTTTGCAGCATCCATCAAATCTTGAGAGTCAGTTCACTGACTAGAAATGGAGCTACAAACACACACCTTGTATTCGCCATGACAAATACAGTGACAACAGTTGCGGCAGGTCCCATCTCTAAGCTTTATCTGCTCCTTGAATATCATTAAAGAAGGGAAAAAGAGTGGACAGAAAACAGATACCTCCGTGCTTGTGATCCAAAACTACTTTAAGCAGAGGTAGGTTCGTACTGCCCTCTGCTGTAACATCCTTTTAGGACTTCTGAGAAGTCAAGCACGACAGCCTGATGTGCACACTGGGTGTTACATTCAGATTGTATTAAAACTGTGGGCAGTGGAACAAGACAGTTAAAAACAATAGGCTTTGGTTTCTTGCTGCTGCTTTTAATTCTTGAAGTGGATACATGCTTCCCAGATGTTGACCCAGGCTCCACCAAATTACTGGTAAGTCTCCCTAGCAAAATGTTCCAGTGAAGCTGCCCAAAGCCTCTTTTCCACTGCACAATCACTGCAGTACCAGAAACACAGCAAATTTTCCTAGGAGCAAAACAGGATGCTTTGGACTGGACAACCCGAGTGGTTTATATACATTTAAAAAAGAAAAAAAAAAGTCTCATTCATCAACTTACTATAAGACAGCAATGTCACTTAGGTAATGAATAATGAAGAAATCTGGTCACTATGCAACACTGACGTCTATTTGCAAGTTGATCCATATTTACAGAATTTCTTTCAGCTGTTTTTCCAGTAGTTCTTGATGTTCCTTGAAAGTTTTGCAACTTATGGAGACTTCTACAGAGCTACGGGCTTATACAGCAAAACTTGAACAATTCATTTTTGTTTGTGTTCTTTCCCTTTACTATTCAAACACCAACAACACTAAATTTACTGAAGCTGGCTGTGATATATCATGTTTCTTCTCTTGCCTCTACTGTTCATGCAAACAAAATCACTTCCTATAGAAAACAAGATATATTTAGGGGCAGTAAACAAGATGCATCTATTTAGTTTGACACCACAGCCCTTCCCCCTCCCGAAATAAAACAGACATCACAATGATGGGAGGAAGCACTACCATAACATGACAATTTTAGCTTGGCAACATGCACGTGTGAAAGATTGCATGTGTAACACGTATTGTCACATATAGAGCGGCTACACGTAAATACAAGCAGAGGCTGAGATGCTCAATGCCATTGGGGTATACACATACTTCCTGTTAGAAAGAATAGGAACTGGACATTCAAATCACTCTAGTGGACTTAAAAGCCTCTTCTGTGAACAGTTTGTGACACCAACATTTATTCTTGTTGTAATTTCATTCCTAAAGTCTTTTCAGTAACTCTGCAAGCTGCTGTATTTAAGAGAGAGAAGTCTATGTCAAGGCTGCAACATATGGACATTGTACTGACCCACAGATAAATCCACACCTGCACACATCTACACCCTCATACAAGGCTAACAAGATTCCTTGCCTTTCTAATACCCTCTCTCAACTTTGGATCAAGTTTCCTGTATGAGCTGCTACCCCTTCAAAGAAAGGGGGACATAATTACAGCTCTCAAATGGCCTGAGGCATTCAATTTCTTATTTTTTTTTCAAGGTCTGCATTCAACTTACATGAAAAGGACAAACAGTAACCTAATGAGGCATTTGAGTTATGGGAAATCCTGAGAAAAAAACTGCAGAACAGAGCCTGCAGGCAACTGCACAAATGCTAGTGAGATTTGTGATTCTGTGAGGTTTTCAGAATAATATCAAATGACTGGAGTAAATATGTTCAAGGAATGAGCTGGATCTTTTTTAAGATCAGATTCTGATCTTAAACTGTGTTTGTCTCTAGTATAGAGATATGCAGGTGGAGGCCTGTTACATACCCCACTGTTAACCCTTTAGATTTCAGCTGAGCCTTCTTCAGGGCTTTTTTTTGCCTTCTTAACAAACAGTCCCACTTCAACAATTTTTCTGGGTGAGATTAAAAAAGCAATTTTCCCACATAAAAAAAAAACCCAGCAGATAAGGTCAGGCTCTGAAAATTGAACTAGAGATTTGGAAGAGAGTTTCTCTGGAGTCCAGAATGTGGCTTTGGGGAAAGAGTGCCCTAACATGGGCAATTCCCCATCTCTTTACAGAGGATTTGTCACCTTGGCCTCAGGAACTGGAGCTGGTGCCTGGATGGGCTGCCCCCAGATGCCTGAGCTCTGGCATACTGTGGGACCATCTCTGCCATCTTCTTCCTTTCTATCACAATTTGTAAAAACATGGGAAATTATGTCAGAAGTCAGCATTAGAAAAAAATTAAAAGATTGGTCAGTCAAACAGATAATGGTCAGAAAGCATAGGGATTACCCATGCCCCTGTAAACTTATTTAGGGCATTGCAAAACGTCTTGCCTTCAATTGCAGGATGAGATAAATTATGCCACACTATCTCTGCTTCAAGGTTGGTTGTCTTTGGTGCAATGGTTTTAGGTCTGTTTGGACCTCAGAGACCCCAACCCTGTTGGGCACCGTAGCTAAAGTGAACAGTAATGTGATGGAGTCCAGGGGCTCTCTGCTAGCCAGGACCTGTGCTTCACCAGCAGCTGGGGCTGTATGTGTGTGTCAGCACTGCAAGAAGCTCACGGGAGAGCCACAGTATCCTACTGCTTCCTGGAAGTGTTCAAGGCCAGGCTGGATGAGGCTTGCAGCAACCAGGTCTAGTGGGAGGTGTCCCTGCCCATGGCAGGGGGTTGGAATGAGATGGTCTTTAAGGTCCCTTCCAACCCAAACCATGCTGTGATTCTGTGAATAATGTATAGACTATATGGGAAAGGACTGGGGACACTTGTCTGTGGGACACAGACATCATAAGCTTTAGAGAACATCTGATTCCTATCTGATGTTGATTCTTACAGAACAGCCTACTATTCCTCTATCACAGTATATAATGTGAAATTAAAAGCTATTGCAAAATTTAGGGGATGAAATAGCAGGCCAAAAGCCACATTCTGCTTTGAAGTACAACCATGCAATTTTGCTGAGGTCAAAGAACACTGGAAAAAAAAATCAGGTTTTTATTTTTAATAAGAAGAAATGGCTGGAATGAGTGAAAAAACACTGCTTAGCTAAACCCCAAAGGACAAAGAAGTCTCTCAAGAAAGGATCAGACACGTAGAGGTTCTAATTACTGACTGCAGAAAGTATGCATGAACAGGATAAAGATGTGAAACAGTTAAGGAAAGATTAGAGCTGGCATTACTGTACTTTGCTGCCATGTCAAAGAGCTACTATTTATGATCCTGATGTGGATAAGTGATTGAACATTTCCATGAAGTTCAGTACACAAATAGTCCTAATGACTGAAAGGAAACTACCTCTGTGTTTAATTAAGTACACACTTAGGTTCTCCACTAAATCAGTGTTTAAAAGGACTAAGGACTGCTAATCCATATAAAAGCTTCCTTCTAGGTTATATACTTGAAGAATGTGATTGAATAAATTGATCTGAAAGGCTGTAGTACGACTACTGTTCTACATTACTTTTCAATAGTGCAAAACTTCCAAAAGAGAAAGCAAAACCAGCAGAACCCTAATATAAGCAAGCCCTATTGGCTTTAAAAGCAGTACTGAAATCACAGGGCGGTAATAGGACAAGAAATGTCAGAATGTTTCTGGTTTCACTTTCATCTCCAATTAATTCTCACGTTTGCACAAAGCCTTCTCTTTTGTAACATTTATTTTACCCACTAGAAAAGAATACAGACTCAGCAAATCTTACATTATGTACCATTGCAAATCTTACATATTCTACTACTCCTCTTGGCATACAAATTATTCCTCAGAGGTTGATTACCCAAGTGGAAGGCAAGGCCTGTCCTCTTGCTCCCACAAGTTAATCTGATTGATTAAACAAATCCATCTGAACAACTGATAGGTACTACTGCCTTCAGACTCTGCAAAATCGAAGTCCATATGGCTACAACTTTTCTTCACCAACAAAGTCCCAAAACCGTTGATGAGCAAAAGGCAGATGAAGCAGACCTGCTCTCTGATGAAAACATCAGAAGGAGAGAAGAAGCAGTATCACCTTATTTCATCATTAGCATAATAAAGTGTCTCCCTGGGACAGGTCAGCAACATGAAGATAGCCAGGTTTATCGTGAGTTTTCCTTCGTCCTCCTTAGAGAACAATCTCACAAGGGAGTAGCCAGTTGACTGCTTGAGTGAGAACTCAATTTCTTCAGGCTGTATTGGGGTGAGGCCCCCATGGCATCATCTTCCTCTTCCTCATATAACCTTACACAGTTCCAGCATCTTACACAGTCCCTGGAGATGTGAGCAGTTTATCTCACTTTCCGGAGGGGTAAAGAGGCAGAGACTGCTCTTGCCCTGTCAGCAGATGGTTACAGAATACGATATACACAATCTCCAAGTGCAGTTCTTACTTCACTAGCTCAGCTCTATTGCATATCACCCATTGCATATCCAAAGCCATTTTCCCTTCAAAGGACACCCTTTCCTTACAGGAGACAGCTGGCAGCTATCTCTTCATTAGTAGCAGTGTTGAGATAAACCTAAATGAAACTTCAAGTTGCTGAGGCTACCAGGTTACCTTTCTTCCATAAATACAGGATTAGGCTTTGGAGCAACTTTCCTGGAATTCAAATTGTACAGTCATTAGATACTGAACAGGATGACTACAATGAGAGGAGCTATTGGAAGGGGCTTCACTGAGGTTTCAACAGTCACACTGTGCAGCTTCCTTCAGGATGCATTTATCAGTCTTGCAGGACTTGCAGACATGGCTGTAGGAGTAAACTAGAGAGGGCCTGACATTGGGGCCAAGCACTATCACACAGCTGCTGTATTATTTAATTTTTAGCATAAACCTTGACACACTTTCACCCATGCCAAAATGCCATTTACAAACAACATCCCCATGTACATCCATTTCCACGCTGCAGAAGAAAGATCTGGCAACGCACAAGAACATATTGTAAGAGTGAGAAGGCAGATGATTTCTGTTATCTGGACTTGCTACATCTCACTACAGACATTCTTTGGTGAATACTTGATAAAATACCCAAGACAACAGAAATGGACTGAGTTGAGTGCTTGATCTGAAAAGACTCATTATGTACAGGTATGTATTACAGGAACCAACTAAGGTCAGCTTATTATTTCATGGTTATGTGGAATCATAGAATAATTTCCATTGGAGATGACCTCTAAGATCATCAAATCCAACCCTTAAGTAATGGCAGTTCTTCTCTGGGTGTGCCTTCTCGCCAAAATCAGTGGGAAGTGAATATGTGCAAGAGGACACTGACCTTTTCACCAGCAAGGTTACGCCTACCCTACTCCTGTTCTGCATCACTGGAAACGGAGAAAGGAGATCATAGCAAGAGGTAGCTGCAGCCCTGGGGTATGCAACAGTACCTGTGGCAGAGAAGGAGCTCAGAAAGGAAGATGCTGTTGCCAGAGCAACAATAGAGTGCAGAGGTTCTGGGCATCCTCTCCTGGACTCCCACAGAGAGTTAGGTTTTGCTCTGGCAGAGCCAGGAGGACAGGAGGCACTACCACCATGTGCCCTCCCACAGGGTAGAACTCTTCCTCTGGGACACAGGGCTCAGCTGGCACAGGCAGTGCAACATCTCATCAGCTGAAGCCAGACAGAGCCTGTTTCTGTTTAGCAGAAGTTCCAGCTGCTTTCAGAAATCCCAATGATGAAGTACAAGCCAAAAGAAAGAAATCCAGATCCTATCTTTCAGTTTAGTTCCAAATTAGCAACTGTAGCCTTTAAATTGTTGCTTTTTTGCCATCATCCATGAGAAAATCAGTTGTTTGTCATGCTTCAATTAATACATGACCTGACAGGCTTTTTGTTGGGATCCAACAAACCACAGTCTGCAGATATTAATCATCAGACAAGCTTCAAATGAGACTTTTATGTTCAATAAAAGGCTGATTCCATGCAGTAGTAGATAAACCTTGATCCCAAATAGATGGCTTTTGTACAGTGTGAGACGAAACCTTTGCCTTCCAGGTTTTTTTGGATACTATTTGCTAATGATCCATGTGGGATTCTGGCCAGAAAAGCTGACTCACTAGGGCTGGCCTGCCTCAAAGTACAGCCATCACAGCACTGAAAGCTTCACACTGGGAATGGCTGACACTGAAAAAGAGCATTTTTCAGTGCCCAGGGCACTTTGTGCAGCTTTCATTTCTATTTAGCTACTTTTCCAAGGCTTTCCATGTCCCTTCAAGAATACACTTGCTGTGCAGTAGGGATCAAGAAGAGTTAACAAATTATCTTTATTGCTATTCCTTTCCATGGAAGTGAGACTAAATCCTCATAACTGCAAAACTGCTGTGCCTGGGGCTTCTGAAATGAGCTGGACATGTATGTTCCATTGTTTAAGAGTAATTACAGGGATCAACATAAGCTCCTTGTTTTTTACAGAACAACATTTGCTCTTATTAGTGAAATAGCATTTCAAGAAAGTCAGTAACTACAGAAATATATTGGTTGTGGATAGAGCTATGTTCTGTAACTCTGAGTTTTACGAATTTGAAATCAATGAACATTTAATATGCCTGGCAAATTACAAGCTTTTTCTCCAAAATATCTGCTATAACAATGGTTTGAATTAAAGTAGCGTGTGATACAGGGCAATCTCCTTCCAATGCAAGACATTCACTTGCTTTAAAAAGATATTAATACACAGGTGCTTCATCAACAAATAGTTAAACCTCTCTACCTGCCATACATGGGGTATTGACACAGGGGATATTCAGGAACATGCCCGTATGGCCATGAGACAACAACAGATGGTACATGACTGCAGTTAATGTTCCAATCTGTGGCAGTTCGGCGTTCTTAAAAAAAAGACAGTCTCACATTACCTCACATCACAAATAGAGTGTGAACTGTTGCAATAAAAGCATGAGGGGGCAGCATCTTCAAGAGTTCAACTCTTTGGAAGAGCAAGCCAAGGAGGTTTAGAAATATGGTAGGTCCAGGGTACACAAACTGAACTCCAGGTGGTTCAATCCTCCAATCACCCTGCAGCATCTCCACAGTCCTTAAGAACATCATGCCAGGAGGAAGAAAAGTATTTGATATACAGATGACCTGCCACTGAAAACAGTTACAGTTTTTTTTTCTGTTTCTAGACATTCTAATACAAGTGACTTGCTGAGGGACACTGAATTCTTGGGAAATACTAATTTTAAGGGGTCATCATTGTGCCAGTTAAAGTCTTGCTTTGTGGAAAATGGTGAAAGAAGCATGATATAAATTCTATTACTATCTTTGTTAAAAATTACAGAACTCAACTGAAAGATTCTTTTAGGTAGCAAAAGAAACACCTAGATGCTATTTTCCTAAATAACTGCAGTTCACATTTAAGTGAGTACAGGCCTATCTCTAACTTTGAATGAAAGGCCCCTTTGTCTACTCTTTTGGCCAGCAGCATCACACATTTCAAAGATGTATTTGTTTCTTGGGGTTGTTCACACTGACTTGTACTGTTTATAAAACAGTATTACCAACCATCACCACCTCCAGCTGAATAGCCATAAAATAGGTAGCCTGGATACCAGGAAAACACTTGCTAAAGCAGCACCGAACATGCTAACATACCAGAGTATGTTAACCTTTACTGCAATTAAACTGCTTCTTTTAGCTTTGCTTTTAATGGTGCTTTTTAATCCACTCTAGTGGGATTCAGGTTGGCCAAGAAGTCAGAGGATACTTGAAAATGTGTATATATATACACACAAACAGCTGTATGAAAGGATGTAAGAAAGGACGTCAGCAGAAGCCACAAACTAATAAACATGAAGCAGAAGCAACAACAACAAAGGCGTTTCAGACTTTCAAATCAAAGGATTTTCAGACTGAAAAAGTGGATACATAAAGACCACCACAAGTGGGTATGAAACTATACAATATATATACTATACAGCTTATTTCCCACCAGGCCTGCAATGCTTAGTACTCCCAGATTGGAAATACAAAAGCTGGAAGAAATCATATGTGGACCATTTTCTTGGAAAATGAAAAAGGCAGTCATACTGAAACAAGGTAAACATCAACTGCAGCACACCACTTCTGCTTTTCCTACAGAAAAATGGATAAAAGCAGTTGATTTTCAAATGTTATTTCAGAGAGGAATTTTGAGTGGTTTCCAGTAGGCTCAAATGCCTATTTCAAAGCAGCATGTGTGTCATTCCAATGCTCTCCCCTTGTTTCACTTGCTCTTGTTTCTCTTTTAAGTTACACACGACAGTGTGTACTATCTCCTACATGGAAAGATGTACAATGACTTCTAATATCACAGGCTAATGTTATGTAAATTTAAGTATACGTGCTGGGTTTTTACGAAATGGGACATATGCAAAATAAATGCACAACTGAGTTTTAGAGAATTACAGACACGAAGTTTGTGGACAGGAATAGCAAGAAGCATCTTGTAAAGCTGCAGAAGTCCAACTCCTACCTCACGTACAGCATCTTGATATGGGATCTTCCACAGGTACTAACAAATGGTTCCAATGGGAAGAATGCAGACAGATACCTTTGTCCCCAGTCTTTGTATAAATCATCTCTCAAAGCCACATGCAAGACCACTGCAGCATACCCAAACACCAGCCCGGCATAGCATAGGTCCTCCTCTGGGATGTGCTAGTAATAAAGCTGAGCAAGGGTCATGATTTTTTTTCTTGTCTCACAATGCTTCTTCCTCTGTTGAACTGATTCTAAGAATTGCAGGCATCAGTTCCAAATACAAAAAGACGAGGCCGGTATCTATCAGCAATCAGCATAGGGAGATGAGCAGCCAACAATGTAAGGCAATTTAAACATTGCACATCAACACCACAGCAGGTCAGTGTTACTGTCAATATGACAACACTGTTGTGATGGAAGAACTGCAGTGCTTGCTTCAGCTACTGCTTAGAAGTGTTATTTATGGGACAGCAAAAACACAACAAAGCAGTGTCTGATATGGGATAAGATTATTTTTCTTCCTTTGAATAAGTTAAAATGAAGAAATAAAAAAAAATCACAAAACAAAGATTTAGGAAGAACCAAAGTTTTGGCTTTGTCCCAAGCGAAAAACCAGAACCCTCTATTAGGAAATAGTGGCCAGCATTGCCAGTACCATACACAGGACACTATTACTGCCTTTAAATAGGAGTTTAACCCTGGCTGCAGGCCTGAATCAAGAACTCTCATCTTCACTCTAATCCTTACTATCACTATTGGCAAAAAGTCCTTCGTAATTTTTGTTTTCTGCCCATCATACTTATCTACCTTCAAAGGTTTTGAGGCAGATTTATTGCTCAGATACTTGTGGATTAGAGGCTACGCTAACATAAAAGCAGGATAGGAATGAATGATGTTTGCAACATAGAGAAATATTTCTTTTCTTAAAGCATTAACATTATGAACTTCAGCCCCCCTGAAAAAGTCTTTTGCAGACTGAAGACTAGAACATCAAAACCAGTGCCTGAAGAGATTACTGTAACAAAGCTGTAACAAACCTACATGCACAAACTGGCACACAAATACAGTTTCAGTAATTGGGTACTAAAATTACCACATCCAAACGCCCTAAACATAGCTGACCATAAATGCCTACAAATAATTAGTTATTGATAAGTTACATAAAAAAGCTGCACTTCACCTATCTAAGCCCACTTGTACAGACGCAGGTGACTAAACAAGCCCTGGTCTCCCTTAAGTGAGGTTCAAATGCTTATTTGCTGTGCACTGATGCCACCGCCTGGCCATTTTCACAACTCAAATTCCTGCATCTACTACTGAATTTTACTTAGGTTTTTTCTTTAAGGTAGCAAAAGCAGTTCATCTGAGCGCAAAAATACTTAGCCCACTAAAATTTCTCTATTGTGACCTACAAAAAGAATACACAGCATTGTATGGGATTAAATTGAAGCCTGACAAGCATGTGACAGTCAAGCTCTTACATGATTACCAGAGGTGCCCAACAAGGTATGCTCAATCCCACCTCCATATGCTGGCCACAAGCTTCAGAGCTTCTTCATTTCCTCAGTTCAACACTACAGAGCCCTGAGGGCAAAGGCTATTTGTTGTTCTCAACTACCACCTACTACTAGAAGAACTGAATATATTTTATAGCCACAACAAGTACATGCTATACCCATCCCATGCAGATGTTTGAGCCAATAGTTCACCAGAAGGCTGGAGACAACCAATTATTCTGAGCCCAGCCTTTATTGAAGCATCCTTTTTGGAGTTATCACGCCCTTCTAGTTTCACACATGGCTCAGTCTGTACACTAGAAAACCACAAGTCATCAAGTCAGGTAATTTGTGGTGGAAACACCTCACATTACAGTATCTGGGCTGAACCGAAACAGCTCAGCTAAGTCTAAATCATATTCTGTGAGAAGTGACCCATAATCCTCACGTGGGTAAGCACAGACAGGGCTCTCAGGGAGCCAGTGGGGCTCAGAACTTCAGGGATAGAGAAACAGATAGGTATGAGTGGATTAATACAAACTTCTCACAGGGATTGAACATGGTCCTCTGGGGACTAACAGCCCAAACTTAACAGCGTAGCTTAACATAAGGGGCAAATATACACCCCAGTGTTGAGGAAGGTTGAAGGACCAGTAAGCAGGCTGTATAGGCTGTGCTTCCACACCACATGACCTCATGCTCACCCACCTGAATAATGAGAGTATCTGATGGCCAGAAGCATGTGAAAGCTTTTCGAAGGATCAGACTGACCTCCGCTTCCCGCAGCTGGCTCACAACTCGCTATCAAAAAGCAGGATGTGAGAACTCTGGAGGGAAATCAAATGCCCCCTGAAGATATTGGTGTTCCCACCACCTTCCCAGTCTCCTGCTTCTGAGCTGTAGTAAGTCTAGCACACAGGCTGTCCAAGAACTGCTGTCAGGCCTGCTCTAAGTTCTAGGCAGCTGTGACCATGGCTGTCTACAAGCTCTTCCTTCTCTATTCCCTTCTCACTTTTACCTTAGACCGCAGCTATGAACAGCACACCTTCCAGCATGGCCTCCCCTTAGTAACCAACACTTGCAATTCTTGTAATACTTGCTTGTCTACCTCCCACTAGACTACTACATATTTGGAAAATCATGTCACCAAGCAGGACAACACATCCTTTTTCTCCTGCCACCCCAGGGGCACAACCAACCCATGATTGCAGCTGCCTACTGAAATAGCAGATCTGTACCTGACATCCAAGTCTCTAATCCTGAAGTGACCATACCAGTGGTTCAAGGCGTCTCCTCTAGAACAAACTCCATGCTGTTGCTCCCAGGGCCTGATTAAGGAATGGCAGCTGTGAAACCTTCCAGGCTTGTTGGAATGTGGAAGGGAAAAAACATTACTACAGTGTCAGCAGGTAACTGCCTTTCATTCCAAGTAAACCGACACCTCAACCAGTATTTGTCACTGCTACTGCTCACAGGATTGCGTGCAGTGTCATCAGCTCATCCCCTACAGCATTTGGAGAGGGGAAGACAGTGCATTGTCTCTGGAAGTTGAGGAAGGTTACACAGGTCCCTTATCCTTGTGCGCAGTTAGCATAATTCCTTGAACAGACCTGACATGGCAGGAAGTGACCACTTTGAGGCAAAATTGTTTAATGGCAGTTCTCCTACACCTCACAGACATATGAAATTGCATTTAAAGGCCTAAAGCAGCCCTCCTGTTCAGATTAGCAACCCACCATCTCTCACACAAGGCCCCATGTACTAGTTCCATACGAAGCCTCACATGCCTGTCCTCCTCCTCCATCATAACAAGCTGGAGAGGAAAACAGTAAATTCACCTGGGTTGAATCGCAGTTGCACAGGAAGCTGAATGCTTCTGAAGAGATCTCTTCAGTATCACTGTAGTAAAGACAAATGCTATGACACTTCAAAATGTTTGTTGCCCTAGTCTTGAAGAAGGCTTCTTCATCCTTTTTGAACTCTACCCCATACCCCAGCTGCTGATCCTCTGGTAGTCAGGGACTACTGAAGTGCACAGCCTCTTCCTACTGCTGCTAGGTTATCCAGCCACCAAAGATTTCATCTCTCTCATGACAGACTGAAAAATGAGTATTTCACTGCAGCCTAAGGTAGCACCATACTGCAACACCTGGGAAGACAGACTTTGCCACCATTGTCCCCTCCTTCTTTTCTGCCCAATCAGGGCAACAGAAAGCATGACAAAAAGAATAGAAAGGATATTGAGGAAAATGTTGTACAGATCGTGGGACAGTAGAGTAACAGACTTCACTGGGACTCAGTAGTTTGGATCATTGACACCATGGGCCTACACTAGGAACAAACTTCTGTTGCATGAAACTAACCCAAAAGATCTAATTTGCATACAACAGCAGAAGCTCTGCAATCCAAACCAGTACATGAGGACAACCAGGAGGATTCACTTCAACACCACAAAATTGCCCTGAACTAGTGTAGATACAGCTTTTCAAGAGCAACTCATCGTAGACAATCAGTGGAACCTGGCTAAACATCAAGTGATTCCCTCAAATCAAGTCTAAACTGTGCAAATCTCTTTTCAGCAGTACATGCCTGTAATACCAAGCCCATAAATACAATGGAGAACCACGTAACTAAAAGAAACACAAATAATACAATATTTGGTAAGTTGTTAAAATTTAATACCAGCCCTATTCTGATAGCATCTCCCGATTAGAACTTCACATAAAAACCAAACCAAATATTTTTTCTTTTCTTTAGTTTTGATTTATACCAGACCTAAACATACTTCATACTTTTTCTTACATATTTTCCACCAGTCCTTCTCTAATCACTGGAAAACAATACAGATAATTTATAATTTCACCATACTTGGTTAGACTTGAAAACAGAAGACTCCAGAGTGGGAAAGAAATTCAGAAATCTTCACCTAAGACAAAGTCTAACTTTTCTACACTTTTCATGGGAGCTCTGATTCTCTCTACCCCTCACTACCCCTTTCAGAATCCTCAGATAATTTAAGAGATTTCACAAAGTCTGCAAAACTTATGGGAAATAAATCTGTACATCTAACTGGGGTAGGCCTAGTTTCAACGCAGCAAGATCTGAGTTGGTTATGAAGCCATGCACCACGCACATATTTCATTACTGATCGCGGAACAAGGTTTTCACAAGATACAAGAGCAGGATAAACATGGAATAAATGCCAGCTCTGCAGTTGCAGCAACAGCTTTCCATGCACTATCCTTCGACCACTAGACGGCATCTACGTGCCAGACCAATTCTAACAAGAAAACATTGTTACATCAACTGCATTGGGTCTTTTTAAACTAAAAAAACTGTTAAATCCTTGTGTAGTATTAGTATAAACAAGTCAGACCAAGTTTAAAAGTATGTCTTCTTACTCTAAGTGGTAAAGGCAAGGCAAGAGCCTCTAAGCCTATCATGGCAGTTGTTTATTGTACCTTTAGGTAAGAGCCTTGAGTAGGAATTAATTAAATATGGTATTTCTTCTCCAGCAACACTTCAAGAAAAGGGCCTTAAGTCTTTCAGCTCATTCTCTTAACTCAGCCTTCTGGAAACCAGATGCAATTAAAGTGCAGCTAAGATGTCTATTAAAATGTAATTCTCCTAAAGTGTTCCCCTCTAACAGCATTCCACAGAAGTGTTACGCATTCCATCTTTGTGGAAGCTGTGAATGGTCACCCAGGAACAGGAACCTGAAATAGAAAAACAAAATATTCTGGGGTAGCTAATGGAAAACTACTGATTTATACATGCCCAGAAATTTGACAAGACAGTGAGTGAGTTACATGGGGAACTGTAGAAATGCTGCTTGGATGCCAGAACAGCAACATGAAATACTTGTAACTATTTTCACATTATGTTTGCTGGGCCTTCAAAACAATGGAGAAAAACTTACATTGGACTATATTCATTTGCCACAGTTGTCCTCTGTATTCATCAATGTTGGACACTCCTCTGCTTCACATCATGAGCTGCACCAGTTTTATCCTAGATACCACTTTTTTCTGGTTAAGCCTTTTCAATAATTAATTGGATCCATCCACAGCATTCTCTTTTGCACCCTGAAGATTCAAACCTTTAAAGCAACAGGAGCATGGAGAACTCTCTACCAAGAAGAAAAATCAATAGCTTAATTATTTTGCTTTCTGCAAATATAATTTACTATTTTTGAATATGAGCCATCTGTAAGAACAGACGAACTATAATCCTTCCTATTTGCTTTACCTCCTCCATTTAACAGTAACTGGGGTGAAGTTAAAACACTAAAACTTAACATCTGGGCACGTCTAACCTATTTAAAGAGGATTTTTTTCAAGTGGTGCTCATTTCTACAGTTCAGCCTATGAGCTTTTTATTTTTCACATAAAGCTTACATCTTCACCTGAAGATACAAAATAGTTTTTGTTGTTCTTTATCGCCTGCTTTCTGATACGGCTGCTTCTAAGACTTTGTCTGCAGCAGACTAAAAGGAAGCTTGGGCTGCAGATTCTGTTAGCAAAGGCAGTGGAACCCAGGAAAGGGGCTGTACTAGGCCACAGGCAGTGCATATACTCTGCTTAAAGCTCCATCTGTTCTGAATGTTTCAGGCAGCAGTAACTTCTTCCTGGAAAAGATTATTGTAGTCATGTACTGGCAAGGGCTTGCGGCAAACACTTACTTTGAATTGTTCTTAAAGTCTCATTTCTTGTGACACAGAGATGCAGAGATTAATGAGTTGAAACAGGATACTGGGAAAAAGAATGAAGTGTCCTTATTACCTATTAACATTATTATTTATTTTAACAGGGCACAAGAAGATACAAAACACGTAACCTGACAGCTTAGGTGGTTTCCCAACACCTCGAGGGATCTGCAGGAAAGATGCTCAGGCACTACCAGTTCCAAAAATCCATAGATGAGAATTTGGCAAACCCAAAACAAGTACCTAAACTTGTGTCTTATCTGCATAACTTATTTACTGCTCCAACACTGACTTACAGCCACATGGTTTTCCAGTGTTCAGCCCAACATGGCCTGAGGCTCCTTCAGCTTTCATGATCTGGTACATGCAGTGAGAACGCTTGGTTATACACCCATGAGTTGCACGCAGCCACCTGATTAGATGCTGTCCGCAAAACCTCGATAACCTTTGGAACAAGGCAAGCAAAATCCATGTATGATCCAGGTGAAAAAAGTACACAGCTGCACTGAGAGTGAACTTGAAAGCTTCCATTGCTAATTAGCAGAAGCAAAAAAAATGACAGCAGGACAAAAACATCCAGGACTTTGCCTAAAAGGCCCAACCCTGATATTGATCCATTGAGTTCCTTTTTATTGACAAGAACAGCTATGTGCAGGAACTTTATTGCAAACTCTGACTTGTACTAAAAGAACCCTCCCTGTCCTTTAAAGAGTATTAGCCCATGCGAACTCAGACATTTGATTGTGCTGTTGTCACCTCTGCCCCAGCATAAGGAGATATTCTCTCATCCTTGCTTTTTTCATGAGTTCATTTGAAGTCAAATATTCACATTTGTCCTCATGTACATTCCAAAGCAGCTGGATACCAATAATGAACCAAGTAACAATTCAAACGAGTTCAAAAGCAATACAACATTGACAGTACCACTGTCTCTGCTCTTTGCTAAGCTGCAATGTTACCTGGCAGGTTTGGATAAGGCATCTTCATTTCCACTAACCTGACAAGGACAGTCCCAGAAACACCAGCCATGGACACAAAATGAAGTCTGCCAGGAAGAAGTCCAATACCTAGTTAAAAGACTAGGCTTTTGCAACTATTAGCTACATAAACCTCTACGAAGCAGAATCCCTTATCTGTTAACCTCTGAGCTTTATATGAAAGGACAAACATGGAATATTTGTGTCTGTCATCTACAAATTCTGAAGATTCCAGCTATCCAGAACAGTTACTCTCAGGTCACCTTCAGTTCAACCATACTCGACAGCAATATTGTCTTTTATATTTCTATTACTACAGAGCAAAAAAATGTGTTTCCCAGCCCTGAACTAACCATATAGAGCTCGAGAAATTCAATCTGACAGTTTCCACTTAGACTTATAGAAAGATAAGCCACAGACAGGAACGCTTCTTCATATAAAAGATACCTTTCTGCTCATCAACTCTGACTTCGGCAGAAACACAGCAAGGTGGATTTCTGTGATCAAACAAGCTTACAACAGGGACTTAGTTTACTGACAATAAAAGCAACTTCCTCCTGCAGACTGAAGAATTTCCATCAGTTTCCCAGGCAAGTAAGTACACAGCAATGCACAACACTGGGTTGCTACAAACTGTGTCACACCTACCTATTGGCTTCCCTCTCAACAGAGAGTACAGTACAAACGGAGATTGTCTTCATAACAGGATCCTGAAACTTGGTGACACCTGGCAGCAGGACACTTACAGTTAATCACACTAAACCTGGAAGCAAAATGACCAACTCAGACTTCAGTGGCCACAACTATTCCTGTGTGTCTAGATGCAGCAAACCAAACACAATCCACTAGTTTAAGACCCCTTACAGTGTAAGGCCCCTTACAGAGTCTATTTCCACAGCAGTTTTTGGAAATACATCAGATGAGTACAAACAATGCTACCACACTAGTAGAAATAGTGTTCAATGTATTAGAGCAGCACAACCACAACTATATGAAACCTCTTCCCCCTTTAAAGCAGCAAACAATTACAAATATCCCATGCATAGAAAACACTGAGCACTATAAAGCATACAAAAAACGTGATGCAAAACAAGACTCTTGTATCAATCAACAACAAAAGAGACCAAAACAGCATGCCTTGCAGCATAGTTTAAATTAGTGTTTGGGAATCACAAAATGCCCATCAACCAGAAACGAACAAGACAAGAGTTTGTGTGCCATGTGTACTCTACAATAAATAGAGAATGAATATTACTGTCAGATAATGGTGGTGGGGAGAACGTGCCAAAATGTATCTCAAATGGTGTAATGTTTTATAGGCTTCTCAACAGCCCATTTGAGAATCCTCCTGTTTATTCCCAGCACACTACGCTGTGCTGTTTAACAGCATTTAAGGCTTGTATAGAGGAGACGTTTATGTGAAAAAAATTATTAGCCATCAGACCACTAGCAACTTCCATGGAAGAAAGTTAATTTTATCTGAGTAGAATTAGATTCGGGTTGTCTTTTCTACCTCTCCCAGAATGGACAATATTAAAACCAGAGATCTACACTAACATTGTAAATGTAAGCTGAAGTGGCGAGTTCTGTTATGTATCAGACTTGCTTTTAGTATGGAATATCAGTCATATCTGTAGGGGTAAGGTTATTACATCATGTGTGTTTTCCACCATACAGGATGATGGATATTAGCAGACATCCCAACTCTCCAGAAATCAAAACAGCATTCAAATAATTTCCAAATGACTGCTGCTATATAAAAATAGCAATTCTTCAGAATACCAGCACCAGATGTGGCTTACTAGTGCCATAAAATAAACTAAAAATATCCTATTTCTTTAGGACACAGAAGAAGGCCCGAAGACTTTATTTTTCTTTTGACATAGCATCTGTAACACAAGCGAGCATGTTAGGTACTCACATAACATACAGCTTATACCTGGACATTTTATGATACAGAAGACATTGTTCCAGAAACTAAAGAAAAAAACGGAAAAGTGTTAATCCAGATGTTTGGTAACACAGAGGCTGGCACTTGGTAAAACCCAGCACTTTCAAAACTTGCAAAAGTAAACCTTAAGTAAGCAATGACTTAGAACAGGAAGTTACCGTGTCAATGCTTACAGATTAGATTTCATTAATTACCTCATCACAAACTGCAGTTACTCTCACACAGCTCTCATCACTGACTTTCAAGAATAAGTGTCTTTGAACAACATCAAAAGAAATCTACTTCAACATTTTATTCTAAGCATTGAAACTGGTGTTTGCTTCAAAGTGGGGTAAAATAAACCATTGTTCAAAACCACAGACCAACCCAGTATAAATCAGTAACAGATAGATATATTGTAAGATTTCCTTTTTTTAAAAAACAACCAACTCCACACGTTTTAAGTAACAGTCAAGTATGTTAAAATAACCAGTCAGACTTCATTCAAATGAATTAGACAACTTTTACTAAATGAAAAAACCTACATTTAAAATACGCATTTAAAACAAAATGGAATTAGAAAAGAGACTTAAATCCATTTTAAAGAACTTGCTCACTGTGTCAGAAATCAATATATCTCTTGCATTATATAATGTGCCAGTTCATAAAACGTAAGTTACTAGAATCCTCAATTTAACATTTTCAAAGACAATACTGAAGTCAAGAGTTTTACATCTATTGATGCACATTTAGAATGGTATAAATCTGCAGCCTTCCCCCAAAGAATCTTACAAATTTGACAGTATTCAGTAAAAGCTTTTGTAGTTGTGTCCAATAAGTATTGCATCCTAAAGCATCACAAATCTGTGCCTTTTATTTATCCTACTATATATTTTGTATCTTCTCTATATCTTGCCACTTGCCAATGTTAACTCTTTTAATAAAGGAGAGAACTGAAAAGAAATACTGCGTAACTCTTGATCACGTACAGAAATTATTGCTACTATAGTACACTACAAAGCAGAAGTCTATACAATAGTATATGAAATTTGATCATGAAAATCCAAATGATAGAATCTTTAGTGATGTAAGCCTTACAGTAAGTTGGACATTCCTGTAGCATTTTCAGCTCACCACCCATCATCTAGCCTATTGTATGTTGATGAACAACCATTTAAACACACCCTCTTACAAAAAAGAATGTCAGTTTTCAAAGGC
This sequence comes from Lycocorax pyrrhopterus obiensis, assembly GCA_014706295.1. Taxonomy (NCBI): domain Eukaryota; kingdom Metazoa; phylum Chordata; class Aves; order Passeriformes; family Paradisaeidae; genus Lycocorax; species Lycocorax pyrrhopterus. The sequence goes on from JACSVZ010000004.1 coordinate 28,069,648, forward strand.
TTAGCAAATAAGGATCTTCATGTTCTGTGGAACTACGTAAGATGAATTTTGATACAGGTAGGAAGTTACCTGGAAGCTAAGCATGCCAAAGGTGTTTCATGCTAATAAAAACTAAAGCCAAGGTACCACTTAATCAAGTTACCAACTAATAGGCAATACCATTTTTGTCCTATCTAAGTTAAATGAAGTGCCATCGCACAGTGTAACATCAATAATTTAAAATAGTGTAGTGCACAAATTCATTGTGTGGCAGTTTAAGTTAAAAGGTCAGGACAGGTTTTTCTGTCTTGATGTATGTTGGCTGTCAAGCTGTCCAGTCTGGGCATTTGGGACTCAGTTTGCCTTTTAATCACTACTGTACTATAAACTTTGCATTATAGTGGGGCACATGGCATTATGATGAAAAAACAGGGGACTAGGGGGAGGATAAGAGATCAACGGCTGTTCTAGAAAGCCCCTTCCTCATATCAATTTCAAAGAGCCAGGAAATAAGACTAGATACCATATTCGCATCATTCTAGCTACAAAATAACCAAAGTAAAAGCAATCAAGCAACAATAAGACCACATTACACAAATGGAACATCATGCTCTCATCTGGTTTAACTATTACACCAAGTTTTAACTGGGATGTTGGTCAACTTTAAAAACCGTGGTAAATGTGAATATGTAGTTGCAATAGTTTTTTCCTAATTTTTTTTTCCTCTCTATGATGGATATTAGAACTTGGAGCTATACTTGTTACAATACAGTGTCGCACATCTTTCTACTAGAAAAAATTAATAAAGATCCTTTACCCGTCTCTTTAAGTTAAACGTGTGACATCATAAAGGGTGTCAAATGGCTGGATGGTTTTACAGTGCACACTTATTATATACTGTAATATGGAGTTTTGTCCTTGACAGATCTGATGGTGTTTTCTACATTATTTCCTTTCTTCACCTCTTCTTCGGTGGATTAGCTGTGCGAGGTGGAGTGACTGGACGCCCAGAATTCAGTCCACCATACTGGTACTTGGCTTTCTTTTCAGATGGTTTCAATATCTTAGAGAAAATAAAGAAGTTCCTTTGAGTCAGCAACAACTAAGAACATTTCAAATACTGTTAAGCCCACATGAAACCTTGTTCAGCAGGAACAAGAGGGGTGAGGATGGGGGTGGGGGGGGAGGAAATCACATTGCAATCCTACAAATTTCTTAGTTCTACATGCAAAAATAATACTAACTCTAAATCCTTCTAGTTCTACCACTACATTGAGGTGGGAAGGTGAAAGAGAAGGGGCTGAAAACACATCCAGGATAGAATAAGGACTAAAATCTGAACAAAGCAGCCATACTAAAAGAGTCCCTATAATCCATTAGTTTGCATAATTGTGTACTCCAATCACTAGGTATGACAAAAAAAATCACCCAATTAAATATTAAACTTTGAAATGAGTATTTGAATAGAATGAATAACTTAATATGCAGTAGTTTGGAAAATACCAAATCCCAGTTTTCTGAAGAACAGTTGGTTTGCAGTTCCAGTTGTTCACAAATGCCAGCCTCCTGTGCAGTCCTTGCTGTAGCCTAAGAATATTGCTCTACACTAACCATCAGCACATCAACAAGTGCACTAACTCGGCCCATACAGCCCACCACCTACAGTCCTGCTTAATGCACACATATACCATACCTGGAAGGAACACATCAGAGTTTCATCCACACTCATCATGCCCCCTGCATTGTCAAACTCCCCACAATAATTTGGAGCTGAGAATAGGGTGACCAACTGCCGTTTAGCAAAGAATTCGTATCCATCTTCAACCACCTGTCAACACCAGAGAAAACAATATGGCTTACATAAGAAAAGTAATTTTGAAGAAAAAAAAAGAATCTTGAGGAAAACTAGACTTTATATTAGAAAGATGCAGGAACTCATCAGAAAGCTATTTTATGTCTTGACTTTCAGACAGGACAAATTCACTCATTTTGTCTTATCTGACATTGAATGCCAGGCCAGGCAGCATACCCATGGCCCATGTCTAACACTTCAAATGTTAAACACACATCAGCTTGACTGTTCAGTATCTTCATAGTTGAAGTCCAATTATGCACTGCCAGTGTAAGGATTCCCAGCATTTTATGCTTTATACACAGAATGCAGATGTATGACCACAATAGTTTGGAGCACACAAGATTTGGATATCACTTTCACTGCAACTTGTAACAATTAAGTTTTGCTTACATTGGTGTTGATCGCACACAACCTCAAGTGTAGGTGATTTTAGAGCATCAAAATTATTTTAAAAAAAGAGTGATTCTGCCACATCTTGCCTAAGAGCACAACGCACCTTTAAAATCGCGCAAGTAGTATGACGCATCAGCTAAGGATGTTCCCTCTTTCCCAAAATAAAAGCTTCATGTTACAACATAGTAAAACTAGTGCACCCAACTGCTTACTTTGGTGCAATCATCATGATCTTTTATAAGATGTCATACTTCTTTTATAAAGAACTGAATCAACTACATGAATATAGGAAATTGGCAGTAATCTTAATCAGCAGTTCAGAAATCCAGTCAGCACACGGAATGAATACTAAATCTTCTCTAATGTTTTAGCAGTAAAATTACTAAGAGAAATATTTAAGTGTTCTAATAGTGCACCCAAGCCTAACAGTGACACAGAATAAAGAGCCTATTTTTGTTTCACAGCAGGAGAGAGCTTCTAAAATTGACTAAATAATGAAACTGAAATGTTATACAGGAAATTGAAACCTGATGTCCACCTAACTAGCACTCTTGCTTAAAGTAACCTAATAAAAAAAGTCTACTGAAAATTGACAATGCAAAAACAGCCTGACTGAAATGTGCAGAAAGAAAAATAATCTATGCCAAAGTACTCTAGACAGCTGAGCCAAAATACAGGCAACAGTGAAAGTTTTATGTACAGAATTTTTTGTAGAAACAGTCAAAATGCATTTAATATTTCAATAAAGCAAAGCAGAGGTAGTTTAAGCCAGAACTACCAGGGAACTGTCTACTGCTGAAACTGAAAAACTCAGACTTCAGTGTAAATCTCAAATTCAAGTCACTCTGCCATTTTAGAGACTGGAGACTTTATCTCTGATGCTCACATACATCAGTCTAACATTTAACAGACAGTACAAAAGGAAGAGATCAGTGGAGAAATCCAGTGTTAGTATTCTACTCCACTGACATTAGACACACAGTTCAACATGAGCCAACAGAAGGACACAGCCTTTATAGGCCCTTTATTAGAAAGATCTTTTTTCTTTAGAAATAACACAGTGCAAATTAAGTTTCAAATATACACTACTGATAAGGAGCAGGGAAGGTTTTAAGAAGCAACAGCAGCAAAATTCATACCTGATGAGCTCGACAGATCAAATCCAGATCATGACGATTCAGAAATTTACTGACCACATCAGCACCAAAAGTGAAGGACACCCCACGATCATTTTCACCCCAACCTTGCACATCTTTGTCTGGGTCAGACCACAGCAGGTCACAGAGCAAACCTTCAAAAGATAATACAAGTAAAGATGGCAGTCTTAGGAGATATTTTATGATGTAAAACAGCTCTACTGTAATTACCAGAGCAACTATCCTAAAGAAAATAAGCCTTAACAACAAATGCAGCAATATTTAAACTGCAACTCAGATAAAGAGTACAGTCTGTGTTAATTTGGAGAGTTCCCCCCCTCACCACTGAAAATGCCTTTAGATGAAAAAAGTCAGAGCCAAACAGTTCTCTGAAATAATTTTTTTTTAATATTCAGTGTGTTTACAGTGAGCATTTCAGGAGTTTAAAAATACCAAAGTGCATGTGTATTAAAAGGCAACCATCAATTTCACAGCTCACCAAGAAAGCTTAGTTTGAAAGCTGCAGTAAATTTTAAAGTCCTATGCAAGGACAATCAAATGCAGCAAGTAAATTTGTACCATAAGTTTCTGAACACAGAACAGCTTTGATTCTTACCTTTCCTACCATTCAGGAGGAACCTTAGGTGACTAAATCCAAATGCAACACAGCAAAACACTGGTATATTGTTTTAGGTAGCACTGTCAATTTGCTTGGACCCCTGTTGACTTTTTCAAAAAGCCCCATGACAGCCAGTCTGGAATCTAAACTAGAACAATAAGCCTCTCTGGCATTTTAGCACTGGTCAAGATATTTTTTTTGCTGCCAACAAAAGGTCAGCTAACTCTGGAGTTAACACAGGGTATTAAAAAAGATTTCTCTAGATCAACTGCAATGCCTTTGCACGTATAGAACTTTATATGAATTTTCACATGAGAAAGAACCAGGCCAATCCAACCGCAACAAAAACAAATGCCCAAATGTTTGAAAGGCATTTCATAGCTTTCCATGAAATTGTACTTTCTTTACCTGTGAAGACCCATAGGCATTTTAGTACTTAACAGCATTGTTTCACAATCTGAAAGATATGCCAGCAGCTCCTTCATCTGACATTCAGAAGTTTGATTTACACTTACATTTGGTTACTTGCTAAGCAAAATATTGAAGATGTTATTTCTTAAACAACAGATCCTTCAAGCTGTAATCAAGCAAAGCAATGTCTGAAACCTATTGTGCAACTAGACCATTTTATATTCACATACATTTATGAAATGGTCTTTGGCACCAGACACAGCTCCTCTCTAACGAAAGGCTAAAATTTTATTCGTTTTTAGAAGACAAAGAACAGAACAAGTACAACTGCATTTTAGATAACATTTCTATCTAGAAATAAACTACTGAATACAGACAGTGCATGACAAAAACTTAACTTTACTGAAATTTAGTTCTGTATTGAGTAACTTGTTTTTCAAAACAATAGTTGCACTGCAATCCCTAATGGTTTCTTACCATGAATTTCCAGCAAGTAACAGAAGCTGCTTGTCTCAGCTGCTTAGCAAGTGCTTTCTCTTCTATTCTCTCCCCAAAAACAAATAATCTTTAGGGTCATACAGAACAATAGGCAAATCTGTCCTAAAAGATCTTTAAACTGCATTTGAAGTTGAAAAGGCTTTTTTCATCAGGCTAGAAGAAGCCATCATAATGATCTAATCCTGGCACAGCCACATGAACATCTACCCAAACTTCTGTATCAACACAAACATTCCCCAAGTGACACTCCTTCACAAAGGGATAGTTTTGAAGGGCTTGAAACCTTCATGGAAGTGAGACTACTTCAGTTTATTTTTCATTTTCTGTAAGATTTACTTCCATTATGTAAAACTGGTTTCCTTAAATAGGTCCAAAAGATGAAGACCTTTGTCACTGTAGCATAGCACACATGCCTCTGATGGGACATTTCATTTTCGCTCTGACAGTACACACACAGCTATTGTTTCTGAAAGCAAAATTAACACTACAAAACACTACACAAAACAAGAGCCTTTTAAAAAAATCTCTATACCTATTTTTAGGAGGTACTAAGAAGAGAGATGATTTTAGTGGAGTGTCCATGGAAACAAGAACTATGTTCCGTAAGGGCATTCCTGAAGTGGGGGTGGCTCAAGCAGTATTATTTGCCTGCTGAATAGAACCATCTTTTCTGGGAACACTGATCTATGCAAAGATCGACTCGTTTGTACTGACATTTATTTGCTTATGCATTGAGTGAATAAGTAGCATAAAAGGACAAGCAGTGTAGTAATTTATACTCCCAAAACAATCATTCACCAGTCTACAATGCTTCTCACTGTCAAGAGTGTATATACTGGCTTGCACAGAAGTGGTGATGTTTAAGGGACAATAGATACATTAACATTAGTCCCTGAATTACTACCATGCATCAACATCAAGGAACACTACAGGAAACAGAATTCTTCTACTCCAAAGTTTAATTTTAATTGCAACTTATGTTTATAAAAAGGTTTAGATCTTTTATCTCCCTCTGAAAGTTAATTTCAGACCACTGTTGAAATCAACACTTTAAAAACTATCCCACTGTACTGCTCAATAGTCTTCTCAATCCTCTAGTAAAAAATCTGTAATAAATGAGACACTGAGCAAGATTGATTAAACCATTCAAAAGAACATTGCACAGAAAGCACCAGCAATTTGCACCCAACATTTATAAACAGAACAATAATCTATTAGAAGAAAATTTCACAACTAGTACATTGATAGATGCAATTGAAATCCCAGCTGCAGTGAAGTAAGAGCTGTACTTCTCAAAACTAAAGAGGAAGGAGACAAATAGAGAGAAGCCCAGATACTTTAGTGCTCAGGAAACTTTGAACAGTTATGTTCTTGGATAAAGGTTCGTGTGTGCCCAGCCAAAGCCAGGGGAACTAGCTGTTCAGTTTCCTATATCTTTCATTAGATTTCTAAGATGTTTTAAGGGAAACTTGTGAATAACGTATCCAAACTTGAAAAACATACCCTACTCTGTTATGACAAACAACAGCAACACATACAACAACCTTTAACATATCAGATAACATAGCCATCATGAGGAACAAGACTCACACCCTACACACACACCAAGGAATATTGTACTATGAACAGAGGTTGTGTTAAGTCACTACATTGCTTGCACAGAAATTGATCAAACCTGTTTCATCATTAAGACCTATTTACAGTAAATTCCATGTCACTCACCTGTGTCAGGAACATCTGTAGGTCTCATAATTCTCCGGATCTGCTCCATTGACTGGAGATCTGGAGACAGTCCTGTAAAAGTACAAGAGAACAAGTGACTCATATACGCATTTTACCTGCGGAAAGGGTTCCAGAGAACACAAGATTTGAGGTTCAAAGGCACACAGCATCCATTGTTTCCACTGCAACATAAACAAAAGGCAGTTTGCCATAAGACAATTAAGTTGCCAAATAGAGGGACAGAGAGTAATGCAAGTGAAATTAGCAAGGGGTTCTAATTACCATCCTTTTAGCCACGGAAGTTGTCATCTACTGTAGCTCAGCTGCATAAGTCAATTATAAAATCACAGTACTTTGATTACTCAAAAAAAAAATCACTTACTACAGACACAGCTATCTTTCTATAGTTTAGCCATTAACATGCAATTATGACTAATTACAACTAAAGCATGGAATTCCAAAGCCACCCTTTGAAGAATTTACACACCCTAAAGATCCTCTACTTGGGGCATGCAAGCATAAAAGACAGCCTACTAGATACTCTAGCATCTTAACATGTCCTTAAATAAGGGTCCTAGGTGTCTTAAATTACTTGGGCCAAGGTATCTAATTAAGAAAGCTGCAAATTTGAAAACAGAACATGAAGACCTCATTTGTGATGAAACGTATTTCATGTTAACAAGCCACATCCATTTGACTCAGTCCAGAACTGTGAACAAAACACAAGAAAGCTGCCATTGGCAAGGGGTCACCATGTAAAATAATTTCAGCTAACATGAGAGTTGGCACAGTGGCAATGTGTATGTTACAAGAACAATGATATCTGACAGGAACCAAAGCATTTGATACAGACTTGAGGAACTTTTCTTCAAGTATGAAGACTTTAGATTATTTTTGTTGAAGCAGTCTTATGGTAAAAGCCTTCTATCATCATCAGCTTGCTACAGCTGTCTGTGCTATTACCTTGAGGTTGCAAGGACAGCAGGAATCTGACAGTGAACTACTTAAAGAGAGTATTAGTCAAGTCTATAAACACAACAATACAGGAATAATAATATAAATTCAAGTAGACAAACAGCTTTTAAACTTTGACAAATCTACCACTTCCCCTTCCCCAGATCTGATCTATCTGCACACACATTACATTAGCACTCAGCACCATACCCAGAGATTGTAAGGGCCAGTCTCAGTGAAATAAGCACAACTAGTTTGTGACTTTCTATGACGTTACAGCTCTCAGCATCTCAGGCTGCACCCAAAATACATCTTTAATCCCTGGAAGTGTTCAAAGCCAGGCTAGATGGGACTGAGCTTCCTGGTCTAGTGGAAGGTTCCTTGCCCACAGCAGGGTCACTGGAACTAGGTGATTTTTAAGGTTCCTTCCAACTCAAAGCACTCTATGATTCTTTAAAAGGAAATGTTATTACAAACCATGTCTCAACCCTGTGGCTGTCGATTTTTGTGCTAGTTTACACTACTGTTAAATAACAAAACCCTACAGAATTGCCTGCAGGTTTGCAGACTGCTTTGCAACGATTTCTTTTCCCAAGTATTTTCCGAACTCAAAAAGAAATGGCTAATGTCTCAAATTCGTACCTACAGAGAAAAGTCCTACATGATCATTGTTAAATGAAGGATGTAAGAATGCAAACACAGGCTAAAGCTCACTGTAAAGCTGCTGCCACTACAGTGATTGCTGAAACCTACAGCATAGTAAAAGTATACAATTAAGTTGTTTTGTCTCAACAGCTAAACACAGAAAAAATATCTTTCAGTATACTCAGTATACTATCTTTTTGAAGCATAAGACCACCTCTGCCCTAAGGGAAAACAGAAAGAATTGTCATTACTCCTGGCAGACTCATCAAATTTGATTTGAACCACCCTCTGACTGGGTGGAATTGGTAAAGTAAGTGTGATGGGTACTAACTTTTATAGTGTAATCTTTGAATACTACGTAAATCAAGTAGAGTTAAACATCAACATCCATTTCATTGTCATCAACATCACAAAAAACCCAAAATTCCAGAGCCTGAAAATACTACATAAATGCAGTATTCTACTATACAAACACAACTCCCATCTCAGAGCTTAAATCCAATGTGGTAAGACCAATGTATTCCATCAATATGACACTACAATATGGACTTCATTTATAGAAACTTGAAACTAATCATGTAAGTTCTCTAAAGATTAGAGCTAGAGAGTGGTGTCATAGATAAGAGGACCGAAGCTGTACAGACTACAATGCAGAGAAAAAGGGAGAAGTCAGGAATGGTTATAGAATAAGCTTTAATCAAATGAGATAAAGAGTAAAGTCAGAAGTTAGTTGAGAGGACAGCCTTAAAAAAAGGACAAATTATGACATGTATGAGGAATGTGGGACGAGAAAGAGGTGATGGAAACGATACGATGAAAGATCCTTTCAGTCACATGAACTTTCAGAGACAGCAAGAGTGGTTTGAGTTACACTGTAAAATGGATAACTCAAAACAGATGCCCAGAAAAGTTTAGGTAAAAGAGATGACTTGGGATATTAAGCTGTTGTAGATAGCCTACTGGGGTTGAAGTTAGGTGCCTTTTGTTTTACTATGTTATGCGGTTTTGCAAAGTTTTATTATATCCCAGAGGACAATATTTTTAAAATAAACTATGCAAAAATGCGCAATATAGTAAAAAAGGCACCTACCTTATATCTACATGCTAGCTTCAACCTTCAGCAGAGTTGAATGGTTTGTGTTGCTGCCTCAGTGTCTATTAGAGTAGTAACATCATGAAAAGGCGTTGACAGTCCATTACTTCATTGGATCTGGAATGCAGTTTGGATAGGACTGGAGAAGAGTGGAAAAAGGGCAAAACTTATTTCTGTGCTGAACGTCCACTTCCATTTATTAGGAGCACACAGCACATTAGTAACCTTTTCACTTTACTTCACAGCCACAGATCAGTTGACTGACAATAATTTCAGTCACAGACTAAGCCTGTACAAGTTTAAGGGGCAATTAGCAACGAATAAGGAAGTAGATACTGCTTTTCACAAGAGGATCCGGAAAGTATACTATGCACAAAATAACCTCTTGTTTAGTCAATTAGGAAAACTTTTAATTCCCACCCCCACCAATTACAATGAAACTTTATATCTTTTTTCTTGAAAGTAGCTCTTGAGGCTTCTTTTTCATAGTGCAGGTCTCAAAATGCATACACACAAAACCACCAGTTTTGTCATAGCATTCAGCTCTACCTGCTAAGCTGCTTTGATTATCTTCCACCTAAACTTAATTGTTTGCCTGAAACACTCCAGTATCTTGTTGCTATTTGTTCTCTGTTTTCCAAAAAAAACCCCCAAAATTCAAAAACATATGTTGATAGTAAAACAGTAATTCTTTCATATACTGGTTTGGAGACAGATTTATTACATGGGTTTTTAGCCACTGATACTTGTCTACCTAGGTGCAGAAGTGACTTTATAGCTCACATTCTTAAAACTGTGAGATATAATCTTTAAGATAGGTATCAGTTCTTAAAAAAAAAAACCACCACCACACTGCTTGAGAACTAGATTAAAAGATGAGCTGTAAGAAAAGAAGTATTTTAACATGGCAATGCTACCCAGAGACTGGCAGACCCAACTGTATTACTGCATTAATTATGTTTTTACAGGGACGTAACATCTCAGAGCATATTATGTGCACGACTCTGATAGCTTTCTCTAGCAGGCACTGAAGGCAGAAGCTTTCAATACAAGACGCGAGAATACTCCAGATCATTTTTAAAGCACATTCCATACAGGCATACCTTGCATTGATACCTGTAATTAATAAAGGCAGGATGGCAGCCATCAATAGACCCTCATGAAGTCTGGAAGAGTCTGCTCAGGAAATCTCGGGCAAACACTGTTTCTAATTCCGAAGGGAGATGTTCAAACTAGATGCTTTTGCAGTGCTTTCATTTCCACTAACTTCCATTTCACTGGCAGCACTGGTGTGACACTTACCAAACCATTTCTAGATCACTCAGTGCAAGGCTTATTAACGGAGGCAGTTGCAAATACAGCTGCAAAAAGGCAGGATGGCTCTTACTACAAGTAATTTGAAATTCTTGACAACTGTTTGACATTGCAAGCTTCTGAAAACCAGTTAAGCATCACTGCCTGTAAAATCATGGGGAGGCCTGTTCTACAAAGAAGAGAGCCCAAGTAAGTTCCAATATTCAGACAAGTCACAGCCCTTGGTCAGATCAACACCAAACACTTTTTTCAGTACAAGAACAGGGCAGCACTGGGACAGGTACCCACAGAATGCAGATTGTCTAGCAGCAAAGGCTTTATGGAGCCCCTGCAAGCCACGTCCGTTCCAACGTTAGCAAATGTCTTGCTTCAAGCTGCAGGCTTGACTGTGCAACCTCAGAGGTCCCTTCCACCAAAGTGTTGTGAAAACAGTTAAATAGACCAAAAGTATAGAGCCAAGGTTACTTGCGAAAGCCATTCTTCACTGCTGGGGATGCCAGTGTTAGCTAAGGCTGCACTGATATACAGTAACAGCATCAACTCATGTGGCAAATTAGGCAATAATTCTAGCATTAAGTATCCTTCAGAGAGGGATACACTGACAGGAATACTTACAGATGCATTTCCCCTCAGGCACAAGAGGGCCATGTGTATCAGGTAAGAATGACACCTGTCTCCTGACAAGTGCACAGAAAAGCATGACCTTTACAGACAATACAAGGTTAAATATCTCCAGCTAAATATCAGTTATGCACAGCCACACTCCATTTGGTATAGCATTAACCCAAAATCAGTTTAGACACAGCCTTTAAAAGCAGCCATCAGCTTACCTCCATGACAACAGAATATCTTCTCATCCACAATGGCTGCAATAGGCAGACAGTTAAAACAGTCTGTGAAGGTCTTCCACAGCTTAATGTTAAACCTCCGCTTGCCTAGGAGAACAGTGTGTGACATTAGAAAGAGAAAGTTGTTTTTTAAAGCCAACATGTAATACTTATCACAGCCTGAGCAAAAATGTTAGCAAACTGTCTTCATAGGGTTTTATTTCTGTTAGCATACTTAGGTCTCAATCTCTTACAACAGCATCTCAAGGACAGTAGAAGAAAAAATAGTAATGCTCCAGAGTGACTTTAACCTTGGCTGGAAAGTATTTTTAGAAAGTTTCAAAGCAGGTTCACAGAATATTGAAGCTCTTGCAATACAAGAGTCACTACTACAACTGTTTCCAAAATACAATATTAGTCTGTTACACTCTTTCAAAAATAATAGATTTTGCTTACATTCATCATAAAATCCATAGATTCGATTGATGCTTGCACACTCATGATTTCCTCTTAGGAGAAAGAAGTTTTCTGGGTACTTGATTTTATATGCCAGTAATAGGCAAATTGTTTCCAGAGACTGTTTGCCTCTGTCTACATAATCTCCAAGAAAAAGATAATTAGCTTCTGGTGGGAATCCTCCATATTCAAATAATCGAAGCAAGTCTGTATACTGACCATGGATATCACCTGAATAAAAAAAAAATGGATTAGTGCAACAACATAAAGACTTACACAAGTCAAGAACTTAAGCCAGCTAATTAGTTTTTACGCAGTGATCTTAAAAAAGGCATGAATATTACCTTCAAAAACTGGCAATATGCATCACAAAGGTAAGAACCATGCTAATATTATGAAGTACTCACAGGATATAAATAACTCACCATATCTGCAGAACTGTTATGTCAGGTATGAAGCCAATCTGAAACCCAAAAGCTACAGAAGTCTTTACAATAAAGCATAAGCTTTCTAACCAAGCTTTAATTAGTATAAATTAAAACAAGGTTAGAAAGAAAACCTCTAATTGAACAGGTATGTGACCAGGAAGCAACTGTATCAAGAAAATGTCACATTATTTACTGCAAAAACAGATCAGAAAGAATTCAAACAGACTGGAGAGAAACTGAACATTGTGATAGCAAAGCACACTTACTTCAAAGGTCAATGCCCATAACACTGCTGTACTAACAATCCCATCCCCCGGCATTTAGGCTAAGTCTTCCTTTGACGCATGCAACAAGCAATACAGAGACTCAAAGACTGCCATCCCCTACGAGATACTCAACCCTACAGCTTGTTCTTAGGAAAAGTACCTGTCATGTTACTCTTCACACTTCCAGCTTTAAAATTAACTAGGCTTTCCAGGGAACAGCTCTGTGTGGCAATTATACCACCACAGTGTATCACATCACAGCAGCCAAAAAGCTAAACTATCCATGAGCTGTCCACACGGGCGAAGATGCCAAAGCAGCTCTACAGTAACTTGCAGCATACATGCAATGCATTCCATCTGACTGGAAAACTCACTACCAGAGTGACTGGATGCAAAACAGATATGCCAAAAGCCTTCAGTACAAGCTGTATATGCTATTTAGATTCAGTATTGCCTGGTCCTGTACACTAAGCATTACATAAATGTATTTTCACTATTGCTGCTTGTTCAGTGGCAAAATCTTGACTTTGCTCAGCAGTTATTTTCTAGTAGAGCACAAGCTACTATGGCCTCAAAAGAGAAAAAAGAACAATCCATACAACTTTTTTCACCTTAACAAAGGAAAAAAGTTCCCAAACCTGTATGCTCTCTTGTTCAATTATTAAAGCATACAGTGGTAAGAAGAGTTCATGCTACATTACATTCCTTTAAACTTTCCATGAAAAATGCAATACTTCCTCTTTTAGGCAGCACTCTCCCATAGCTATTTCTCACTTGGGGAGGAGAATCACTTTCCAATTTTCTTCTACAGAAGGTGATCAATACCTACTACCCAATTTCAGACACAATCTGAAGCTCCACTGGCTAAAATCTTTTTCAAACATATGTTGCAACAAGAATGATTCGTTTTCTAATTGATATTTAGAAGTCTCCAGGTCACAACCTGACAAAAACAGATGACTCCTCAACAAATCATTTCTATGCTGAGTCTAGTACTCCAGAATCATGTTATCAAATCCCCAGACTGCAGCACTAACAGAATTAACTACCAAGTATACACACTACAGAAAATATTATAATTGTGTAGTCTATAACTACTTTCAGTTACACACGCGCACCAAAGGGACAAATGCACTTAATGGGTAAAAACATTTTACAGAAACGATTTCATAAAGACACCAAGGCATTTACCACTCCATTCAAGGCACTTAGCATTTTAAAACACAGCTTTGTGTGAGCAGAAGTTGAAGTCTGCCAGATATAAAAACTTACGTTAAAAACCACATCTATTTTAAAATGGACATTTACATAAGAGCACCTTTCATCTTACATTAAAACACAGCCATTTGAGATGTAGAGCTTATTTTGAACTGACTTGGTTGTAAGACAAGACAATCCGATAATGGTTCCTCAGGCATTGCCTGAACACACTAAAATAATAGTTCAAAGCAGTACCAGCTGCATCTTTTGCTTTTGGTGAAAGCAATCATCTTTCTTTCACTTTTATCTAAATGCAGCTTTGACAGTTGTTCTAATATTAAATTTAGATGCACCTGACACTTCCTGGTGCTTTCACTGTGTTTGGAATCCGATTTAAAGATAACAAATGCCTTATTTAACTGTGCACTGGCTACCCTATTATTGCACACCTAACAGTGCTTTCAACTGCCTCAATTTAAGCAGATGAGGAAAAGCTAACTTTGAAGTAGGCCAATTATTCTTTGCAGACCTTGACTTATGTACAATCTACCTGAATTTCCATATTTTCTTCATCTAGGAATACAATAAGACTATACTACAGTGAAAAGTCTAAAGAAAACATAACGTGATAAAGCTGCACTTTACCTTCAACTTTATGTCATTAGGATAGCTGGGCTGGTTTTTCCTCCCCACTCTACCAAGCAATTAGTCATTTAAAAATGACTTTGCCATTAGTGGTTTGTTTGTGGGTTTGGCTGTTTTATTTTGGGTTTTGGGTTTTTTAAATTGGTAATATCCTCTCTTAATGTAAGAAACATTGCAGATATTGCATCTGCCAGGAAGAAGCTAATCTATGTTTGAGGATGTAAGAAGTAACGAATACAAAGAGTGTTTCCCCTTTAATATTATGACACTTTAACAAGTCTAATTCAAGGAATGTAAAGCTTTCGACGACATTGCCTATTGTTAACAAGTAAGTTGAAGGATGATTACAGTCTGGTATTTACAGCACTTTTTAAACATTTTCTACAAGCTTGTAGTTACAGTGTACTTTGGAAGAAGTCTAGCATCTCATAAAGGCTTAGCAAGGCAAAAAACACACCTTTTAGTTTTGTGTTTCATAGTAACACTGATGTTTGCTAAAACTTGTAAAGCACAAGGAATTTGTTACATAGTAACTAAGCCTAATTTAACAGTCTCCATTTGGTTTTACGCTCCGAATTGAAAGACTAACAATGTTTTCAATTTTTTAAGTGTTTCATTTTACAAGGTCTTTGTTTTGTTTATGCTTTGAAGTGAGCAACTGCAACATGCAACATGCAACATGCGGGTTTTTTAAAAGCAGCTAACCGCTTTCTGAAAGAGTGCTCAGAAGAGCAGCTCTGTGCAAGCAAGGGACAGGTTGCAAAATTTGCACTAGATGAGTGCACAAGCAGCCCTGATTGTCAAGGAAACTTGCTCCAAAATAGTGTGAAGAGCATCAGCAATCTACCAAGTGCTAGCTGCTTTTTCTTCACTTAATCCAATCTAAATTGAAAACTACTTTCAAGATTTTGAAGATCTCCCTCTAATCTCAACTCAAGCTCATTTGCCTGTCCCAGTATTCTTCCAATTCCCCTAGCATAGAACTGGATTAAAACACCTACATAAAACACACACATATCGAGCTTACATACCACAAATTTTCAGAGGTGCCTCTAGTTCCAGAAGAATAGGCTGGCTAAGAAATATTTCCCGTGATTTTATGCACAAGCCCCGAACTTCTGCTTCGGTCATCTGAACAATCTTCCCAGGACGACATCCTCGTACTGAAATGACATTTAACAGTTGAAGGTAACTACCACACAGATATACAGCAATAGCTAAATGCAGATGATCTGTACTTAAAACCTATATTTGACAAAAAGCCAGCATCATATTGAACATATGTACCAAATACCTTGGAATTATATGCTGTCCAATGAATTGTAAAATTAATCTCTGATACTGTGTAATCTGTGCTTAAAGATCTGTAGGCATTCCTGTTGAATCAAGTTCTCAGAAGAGAACAATTTAAGCTGTGATTTTGTCCTTATCTGTATAAATAGCAATTTCAAGAAGTATTTAATTTTTGCTAGAGTGTTCATAAAAGACAAGAAAAATTTTGAGAACAGAAAACCTGAAAACACTTCTGCATTCGCACAAGGTAAACTTCTTTAGGACTGTTAAGTTTAACAGGACTAGTTAAATACAAAGAAAAAAATCATAGGCATGATTATGTTTACACTTTCAGCAGCTGAAACTGCCATAGCAGGAACATCACACTAAAAACTACAGAAGTTTGATGAAACTTTCATATATAATGGCTCTTAAATAACTGAAACCTTTACAGCCAAGAACATTCTAATTAGAATGAAATTCAATTCACAAAACCTGTAAGTCAGGTACTCAAGACCTATATTTAGTGTAAGTTTTCAAAAGCATTCACATGTCATTGGACTCCAACCAACATCCTCTGGCAAGTTTATCTGCAGCTGCTTCTTTATACAAGTATCTGTATGATTCCTCTGTCAGAGGCTTTAATGTGTCTTTAATGAGGCAGCAAAGTAGAACAAGTGTGTCTTCACTTCAGCCGATCCAGTTCAGTCTTGCATCTCAACATAAACCAAACTTCAGAGTTCAAACTAATAAGCCAGAATCTATCAGTGTCTACAATAGGCAAACATCCTGTCCTGCCATCTGTTTTAGATGAAAGAACATTCAGCATTAAACCACAGTAGTACCTACAAGGGAAGGTAGTATGAAACTTTCGCAGCTCAAATCCAAATGCTTTCAAATTCAAGCATAGTAAGACACTACTCCACAAAAATTTTAGCGGCAACTTCAGTTAGTCTAATAAATTTGTGAGCAGAAGAGCAAAAACTAGCTCTTCACACACAGCAAATTCCTAGGTCAACTACTTTTCCTCTCCAAAACAGAAGAGTAAGCTTGCAACTTTTTTTTTAAATTAACACAACCTTCTCCTTTTATTTCTGCTTAGCTCCTAGAATCCTACTTTATATAGGAGATCAGTATAATTACATCTAGCATTATCTACATTGTGCAATGGGGAAGAAAGGATATGAGGGAAAAACGTTCTTCCCAGGTCACCTAGTACTACAGTCCAAAGTGTAAAAAAGCTCTGCTCTGGTTATCACTGCATACTTGTCTCAGTGTAACTGCACATCTGACCATACCAACACTGTGCTATAAGTATTTATTTTTAATAAACACCAGACACTCATTAAACAGAAGTTAGGAAGCAGTCATGGGAACGTGTGAAAAGGCAGAACTGATGAGTGGTTTTCAAAAGCAGGGAAGAGATGCGAAATTTGATCCTGGGACAGCTAGTTTGAGTGCCAAAGTAGCAGGAGGAACAGTCTACCTGAAGTTGAGGATATATTGGAAATGCTTAGCTCATTAGAACCTCACAAGAAAAAGGCTGAGGCATTCGGGACTTCTTTCAGTGAAGCTCTGAATCACTACCAGGTGATAGTTAACACATGGTTAGTCACATTCCTCCTGCTAACTAAGATTTCAACTATACTTGAGAAAGCAAACAGTGTTTTAGCAACACTTTTTATGTCATTATCCTTCATGCATTAAGATGTTGGGTTACATATTAGAAGAATACAAAGTCAGACATCAGAAATAACCAAGGTGACTTGCAAACAATATATGCCTACAGGCTTCCAAGTCATCACACCTCAAACATCTGAGCGATGTTCTTACAGATACATCTTCAGTGCCATTACTAGCAAAAAAACCCAAAAAACTCAGGCCTGACAGCTTTGTACAGGACATGACTATCCAATTTGTGAGGTACCAAAATGTTCCAACAACCTTCATTTCAAATGCTTAAGTTCCAACAGCTTATAATGATCCCCTTCAGAGACCTGAAACTCCTTTTAATAGGCACAATAAACTGCCTTTATACACAAGCTCCCACCTGAACAAGCAGAGTCTTCATATTACAATGGCTATAATTTTAATTAAACAATTGCTCTATTTTAGACCCATAGCTTGCAACAAAGTCACACCAAAGCACCATGCAGCACAACCAGCTTTCCAGTCATGTCTTCCCACAACAGACAGTGCATTCTTTTAACCACAAACAATGACATTCTCTTCTGTATTTAACTACTTTATGTTTTCCAACACCAGAATTATGCCATTTCATACAGATGAGAACCAAGAAATGGAACTGCACACTTATTATATCCACTCTAGTTTTGGAACTCAAACCCAGGAAAGCCCACTATGTACAACATTAACATTACCAGAAGCAGCACCAAACCAAGCACTGAGACCAAAATTGAGATAACAGCTCAAGTAGGGCACCCATAATACTTAAAATAACTTGGATCCAGTCAATATTTCTTAAAACACCAGCCTTTAGCTCCCTTTGAAACTCACACAGAGGTTTAAACCTGGAACATTTGCTTTATAGGATTGATGCTTTGAGTGGTGCTGGATTTTTTCATGAGAAGACACAGTGAACATGCAGCTCCTGACTTCATAATTAACTGCCAGCCAGTGCCTTGATGCTCGTTCTTTACTTCTAACAGTAAAGCCCTAAATGCCACAAGTCCTCAACAGACAAATCAATAAAGTAACTTATTACCTCACTTCAGATTTTCCAGGCTAAGAGACACTTCTACAACTCTGACAAGTGCATCGCTCTCAGAAGAGGAGGCAACACACACCTGATGACCAGTCACTTCCATCCTTTGGGAAGGGTGCAGATCTGAGCCATCGCACCTTTGCAAAGGCACTCTCCACCCAAACAGTCCCCAGCTCCAGAGTAAACACAAGTTCAGTTACATCTGAAGTAATACAAAACCTGGGGTTTCAAGAGGAATAGTCATCAATACTAGTTAAGATAAAAGCAGTTTTCTCCCACAGTTCACTGATCAGCAAAAAGAGTACTACATATTGAAAAATGAGAGGCTCCTGTGACCCTGAAAGCCTCAGCACTTCACTGGATTCACAAAGACACTGAAAGGTTTGCCAAGTAGTCATCTGGAACAGATGTGCCACAGCTGTGGTACAAGTACACAAGTACGACTAAGCACTTATTTCAGCAGCTTACATTACAACTAGAATTTTGTTCAAGTTCCCTTGACTCAGCTGAGCCTTGTATGTATTGTAAACAACACTGCATTTAGTTTTTCAAAAGCCAAATCCCCAAGAACAGATTGAAGGGGAGGTTCTAAGAACCAGATCAAGAGTGTAAGAGATGTTTTTCAGACTCATTTACAAATTACTATAGCTAACCACTCAAGTCATAGCTTCACACATTGCAAAATCGGTAGCTCACAAAAAGCCTTTAACAGCATTGGGAAAACCACCATTTTTAACAGCTGACAGTTACTCAGAGAAGAAATACCATATCAACTTTAAAGGTAAATTAATTCTCTTTAATCTAAAATGCAGATGCTGTAAACAAGCTTTGATTTACATAAATTAGCCTTTCAATATGGACAGAAGGGACAGCAACTCCTGTTGAAATACACAAACACACGTGCATAGCGCTTTGACAGAGCAAGCCTTTCCTGCAGTGAGCTTCAAGCAGAGTGACATAGCAGGGAATAAAAAGAAATAAAAGCAAATATATGCACTGAACACTGAGACTTATTTTAGCACAACAGATCCTATAGTCATCGAAAAGCTGCTATAATTGACACTAGAATAATGTCTGCATCCACACAATCTTTGGTAAGCAACCTTAAGAAGCCCAGTAACAGTAATTAGCAATCTAAGACACGAGCTGCACAGTAGCAGGTAAGAAAAACTTCGACAAGAAATAACTTTTTTTTTTAATCCCTCCAAACTCATGCTAGAGAGTAGTAGATTATGTAAGACAATACTGGAAAGAAAAAGGAAAGTGGGTCAAAAATAGGCTGCTGGAAGTTCCACTTGCATCACTTTTTTCCATAGCCTTTCACGAAATGGAAAAAATCTAATTAACCTGTTCTGTCACACTACTTCCAGTGTGCCTATCTCTAAGCTACTAAGGTGCTCATTTTGTGCCATCACTAGTAGTTTCTTCAACTACTAAGTCAGCTGTGGTATGCACAGCTACCCTAAGTATTTACATGGTGTTGGTCTCCAAGATCACAGTGTCCCACCTCCTGGACATAACACTGACAATTTTACCATAACATAAAAACCCAGAGACTTCTCCCTAGTATCATAAAAAATTGGGTCAGCATTATTGCTAATAAGCACTCTCCTTTCCCTACACTCTCCTTTTTTTTGCAGACAGGCATTTATGTGGCCACACAGTAGCCACACAGTAAACTGCATCAGCGAACTGATATTTTCTTTCTAGAACAAAGATACGGCAAATCAAAAGTGTAATCTAAACAGTTCACCAAGTTGAAGACTACATCCTCTGTGAACTTGAGCTAGGGCTAGTGAAAGAATAAGCAGCTGGTTCTGCTTCTTCTCACAGTAGCTCCAGCCAAGCTTATTTCTGAAATTACAGCTTTAGAAATCTATTTTGCCAGAGCAGATCTAAAAAAAGACCCCAAACTACAACACAAGATTGCAAGCATGCAATTTTACAAATTGCACACAAGCAATTCCCTTGAGCTTACACTCCCCTCACATTCTGTGGGATGTTTAATCATTGGTGATTAACAACTCCGACATTTACCTTTTTTTTTTTTGTACATAAAAGTACTTCGGAGTATTTGGCAAATGTTGAACAGCCTGCCAATAGTACGAGCAGAACAGATTTGAAAGCTAAAGGTGGCATTACCTATGACTTGTGAAAAAAACAAGCAGTCCTCATGCTGATTTTGGAAACATGTCCTGAAGTTATCTGCTCTCAGTATTTTTTAAATCCAAATTACATACTTTCATGAGTTTAAGTCAGGAATCCTGTACTGCGTTTTAAAAGCAACTCTCAATTTTGAAAGCAAAACTTCTACTCCCTCAAAATATCTTCTGTTATTTAACTTGTTCAGCTGTCATCCAGAAGCAGCCACTCCCTACCTTGCAGCAAAACAGAGTTAAGCCAGCAACACAAGTTTTAAACTTTCAGAACTGCTGTGACAGAACTAAGCTTAGAATGGCTCTCATTCACGAGTTACACTGGTGGACAACAATAATATTAATGAACCTGTTAAAGCTTTGCTCAATTCAGCAGGAACGTATTGCTGAATATACAGCTCTTCTGCAGTGCACCCAGCAAAGCCCTGTACCTTTCCTACCATGCATCACCCAAATTTCCCACTAAAAATAGAAGAATCAGTCTTCCAGGGAGTTATTTTTCCTGAAAAACTGTGCTTTTATATCCAAGTAACCTTAAAGTCTTTCTAAAATTGCCTTCACCAGATGACCTTGACATTAAGTATTTTGCTGAAGAACAGTGATTGCTTGTGAACTCATTTTAGCAGGCTTATTTAACATCAAACACAAATTCACTGCAGAGTAAGAGTCAGCCCAAGCCTTTAATGGGGGAAAAAAAAAAACCCTAGCAATGAAGTGGTGTTGTTCTACCCAAACTTGAATTTACAATCTTAAAATACATACTATCCAGCAAAATTAAAATACATACTATCAGCAAAATTAATACTCATGTAAAATTGCTTCAAGGGATGCCCCAGTAAGCCCATGGAA
Organism: Lycocorax pyrrhopterus obiensis; assembly: GCA_014706295.1. Lineage (NCBI taxonomy): Eukaryota > Metazoa > Chordata > Aves > Passeriformes > Paradisaeidae > Lycocorax > Lycocorax pyrrhopterus. Next base: position 28,091,091 of record JACSVZ010000004.1, read on the forward strand.
ACATGCAAGCGTACCTACACCAACCTTTACCCAATTCCTTTAGCTTTTCATGGACCACCTACTTCCTTACACAGAAGTTCCATAAACGAACTGATGTCTCAGTCATTCTGTATCATACATGGTTCCAAGAATGGCTGAATTCAATGCTGAAGGACAAGATCACATGTTCTGTATTTACTGTTTGCTTAAGTACACTTGAACCTAAAACTCAAGCAACCAGCAAAACAGAAGGCAGAAGCCTCTCACTATGCTGTACTACACAGTGATAGCAATTTCTGTCCTAGTCTACTTGGAAAGCTAACCTAGCACAAAAATTTCATGAAACAAAGAATTTTAGCTTCTTTCTCAAAGGCTGACCTTCTTTTCTCCTAAAACAGTGCTAATAAAATTCCTAAAATTCAAGGAAGGCAAAGGTAAATTACAAAGTTACTGCATAACTTCTGAGAAGTACCAAGGAGAGAAGTTACCGAAGCAATGATACAAAAAGCTTGGTGTAACTTCTGCACATCACTGTCTCTGGTACTTAACCAACACAGCTACATGGGATATATACACAAAGAGCTTTGTATCAAGCTTGGTATAAAAAAACCCCAAACACAAAATACCTCCTTCCGCTCCCCCCCGCAAAAACCCCACAAAACACAGAAAAGATGGTGCTGTGAAACTAAGATGTCCTAGTCAATGTACTAAGACAAATCACACAACACAAGGTTAATTTCAATGTTCAAATTATAAACCAGACACCTATTACACCTAGAGGCACCTCAGGCTGTAGTTAAGAGTGGATTCCCCTACACATCCCCCTTCACTAAGTACTGCATCTGACCTTAATAAGTCACAGCCAAATATAGTATGCTGCCTTCACCACAGTCTGGGGTTTAGCAGTGTGGTTTCTTCCTTTTTAAAAAAAAGTTCCATACCTACCTTTCGTGGTAACTAATGAGCATTTAAGAGAACTTTTAATACTTTATAGTTACAGTTATCTTAAATAAGAACAGTGTTTCTCTCCTTTTATACTATCATCTAGCTGAGCAGTGAGCAGGACACTGAATGACTCAAGCAAAACCTGTGCTGCAGAGTATCTAAATGAAACAGTTACTGAATCATGCAGCCTTCAAGTGGCCAAATAGCCAGACAGAATAAAGAACCCCAGCACACATAGCCTGGTGCTGGGCTCTTGGCCTTCAGTGCAGTTTTTCAAGCCAACCATTCCATTCGTCATGCACTTATAAAGCTAAAGATGAAGTAGCTGATACCTGCACTGCTGTACAAACCCAGAAACAAACTTCATTCTTCTGTGCCTCCTCTCTGGTTAATACAATACCTACCCTCCTAGAAAAATATCAAAACTGTCAATTTTCTTTCTCTCTTTAAAGACTAAGAATATATACATATATATATATAAAATCCTTTGCAAGAAACTCCTTTTAAAGTTATTCTTGTTTATTTTTCTAGTAGCAAATCATGCAGTGATTTCACACCAAGCCAGGTAATAACTCCTGTTTATTCATCTCCATGGTTTGTTTATATTGTTTTGCAACAGATCGATAAGGTCTATTTTTCTTCTCTACAACTGCCTCTCTTTTTCAGTATCAGTTACAGAGCCTGGAACTGCAAGTACTACTACCATATCATAATACCACACCATGAGGCTGGCTGGATACATTAATTAGTTAGGATACTAACAAAGTAAGAAATATGTTATTGACCATAGCACATTTGACCAGTATGCTCTATACCTTTTAAAACTAGTAAAGAAAAATCTCAATTATTTCATAAGAATTTAAAATCCAACTTTCATTTTAAAAGTTGAGTAACATTCAAATTTCTATGTTTATCACAATCTGTAAGGCTTCTGAAATCACAAGAAAATGAAGCTTGTAGCTTTCTTAGAAGACATCACATGACACAGTGAGAATACCAAGGGAATCATAAAAATCACCCTTTTAGCTGAACATTGACGCAATAACCATTCTCTACATCTACTAGTAGTCTGACAATTGTCTTCTTGGATAAGTATTTCCTAGCTTCCTTGGTGCGTTGGTACTAGCAGAACTAGTAGCCCTCAGTCTCACCAAAAATAATTTTGTTTTAGAAAAGATCCACATTAAGTTCAGTCAAATTAATTCAAATTGTAATTTTAATTAGGTTAGCTAGATTTAGGCAAGCAAGGAGTCTTGCCTAGACAAGGCAAATTTATTTGTACAGCAATATAAACAAAGCCTCACTGCAGAAAGCCATCTTGTACCTAAGGTTACTACGTGTCTGGGTTTCCCTAAGTACAGCCTCTCTTCCATAAGGTAAACTCCCTGGTGTTTACTAAGACAGACACCTATAAATTTAAAAGAGCAGAGATTCATTCCAGCTGGGCTGCCTTATATGCAGAAATTTTAAGAGACAGACAGCACAGAAACAGGAAGCCCAACACCCTGAAAGAAATATGAAAGTCTTACTTAACACCATTCACAGCACCCTTTACAAGTCAAGGTTACACCTATTCCAGTACACTTGCTTTGATATAGAGGCAACCTTTTCCACACATCACTAAATTTAAAGTAGCTTAGACTCTGGCTTAAATGTAAACCTGGTGCACCCATTTAGCTCAGCATTGTTGCCAATTTCAGGGCATTTCCCAGATAGGGATACACGGTATTCTCAGATGAGGCAAAAAACAAGTAGCAATTTCAGCTGCAGAGCCCAAGAGAAAAAAACTGCATTAAGAAAAAATTTCTCTGTTCACATTGGAGAGTAGGATTCAAGGAGACTCTTGAATCACAGCCTTCCAATACTTAAACAGGGCTTATAAGAAAGATGAGGACAGACTTTTTAATAGGGCTTGTTGCGATAGGACAAGGGGAATGGATTTATACTAAAAAAAAAAAAAAACCAAAGGTTAAGACTAGATGTAAGGATGAATTTTTTTTTTACAATGACAGTGATGAAATGCTGAACAGGTTGCCCAGAGAGGTGGTAGATGCTCCATTCCTGGAAACATTCAAAGTCACACTGGACAGGGCTCTGAGCAACCTGATCTAGTTGAAGCTGTCCCTCTCACTGGAGAGGGGTTGGACTAGGTGACCTTTACAGGCTCCTTCCAACCCAAACCATTTTATGATTCTGTATTCCACATCTGATGTACTCATGGCACTCGTGTGTGCATATTCCTGTGCTGTCCACAGCTAGAACGGACTGGGAAAAAATCTATCCACCAGATGGCATAGCTGGGAAGGTAGGAAGGAAAAAAATAAAAACACGAAAAAAGTACACACACTGAAGCAAAAATAAGACCATCATCTTTGTGTACCGTAACATAGCTTAACCTGCCCCATGATTCTGAATACCAGTACAAGAAGGAAACACTCTTTAAACAAATTTGGCTTATTCACTTTCATGGTCACGTATCACTCTGAAAGTCTTCTAGCAAAGCTATGGAATTCTGTGTTTAAATGACCTGTACATCTTTGCAGATTCACTCATGACAGACAATAAAATTCCAAGTGTCTCCAAGATAGTGAGGCAGACATGTCAGAGCACCAGCATCTCCCTCATTCTTCCAGTAAAGCAACAGGAATGAGACTTTAAATCTGGTAGACAGTACCTGGTAGATGGAGACAAAATAAAAGAAAGCATTCCTATGTTCAGACTTTATGTATACACTTGAGTTTTACTTTCCTCCAAACAGTGGTTATTTATATATCACTAACTAGTGGCAAAGTACTAGACATTGTAAGAGAAAATAAATTCAAAATGAGCTCTTACCATTCCTAAATTCACCAGTTAACCAATGAATAGAGAATAAGAACTTGGTATATGCAAAAGAACGTACAAATTAAGAGCTAATGTCCTAGAAGACAATCAACATGCATCACACTCTGGTTCAGGTGACTCTTTACGAAAACTCTTCAAATTTAACTCAAGAGTTCATTGATCTGGCTTTCAGCACTCAAAAGATCTCCAAAGTAAGTAAGTGTACATTCAAGATAAGCATACAGGCACACTCCTTGAGGACTGGGAAGATGTTCTTGATGAACTCTCCCAAGCAGCCCAGCTGTAGGCCACTTTATATTGGAATCCCAAAAAAAACCCCAAAAACAAAATCACAATTAAACAATAAAGAAAGACAATCTAAGTAGGTAATCCCAATCAAAAGGCAAGTTAATGTGTCATATAACCCAGAAGCAATAAGGATAAAAACAGTTAGAGTAACCTAATTAAAGTAGCAGCAAGATCTCCTGACAGTTAATATTATAGCCTAGAAACAGGTGTCACCACCCAGCAACCCAATGACAGCAGTGAAGTTCCCTACTGCTGTGGCTTTTGATACGTATTTACTACCCCTGAAAAATTACGTGCAGCAGCCACTGAGAGGCAATTGTAGACTGTAATTCAAACTTAAAGCCATACATTTCACTTAAAGCAATCAAAAGGACTAAATACATACTGCAGGACAACATTTAATGAAAGCATCTTTTTATTATTTTGCTGTGCTTACATTTACACCACGAAAGCCATGTTTCCTTATCCTTTTAAGCCGAAGTGTGAGTAATGGAGCCAAACAACTTGCTTTGAACAATTTAACTGAAGAGTCAACAGATATTTTTCTGCGCAACCAGCGTGGGGAGGGATTCATACTCACTTTACCAGAACAGGTCAGCTAAGCAACAGCATGAGCTCCAGAATGTGAGGTGCCAATTGTACAAAACAAACAAAAAAAAAAAAAAAAAAAAAAAAACCCCCAAAAAAAAAAACCAAACAAACAAAAAAAAAGCTTCATTGTGGAACACTACTGTTTGAACCACAGCTTAGAATGCCATATGCTAGCAGTGCAACAAATAAAAGATGTTAAAAAGGAAAAATAATCCACACACAATGCATTCCTTTAATTGCTGCAATTTTTTCCAAACAAAACCTGTAAGAATTACCTATTACGTTTCAGACACAAGATGTTGTACAACGCACTCCTCTACTGTTAGAAGATGATAAGCACAGAGAAAACACCCCATTCCCCTTAAAAATCTTCCTAATCTCTGCTCAGAGCTAAAAACAGAAGAAAAATTATAAGCAAGGCTTGGTTGAGAAGTTGTACATACCTATATCCCTAAAGGTTAGAGTACTATGGAAGACAAAAAGCACAGGCTGCTCAAACACAAGGTAAGACCCATAACCCAAACAGCTACGAAGTTGCAACACAAGTATTTATGGTGTATGTAAGCTGTATGGAACACATATTTTAAAAGTCCTCAGAAGAAAAAAAAAAAAGCAGAGCAATATTTAAGAGGGAACAGAACAATCCAACAAGTTACACGCCAAAATACTGCGGAATCGCCTCCTCTTAAAGCTATCTATATTTAAATAACTACACTATTGTGGAACAAGCACCTTTCAAATATATTAGTTAAAGTGTCTCAAAAAACCCAGAACCATAAATATACATGTATCTTCATGTCCCCCCTAAAAAGTCTGCCCTAAAAAGTCAACATTTACTAGGTTGGGTAATTAATCTTAATTAGGGGTTTTAATCTGGGTTTCAACATCCAGAAAAAGGGAGTTTTATCTGCATTAGTGATCTAAGAGAAACTTCAACTGATACCTGTTTCTTCATACTACACTACACTGCATACCTTAAATCACAAACATAAGCACAACTGTTCAAAGACTTTACATATTTTTAAATACTGATTTTGCTGCTCAAAATTTTCACATCGAAAAAGATAACAGCTACTAACAAGTCCTTAAAGCCCTAAACCCCCTGCTTTGTAGTAACTCGGCTGAACAAAACTCAGCCTTCCTAAACTTGTTTCACTTCCCAAACTATACATGCTCCAGAAATTCCTTTCTCTAAGCCTTCTGCAATGCGATCCAACTATCTAAGGAGTACAGCAACCAAATAAATGAACAGCGCATACCCATGCAAGTACCCCTACTTCATCTTCAGCATACCAGGTATTTGTTGAATGTGGAATGAAAGATTAATGGGAGAAGAGGCCCAAGAAGACTAAACATTCACGACATAATAAAAGGAAAATGCTAGCAGTAATTCCCCAGCTTCTCCAAAAACAGGCAATAAGTCAGCTTCTTCGTTACTTTAAAGGGCAAAAATCACTATTTAATACACACAAAACCCTACACAGCTTTTATCAGCCATCCACGAGAGCCACTTCTGGAGACTGCCCCGTAGGCAGGCTGAGGAATGTGAGCGCACTAAATCCCTCTGCTCCCACCAGCACTCACGTACACACAACCTCACACCTAACGCAGCTCGCAGACGCAATTTTACACACTGCGACTACAACCCGACGGGAGGGGAGAGTGGGAAAAGGCCGCTCAAGAGCTCAGCTAGCGAGGCGTCCCCAGCTCGCCCCTCAGCCAGGCAGCTGCAGAGAGGTGGAAAAGGGAAGATAGAAAACGAGGCTTTTTTTTTTTTTTTTTCTATTAAATAGGAAGGCAGCCAGACAGGGCGGGCACCCCCGCGCACACCAGCCCCTCCTCCCTCCGCGGGGCTGCAGGGCCGGGGCTCGGGGCACCGGCGGGACGCGCCGAGCCCGCTCCCGGCCGCCACCCCGGGCCCGGCGGCGCAGGGAAGGAGCTGCCCCCGCTTGCCCCGCACCGCGCCGGCAGCCCCGGCTCCTCCCGCGGGGAGCGGCGGCGGTGCCCTCTGGCTCCCCGCGGCGCCCCGCTCACCTTCCAGCAGCCGGGTGATAAGGCTGTCCACGTTCAGCTCCCCGTCCGCCATTTTGTGGCCACCAGACTCGGTCCCGGGCGGGGAGAGGGCGGGGTGGAGGGCGCTCCACGGAGGAGGAGGAGCAGGGAGCGGCGGCCGCAGCGACAGTAGCTCCCCCCCCACCCCCCTCCGGCGGTCCCCGGCGGCCGCCCGGCTTCTCCCGCTCCCTCGCAGCTAAATGGGGGGACGCGGCCACCGCTCCTCCCCGCGCCTCCTCCCCTCCTCAGGAGCCGCCAGAGCGCATGTGCCGCCTCACCCGCCGCCGCCGCTCCGCGCCCCGGCAGCGCGCAGGCGCGGCGGGCCCGGCGGCGCAGGCGCGGAGCGGGCCGGGCCGGGCCGGGCCGGGCCGGGCCGTGCCCCGGTGCCCGCCGTGTGCCCGCCGTGTGCCCGCCGTGTGCCCGCCGTGTGCCCGCCGTGTGCCCGCGGCGGCGCCGGGCACGGGCTGGAGGCCGGAAAACGCGTGCCGGGAACCTCCGTGTCACCCGAGGGTCACCCCTCCGCCTGCCGCCACCGCACCCGTGCGATCTCGCGGTTTAGTAAAGATTGAAAAAAAATCTGTCATAACTGGAATGACGAGTCCTGCGCTTTATAGTGCTCTTCTAATGCAGTTGTCAGAGAAAACTCCGTGGGTCGTGTTTCACTGCGGCTGGACCTGCTAAGAGTACTTTTTTGGTGATTTCTGGAACTTTTTTTTTTGAGACGAGCTCTCTAAAGACATGTTTATATACTTCTGTCAACAGATGCTTGCCTTGGATGGACAGAGAAGTGCTTTAAAATGTAGGTGGTGAAAACCCACTGTGAACTGGGAGAGGAGATAAATACATATATGTTGACAAAGTAACAAAGTGCAGATGTTCTAGAAAAAACAGACCTCTCCTTTATATGCCTAAATACAGATGTTGATGTAGAAACTTATCTCTGTAAGCTTGAACTTGAATTTTTCCATCAGTACGTATAAGCCAGCAAAGTCCTGCCATCTTATATAATGTCAAAACCCAGTTTTTTATCTCTTGATTAGAAGAAAATGAGTATGAGCAGAACAAAAGCAATTAGGACAAGGTGGGCCCGTGATTAAGTATCAGATGATGCTAGGTGTCCAGACAGTCAGGTGAAAGAACACTCTTTTGAAATGCCTACACAGGTGGGCAGGATATACGGAAATATAACTTCAACTCACCCGCTTAAAGCACATACAGCTATCCTTTCTTGTTTTTCAAATTCTGCTAGTGGTAGTGGAAATCTAAATAAAAAGATCCTAAAATGTTTTTCTTTCATTTTTCATTAAACTAGGAAAAATAATTATTCCACTTTTAAAAAGTTCATCCTTATCCCAACTACTTTATTGCTGCCAAAACTAATAGATCTGCAGTCCCTCTTGAGCTTTTAGGAATTGTCCCAGTTTCGTTTCACACAACTGAACTGCCCTGAAGGCTATTTTAAGCCATCATAACATCAGGTTCAGACATAATAACATATTATCGCAGAACATTCTGCATTGACAATTAAACGGGGATATGAAATTATCTTTTGCTGTGGCATAAAAATATAATTCATACATCTTCCCAAATGCCACAGAATGATAAACTTTCAGGTACACTGAGCAAAACATAATCCCCTAACAACTGTTTTTACTAGGCATGTCAGCATGTTCCAGAAACAATTCAGCAGCATATCATAACAACAAAATAATTTAATAAGCAGAGGTGCTATGAAAAAGAACTAGCTGCAAAAAATAGCTCGCTTCTTTCCGTGCAGATTCTATGCCAGTGCCTTGTTTTATTGGGAACATGGCTGGGTGACAGTTACTGCCCAGCTGTACCTGGGTTGTCAAGAGAGTAGAAGGTCACCTGACTGTGCTGCATAAGCCTATGAAGTTTGCACCCCTCTTTCTTCGTAGCTTGAGCAGGGACACAAATATGTGTGTTTCTCCCTCAGTGGGTTAAAACTTGACATGTCCCATTGGCATAATCCAAGTACAGTAAACAGAATTAAAAGATCAGAGAACGAGGCTCATTGTCTTCTGCCATACAGAAAGAAATAGTTAATGTTGAATGAATGCATTTTCTTTGATTAAGGGTAGATGTTCAGTAATTTTTGGCATTGTACCATGCACAGATACAGGCCAAAGACAGCTAACTGGTGATTCAAGTACAAGGAGGATCCGGACTGATGCCTTGTCAAAATCTCATTAATAACGCTCACCTTTCTAAATTGTCTTACAGTTATTTTGAGAATTCCTCTCATTTCCACCAAGATGGCTTTGCTACTAACTTTCCCCTACTTGGTCTCAGTGTCATTTACCCTAAATACCCCATGTGTCAACTTTCCTCTCCTTATCCGCATGCTGTCTCAAGGTCCTTTGATTTGCACTGCTCTTGTGTTCAGTTTGTCAGACCTGAAAGACGGAAATTTACAAAGAAAATGGCAAAACAACTACATGTTAGCAAATGTCATTCCCTAAACTGTGACTGTGTAGATGTGAGTTCTCACTTAGGCTGCTGCTGCTGTGAATTTGAGAGTTGCTTCCCCAGCTACCGAGCACTGACTCAGCATCTCTGCTGTTACCTACTCTTTCCTGGTAACCTTACGTTGGTTCAGACAGAACTTCTGCTACTCACTGCACTTTAAACTTAGTGCACTGCATACACTTTTATGTCATTTACTATGTCGTTGTAACTTTCAAAAACCATTGTCCTCCTAGGTGTGTCATCAGTTACCTGGTGGACAGTACACGGCAGTATTTTACAGCATTATCCCATCACTATTGCTCGTTTCTAATGTACTTTATCACCTTGGCAAACTGTAACTCAGGGCTAACTGCAGCTCTTATGTGGATGGGAGGGAGAGGCCAGTAGGAGCCATGTGGTTAGTTTTCCAGTGTGTAATTAGGAGCATATCCTCTCTGAGTGGCAATAGCTAAACCACTGCTGCCTCCTCAGTGCCCTTTTCCAGTTTCTTACTTGAAACAGAAATTAGTGATCCAAATCGACAATGTATTTTCTTAGGAGAGTTTGTTTACAAATATTTATAGATCCTGTCTCTTTAGTCAGAAATAGCAAGAAACTGTATCAAGGTAATCTCAAAATAAACAAAATCTGCAGATAAATTATACCTGTTTTGTCCAAAAAGCGTAGATTGAGAGATAGAAGAAGAAAAACTAACAGATCCCACTATGTAGTACTTTATGACCCTCTTTTGTTTCTCAGTATTTGCAATAAAACTGGGTAAATAGCTGGTTTTGGTTATAACCTTTTAAGATGTACAAATAAAATAATTCTTCTTCTACACTGAGCTAACACCAAGACTTTCTCAACCTTCCTGAGAAATGAAGGAGGAGGAGAGTCCCAGAGTAGCCAGTGGTTTGCATTTGGAGGCATGTAGCAAGGATGTGAAGAACTCTTTTCCGAACTGCTGCAGTCATACTGGTTCTCTTGGTATCCCTGCTTGGAACTGCAACGCTTTGTATAAACAATTAAATACCCACTGGCCCAGGGACTCGAGTCTGATCTGTGTCCAGTGAATGCCCCCATCATTCAGTGGTAGTGCTGTTCTGTCTCTCTTGATATAGCTTTTGCTTGAAACACATCATGAGGTCTTTGATTGATACACAAACGCTTTGGCAATAGGATTTTTTGAAGAACAAGATTCTTTTGTAGATTAATACTGACCCTTGATTCCTGTGAATGTACTTATGCCATCATTGCCTTTTATGCATATTTAAAAGGCAGGGCAGGGCAGGTCTAGATGTTCCCAGGAAACAGATTATGTCAAGAACCATGCTGAAACAGTTTTAAAAATTAGACTAGATATACTAAGACCTATATGGAAATCTTATTTTTTAAAAAAGAGCAGCTCCCCCTGCCCTGTTCCGACAGCTCCCAGGTGGGTTAGAGAGTCTGGAAGGCAGGAGAGAGCCTCCTGGGAGCTGCATGAAAAATAAAGACAAGGTGAGGCATAACCAGGGGTATGTATCAACAGGTTACTTCATCTCTCCGTGTTAGAACTACTTAAAAGTGTGAGAAGCGTTGTTTTATTTTCTTTAAATCATGTTTGTTAGCACGTGATACAATTTCAGTTCCCCTGACAGCCTGTCCTACTGCCCACAACTATGAGAAATACACAACACTTGCTGAGGCGTTACTCCCCAAGTGAGAAAGGGGGAAGGACTTCTGAAGCAAAACAAAGAAAATAATTTGGGCCTGCAAGATCTGCAGTTTGCAGGATGTCAATCAAGCTTACTATTACTCTGCTTTGGAGAGAAAAAATCTTCTCCTACTGTTTCTCAGGAAGGAACAGCTGCAAGAACTGAAAGTGTCTGCATCTATTTTCCTCAGTAAACATGGGAATATTTAGTTTCAGCAAAACCAGATGGTTTACGCCCTGTGAATATGCTGGCATTTGACACCAGCAGCCAGTTTCACAAAGTGCATGCTGAGAGTTAGAAAGAACTCCTTTAAACTCTGGGACCTGACACAAGAAATGAAAGCTCTGAAGGCAGAGATAACAGACTGACAAAACCCCCAGCCTTTATCCAGGGATCTCCAAGTGCTCTCTAAATATCAATAATCAGACTATGTAACAGTCCACAAAGTGATTAAATTTTGACACACATTTCTCACAGAGGGTTACACTTAAAATGAGAAGGTAAATAAGTTCCTCCAGGTTATGTGGTGAGTCACAGTGTGGTCTCCTGCATGCTCTGACTGTCCACGTCTCTTCTTGCTAATGCGTCTCCAGTGTGCAGTGTCCTCAGCCATATTCCCAGGACACAGTTTTTAAATGTGAAACCATTACAGTTAATAGCACAGGGACAGGATTGCAGTGTATGCAGCATATATCACCATAGCTGGGGCATCTGAGTGCTCTGTGGGCAATTTATAATGTGCTAAAGAGATTTATGAGCAGCCCTCAAACCTCTTGCTAATGGCAGTTGCAGTGGGTGTTAAGTGACTGAAGATTCTTAATTATTTGATGGTTTTTATTGATTTGTGTTGTTATTGCTTAACATGACTCTGTAGTAACAAGGCATCTATCAATCTGAAAGTGTTTTCCAGCCAGTGAATTATTGAAGTGTGTGATTCCTAGAGGTAAGCTGTTCTGTTGGACTGCTGGGAGGCTGATTTGCTCAGGAGTACTCACACCTTGCAGGGCAAGGCTACGGGGGCTTTGGGCATCACAGTCACTGATGGATGCAGCACATGTTCCTGACCCAAACCCACCCCTGCTGACTGACTCCCTGTTGTCTGCTGCATGTAAAAGCAGGCTTGGGAAGGATTGCTTTTTACCTGCAATTTCAGGGGGAACCCTCCCACAAAAGCACATAAATTTTCTGGAAAACTTAGTGAAATACATATTTACTGTGAATCACTAGGTATTGCTTCTTCTTAGACCTACAGCCATGAGCCCTAAAGGAGTTCTAGTCCTGGATCAGGACACAGCAAAGGCCTGCACTATCTCCTTCAGTTTCCTGGAGAAGAGCTGTGCGGTGCTCTGCTGTATCCCATCATCTGCATGATGGAGGGTGTGCCACTGAGCACACCTGCCCTGCAGTTGAGGCAATGCTATAATTTAATATACTTCATGATCAGCATTTTAAGAGTTTGAATTTGCTATTTCTCCATTATGTAATTACATAATAATAATAATTTAACTAACATAATGTACGTGGCATTTTGCTGTTGCTTCTTATGTAAATTAGAGATATTTAGCAATATGTTGCAAAATGGATATGTGTATTTCAGACTGAGATCTAAGAGGTTACTTTGATTCAGAATAAAATAAAAAGAAGCTGTTGGAAAGACCTATTTTATAAAGAAAAAACTATTTAATTATAACTCTTCATCCCATGGCTTATTCACTAACATAGAAACTGCGGAGCTTCAAAGAGTTTCAATTTTAAAAAAAGACCAAACAAAACCCCTCTGTACTTCTGTCTTTTTAGAGAAATTCAGATACTTAAATGTAGGTTCGGAAACTGAAATTATACGTAAATGGGGAATTTGAGGCTGAATTTTGAAAAAGCAGCATGAACAACTAACTAAACATTAAGGAAATAGCTAATCTTTAGGTAGAAAAGAACACTTATTTTAGTTGTTAATCCGTTCATAAGAAGCAGAGACACTATATTTAAAGTACACTCCAGAAGAACTAAAAAGAAATTTAAAGTAAAATTTAGATATCAAAATATGTCAGACAGCTTGACTTCTACCCAATTGTAACAAACACTTCTCATTCCTATTAAATTATGCAGCATTTTTATTAAGTAATCTAATTTAACCCTGCTGTTTCAAAAATAGTTCACTTGCATACACTATCGCTCAGAAGAACAGGAGATGGGGAGACCACAGCAGTGAGTCACACTGACAGGTTTAAGCCTTGAGTCAGCAAAACCTGGCCTTACTCTCAAAGCCTGGATGGGCTTGATTCAGAGGAGGCCTGAATAGCTGTCATTTGGGTTTGGGGGTTGTACACCATGGTCTCCCAAAAGTGTATCACAGGTCTGCAGACACACACATGGCCGTGGCTGGCCACACCGCGCTTTCCCTGGTGGCAGCGCCAGCTGCAGGTGGTCATTCCAAGCTCCTGCTCTCCCTCCTCACTGTGATTTGCCATCCTTGCCACCGTGCTGATGTGTTTGTGGGATTGCACTGAAAGTCAGGTGTCTGCAGTGATCCCGAATAACAACTTCCTCTGGCTCTCTGGAAAGCAGTAGCTTTAACCCACGTTGCTCTGGGTGATGTGGTGTACAGCACACCTCCCAAAGACACATGTCTCAGCCCAGCTGAAGACTGGAGACTGTGGTATGAGGCTGAAACTGGCAGTGGCTGCTGGTGGAGGGGGCTGGCTGAGCAGCCCCCCAGAGCGATGGTGTGGGGTGGCTGTACCGTCAGTGGGCTAGCAGGGAGGCTGCAGCCCCCAGCTGCGGCTCTCGCATCCTACTGAGTCATCCCATGACTCCAGATAAGCCATGTGCCTTATCGTGCCTCAGCCTGCCACCTGCAAATCAGTGATAACAAAATGTAAATAATTCAGAAGAACGTAGCAAGGCTTAATGGAGGTTTGTAATATGTTTTGGGCTCCTTACATACAGTAGTGAGGAATTTAAGGTATCGCTGTTACGGAGCGTGTTGAGCTAGTAGTGCTGTCTTCCTTTAATAATCCCTGCAAACTCCCTGTCTTCCTACTTTCATTATCAGTGCTCGGCTTTGGTGTCATTGTGTTGCTTGGACACCTTCTAATTTAAATTTCATGTTTTGATTTCTGGGTGATAACTTCAAACACCAATTTTCTTCTGCTATGCTATGCAGCCTCTTGCTCATTTTAATGAAACCTAGCAACCATAATGTAAATTGGAAATAACTACAGCCCATTAGACTATTGAAATCCCTGAAGATTTGAATTATTCACTATTAACAGAACTTGTATAATTATAGGTTAAGATATCACTTAGGCATTTAGCATACATCAGCTCCACTGTTAATTTTTAGCTCTTGATCTGTATTAGTAACCTCAGCTTGCTAAATTAAAGGATATGCCTCCAATTAGCCTAAATTTAATATTCAAGAACACATCTCTGGTGGGATGATGCTTATAAGTTTAGAATATCCAGGCAATTTCAGCTGATCTACTAAGTCTCTGTCACAAGTGGAAGAGAAAACATTTTCTTGCAAACACTTCCATGACTTTCACAGGGGTAGAAGAGAAAAGGACAAAGCTGCATTTTGTGTAAGGTCCAAAGCCAAAAGTGACAAGCATTGCATGCCTCTGCCCCTGTAGAGATCCCAAAAATGTTTGTACCTGGGACAGAGGCAGCTGGGTCATTGAATGAGACCTTCAGAAGCCAAAACACTTAGTCTGAGGCAACAGGAAAGCATTGAGATACATAGAGAGAGAGAAAAAAAAGAGAGAGCAGTGACACTGTTAGCAAAAAACTCCCAACCCAAACCAAACCAACACCGTAAACAACAAACCAGCAAAAAGCTATTACTTTTCCCCAAGAACTTTGCCTGTGTTTAACACAGCAGGGCTGGGTAGGACACTTCTGTTTGTGCACTGTACATGTTAGCCATGTACTGCACGCAGGCAGTTGTGGCACCTGTGCGATGTGTGGTCCTCGCAGAGTTTGGTGCTCTGTAAACAACACGCTGCACAAGCTGAGTTTCAGAGTTAAGCAGTGTAAATCCCTCATTCAAAGCTGAGCTTCTTCTTTGGGATTGTTCCCAGGAATCAAAAAAATGAATTACTTTCTTGAGCATCTTCTTTTCAATTAAATGACCAGAAAAGTTAGTGTGACAGAGTTAAAATCTCGTGTACGCATACTTTAAAATAAAAGCACTTTCTGGTCAGAGTAAACTGTAGTTGGCTGGGATCTTAATAACAGGCTTTCAGCCACCACTGGATAGTTTTAACTCCTTCCTGAGAGTCAGAAACACAGCTGCAGTATCTTTGATAAGACTGAACATTTGTCTTTTTTCTTCCGAGGGCAGTGAGATGACTTTCTGTTTGCCAGTGTATAAATTAACTCTTCTGTTCCACCAGGAAGGAAAGATTCCTGGTAACCATCTGTGTATTTTTCGTACCATTTGGTACCTGCTTTAGATTATTAGCTTGTACTACATAGTCCTAGGTAATCACACTTCCATGTCTGGAAAGCCCTTTCAAAATATGTGGCTAGAAAGTGGTTTAGGCTTCAAAGCAAATGATGAGTCTGTTCACACGTGCTGGTCAGAAGTTGGAATAGAATCTTAAAGCTTTTGTCTTGGCCAACATTGAGAAAAAATACAGCTTTTGACAGTGTTCTCTCTTATATCCATAAATTCAATAAAATAAATTTCAGTAAACATGAGTGATCTTGTTAATGAGGAGAAATGCAGTTCACTTGGTAGCTGTATAGTTGTGTCATAAGTATAATTCAAAAAATGGTTGCTAATATTGATGAGTGTCTCCATAGGAAAGCTCTGGGTGATAGGAAATCCTCTTGCTGGGAAATCTGCTTATAAACTTATAATGGCAACCATTACAGAGAAGGGAAAAAGCACTAAACTGGAAAATGCTATTAAAAATGTAATAGAACCCAAATTATTCAAAGCTGAGTCATGATATTCATCCATCAAAACTTGTTGCAAAGTGTGGATTTTATTGGAAACAATTGGAATCAAAAGATTATACTACTAATACCTAACTTTGGTGTACCCAGAACAAATGAAAAAGAAAAAAGAACATTTTCAGCTCACAGCACACTGAGGATTTTTCCAGGGTTTGTTTTTTTTTACTAAGGAAATTGGACCATGTCATATAAAACCTTTTGTCATGTTAAGCAGTCACTCTATTACGTGCACCTTTTTAGTTAGACTTCCAAAATTGTGGGGGTGCCTCACTCCTTAGACAGTTCCTTCTGGCCATTCCAAAACCATAATGCCTGTAGTTGTCCTACCAGCCTCCAAATGAAGGCTTTGGTTGGTGAATCCCAGATTTGTGACATCCTCCATGTGCTTGCAGCCCTGTTTCTGAGCATCCAGTGGTGGTCCAGCATAGGCAGTACTCCAACACCTCTGTTTCATGAGGTTCCTTGAACTTATCATTCCTGTGGCTGTACTGCTTGTCCCTCATGCCAGGATTATTTGTGTCCTATGTAAAGTAGATGCCATCTAGTATAAAATCCATTAACAGCTCTGAGAGTAAGGACCGAAGCTGAGGTGCCTGACTAATTCAAGGCAGCTCGCTGATGAGCACGTGGGATTTTTCATCACCCTTTGGAGGCTGCTTATTCTATTCTGTGGTTGCTGGGAATACCTGTATGCCTGACTCAAGTGCTTTGAATCACCCTACATGGACAGGGACTGACTTCTCAGCCCTTGCAATGTCTCAGTAGAGCTGCCTAAGCAGTCTGGCCTCCTCCTCTGCCTCTCCTCGTGTGGGTTTATGCCTGAACCCTTGCAGATTCCTCTTTAAAACTGTCAAATGTTTAAGGAGTTTGGATTTCTCTCATCTACTCTGGAATTTTACCTTTAATTACTTAGAACAAAGACTTTTCCCATTCTAATTAAACACCTCTTGCCTCAAGTGCTGACTATCCGTGCCTTTGCACGATCATTTACTTTCAAGATTTTGAAAGCATTTTTCACTTGCATGCTCCAGATGGCTTGCCAGTGACAACATTCATGCATTTAGTTCTTTTCTCTCATTAAGCCTGTGGATTTTCAAAATATTTCTGGAACACGATCTTACAGTTTTCTCTCTCTCTCTCTCTTTTTTTTTTCTTTTGCCCTTTTCAACCCAAATGCAAGAAAAAGTACAAAATAGGTGTTTCCATGTCTGACTTGATGTTGATTCTTTTTGGATGGGGGAAGAGTGGAAAGGGTACAGCCATAACTTATTTAAATTAGTGATGTCAACAGTCAGAAATACAAGAGGCAGGTACAGTACTGCTCAGTTGCTGTAATCCTTTAAATCTGACCTCCTGCCCAGCCTTCCTGGGTACACCTGCTCTGTGAATTGGAAGAATGAGCCAAGCTATCAACAACCCGAGCTGGTAAGGCTTCCTCACACAGCATCACACAGATGCAGTCTAGCCACACCAGCCCATCCACAGGCCAGAAAACAGTCTCCTGCAGCTGGTTATGGCAGCCAGAGCCAGCAGCTGTACGGGGCGAGGGAGAACCTGCTCCGTGCAGGGCGCAGCCCGCCTGGTGTCCTGTAACATCTTCTCTTAAATCCCTTTTCTCCCAGCTGCACCTGTGCACCGATTAGTGAGGAAGTTAGAGCTGGCATGAGTTATGCAGGAAAGAGTGAAAAGTCATATAAATGTGTAAGTAAGTAGGAGTAGGACAGGCAGGACTAATTTTTTGCACATTTTTGTACTTCCCAGGGCATTGCTTGTCTCATCATATCACCCTCTGCTAGTGGGGGAATCTCATTGATGCCTATTGATCTAAATGATCTAAAGGACCAGGCCTGATCCTCCCTCTCAGATGGGCTGGCATCCTTGTGCTGACTTCTGAACTGGGTAAGAGTCAGACCCACTGTGTGGCTGGGGAAGGGGAGGTTTTGGAAAACAAATTATACATTGTTAAGTGGTTAGAAGACATGCTGATTTAAATAAGCACTTAGCTCCCATTTACACTTGAAAGTTTTGTCATGCTGGTAGAGTTCTGCCAGTAAACTCCTCCTACATAATTAGAGGCTTTTTGCCTATAAGATGCATTCCAGTCTGGCAAGTGATATAAGCCATAACATCAAAACCACCACTTTTTTTTTTTTTTTGCTGGTGTCATTGTGTCTGTGCAAGGGCTTTTGTTGAAGTAGTTATGTCATAAAAATCACCCTACAAAACACAAAACCTTCAAGCACAAACTGGAGCCTTGTCTACCCAGCCAGATGTTACCATGCTTTAAATACAGTTATGGAAAATCAAGGTAAAGTTGTTAGAACGTGCTGACCACAACTGAACAGTCGTCAGAGATGAAGTTAAATCCCACTCAGCACTATATGAGCTAACCATATATCCAGAGTGGTATAATCTAATTTGACTTTTTCATAGCTGTGGTTGGACAGGGACTGTTCAACTTGCTTTAAACGATATTAAATTTTAATAGGGCCAGAGTGCAATCTGCTTTATTTCATTTTATTTTTCACTAGCATTATAACATATTTATTCTGACATCCATTACTTTGGTTGTCATCTCAATTAAGTGTGTTAAGCATTCTTCCTTTTAGGCTTTCATATTTATTTTCCATTTTTTTGATACTATGAACTCTAAGCATATCTGAGATCCCAATGCGAAAGAAACGTCTGTCACTTTGATACTCCACTGAATCTTTAAATGCAGACCCCCTAAAATTTTTTAATGGCCTAAGTTAAACTATTTTCAAGCATTAATATAGCAGATTATCAATACAAATGACAATAAATCTTTTTAGCTGAGTATCACTTTCTAAAGGATGCCATTAGGCACGCTCAGATTCATTTTCCCCAGCGGGCAGTAATTTGGTCTTGCATTTCTAATAGTCTACTGCATTTTAATTATTTTTCTTTCACATGAATGTTGCTAGCTTTCCCCAACAATGCTAATGCTGCCCTTCAGTAAACAATGATAAGTTTTTATAATTGGCAAGGCTAGGACCTGAAGAAGTCACAGAAACTTATTTATTAGGCCCCATAGAAAATCAATACTATCTTACACATGCAGTGCAAGTTTCACTCACTGATATCCAAAGTCCGTCTGCTAATGGAGGACTGGAGCCAGGTTTGCCCTGGAATCAGTCACAGTTTGTTACTGCATTCAGAGGAGGTAGATTTAGGCCTATACTAAGTAAAAGAGAAACCTAATTTTTCTCTGAGATGCAATTAATTCTGCAGTGTGATGTAGACCAGAGCAATCAGCTCTGCTTATTTCCCAGCCACGAGAATGCCCATGACCACGCTGTAAGCACCAGCTGACAGTGTGACAGCTGAACAGTTTGTTAAGCAACAGTCAAAGCAGGAAATGCACAATGCTATATCCTGGTGATACCACTGGCAAATGTGACTGGACAACATAAATAGCCAAGCTGGAATTAAACTAGGCATTGTATCTTTATTACAGAAAGCACTGGGGTTTTCCTGCTTGCCACAGAGAGGGTTTGTGCCTCATCCCAGGCAGGTATTGTGGCTCATGATGCGTTCGTGCTGCATCTGGCAGAGAGAGTCTGTCGTGTCACTGTGACCTCTGTAGGACTTTACATGATGATAATCCTTGGAGAGATTCCTGCCACCAGCACTTAAAGCTACAGAAATGACGAATTGAAAGGCTGAACCAGGAAGCAGGAGTGCAGTAGAGCACTGGCATGTGCTTTCAGTCATGAGATACTAAATAGACTGAGGTTTTCAGAGGACCATGAGAAAGTCAAACACTTGGATATATTTTTGTACTGTTTTTTGCCTGCAAAAACAGTGAAGGACTACTGGCTGATATTCCACTTCAGGCCAGAGCCTCACACTGAAATAATGAAATTCTTGCTTCACTACTCAAGCAAACAGACCCAAGAGCATTTTTTCTAAACACAAACAAAAGTGATGCAAATGCAATTTTGTTGCTGGCACACAGCCTCCATGTGTATTGCACCCATTACTTTTGCTTTGGTGGCAAGCTGAAAGCAAATATATATGAGCCTACATAGCTGTTTAAGGTCAGTCCTGCCAGGCTAACAGTAGGGTTTTCTCTGACCATCTATTTACCATCTATCATTGTCATCTGTATCACCACAGGAGAGTATTATCTCCTCTTTGCTCTAAGTGTTTGCTGTTATCCTCTGCAGCACCAATTGATTTCCCAGTACAGATAATGATAAACACCCAAACAGTTACATAATCCACCTGCAATTTTCCAAGAGAGGACATAAAAAATTATGCCTGTGAAAAGCAGAAACTTTTGTCTTCAAAGAATGCTGTGTAATTTTGGGAAATAGCCTTAAATGTATAATTCAAGTGTAGGAGTGGGTACTATGCAATTCCAAAGATTCATAAGTGGTTATGTACCTTTTAGCTCTAAGCCACTGTGTGAATCGGGACCAGGTAAGTAGTGACAGAAAGTTGTTACTCCCTGGCAGCCAAGGGGAGAAGAGGTGGTGTTCCATCCCACTCATGTTTTTCATGGGCTGCTGACCACAATACAAAGACCCTGGACTTAACAATGGGCACAGATTAATCATCTGACTCTGATCTGGGAATAATCCCTTCTGATCGGGGTAGACAAGCAATTGCCCTGCATGGCAAGTAGTCTTACGATTGCCCTTTCTGTATGTATTGTATGAAAAATGAGGACAGGCAGACCTGTAGCCAGTCCAAATTGTCAGAGTTTGGGTCATTGATTTCAGAGTGATTACCATCGCTTATGCTGCTGAGGAGCTGGCCCAACAGGGTTTCTATACATTGATGGAAGCCAGCAGATTTTTTGTGAGCATTACATACATTTTTTGTCTATGTCTACTGTAGATTAATTCTCCCATCTTTTAAAGTTACAAAAATATGTTTCTCAAATTACTTGCAATCAATCAATATCCAATGCATTGGATTTTTTCCACCCTCTTACTAAATAAGATTTCACTAATTTTACAGCACATTTGAGTAAAACACATGGGTTTAGATTTTTTATAGTGCCTTATGGTATTTTTGCTGGGAAAGTACTTTCAAAGAAGGGTGGGGTTTTTTTCTTTTCTTTTTCTTCTGTACATGCATTCATTAATCCAGTCTCAAATTCTGATGTTTCTGTCCTTTTCAACCTTTGATGGATAAGAACAGGACATACCACAGTACATTCAGAATTCCCATTTCACTGCAAACTTTTAATTTGCCTCTATAAATCACATAACCCATTCTGCTGCTGGTGGAAGATATGTGTCCCCAACAAATGATACACCAGGTATTAGTGGTGTTAAACATTAAGAACTCTAAACTCTAACCTAGTAAAAAGTACACCTGTCATTACATATTTCAATATATGGGCAGACACCTTTTTTAACTGTCTTGAAGGAAGCAGCACAGGTGCAGTCTCATGCTTAAGAACAGCCATTTCTGGCTCCTTCACATCACATGAACAGCAATAAACAGCTGGTGTGATTAATGAAATGAACTAAGACCTTCTCCAACCTGATTTGAGTATTTAGTTAGTCAAAGCAGTTGTTTACTTCCCATATGACAAAGCAACAGGGGTTACTATAATTAATAAAAAGTAATAATAAATAATTTTGAGAATATGAGCTTTATGAATGTTTACTGTATGTTTTAACAAACAGATTAAAAAACCCCAGACTCCTCCAAACATGAATATAAAACCCCGTGTTTCCCTGCCCTGACTTTCTGGATGCGAGCCGTAATGCCCCAGTGGCTCAGCCCTGCTCCAGTGTGGGCGAGAGGAGGGGACACCAAACCCACGTGAACGAGGCCGCTGGCCAAACTCCCCATTTGTGGCACACCTCTGAGGCACGCACACCCACAGAGGTGTGGGTGTGTTTTCAGTGCTGTAGGGCACCCAGACAAGCTGGGGAAAGAGCCTGGGCAAGAGGAAGATTTGCATCTCCCCATGGAGAACATGGGCTGATGACAGACCCGACGTGGGGGCCACGTCTCATGGCTGGCTCACGGCCTGCACTGTTGTCAACCTGCACAGCACAGGCCAGCCTGGTAAAACAGCACCATGTTTACCCTTTGGTATTCCTAAAGGAGATGCTCTAATGTCCCTTTTCCATCTCCGCAGCTGCCATTTCATATTTACGTGGTGCCACACATCTTCTCACCTGACTAGAGCCTTTAACATGTGAAACATAAAACAAAACGCCAGAGCATCTCATCCCAGCCACAGGACTATGTAGTTTCTCATAATTTCCTTGGTTCTTTTTTCAGCAAAGAAATATTACTCTGGGTGCAAGGCACAGGGACCTATTGATCTACTGACTTGGATGTCAAACTGGCGGATCACACACAGCCTCCCAAAAGCTCTTCTGTTGCTGAGTACCCTACTTCTGCAGTGGCTTAGCAGCCCGGGCTCCTGAAGGGGGATTTACTCAAGTAACATGTTGCTTTCCCCAACAGCATTTTCTCTTGCAAACACCCATCTTGTCGATGAGCAATTCCATAACCATTAGTGCCTCTGGCTTCACAGTGGACCAAATACGTGTTTTGTGTGCTTGAAGAAGATTTGGTGCTTTTGACTGGAGCTGCAAATAAAATGGACTGAAACACAGAACCAACTTTGGCTTCAAGGAAGAAAGTTCAGTGAAGTTAAAGTTTGGTGATTGTAATGGAGGTTAAAGTTATTTGACCTGGGTTGAATTTCAGCTTGAAAGAAGGGCAAATTGAGAACTTGCAAAGACTTGAAGAATAATTCCATAAACAAAAAGGTACTTTATCAGATAAGCATTCCCATTAATTTTTATTCAGTCTCATTCAAGGAAGTTATTTTTTTGGTGCCAACAGATTATGCTAAGATTAGTTCTGAACTCCTACAGAAAGTGGTTGGCTGTCTCTGTTTCTGAGCCATGACTGAATCCTCAATGAGAAGAGTGACAAAAGAGAGGTTTTGAGGCACAACAGCAGCCAAATGAAGAGCCTACAATCCTGGGAGGGGACTGAGAGGGGCAGGCCCGAGGAGAGGCAAAGGCATCACCATTTGCCTATCAAGGGCAGTCTGAGGTAGGGGAAAGGCAGATCTTTCTTTCAAGGTCTAGTGTGGACAGGAGAACCTTACAGGCAGCTGGCCAAGCTCTTAGCGCGGAGACCTTCTCTTCCAGAAACAGGTAGGGTCCTATCTGTGGCCTTGCCACAGAAAATACATGAAAAATAATATAAATAGTGTCCACCATACATTGGGATTAAAGAGGGAGAGCTGTGACATAGTGCTGATTAGCCCATGACTTTATTCTGCTTTTTTTGCTTTGCTCTTCTTTTCCTGAAGTTCTCCACTGTTTTTACTACTCCCTCTCTCTCATTCAAGCTGTGTTTGAGAAACCATTCCTCTCCATGGACTACAGCGGCCTTTGGATCAAATCCTACAATACACTTGCAGTGTGTTGAATTACTAAACATACTTGCTTCACAATCTTTGTGCTATATATTGCTTCATCAGATGAAACAATGATAAAATTTGATCCTATGGTCTAATTCCAAGGAAGGCAAACACTCTACCCTAGTCAGAACTAGCATGCCAGCTCAGCTTTTTAGTCCTTTGGAAATCTGGGCTCCTCTAAGCACAGGCTTTCACTGCTGGTAGGTGGCCAGATTTACAATACAATAAATTACTTGCTCCTGGAGAGAATTTTAATCAGATAAATACAGTGATTTCTTTATACTGTCTGGAGGCAGTCTCTGAAAAAAAAAATGTATACAGCCTGATGTGACTGATTTAGTGTTATTTTATAGGGATACATGCATCCTCTATGATGGCTTACTTCTAAGAATGTTTGTTTTTTGAATAGTGATCTCTGTGTTACTATCACTATTATTCCAGACAAAGGAAATTTGTGGCTCACAGTCCCTTGCCCATATGAGTCCTCACTCCCAGTACATTGAAAGCATGAGGTGAGTCTAAATTTATGGCTCATCAAAGCCCATTAAGTATGGGAAAGGTTTTTTCTCTTCTGATTTAACCTAATAAGTAACCATAAAGAAGCCTAGATGGAGAAGAAATGGTTCAGAATAGGTTTCTCTGCAGCAAACACTCAAGGACTGTGAAAAGATTATAATAGTATCATTACCAGAAGATAAAGCTGGCATAAAGAAATAACACATATTTCAATGTTGCAAACAGTGAGGTTAAAAAATTAATTAAAGAACCTTGCTCATATATAAAAGATGGTGGGCTAGTCTAGTCTCAAACCTGTAAGCATGAAAAAGATTTGAGGTTTAAAATGAGTGCCTCAGCTGGTGCTTTGGACAAAGACTTTTAACCAATAATTAAATTAGTAAAATCATGAGTTAAGTTGTTTGGGGTTTTGGGGTTTTTTTTGGTTGGCTGGGTTTTTGTTTGTTTGGTTGGTTTGGTTGGTTGTGGGGTTTTTTTGGTTGGTTGGTTTGGTTTTTTTGTTTTGTTAAATTACTAAAATACTGTACCTGTCTTTAGACACCAAAACTGCCTTAGTGTGAGAGAAACTAAGTGCCCACAGCCATAACATGATGGCCGCTTCTGCAGCTTTGTCAAGGAGACCTCACTGGCAGGGGCTAGAGAAAGCTCCTGCTCAGGGTTCTCAAGGTAGGACTATAATAAATGTATGGAGACTTTGATTTGCCTGTCTTTCTTTCCTTCCCCCTTCCTTTTCTTACTAGCTTTGGTATCAAAGACCTTCACCCTGTAACACTTGTTACTTGGACTTCAGAATAAATGCATTCAGTCCCCATGAAACCCTACAGAGAGCACACTGCCAAGTGGGTTGAGTGAGCAGGGGAGCACACTCAGCCACAAACAACTCTCATGCCTGTAACAATTCCTCCTAACTGCATCTGCACATCTGTCATTCATCTCTCTCTTTATATTTGCTAGCAGCTTTATGAATATCTAGGCCACTAAGCAGATTTTCTATTCAAAACCTGTGGCCCAAATTCTTAAGAACACACATTATGTCCCCTTAAAAGGACAAAGAGGAGTGTGTCTGCTTGTTTACATTTGTTTAGAAAGCAGAGCCAATGAGCTAAATTATGATGAATTTGCATATGAAACAGTGGAAATCTGCTTGAGTAAGAGAAAGAGTACCAATATATTTCTGTTTTTTGATCATTACCTGCCCTGTGTTCAACACGCCTTACGATGGTTAATTCTGTCAAAAGTATAAACAGTACAAGCTAGGGGGTCAAGCCTAGAAGCCAGCAGCTGTGTCCCCTGCCTCCTTACATCCAAAATGCCTCATGTTAAAGAAGACTGCAGCATAGCTACTTAATTGTTCAGCCATTTAAAAGGCAACAAAACCAGTCAAGCATTTCTGAACCCCAGTCTTACCTTGGCTGTCAGTTCTCTAAAAAGCATCTTTTCACCTTAGAACACAGTCCAGAACAGTAAGAGACCCCACACTGAAGCCTCACATACAGGAGCACTTAATGAAACTAACACCCAATGGTTTAAGAAAGACAAATTGTGTCTTTCAGTTTGATTGAGAACACCCTATGGCTGTTGGAGTGGAAGGATTTTTTATACTGATGGCATGGCCTGGGAGTGTGCTCACCTGGTTCTGTTCCCCAGCCTTAGCTAACAACTTCTAGCATCACCGTGGGCACACTGATTATCTCCTGGTTACATTTAGGCAAATCCCACGAATAGCTTTCCAAAGCCGGGGTTTTTTTTGCAGAATTCTTGATGATGTGAAATTCTTAAATCAGGATTAATGGTGTTTCTAAAAATACTTGTGCAGTCACAGGTTGTTTGGTCCGATGCAGGAAAAAAGGTTAAATTATACAACATAAGCAGAAGTTCAGCATAGATGGTCATAACAGTCCCTGCTGGACTTAATATCCATGAATCAATGTATGACAGGGGATAAATGCAGTGGGACATTATGTGATTACTGATTCCAGCCTTTTAAAAACCTTTTTCCTTTCTTTTCTTTGAAGCCTCAGACACTGACGATTATTCTAGTCTGAATCACAAAATGGTTTGGTTTGGGAAGGACCTTAAAGATCATTGAGGTCCAGCCCCCCTGCCACGGGCAGGAGGACACCTTCCACTAGACCAAGTTGCTCAGAGCCTCATCCAGCCTGGCCTTGAACACTCCAAGGATTGGGCATCCATCTCTGGGCAATCTGTTCCAGTGCCTGCCCACCCTGACTGTAAAGAATTTTTTCCTAAAATCTAATCTAAATCTGCCATCTTTCAGTTTAAAGCCATTCCCCCTTGTCCTATCACTAAAAAGATGAAAATCTTAAGAGGTTAATGGCTTGATCCTGCAAAGCAAACCTTTTAAAATATGGTAGATTGGAAGAGTTCTTCGTCAAAAACACAGAGAATAGCTGCCTTTGACAAAAGAAACTGTTTTCAGTGTGAACTTTTAGTTTCAACTGTTCATCAAAAGTAGATCACCCAGTGCTGACTTAAGGCAGTGCTAAAGCTTCCACGTGACTTCAGTGACCCAACCCTTCACCACTGCTCTTATTCCATCCACCCAGCACAATGAGTCAACTGATTGCCTTTAAGAATTTGCTGTACACCTGTAATTTATTGCACTGTCATCTCAGAAAGAAGTATTGTTGAAGAATGACATAGTCTTTCCTTTAGAATTTACTGTCCCAATAAAATTAATCGCCCAACCTCCAGTTCCTAGAAAACTCCACAGAGGAAATCAAATTCTAAAGAGGGTCCTTTCTTATCAGTACCAACCGGGTAAAACATGAATCACTGCACAGGCCTCGATGTGAAATACAGATGGCCTTGGAGGGGCAATCAAACTTTAAAAGTTCATGTTTCACAGAAAACATCAAGGTGGGTAGTTGGAAAAGGTTGGACTGATTTGGAAGTGCTCCCACAGTTTGAAGCATTTTTTGGTTTAATGTAGTTAGCAGTCGTTTCAGGATGCAAGCAGGAGCCCACCCAGGGTGTTGGGGTGCACTACGTGCTGGAAGAGAGACAGGCCCTGAGGGCCAGAGAGAGA
Organism: Lycocorax pyrrhopterus obiensis; assembly: GCA_014706295.1. Classification (NCBI taxonomy): domain Eukaryota; kingdom Metazoa; phylum Chordata; class Aves; order Passeriformes; family Paradisaeidae; genus Lycocorax; species Lycocorax pyrrhopterus. Next base: position 28,117,918 of record JACSVZ010000004.1, read on the forward strand.
GCCTCTTTCTTGGACCTGGAGGTGACCCTGGCAGTGCATCCAGGTCACTGGGGATGGGCTGAGAGAGGATTGTGGGTTTCTGGACAGTGTTAGATCTATGAGACGTGATAATTGTAGTTTGTGACCTTATAGGGTATTGTTTACCTGTTACCATAGTAGGCAATATCTGTGCACTATCCCAGGTGATTGGGGGACACTGAGGTGAACATCTTTCCTGTTTATATGATGGTATATCCTGTTAAGTGCTGGTATTTAGGGAATTCTGAGTGCGCAATAAAGGCTTTGCACTTTCCATCTTGTGTGTGAAGTCCATGCCCTTGCGTGATTACTGCACAGGGCAACTGTGATTTAGATAAGGGAGATGCGCAGTCGCACGCCCGTGGCTGAGTCAGATGAGTGACAACACAGAAAATCCAATCCAGCCTTTGCTTTGAGTCTGGCACCCATCAAAAGCGGCCTCCCAAGGAAATGTATGACATGAAGCCACAATCAGGTATGAATGGTAGGGCAGTGAATGAACACAAAGCTGGTTTGTCCCCAGCCCTCCCATCCATGAGGCTCCGTGTAGAGGGGTAGGTTTTCCAGGACCAAGGAGGTCCATACTCCCCTTCCCATACTGTTAGCACCACTCGGCACAGCACACACACAGTGTGACTCCATGGGAAAGTGGCCACACCACTGAGCAGCTTCCCCCATTGCTCCATCAGGAACAGTGTGCTTTACAAACACTGATATGCAAAGACCCATAACTCCTTCTTGAATGGATTTGCTACTCCATTCAAGAGTTAGCAAAGTAAGACATGAAAACTCAACAGCCTTAACATTTTTCCAGTGCCTCACAGTTAGTGTCAAAGAGTTTTGAAGAAAAAAATCAGTGCCAGAAACTTGAAATCCCATTACCTATGAGATCCAAGTCTGCACTAGTCCTCAGTTTCTTTTTAAGAGAAAGCTTAAGGTTATTCAGTATTCAGCTGAACGAGTAAGGAATATAATTTTCATGAGTCTTTAGAGGATATACAGAAAGCAGTAGCACCATCCAAATTTTGCTGCTAATTTGCTATGGTTAGGTCACTTAAACTCTCCATTCTCCCTTATTCCTGCCCATAAAGTAAAGACAATTCTAATGACTGCTCTTATTACAGAAATACTGGAAGATTTAATGAGCTAATATTTTTCCAACAGAGGAAATATGTAAAGTACTCAGCAAATCCTGAATGTTATCACTAGTGCTGGAACAGTGGTGGATAGTAAGAGTGCCAGCCCTTTTAGCTAAGGGAAAGACAGAAAAAAATCTCTTTTATTGAGATGGAACCAAAATTGAAATGGGTTCACTTCTTACAAATTTTCACAATTGCATGTTCCAGAACTTGCTTAAAACCCCAGACATTGTGAAGTCACACAACCTATTTGCTGCTTTGCAAAAGCAAGAGAGTGACTCCCTCATCTCCACAAACACACAAATCTTGCTTTTACTGCTTCTTCACATACAACTTGCCATTATATATTTTAAAATCTCTGTGCCAGGCAAAATGAATTAGTTCAAAAGTCTTATGGAGAAGATGTTTACAAACTTGCTTGATAAATGCTGTGCTTTAGCCTAGGATGGTTTTTCTTTGCACATTAACAGATGAAAGCTACCAGAAATTATTATAAAGCACAGGGTAAGAAACTCAGGTAGTATGAAAGTACTCTTCAGTTGGCTTAGGATGACTTATACTTTGAGGATCTGGACACAAACCAAGAGGAAGCTTGCCAACAGAGCTTTTCCTCAGCAACCGTCTCTTAGAGAGGCCGTTGCAATCCCAAATAATTTCCTCTATTAAACCCCTGTTCCAGCTCAGAAGTTCCTTCCTTTTGCAGTAGCAAGGGGAAAATGCAACCAACAGCATCAGACCCATCTGTACGGGTAGTTTAACTACACAGATCCATGATTAGTATTTCAATTCGTGCACTGTGCTTACCAAAGAAGCTTGAGAGCCAGCTTCAATTCATAAGGAAACGTATTTTTCAAAGCCATCTGAGCTGACACGTTAACAAAAGAACACTATCTGACTCACTGAAATCAAGATCCTCCTCAGCAATAAAAACCTGGGGAAAGAGAGGATTTGCATCTTGCCCAGGATGTCAACAGGATTTGCTCAATGATAGAAGACACACTGATCACTGGCAGCCTGAACCCAGCACAGCAGGCATCAGCAGTTAGTCCTGTCCTTGTAGATATCTTAAATGTGTTCATAATTTCCCTCATTTCATCAATTTCATTAAGATGAGAATGTTCGCATCAGTAAACATACACATTTGGACAAATAAGCTTGTATGATGAGATTACACTCTGTACTGGAGTTTGCAGAACAGCACTGCTACCAGAACGTGCAGCTCTGTGCCATCAGCTGCCACTACTTTCGTTCTCAGTACCCCTACGATAATACATAGGCCCCCAGAAAGTAGTAAGTGATGGCAAGTGACATGGGGAGTGCCTGAGGCACAGATAGAATTGGTGTTAGTGCTCCTCTGCTGCCAGAATACAGCCCAGGTTTGTGGTTTGGGTCATTAAGGAGCCCAGCAGATTAATGTTTTTTCTTATTTCTCCTTTCACCGTAGCATTCAATTTCATTAAGTTTATAGCTTTCACAGAAAAATGTACTGCTAAAAACAGATGAGAAAATATATAGTACATACAGAAAACATATCCTGTAGGGACCTTTCAACATCATTTCCAGATATCATATTTTTCTGATTATAAAATAACTCCTCAATATCTTCAGCTGTGCATGGTGACATGACATAAACCCAACACAGTAATATCAAGGAATTTATCTGTTTGCATCTTCTTTCCTGCCACCAGCTGCACAAGAGTCATTTCCTTAAAAGCAACTTTGGAATACAAGTATTTTGACCTCAAGTATATCAAAACACCTCCAGGCAACCTCCATGCAGGATCAGCTGAGTATAGCCCCATTTCCACCATGACATGAGGAATAATGTCATTTGATCTCAGTCTTTTTATCTTTTCTAATGCTTTTGTCTCTTTTGCCTACTCCTCCTGTTACCTGGTGTGCAATATGCACCTTAAGAGATCCAGGATACATTGTCTCAGAGAAACAGCAATTAATTATTAAACCTGTGTCTATAACAGCCTTCCAGGTGTTGAGACAATCTGTAAGCTAAGCACTGATGTTTATCTCTGTAACACGGCACTACTGCATGAAACCTGTCAGCCGAACTGCTGCACAAGCCTTTCATTTTTATCGGTTTTTATTTTTTATGGAATCGCCTTACAATGGAAAAGTGCCTTTTTACAGAAAAAAAAAATAGACAATCCGTGGTTAAATCCTCCCTTTTGTCCACTTCTGGGCAGGCATGTGTCACCATGCAAAACATCACACTGATTTCAGTACTGTACTTATCACCTTTGCTGTGTAAGCAGTCAGGAGCTGGAAACCTGGAGCCAGGTTTAGATCCAGCACTTGCCGTTCCCAAGCCCGCTTGTTTCTTGTGGGATTACACACCTTCACATCATCTGGCTAATTTTAAGGTTGTCCATGGAAGGGGAATAGAGCGGGTGAGGGCTGAGAATCTGCTGCCAGCAAAAAAACCCAAAACTGTGGGGTGAGATTTTGTGCTCTGCAGTTGCCAGATGAACCTTTGGTGATTAGATTTCCTTCGTCTGCCTTTATCAGTATTATTACAGTTATTTTTCTCATGGTCTGTAGTAACACATTAAAAATCCCTCTCAGGGATCTAAAACTATTGTCCCAATCACAGTGCAAACAACCTAGAAGTAAGTTAATAAACACTAGAAGAGTCCGGGTTTCTTATGGGTTTGTCTCTCATGGTTATTCAGAGGTACAAACTGAAGCACTTTTTTGATGCCTAACTACCGTATCTTCCTTATGAATTTTTTGGTATCTGCTAAGATACATTTTATCTGCTACTTTTCTTTCTAGCATGTGACTTCAGGGTTCCTCTCTGCTCCAGCTGGCTGCCTACTTGCACAAAACTTGCAGGAATTCAATTAGCTTTGAGCCCACTCTCCAGCAGCCAAATTAAATCAACCGGTGTGTTCAACAGTTATCTGAGGATGTACAGAACACGACCGCCCTGTTTCCTGAGGAAACCAGACCAGCAATTCCTACTTCTAAGAGCTAATCACTTGCAATGGATGCATGAAATAAATGGGAAAATGAGAAGATGGCAGAAAGGCTGAAGTTAGGTAATAAGAAGCCAAGCACTCTATTGTGCAAGGAAATGAACATTAGTCACAGTCCAATGCTGACAGCTGGCACCTGCTTTGCAACCAGGCAAGGCATTTAAAGGAAGGATAGGCAGCCAGGAGGGAGGTGGCAAGGTGGGGTTTGGTCCCAAATCATCTTATACGTACAAGGCAGCATGGGAGGAAACTCCACTTGAAGGGGTCTAGTAGGAGATGGACAAGCTGTTTACCCCTGGATCCAAGTGCTGATCCAAGGAGACTGACCTGCCTCCAGCCTTGCCCCATGATGTGCCATTCTCCCCGGCCATAGCCTGGGGGCTCACCTTCCAGCTGAGCATCTCATGGAAACACTCCTGCTGCCTCAACCCAAATGGAGCAAGGGGAAGCTTACTTTATAAATTCAGACATGAGCAGGTGGAGAGCTGCTCCTGTGGAAAGTCAGGAGACACAGTAACTTCTTCCATTGTTTGCAAAAGGGGTGTCTGCCCACATCCTCCACAGGGAGGGGAGGTCTTGGGGAGAGACTGTGTTTCCAGGACCTTCTTTACAAAAGTGAAATGCTTGCACTTTTCAGTATGGGGAGGGGAAAGGGAGTTAAAGTGTGTTGAGAGACATCTCAACATGTTTCTGGCATTTTCTGTGTTACAGGAGACATCCGGGCTCTCACTTTTCTGCATGGGTGGGTACTGGAGGTTTGGATGGAAAGATAACCTGAATTTAAAGAGCTTCTGTAGCATGTTTTGGCTGATGTGGGTCCACTGAAAAGCAGCAGTAAATAGGTGCTGGTGGCCGAATGGATGGATATGTAGGCCACAATGACAGAGACAGGACGGAGTACAAGGTTCTGTGTAGCTAGGACTACTCACAGGTTTGGCTGTTTCATGTATCCATAAGGCGATGTCACATTTTCCATTTGGTCAAGTGAAGATGGTCCTGGGATAAATAAATGTGAGAATTATTAGCTGAAGCAGTGACAAATCAGACATGTATGCTTTGCCTCTAGAAAACCTGCTTTTTTTCCTCTACCTGCATCAAGAGCATGAGCTGGCTCTTATCAGCTCTTTCCCTTTTCTAGCTCTCTGCTGTCAGAGCTACCTTGTTCCAGGAGAGTTTTTTTCCCACTGGCTAAGCCTGATGCTTTAAGGCCAGTGAAGGCTTTAAAGCTGCTTACAGACTGCAAAGTGACCTTTTTTAGACTTCAGACCGAGACTGACTCACGTGAACTGAGAGTCCCTGAACATGGGGAGCAAATTGTCTTTCATATTTCTAAACTTTCAGATAGTCATTAGTTATAAATAATAAATGTCACATGGCTTGCAAAATATATATCCAGCCAATTTAAGAATACTTAATGCTTGTGGTAAGTTTTTTACCTCCAAGAATTTTTATCTTAACTGTGGTTTCAGCCCTTGGCCTCAGAATTGCCTATGGGAGGGAAGGAGAAAGGTAAATATCATATATTATACTCTTGAGAGGTGAAAAAAAGGAGCAAGCCAAAGACAGAACTTGGATGAGACCCAGGAGAAATGAGGATGGACTTCTGCACGCATTAGCCATTGTGGTTGCAGTGCTTTGCAGAAAGGCTGTGCTTTGCTGCCTGCTTGTTGCCAGACACCAGGCAGGAGGACTTTGTGCAAGCCCCATCCTCAGCATCTGGCCTCTGGGAAAGGCAGGACAGGAGGCAGAGCGGGTCCCCACTCCTCCCAGCTGCACCCCAGTGCTGACTGCTGTGCCAGTCTGCAAGGCAGGTGGGGGTTACACAGATTGGCTCCACGATTCCTCTTTCCTCTCTCCAGTTCACTAAGCCCTCATTTCCTGTGCCTCTGCTAGCGCAGTTCAGGCTGAAAAATAGTTTTTGTAATGGCCAAGCTTGTTTGCTTTCTTTGGGGATGTTTATTTAATATCTCTTCACTAATGAGTCAGGCTTTTTCTATGATCCACAAGGCATCAATATTGCATGTGCTCGGAGCCCTGAAGGCTAAGAAATACATGGATGCTAAGCACTGTGTATTTCAAGCGGCAAGTGTTTTGTTAACAGCAACAGCTAAACAAGCCAGGGAACAGCCTGAACTTCTGGAGTCAAAGCGAGATCAAAGTACACAAAGGTTAATTGGCAAAATGCCACAGGAGCCCTTCTGCAGTGGGAATTTATGATTTACAAGCATATCAGGAAAAGACTGCTTTAATCACTAGATTACGCTAAGTACTGCCAATTTTAATACAGTAAACCACTATATTTTTCCTACTTCAGCATCAGAAAACTTCCCTTCTTAAATATAGAAACATATAATCAGATTCCTATCAAATGCTTTTCCCCTCCTTGCCCAAGAAGAGCATTAATATCATTAATAACACCATCAAGATCTCTGAGAAAGGGCTGCAGAGGATGGGGGGAGGTTTTATCTCTTCTTCCCTGTCCCTATCCTGTTTTGTGCCTCCCACAACTATTTGCTCAGATGCATTTGTCCCATTTGCCTGTGCTGCCCTCTGGGTTGTTTTCTCCATGACTTGGAGTTGTCCTGTGAGCACAGAAATCCCCTGATGCCCTCCCCAGTAGCCCTGTGTACCTCAGCTGCCCAGCATGCTCCTTGGACAACAACTTTGTCAAAACAAAGGGGGAAGGGGGGCACGGAGAGGGATGTTGAGGAGCCCCCCAAACCACATGTCCCTGGTGGCAAGGACATGCCACCCAGAGGGTCACACCACAGCCAACGGAAGCTGCTGCAGGAGCAAGGCAGCAACCCTGGCTCACCACCTCCCAAAAATGGCATGTTAAAAATTCTATTGTGCGCTTAAATGGTATTTATAGACACCATCAATTACAGAGATCCTAAATGCATTAAATCAAAATCCATTTAAAGACCAGTGCTCTTCAAGACTCCTAAAAACAGCTCAAAAAGATGATATCACTATAGCCCTCTCCTAAATTTCATGGTTTCAAGGAGATCTCTGATGCTCAGCAGGGTTTGGTTCACACTGAGGCTCAGCGCCTGACACCGGTATCCATCAAAGAGGGGAACAGAGACAGCAGGAAGCAAGCTCAGACTGACCCTTTCTGTTACAGGGAACAAGGCTCACAATCCCCTTACCTTCATGAAACAAAAGTCAGTGGCATAACATCAGTGCAGAAATAGTGTAGAATAAACTAGAATCAGTCTCACAACCTTCAGAACTGGAAAAAATCAAAAGAGAGCACAGAAACAGAACCCTATCTCTACGCCAAGGCAAACAGCTGACCTCTTGCTCCGTTTTTAAACTCCAACCTGCCCCTCCCTGTCTCTGACCATAACTGGGCACAGCTGGGCGCCCACCGCTTGCCTGCAGCCGGGGGGAGGCAGAGGCAACAAACAGAAAACATATGTGAACTACAGACCTTGCTAAATGAGCTGTACGCAGTATTTTTCATTCTCGATGTGGTCGCATTTTAGGCAGTTGTTGGAGTGCTCACAGGGGTGCAGTTTCTTGGGCTAAAGCTTGCTTTTTGGTCATCTGAACCTAATTTATGCAGCTGTAGCAGATGTCCCAGAGCCAAGGACGCAGGGATAGCAGCAGGCAGTACCAGTACATCAGCAGTACGATAGGCACACTACCTCAGTCGCCAGTGGATACATATATTGTTATCCTGATTTTGACTTTTAGGTCTAAAATGAGTTATTTAAAGTTATTTAACCTCTTGAGTTTGGGTTTCCCTGGCTACTTGTGTTTTTATTTATGTTTACCAATTCATCAGTGCTGCTTGCAAAAACAAGATAGCACTTACAGGCTATTCTCAAGAGAAGAAGCATTTTTCATTTTGAGTTTTACTGGAGCAATGGTACTAGAAGCAGCAATAAGGCATAAGTTAGTGTGACTCGTTGCAGTAACGCTGCTTATTCCCCACATAACTAACCTACAAGGGTGGAAGAATATTAAGTACCATGTAGGCCACTGATTTTCTTACTCATGCAAAACCTCCACTGCAAGTTTAAGCAATTCCCATACCTATCGTGCAACAGGGTAAGCTGTGATGCAGTTTGCTTTTTCTTCATCAATGTAATTTATTTCTATCCCTTCCTGAACCCCTCTTTTTTCTTTTCTTTTTTTTTGTTGGTTAACTGTTCTGCAGAAAGTCAAACCACAGTCAGCTTTCTTCTACAAACAAATCCAATTAGTTAAGATTGTGGATGGATTAAGATTCAAGACTCCACAGAGATGCCTGGATGGAAACCCTCTAGGTTAGCTAGTTCTTATTCAAAAACACACAAACAAGGATGGAGGACAGCACCACATTTAATTTGGGGACTGGTAGGTAGAAACCACCAGATAATTAAAGATCTCTCTTGAAAAGGGTGGGTCAGATAAGCCAGGATATGACCCATTACCAGCAAGGACAGGTATGTAGGTCACTGTGTCGCATGGAAAGACACAGAGCAGAACCCGAGCAGCAGCCCGCACGCAGTGGCCCAGATCAAAGCAGAAACTGGGGACACCTTCAGAAGGAGCTCTGGCCATGGATTGGGGAACAGCAGAACAAAGAAAAACACCATGCCCTACTTTCTTTTCCCTCTGGATAGACAGATGGCCATCTTGGCTGCTGTCAGGAGATAGCTGATGAAAAAAAAAAACCTTTAATAAGAATTCCTAGGATTTTTTAGGGTCAGAAATAGGGAGGGTAAACAGGTGCAGGGAGTATGCAGACAGCTGCATGTGCAGCATGAGTGACTTCTGTTTGGTCCCACTGTTCCTGGAGTTCTTTCATCCAGAAAAACTGTCAAAGCGAGGAGAAGGGAACAACGATTTCTCTCCTAAGGCATGGAACACAAATGAGGCAGATGGCAGGATTGATACAAAGGTTTCAGGCATTCAGTTTTTGGGAACAGGTTAGGAGATATCTGAATCCAGCTTCAGCAGGGTGAGCCATCAACTAGTCTGCAGCTCTGGCTGAATAGCTGCTATTGCTCTTGGAAATAAAAGTTGCCAGCATATAGATGCCAATGAAGTCCACATGTTCAGCTAAGACTGAAGGCATGAGATCATCCTGGAGCACCAGCTACCCAGCAGGAGTCAGTAAGGGCAGAAATGCTGACAGTCACTTCTCCACTGCTTTCTAGTGATGACTGTTCAGATCCATGTGACTCCAGAAGGCACCATGGTTGTCACCTGCCAGGCAGTTCCCTTGATTATATGGTGTTGCACAGCAATGGTATATGACTGTTTCCCTGGATCAAGACGTGGGTATTTCAGGACACAGTATTTTAAATAACTGTTTATACAGTAACAGCTGGCTGCAGTGAAGTCATCAAGTGTTTCTGAGGTTACTTAGTACTGCAGGAAAACTGAACAAGAATCCACTTGAGCTCCTTAACGATGGCCTGTGTCCCAAAGGGTGCCACAAACCCCGTGAAAGTGGCAAGGGCTCAGCACTGCAGCAGAAGCTGCTTTGGGTGCTAGCAACCCAAATTTTGGCAGCCTTTAATCTAAACAACTTGAATATCAGGGGAGAATCATAACACTGCAGAAGTCTCTTTTATCATGAGGGTGATTAAACACTGGAGCAGGTTGCCCAGAGAGATGGTAGAGGCCACACCCCTGGACACATCCAAGGCTGGGTTGGACAGGGCTCTGAACAATCTGATCTGGATAAAGATTTATCTGTTCATTGCAAGGGGGTTGGACTAGATGGCCTTTAAAGGTCCCATCCAACCCAAAGACCTCAATTGCACCAGCTATTCTGCCCTCATCAGAAAGGTACTGTTGCACTCTCTACTTCTGCTGCTACCAGCTCTGAGCAGAATGGTGCCAGTTTAGCAAGAATATCTGCCACCAACAGAGCTTATTAGAGGATACGACCTGTCTTGTGTGAATGCTGAGTTGGAAATGCGTTTTCTTTTCACACTGTAATAAATCTGAATATTGCAACCCCCTGGAAAATAATTGTTTAGGATTGATCATAATGCAGAAACAATTTTTTTGAGAGTCTGCCTGTGGAGTTTTTGTGTCATTATGAAAATAAACATTTCATAGGGAAGAAAGAAATTTATTCTAAAAAGTCCCCAAAAGTGAAAGCAAGACACTTCACCACCATACAAAATTTGCAAAACATGAATTTCTATAGAACTGTATTTTTTTACTGGCCTGCGATAGCTATAATTGGTTATTGTTTTCCTGTCCAATTCTAATCAGTATAGCAATATCCAGCAAGGTGTGTTGAAAAATTACATGGCATTATATGGGCAAAAATGTACTTATAATGTATTTGTAATGACAAAAGAATGAGATCGATAAATGTAGTTTATTTCACTCTAGGGGGCTGGAGATCTGCAAAAGGCTGGTGGGCACCCGGTGAGCCTATGCTAAAAGAACTGCAGGAAGAGCTGCACCATCAAGTCTCTTCTAAGGAGCAGTAGGCAATGTGAAAATATTAGATTAGGGGCAGAGCGGTCATTTCGAGCAAGTTTGCATTTTAAATTGGCCAGCAAGCAGAAGGTTGAGAGAGACCAGGAACACAAAACTGGGTTCCAGTATTAGCAAGTCAAATTGTGAGCTGACGTCAGGAACGCGGTGATGATTATAGCATGAATTTCACAATATTTGGTGCAGATTCCTACAGCTCTTGCTCCTGCAAATCTGTAATTACATGAAAATTCCTATTCCTGTTTAAAAGTAAAAAATATTTCCAGCCTTGAAAGTTTAGAAAACATTAACCAAGCACTCCAAACCAAAAAAAGTAAATAAAAAAGCACATCAAACTAATTATTAAACTCCCCCAAACTCTCAGGGTTTTCCAGCACACATCTCATGCTGTGTGATGGTCTGAGTTGAGCTGATAGTGCTGGCTGCTCAACTGGAGAAAATTTGATTTTCTTGAGGGGAAGGTGACTAAGAGAGAGTATCTGTTTTTAAAGATAAGAGGCTAAAATACAGTGGCTGTGTGATAGGAAGGAATAGCTGTAGTTTTCATGTGGCTTTTTTTTGTGTCTTTGAGAGATGGAGCTAGGAGAAAGACTAGAAGTGGATCCTAGCTTTCATGACAATCTTTACTTGCTCCCTATCTTTTTCATATATTTCTTACATAGCACTACAGAAGTTTTTGGACACCTGGGAAATGCATCACTAACTGATATATATATACACATATACATGTGTGTATATATTCATATATATGTATATGTGTACTTTAAATGTCTGCAACCCTTTAGTCACCTAGGCCCTTGTAAGAAGCAAGAGCCACAACATGCAGGAGGTACAAAATAAGAATGTAGCTGCCACAAATCCATCTTTAATCCTCCTTTAATTACACGGGCCAGTGGGGCCTTAACGCTGAGACAGCTCCGTGCTGCAGAGAGCTCCAGCAAGTGTAAAGGAAGAAGCAGCACCTGATGACACAGGACTGTGCAGGACAGAGTGTGAAGTGAAGGCTGTAATTAGGAAACCACTACATTGTGAAGCAGGCAGCCTAATGAAAGCAGCTGATGAGACCAGCTGACTGTGTCTGTATTGACAATCGCCTGCTAGCATCATTAATATCTGTCATCGTTTTCCCCCCCACCCCAGCACATCTCTGAATGCAGAGAGAGGTAACCTCCCACACCATAATGACCAAAATCCTCAGTGAATTGCTATGCTGAGAACTGCCCTGAATTTCTGTGTTGTGATGGCCACTATGTCGGGTAGGGGGGGAGAATTTCATCTCTGGGCCCACCTATGGCAAACAGCCAAGAAAGGATGGCTGCATCCTACTCGTGCTTCACACATGCTCCCTCATGTGTGAAGGACATGGAGGAAATACAGAAAACACAACTAGGCAGTGATAGATGCAGAGGATTAGACTGTGCTCAATCCCAGCAGAAAGAAAACAACAAATGCAAGGCACTTCCACAGAGCTCTTCCTCATCAGGCTTAAAATGCTCTTCACACACTTTAGTGAATTCATCACTCCTGGCTCTTCTGAGAGAGGGCCAGAGTGCAATGACCCGTTGTCCTCTCAGGAAGACTGGGGCAGAGGAAGAGAGCAAAGTGCTTCATTGAGGCCTGACACATGAACAGAAAATGAGTCTGCTAATTTTCAGTGTTTAATTCTGAGAAATTTAGCTTATATGCCTCAAAAAGACCTTTGGAGATCCCTGACTGATCTGTCCCTTGCATCTGGTACCCTATAATTTTTTTGTCCCTAAGAGCATTTTGTGCAGTTTGGCTTGGAGAAGCTGACAGCTTCTCTCTGTATGCTGATGCACTAGCCCTCTGCTTTTCAGCTTAGCTGTTAATGCAAGTGGAAATACATTCAGGAAGAAGCTTGCCCTTTTGCTGCCCTTGATGCACCTAGACTGAGCCTACAGGATTTTGGATCTCCAGAGCTCTCCATCTAGCAGCTTGTGAAAACATTCTGAATTCACTACCCTTTTAACCAGCAAAGAAAATAAATCTTCCTTGCCATAAATGCTAATGTTGGTGCACCGTGAAATCCAAAGGGAGGCTGCAGAGGGAGAGAGAAACATTCCCCATGCAATGATTAAAGTGCCAGTTCATGAAAGCTGACGTCAGCGCGTGCTTTCAGGGTGGCAGAGCGCTTTGCATTTATCCTTTCCTTGTTTGTGCTCCATCTGGATGGGCTCCAGTGGAAAAAAAAAAGAGGGGAAAGGAGAAGCTAATGCCTTTCTAATACACTTCTGAATTCCTTCGGTTTCACACAGAAAGCAGGCTCTGAAACATCTAACTTCTGCTTGCCCAGTTCAGTGAGATAAAAGAAACCGAAGGCAGCTGGAGCTTGGGCCAAACTAAATCATAATTAGATTGTCATAGCAAACAGTCAGCTGGGGCAGCTCAAAGGAAGACCAAAGGAGAGCACACGGGTAAATAACATCTTCTTAGGATTTGATAACTTGCAGGGACAACCCTGTTTCCCATCAAGAAGATTCATCTCAACCCACAGCTGTTTAATATAAAGTTATGATGTTTCAAAACTCAAAAAAGCTACACAAAAAAAGCTACCGGTTTCTGCTAAAAATGGTCTGGTGGGAAGACAACCAAGAGCACTTCCCCAACTCCATGGTCCCCGAGATCAAGCAGCACAGGGAGTGCCACAAACTCTCTCTTTCCATAAGTTTTTTTTTTTTTTCTGAGTTGCTGTTGGAGTCAGTGGGAAAGGCTTACCCAATCACTGTGGTCACACACATGCTGCAACCACTCCAACAATTACACTTCAGGGTTTCTTGCTAAAGATGGCTACTGATAATTTGGTTTTACAGCTACACACTAGTACTGTCGTGCAGCAGAGATGATGATTGTGCACGACAGTGGTTTTGGTCTGTGGTCACTCTCATAGCTAGCAAAATTACTCGGTAGAGACAGCTCATGTTGATCAATACAGGAGTTTGTTTGGCAGTGAAACTGCCTCTTAAACACTGAAATAACAGCTTTGCATTTACTGGAACTATTAAAAAGAAACAACTTTTCTTTTTCCTCAGACATGATGATGATTTAGTGTTAGTTCCCATTTCAAAAGTCAGAATGGCAGTATAAAAAATCAAAAGGTTCCAAATCAGTAATATTTTTCAACTATATGTTTTCAACCGGAAAATAAGTCAAAAGGCAAACATCCTGCATTGCTGAATATTCTGAAACTAAATAGCCTTTGAAATAACATTCTGAAATGAAAACTTTCACTTTAGGTCCACTTTTCCCCACCATTTTTCTTTCATCAAGTAAAAAATGACAGACAGACCAACAGCACAAGAAAAAATTTCCATTCCATGAACCTAATTTCTTCTCAATAGCATCCACTTTTTTCTGTTCCGGAGGACATACCATCACCATGCAAACAGATCTGAGATTGGGTCCCTGAAAATCCTGACCCTTCCTACTCTACTCAGTGTGCAAGGATCCATTCAGAGCCTGGTGCAACCTGCAGCCTTGCACCTTGCAGGCTGGAGGTGGAACCTGGTGAGCTAATTACTGGGTGTGGAATGCAAGTGGGAGCACGATGGGAGGGCAGTGAATTTCCCTGTCGTCTCCATTCCCCACCCCGTGATACCCACGGCCCGGGCTGCCACCACAGCGCTGCCAAGCGCTCAGTGTCTCTGCGTGTAAGTGGAGCATCGGGCAGACCCGATCCTCAGTGGAGTTCGCTGCTCCCCACCCCTCTCTCCCCCTGGAACAAACTGCCAATATTTTGCCGTATTTGCATTCAATCTAAGGCGGAAAACAGGCGTTAGGCTGGCACAGCCACCAGTCTCTCCGTGTTAGCGATCGAGTGATAAGTTGTGCAGTGGTTACACAACTGGGCTGTGTCTGCGGAGCCAGGACTGCTGGGTTTAATCTCCCGCTCAGTCACTGACTCATCACGTAGCGTGGAGAACATCATTTCACCTCTCTGCACATAAATTTCATCATCTTTAGTTGGGGGGTAATAAGGCTATCTCACAGGAATGTTAGGACACACAAATTACCCTCATAAATATTTGTGAAATTCTCTAGATGATGCTTCAACAAAGGCATTAAGTTTTTTGTTGTTGAGTAAGTGACAGCCAGGGGAATGTCCTAATTGTCAGGCTGGCTCATTTACTTACCTTGTACCAGAGATTTCTGGCAGCTGTGACAAAAGGATATCTCAGGTAGGGGAAAGGGTGAAGAGATTGTTTGACTACTGCAGTAGGAGCAGCAGCAGGAAAAGGTCAGCTCCCGCCACAAAAACAAGTACGTGATAGATAAATGTTATGTCAAAGGCTAAGTGGCATTTGTGGCATTTTCAGCTCAGATGCACAAGCAGCTTATGCAGATGACACAGTGATGCAATACGTATGTCTAATCCTGTTAACAGTGTTCCACAAAGTCCCATGTCACTTCTTCAGAGTACACGCTGAACTCTGGGTTTAGACTTTATGAGCAGTCAGATACCTGAAGTTCTGCTTCTGCGCCTTCCCGGAGGTGTTATTTTTCTTGCCTACAGTGAGCATCTCACTGTCTGTCCTCCACCTGAGGCTGTCTGGGAAGCACAGCCCAGGTACGTCAGCGCCTCTGATCCCCAGAGGGTCTGGGATGAACGCTCAGGGACATTATATGATTCATACAGTCACTCAGTTTGGCTGTGGGATGTTTAGTAGCTGCTGCAACCCAGGCCCTAGAGGCTGTTCTTGCAGACAGGCAAGGTTTCTGAGGGTTCCAAAGCCTATGCTGAAGGAATATAAGATGGTTGCCAAGACAGCTAAGGAGAGAGACAACCTGGAAACTTTCAGAAGATGCAACTTTGATTTTTGTTGTCTAATCCATCCCAGCTGCATCCTCCCCACTTACTCCTAACTCCTGTGTTTTACTTTGATCTGAAAGCTGATTCAGAGGATACCTGTGGGCAACCTGGCAAGTGCAGGTAAATCCCTCGTGGGTGGAGAGCTGCTGAACCAGGCAATTCCTGTGTCTTTAACCAGTGCAAGAACACAGAAAGTACCTTCTGCCTCATCCACCCAGCGTGAAGCCCTTACACAAGGCCCAACTTCCCTGCCGTTGTTAAATTGAACCACTGCTGAGCAACCCTGGCTGCTGTTTCACTTTGGGGATTATCTCCTATCACTACCTAAGCCCATTGGGGCCCTCAGGTGGTGCTTTCTGTCACCTAAGCAACACAAATGGTAGCTAAAGGGTTTTCCTCCGTGGCTAGTTTTTAACACCAAAAGGAATTTTTATAAAATCTTTGATGGTTATGATAGAGATACTTTGAAGGTATCATGCCCCTTTTCTTCATAGCCAGAATAATTTTACACCAATGAGAAAGCACTCTCAGATGTCTGGAAGCAGCTGCTTTCTCCAGCTGAAATAACTCACTCCAGGGTGAGCAGCAGGAATTCCTGACTGCCTCTCATGGAACCATGTCCCTGCAGCACCCCTAGTCCAAAGGGACTATTAAATCCTTCTTGTGGGGAAGCAGAAGGCCTGGAAACTACAAACACCCTACCACAGGAACACATTCATGGATCCCATACTTCATTCAACAGAGGATATTAGCACATTTTCATATTCAGCTTTTACAAATCCTGCTGAAGGCCTGCAATTAGGGAAAACCCATACAGTTCAGCAAATGACGTTTTCTCAGTGAACTTAATGTAGTTATGACTTCATCATGAGTGACAGTTTCATAGGTCACAGAAATGGAAAGACATAAGGAAACTTCCTGTAGCCAGTGAGTAGTTCCAACCACCCCTTAAATAAGCTCACCTGTGTTTAATTGGATTTATTTTCTAAAACTGCTCAAGCCCTGTGCTTTTCTGTCTTTTCCCTTAGGGTATTGTTCTCTCCAATGGTCAAAACCAGAACAATTTTTAATTTGTGCTAGAATGGTCATCAAAAGCAGCTAAAGCTAATAATTTTCAAAATGAGTAGGAGAAATCTACCATTCTCAGAAAGACAGTGAAACATGTGATGTGCACCAATGTTAAGTGGTGGCAAGGACAGGGAAACGGAAGATACTCAGCACGCAATAAGTTAAAATGTGCCAGACTTTCTTTCTCCTTCTTTCACCACCCCTTTTTTAGATACAGACTCCTGGACTCCTGCTAGAGATGCTTCTCAGGCCCTGGTTGAGCAAACTGGGTCCTTGGAACAGAATTAGTTTCAACACAATAGTTCACAGGACCATCCCTCCCTGTTGTGCTCAAGGATCTACGATACCCAGAAAATTTGTTTTATTTAAGTAATATATGAACTACTTTATGGATAGAATTTTTGTCCTGCTGGTCTCAAAATCCCAGATACCTTCCTTCTAAAAAAAACCAAAAGGGGCCGGAAGAGCGAGCATTGCAAACCTATGATCCTCCAATAGCAATTCTTTAAATACTCCAGGGAGCATGAATCACAAAAATGAAGAGTTGTAAAAATCCAGAGCTTTTCCTTTCTTTAGGTGGGGTTGTTTCACCTCAACAGTTTAGCTAAATATCCCTCAAAGTAACAAAATTCTTGCCCAGATGTCCCAGGCTATCACATACTGCCTAGCTGTTAAAATGACATCATTTGTCATTAGCACATCTCACCACCTAGAAGGTGGTGGGAGGAAACATTTAGCAGTCTCCAAAGCCACGCAAAATTCTCTGCAGATGTTTTTTTCTGAACTTTCCCTCTCTTCCCTAAGTTCACTGAGCACCTAAACTGGACTTGGGGGCACACTGACCCTAGACCTCACAAAGCAGAATGCAGACACTGTACCATGATGAGAGGAAGGTCCATCAGCAGTAACAAAGAAGGCCAGAATTTAAACTCCGGAACTGCTGAGGCTGCAGGCAAATGTTTGCCAACACTTGTCAGGCTTCATCTCTTCCCTGTTTGAAGAACAGATTATTTCTCAAGACCAGGGAACAGTGTAATATTTAGTCCCAATGTCCTTCTCGACAACCTGAGCTGTTGGCCAGTACCCACAAAGGTCCTTTGGACAGTGGCCACTCATGTGGGCTGAGCTGTGGCTCTTCTCCAGAGGGAGCATTCATAAAGCCTGTCTTCTCAGGGCATTACACAATCACTTCACACAGAAGAGGTGCTTTTCAGTGGTGGGCAAGACCACCATTGGCCAAAGCAAAATCCTTGGCTAAAATGGCATCCAATTCATCCGTTTTTCCACACAGATTTGAAGTTCCTTCTAAGCCTCTGTTCTTTCGTGCTTCAGTGGGCAATCTGTCTGTTCCGCATCCACTGAGGTAAAATGCCATAAGGGCATTTGAAACCAAGGGCATGTCATTACAGAAAAAAAAAAGGAGGGATGGACAACTGACAGGTAAGATTACTTCCTGATTTAATGTGATACTGAATGCAAAGTATCCAGACCTAATCAGTTGTAATTCATTCCAGATTAATGTTACCTCTGCTTAATAAGCATGGAGGGAATGTTCAGCAGTAACATCTTCACGGAAATAATTTTGCTCCTGCAACAGCTGCAAACTGCACAGTTCTTCATTTATTTTTTTTTTAATGCCAGTGCAGTTCACCACATACTTTAGTCTACAGAAGAAAGATGCCAGAAGATACTTCCATAAACTAAATAAGAAACCTGCCAGTTCCTGCTCCAGCTCCTACTGTATTACTGCATTCAAGCTACACCAAAGCTACAGAAAGTAGGGGAAGTCTCCTGTTGCATTAGCAGAACAGAGCCAATATAACTTAAGCTTGATGGTTTCCCAGTTCCCAAAAGCATCAGTAAAGGCAGCATTCCTTACAGGGCTAAATGCTATAGGGAACTGCACTCCAATCACCCACCTGCACAATAATTATTTCCACTCTAGAATCCTTCAGGATAGTGAATTAGCTAAGAACCATCTTTCCTCTCACTTCCCAACTGGCTGCATGTCTTATAATTTAGAACAGAATTTATCTTCCTAAGTGACAAAAGGGGATGTTCAGTTATTCTAGCAGGGGGCACAAACATGAAACCCAAGAAGCACTTGTACCCATCTCCAGGCAGGACAAGCCCGATGTGAGAGGCTGCAGCATTTTGTGACTCTAATTCACGCTCCAGAACTCCCACCCCGTTTCCTGCATGCACCCATGATTTGGAAAGGTAAATCAGCATTGAACTACTGTTCTTGAGTTTCCTTTGAAATACCTTGTACTGATGAAAGGTTCTGTAGAGAACTATTATCTTTTTACTTCTTCCCAAAATGAGGGTTGTATGAGCAGTGGCTATCAAAGTTCCCAGTAGGGAAGATGACTCACAAGAACAGCAGTTAGGGATGAGAGGAGATAGTAGCCCTTGGATACTTGCTCAGGTTCCTCACAAGAGCTTATGTTTTCCAATGTGTCTGAGGCATAGGTGCTATGGAATAGACTGAAATCTTGTCTCTTGGTTGGAGGCCATGTTTGCTTCCATTTCCCAAGCTAAATAAATATCAGGTAGATAATTAATGACCCACAGTGAAGACAGGGACAGGAAGAGCAGCCTGTGCTGCACTGGAACAAGATGCAAGTGCTTCTGTTTTACATTCTAAATATATCCCCATTTTGTGCTGCCTGTAGAGCTCACAGACACACATCTGTGGGTAAGATGCAGGTAAACAAAAGTCCTACTATAAATAGCCCTACCTTTGAGAGCAGATCAAAGAAGAGGTGAGAGCAACTACAGCCTCTGAAACCTGACTAGGTAACTTGTACTCTGCCCAGCTCTTTTTACCTTAGCAAGGACAATGACAGGGGTGAAACGGAAAAAGGACGAGTCTGAATAGCTTCTGCGTGCATAATAGTAAATATAGGAAACCCAGAACACTTTCTTCTTGGAAACATCATAATTTTCTACTCATTTGCATTTCTGGAGTGGAAATGTAGTACACATCACAAAAAACTGCACCAGTGCAAACCTCACTTTGGCTTCAATAAAATTAAAATGTAAAGTATTTAACATAGGAAATAAGAAAGATATTGGGAAACAAGATCATGTGGAACTTGTGAAGTATCTTTTGTACTAATAGATCATATGAATTGGCCTGCAGGTTTAAAACAAGGAAAATCTAATTTCCAAAAAGATTGATCTCTCAACTCCTGATCAGAATTTTTAAAAAAAACCAAACAAACCAAAAAGTGAAAAACAGCTTTGCAAGCTCTTCTATGGATAATAGCTATGGAGTCTCCAGCCTGGGAGACCTGAACACAACAGAGGTCCTATGAGAAGGGTTAAGCCAAGCTGGCTTTCAGGCACCGCATTTTTGTTTAGACCCCCTTACTACATGCTAGCGAGGAAATTCCTTCATCACAGGAAGGCTCATTCTGGAACCAGCTCCCACAGAGGGGAGGGCAGGAGGATACAGGACTGTCCCTGGGCTATTTAGCCCTGGAGGAGAAGTGACGGGTATGGCCCAGCTCCACACCCAATCCCAGATGGACGGAGCCTAGAGTCCAAGGCAGTGCAGAGCTTGCAGTTATTCTGATGTCTTAGGTTTTAACTTTTATATTTCTCAAATCCTGTACTGCCTAGTGTGTAACTCTGAAACTTCATACAGCCTCTTAGCTGCTGTTCTCTCATGCTGGTTAGACATAACAATCCCTCTCTAGGCCTGAATCAAGGACACTTTGTTGTCCCAGGCCCCAAAATGTGTAAACTAAAAGCCTTTGAAGAGGAGGGGCAAACTTGGGGTAATTACATCATTAACTGAAATTATAATTGGAGAATTAACCCTGATATGCAAATGGATCAAACTTATAAGTGTGAAGAACCCGTGCCCCAGGGTCCATCTTGGGTGGAGCTTTTTGACTGCCCAGGGTGTACCTTTGAAGGCCCTTCAAATAAATACCTCCTTTTATTCTCTTATTTTTGTCTAGCCTCTGTTTTTAGGTAGCCACTTCAAGGCATCAATTCTATCAGGGATGCCACATGGATCCAAGTTGCTCAGAAGCCAGCTTAAAGATGTTTCCATGGCATTGTGCTTGCCCATGTAGAATCACTTTAGCACCTTCAACGCCATGGTCTTGCTGGAATCTAACATGAAATTGCAGCTGCTCTTTAGCTCACTTACACCTTACTATTGCAGAATACCAGGTTGCAATCACAGACTCGTCTCTAACATTTTAAATACAGGTTTATAAGAGAAAAGGACAGGTGCACAATTAAGAAGCCAAGATGCATGAACAGGTGTTCTTGCTTCAACAATCAGTTGACATCCTGAGCAATATTCACGAAACAGAGAATTGGAGCCCAGAATGAAAAACCTTTTAACCCTTTGTCCTGGTTTCCGCTGGTATAGAGTTAATATTTTTCATAATAGCTGGTTCCGTGCTGTGTTTAGGATCTAGTATGTGAATAATGTTGATAACAAATCAATATTTTAGTTGTTGCTAAGTAGTGCTTGCTCTAAACCAAGGACTTCCCAGTTTCCTGTGCTCTGCCAGCACAAGAAGCTGGGAGGGAACATGGCCAGGACAGCTGACCTGAGCTGGGCAAAGGGATATTCCATGCCATAGAACACCATGCTTACTCGGGGAAGAAGTCCAGGAGGGGCTGATTGCTGAT
Organism: Lycocorax pyrrhopterus obiensis; assembly: GCA_014706295.1. NCBI lineage: Eukaryota > Metazoa > Chordata > Aves > Passeriformes > Paradisaeidae > Lycocorax > Lycocorax pyrrhopterus. The sequence continues at coordinate 28,139,079 of JACSVZ010000004.1, forward strand.
CAAGGATAAGCTGGGCATCAGTCAGCAGGTGATGAGCAATTGTATTGTGCAGCACTTGTTTTTCTTGAGTTTTATTCCTCTTTTTTGTTACTTCCCATTTCATTACAATTATTACATTTTACTTTATTTCAGTTATTAAAACTGTTCCTATCTCAACCCATGGGATTTACCTTTTTCCAATTCTCCTCCTCATCCCACTGAAGGGGACTGAGGGGGATTGAGCGAGCAGGTGTGTGGTACTCAGTTGCCAGCTGACATGAAACCACAGCAGACTTTGAACTTCATCCTCCACCTGACTGGTGTGCAGAAGATAACTCTACAGTACATTACTGATCAATGTCATTTGGTCCAAAATTCCCTGGGCAATCAAGAAGCTTCATTCATATCCAACAGGTTTTTTCTTCTGCAGCTCTCTATGTCACGCCAGAGAGCACCCTCATCAGAGAAAGATGTTTGTTCCACTTGTGTCACAGAGAGGTTGTTTTAAGGCTGTTTTCTGTGTCAGCCTTATGTTGGCGCTTCTTGGTTCTTCTTCGTGACACAACCCAGCCAAGTAAAGAACCCACCAGGACCCCGGCTACTGCAGTCACAATGACAGCCCAGTAGGGGACTGAAGATTCTGTTTTCTCCAAGTTGAGATCTGAATTTCCAAATCCACTATTTCTTCGTGTGGAAAGAAAAGGTTTCTCCTACAAAGGGAGAGCAAAGGCTTTATTGGCTACAGACCACTCAATGGGCAGTATTACAAAAATAGGCCACTGCCCATTTTCAGAGAGAAATGGCAGACCTTTAGACAATCTGCTCTTTTTTGCCTTCTCTCTATCTTAGCCCAAACACTCTCCTGCTCTATTGTCTGAAAATTCTGAGAACACAAAATAGAAGCCACCTCAGAATCAGGAGTGGTGGCATCTCTTCCTAATTTCCTTGCTGCAAATAACCAAATGGAAATACATAGACTCATTAGAACTGGCTTTCATGAGAGGCTTTCCACTCCAGTGAGGATAAAGTTTTTTGTCTTAAATCTTAAGTAGATTTCCCTGTCTGTAACAAAACAAGAGTATATTTTAGCTATTTGTAGCCCTCACAAAAATACTCTTTTAAAGAGCTTTACCAGTGTGAAGAAAGGAGAAAAATAGAGATAATCAATGGAGGGAGTAACTTGACCTTTACTTACAGGGTTTGGACACCTGAGTTTTGATCTGTCATGGGTAAAGTTGTTGTAAGTCTGCTTTTCACCAACTGGCTCCAGCTGAAGAAGAAAAAGCAATGTTAAACATAATGATGAATATTTTTCTTCTCAGACTCTCTTGACTCAGACAGTTACAACTTATCCAATCTTTTGGTGCTTGCAGTAATGAAGAAGTGTGGTAGAAGGAGCACAGGAAAGTTTGCAAACATTTTAGCAGTCATGAACTGAAGACATTGAGAATCTAATGTACTGGCTGCAGAATAACTCCCTCAGAAGCAAGGAACAGGATAAGTCTTTATACCTTTTGCATTGCTCTGATTACAACATATTTTAAATGTTCCGCTAAAGCAAAGTGGTTCACTATTACACCCAGTTCTGCCATTACTCGTCTCAAATGGCAGTGTAAACCGCAAAGGAAAAAACCCACATGACAGATGTTAGACATACGACTTAGCACATTACTTAAGGAAAGACGCCTAGGTGTCCTGGTGATGGGACTTGCTTCAGAAATGACAGAGTTACCAAGAGAGGATGGGACAGTGCCAACCTTTGCAGTCTTCACTCAGACAAGAAATTCCCTGGGAGTTTTAGCTGAGGCTGGGTTCACAATCTTGCAAGAAGTGAGTTAAACAGAGCCTTTTATACTATCAGTTGTCAGCTAAGTTGCAATAGCTGACCACAGGCTCACCCCGAGCCCATTTCCAGCTCAACATAAAATATGCCCAGGCTAATAGCAGGCAGTTGTGCTTGGCTAGGAGTGCACATACCACTGGTTGCCATAGCTAAGCTAACGAGTAGAGGCTTGCTCAGTCATGTTAACTGAAGTGTTTACAACACTTGTATGGACATGCCTGAAGTAATGACTTCAAGATTGGTCCACAGAGAACTGCAAAGTTGTCATCCAGCACTTCTGGGAACACAGCACCGAGGACGGCTGTTGCTTCTGCTATTGTCCATATAGGCATTTACTGTCCTCAAGGGATTAAAGTGTCAGAGGTATGCTGAAGAGAAACAATACAGCAACAAGCCCAACACAACATGGAAAAAACAAATTCTATCCGTAAGATTCTCATATGGAAACACAGGGAATATTTTCTCTCTCTAGTTCATTTTCAATAAAAAATTTTTAAAAATAGAAAGAAGCTAGCAGAGACTGTAAAATAAAAAGAGATGAACCATAGAAAAATATAACTAGGGAAGAGAAGAAATCTAACAAGTGATGAGAAGATGAGAAGAAAAACAGGATGCCAAGTTTTGCTGATTGTTGTAGGGTCCTGATGGACTCTTTTATGACTCCTAATCACTTGGCCCACCCACCAGCTAATGCAGTGAAGACTGAATTTGGTTGTTTTGTTGCACCTTAAAGGGAACAGCTCACTTATTTGTATGATGTGTGGCTCATATCTTTCAGCATTCTGCCTGCAGTGCAACTGGTTATTTGTAGATAATTGTAATTCTTCCCATGCCAGGACACTTGGTAAGGATTCTGGCACAGAGCCCAGACAAAAGATGATAAAATGCAAAATTCTGTAACCATCCATGCTTACTTCATCTCTGTGCAATCTGTTCTTCAGGAGTATTAGCTTCTGAACTTTGAAGATGACAGTATCCTCAAGTCCATAGGCATACAGGACAAGTTCTGGAAGAAACCCACAGCTCCTCTAGAGCATGTGGCAAGCGTGGAGGCAGAACATAAGCTAAAAACTCTCTCCATGTGTCTCTTCATCTTGGCCAAAGACCTGACAAGGTGGGTTTGGGACCAGTCGAAAACCCTTAAAACACCAGAGTCTTCTGACTTGAGAGAGCAGGAGCACACTTTGTTTTGCGTGAAGCAAAAAAGGCAAAGAACATTATGGCAAGGGAGAGATTCCGTAAGCCATCCCAGTCCCTGCATACCCACAGAGTGGCCAGGCACAGTCTGGCCCTTTATGTGCACTGACAAGAATCCGTGTCATTTGGCCATAAGCCTGCAGCCTGCCGAGCTTTTCAGGGAACAGGGAAACAATACAGCCTTACAGCAAGCTTGCACAGCCTCGCCGTACAAGGACTGCAAGGGAAGAGCAGGGATGTGTTACAAAAACCAGATTTAAATAGTAAACAGTAATATCTTCAGTTGGCGTAGAGTGACAGATCTCTATGGGAGGGAATAGCTGTGCTTTGCATCAGTAAGGACCTGATCCCTGCCACCCCAGTGGAAAGCTTTGTGTCAATATCCTTATACGCGTAGGAAATGAGTGACAGTCTGGACAGAAAAAAAAAGCCAGTGGCATAGGAAAAAAGACTGATGGTGATTCAGGAATGAGTAATGGACAGTAGGAATACCACATGGCAACAGAAACCCAATTTAAGACCGCCATATGCCTAGGTACTGTCTCTTTTTTTCTTCTTGAAACCCTCAGCCATGCTCAATTTGAATTTTTCTACATTTTCCTGGAGTTTCTGGCCCACCATTAGCCCTGTTTAAGCTATGAAGCAGAGTGAAGTGTACCAGCCTGCTGTCACCTGGAGTCCCAGACAGGGAAGCCTGATGGAAAACAGGCAGATTTGCTGTGCATGCACAAATCAATTACTCTGAGCATGTGCGTGCATTGTACATTCTATAACCCTGGACCTGCAGCTCATGTGCTACACTGGGCAACTGCACAGATTCCTGCCCTGCGTTTTCCAGTCCTTCTGCTCAAGCTCATTCTGGGGTATCCTGTAAGTTTCTTATCTTGCTCAAACTTTTACTTGGATGGAAAAGAAATTCCCCTCCGTTTATGCTTGTTTCTTGTACAAACAGGAATGCAGGATTTCTGCTAGCACAACGTGTTTGGGTACTGGTGTTTACAAGACAAGGGGAGGAAATGTCGCTGTGGCATGAAAATGCCATAGTCTTCCTTCCAACATGGGGAAACGTTTCTGAAAGCAACTGTGACCTTGGAGTTAGCAAGTCTAGCATGTGCCTCTTACATCTTCTTCCAACACTATTTGAAAGCTATCATCTCCCCCAAAATGACAGATGGAATGTGATTACAAGCATCATAAGTTTGATTTCAGCCCCCCATTAGTTTTAGTGACTCTACCAAAACTGCCTCAGATACAAGAGTGGGTGGTACAACATGTCCACACTATTAATGGCAGCAAAAATTCAGTCACATATATGTTTTCCTAATAAATATAACAGAATTCACAGAAGAAGGGCAAGCTCATTGAACAGACATTTTCAGCAAACCTACAGAACTGAATGTTTAACTGTTAAGACTAACTTTTTGTTTTAATGCAAGTTATTTACCAAATCAGAAAGGAATTTTTCATTACATTAAGACTCTCAGGATTTCTCATTTCGAAAGAGCAAAGACTTACACTTTTTCATGCAACATGATCACTTTGGATTGCATTCCTAAGCAATGCAGAGTGAGAAGAACCTCAGAGTTGAGCAACCCCCTCTTGTTAGGATATCAGTTTTATGTCTTGCTTACTCTTTTGTTTCAGACACCTTTCTCATGATCTTTTGTAGATACTGCTACCACAAACACATAGAGATCTAAGTTGTAACCCCTTACCATATTATTCCAGAGAGCCATGGCCATCTCAGCATAGCCTCTTACACTGAAATGAAAGCAGTCTGCAGCAAAGAAACTCATATCTGGCTTGCTGGTCTGCAATAAAAGCAAAAATGTATTTCTCAGCAGATTTCAGTCTCTGAGATCTGACATATTATATCTAATAGTGTACTGTACTTGGTATACCCACTTCACAATTTTGGTATCTTCCTAAAGGCAATATGCTTATGTTTTCACACTTAGGTAAAAAATAAACTTAGGTACTCCTAACTATGGGCTGATTACTGCACCTTGAGACCTTCTGTGTAATGCAGCCTGCTCAACTTCACACAGAAATTTTCATAACAAAACTAAACCTATCATTAAGCCAACAGTCACAGCTGTTACATGGACACAGTCATTGACCCACATTCCATGTTGCACAGAACTGACAGAAAACTGCTTATTATTGCTTTTTAAACTTCTGTGACTCAGACTTACAATCTCTCAGCTGTTGAAATTTCTGCCAAATTTCAGATAACAATAAAAATGGTGGGCTTATCCAGCTGTGGCAAATGTCTGTCTTAGGGGGAATTTGCCTCATCACTACCTGTATGGTGACCATTGTTCGACCTTGTAGGCTGCCAGAAAAAAAAACTGGGGATGGTATGGAAAAAGGATCAGTACTATGCAAAACTGGGTTGTTTTGACCAGGACTCATGCTGCATATTTGTACCCCAAACTACACAGCATACATAATGCTAAGGCTTGAGAAAAGAAGGCGAATCAGTGTTTGGTTTCAAAGGCTGCTTCCTGTTTCTAGGCTTGGATGAGTCACAGATTCAAGTGCTGGTCTCCATTTGAAGAAAACCTGAACACATTCCCTAACCTAAATCGGGAAACTGTGGTGAATGCTAACCAACCGCCTCAACAGGGGAAGCAACATGCAGTTTAGAGGAAGTCAGAGGGTGCCCTGTTTATGGGTGCACACTATGAATGTTTCCTAAAGCCATTTTGATTCACAGACAGCACTGTGAATCTTCTTGTCTTCTTGTGAGACTTCCTGTCTTCTCCTCTCTCACTCTTACCACAGATTCCACGCTGCGCCGCCAGACCATGCAAAGAGAAGAAAACACAATCCTGTGCGGCACAGATCTTACTGGCTTAAGAGAAATCAAGATACTGGCCCTTGCATAATGGGAAAGCAAAAGAGGACTCACGCTATCCAGGGGCAACAAGGTGTTCCGGAAAAACGGCTGCATGACCACTGCAAAGTCCTCCCGCTGTTCGTACCGACCGCTGTTGATCAGCTCCAAGGCTTCAGCCTGGACGTGGTGTAAGCAGTGAAAACAGAAGACTTACAAGGCTCATCTAACATTTGTCAGCTACCAAAAACATGCAGATTACACATCTTTCAGTGTAGGAAGCTGTAAATTGTTAGTGTAAATCCAGCTAAATATTATAAAGCTGTCAAGAAAATGGCTGAGAAAATAATTTGGTTCGTGAAGAGATTTTCATGAAGAAAATGCCCAGAAGCTGGGTTAATTCAACCAAAATTAAAAATATAAAAGATATAAATTGCTTACATAGAAAAAACCCCAACAAAACAACAGAAAAAAAAGCAGTACAAACCTTACTTATAGAAACCAAAGCTGCACAATTGCAATGAGATTAAAATTTGCAGAAAATTATAAAAGAGGAATAAGGCCAACACCTTTAGAATTGACAAATGAGTCCAGAATGCCAACTTGAGGCTGAAGTACACTTGATTTTTCAGAAAGGTGTGCTTGAATTAAAATAAAACTTAAACTTTGAAAAATTACCTGCCACTTTCAAAAATGATGGTCACAGACATTCATACAAATAAAAAACCCCATCTCATTGTAACTTGCCATCTTATGGGTATAAATGCTAATGCTCCCAGTCGTATCTCAAAACATTCCTAATCTCTCTTCCTTAGTTAAGGAAAATGACCCCTCTAGTAGGCTTATACAAGCATTATCCAGGGTGAATTTCTTGAGCTTTGTCAGACTCGTTGGACAACAGCCACTGCCAGATCCAGAATGGAGAACATAATGTGATCTGATACAGTGATTCCCGTATTCATAAGAACATCGATGGAAAAAGCTTCTGCTCCGATGGCTATTTATAGCCTCTGTTAATTTTGAGTGAATCTTACGCCTGAGGCTATGAAAAGTTACTCTCAGATATTAAGCTGGCCCCATGGTTGGTTTACTTAATTTTTTCTGCTAAGCTGTTTCACAAAACAGCTGATGCAAGGTCATTTGTCACTCTTGCAGTGACATGTTAATTCATGTGAGCTACTCACTGGGCTCATAACAGACAGACACATATCAACAAAGCAGCCATCACTACTAACTCCTTTTCAGCTGTTGAAACAGCAGCTGGAAACAGAACTGGTCTCTATCTGCATCCAGCTCTGAACTGAGGTCAAATCATAAGGCAACATGGAAAGACTTGCACTGCTGATAACTGGTTAGCTGGGTAGGGTTTCAATTAGGCTGTAGCCAAGTTGTTTTCCAGTTATCCCGCTCTGTAGTGCTGAGGATATGCATGAGAGGAAGGCCAGTGAGGGAAGCAATACAAAGACACACAAGTGAAGAAGACCAGTTACAGAATCGATGCATTACCTGAAAATCTCTGTTAATTCTCTTAATTTCTTGTAATTCAGAAGAATTTTCCTCTGGGTTTAAGAAACATGGGCAAACTTTCCTTCAACGAAAGAAATACTAGAATTAAAAGCCAGTCTAGAATAGTCTGTTCACAGTTCTTCGGCAGTGTGTGTCTGCTTCAAGAAGCTCAGGATAGGTTCTCAAAGCTCACATGCAGAAGGGAGAGCCACCTCGCTGGCTTACAAATGGACAGATACTTCAGAAAAGAAAAACCTCTACTGACTTACTTTTCAAAATGAACACCAGTCACAGCCAGAAAGAGCTGCAGGATCCACAACTCTTGAGTCAAACACAAAAAAGTGTTTAGTATGCCACACATTAGCAAGAAATCACATGTGTTAGGATAAGAAGAAAACCCACCCCATGAATGGGCTTACAGCAGATTTTCAGACATCTGGGAGTTTGAAGTTAGAAAAGACAAATTTTTCATGTAGTCTGAGTCCTTGCACCACTCTGTTTTATTATGTTACCCTCATAACAAGAGGTAATAACTTGTGCTTCACTGAAATTTATATTCTAAGAATGTCCTTGGAATGAATATGAAGACATCAAGCAAGATAGTCAATTCATTATTTTCCCTTCCAGTGTGTTCCTGTAGTTAATCACTTGTATTATTAAAAATCTGTGCCTAACTTAATTTGAATTCATTTGGCATCACCTTCCAACTACTGGTCTTTGTTACACCTTTCTCTGCAAGACTAAAGAAGCTTTTCATGTCCATTCTGATGCCTTTAAAGACACTGCTGCTTTCTAAAACAAGTCCCTCAACTTTCTTTGAGTTAAGATTTTGGTCTCCTTCATTAGGCGTGAGGAGCAGCTCCTGGTTGTGCTCTGCTGTATGCAGCCCAGCCTGCACCAGAGGTAATGCAGCACAGGATACAAAGAGAGGCATCAGGGATGTCAGCCTGTGCTGCTGACCAGGGGATGGCTGGGCAAAAAAGCCTTCCAAGTTCAGCAGCACAACAATCATATGTTGACTTGTGCTGTGTCATGCTGCCTTAGAGCTGAGAAGTGATGATTCTGCTATCCACAGGTGCATGCCTTTTAGCTGAAGCATTGGAAGAAGTAATAGAAAGCTGATGAGAATTAGTGCATCAGGTAAAGGCAGCAATGCAAGTAGCTTGGAAAGCTCAGTGTGGATGCCCTCCTGTAGAAATTGAGACTGAGCCAAAAAAATATCACTTTCTAGGCAAAGAGCTGTTTTGCTCACTTACTTTGCTGTCAAAGCGCACTCTGAAGAGCTTGCTGTGATTTGACGCAGTCCAGAGAACTCTAGCATCTCCACCATGTTGATAAAGACTCTTGGGAGCTGCAAGGATTATAATAACCAGACATACAGACGTGTTACAAATAACAGAACATGATACCACTACAAAGAGGGAGGAGTGCCATCCGTAGGTCAGGGAGTCAGGGCAAACTGCACCAGCTGCAGCCAATGGCATGTGCAAGGATGATGTATAAAAGGAGGGGGAGGGAGACATACGGTGGATGTCAGCCAAAAAAATTCCAGCAGCTAGTACAAACTGGCCGAAATGCTGCTTCACTCCCTGGGATATTTCCATTTGCTCTAGGGTAAATGAAACTGTTTATGGTTGGTTTAGCCATGAAAACTGGCTGTAGGGTCATGGTATGTCTGGCCCACAGCATAAATACTGTGAAACACACAGTTTTTCTGAAACTGCAGCTCTCTCTCAGGGCAATAGCTAATACAGTCATTGAAATGCAGCACTAAGGAACAGTCTGACTCCAGCTATGTGAAAGATGATCTTGTATGAAACGTAATCACTGAGTTATCAGAGGTGAGAAAAACATCAGTGTACTTGCCAGGAACATAGCTTGCTAGGGTATCTTAAAAGCTTACCTCATTATAGAAAATATCCAGAGTGTCCTGAAGGTGCTTTACATACTTTCGCACTGAATAGGTTTCCTGTTTAAAAAAAAAAAAAAAAATCAGTCTTTTTAAGGAACCAACAAGGTGGTCTGTGAGAAGATACACCGACTTGATGCTCCTTTTTTCTTTTGCTGGCAGATATATTTCCAGATCAAGAAGTTTATTGGCCCATGTACAGAGGTTATATAGTGCTTGTGTTTTTATGTCATTAATACATTCCCCGAACTTCTGTAGGAAATCCTGAGGTACCTTGGCAGAGCCTTTCCCTGATAATGACTATATTGATCACATTTTTGGATTTTGGGTTGTGTTATGAACAGAACAATATCTTTTTTTTTGGACTGCCAGTCTGGAGAAACTGATATGAAGGCAGTCAGACCCCACAAAGCCCATAAGCAAAACAACTTTGTGACTGTAGTTCTAGAGATGTAGCTGTGGGCACAAAGGCTCCAGGCAGCAGCCTATAAAGAAAAGAGCAAACCAGAGAGAAGCACCTGGTCATTTCAACAAGCTGGGTCCAGACCCCCAATCTGTGCTACACGAACTGTTTCAGAGGGGATGACCACTGACAGCTAAAGAAAAGACATGTTTTTCACTATAAACTGATATTATTTTGGGTGTCATTCTGAAGCAAGAATTGGGCATCCTCAGTAATTATTGTGTGGAGATGCTTTCCAGAAGACTTCACTCGTGTCTCATAACATGCCTAAAATACCACACTGATTGCTTTGTCCAGTTAAGCATGGAGAGCTCTTCAGCTTAATCTTGTTCAATATGGGCAGGTTCCTAGTATTTAAATAATGCATTTCTCCAGAGCTGCAGTGCCCTGGTATTAAAAGCTGTGCACTTGTTTCTGATACAATGCAGATGAAAGGGGCAGGACTTCTAAGTGCTTTTTAAACAAAGAGGAACTTTGGCTTCCTGAGAGAGAGAAAGGCTATATTTCCAGGGCTGGTCACCTGCCAAATGCCTGAATGAGCATGCCTAATTCAGAGATACAAACCTTGTCCAAGCAGTACTGGCATAGGTCGCTGCCTCCAACAAGGATGGTAATCAGCTTCCAGTCTTCCTTGAAGTTAATTTTCTAGTGGCACATAAAATAAACAGATTGCAGCACCCATTGCTTAGGCATGCAGAGGTAACATTCACAAATGGGGCTAAATGGGGCACAGACAGTAGGGCAGAACAAAGGAGGTATGCTGAGTTAAGCTGGCAGAAGAAAAGCATCTCTCTAGGGGGAAAATCTGAACTGTTTACTAGTCTACTGCAATTCACCTTGGCTTCTGTGAGGAAATTCTCTTCAGCAGACAAGCTCTGTCAGGGTAACCAAGCACGGAAATGTGTCTGTGGCAGCAAGCATCCCTAAATGAATGTCAGTTTCAGAACAGGGATGGACAGGAGAGATTTGCCAGCCATGGCTGCACACTGCAGGTGGAGTGGGGATACAGCCGTGTGGGAGTGGAGGCTGGAGTGACTCGTGAAGCTGTGGAACTGGAGCTGCTGGGGATCCCTGCCAGCTGGGCAAGAATTACCCCGTGGCCAGGAGGGGCAAGGGGTGCCCCAGGGAACAGACAGCTGGATCAAAATAGAAGAGTCCAGGAGGCTGGTGACTTCACTGAGCTCATATAAGGGCAGCTGCAGCATCCACGTCACCACAAGCTAACAATAGGCGCTGCTGAGAGCTGGATCTCATCAAAACATTTTGTAACATTCAGTACAAAGAAAGGAATCAAAGGCAACTATTTTTAGTGTGGTGCATTTGCATAACAAACATCTGCGAAAGGATCCCACAAATAGAGGGAGGGCCTGGGAATCACCCACAGGTCTGAATTCTCCCCTTTAACCAGCAATTTGCTCAGAAAGACTTTCATGAAGAGGCAATGTTATGGCAGGGACACAGCCCTCTCCCTTTTTAAAAAAATGCATAAAAAGCCGTGAATAAAACAAAGTACGAGAGCCTCTGCTCTTCTATTCTATTGAAAAGCCATGCCAGCTCCCTTCACTCTGCCAAACAATTGGCAATGCAGAGTAACTGACAGTGGGGTGAGCATGCAGCATCCATCAAGAGTTCTGGCATGGAGAGACACATGCTTTGACAAATCCTGCTTATTCAGTGCCTTCCTTTCCCATTCATCCTGAGCCAAGGAGCACCAGGCACTCCCATTCCCTTAGAGGGAATGCTCTCCCTGAACCAACAGCTCACACCCAGTCATCCACTCAAATTCAGCCAAAGCTCAGAGCAGGGCAGCTTTGAGTTTCTCATAGGTTTCTTCCCCTCCCCGCTTTTGATGCCCTTTGTAGCCCTCAGTGGAGTTGGCATAGCAGACCTGTCCACAATCCTAGATCCCCTATTCTCTATTCTCTTATTCTCTAAAAGATTATGGTGTGACAGAGATTCACCCAATCCTGAGGTTTCTGGTCAGTGATTAATTATTTGCCTGCTCAAAACCAGACTTTTCAAAAAACCAGACGGCTTTTTCTCCTGCAGACTTCAGCAGTCCTTCTTCCCAGTATTGTGGATATTGTGACTCATGTTGGTCTGCAGGTACCTGCTCCAGCAGTTTTACACTCAGCCTTTATGACCTTCACTTTGAAGGCTGCTGCTTAACAAAGCAATCCTGTGATCTCACCAGAGCCTTCAGATTTCTCCTCTTCCTCACTACCATCCTTACATCTCCTGGCTGCACTGCACCCTACATTAGGGGTAATTCATCTGGTACATTCATCTTGGAAAGCACAGTAGAGACAAGGACTTTTCTCTCATCAGTAAAGCACTCTTCATGACTCAAGCATCCCATTAATTACAGTCATCTCCCAGAGTCCACGGGAACACTGAGGCGTGGCCCAAATCCCACTTACCGAGCTGCTTCTCATCAGCTCCACCAGTGCACGTGCTTGGGCTGGCATATCACTGGGAGAGAGGACAGAAGATTTTAGATGTGTGCTCTAAAAGCATGTCACCTTCTTGATCTCCTACTCCTCATTTCAGGGGTCTCAGGATCAGCAGAAATCAGTATAAGGAAAGTCATGCCTCAAAAGGCTGAGCAAACACTGAAGGACCAAGTCGCACAAGTGAATAATCTGATCTGAAAAGCCTTCAGCTGGGACGGCTGCCAAGTGGCAGGCAACTGGTATGAGTTCTTCCTATCTCAGAGTTGGCTTAAGTGCATTTTGTTTGGAAAAAACACTAATGCCCAGATGCACAGAGACATTGAGTTGCATAACTCCCTTCAAAGATCTAGTGGGAGAGTTTGGTGCTGACACAGAAGCTGGGCACCTAATCAGCCTTCCTGATCCAGCCTTAAATTCCTATGGCTTGTCTTATGGCTGGAGGATATTGCTTACATTGTGGGACTGCCAGGCTGGAGAGTCCCAGTCCAGCTCTGGACAGGATGCAACATCCACGGGCCAAAGCACAAACCATGCTGAGACACCAGATGGAAATGAGCTCCTGACACACTAGAATAAGGCTGTGCTTGAGCTAATAAGCCCTGCCTCTCTCCAGCAACTACACAAATGCAGTTACATTATTTGGATTCCCAGAACCATATTGATCATGCTGAGTCAGCTTTGCTCAGGGAACCTATGAAATATTTAGTAGCTATACAGGCTTTGATAGTTATCCTAAATCTCTCCTGCAGCAGATTTGATGGTTGTGAAAGGTGTCACAAAAAGCTTTGGAAACAAATTCTGTGAGTATTCATGGAGCAGGCACAGGGTAAGCCATACAAATTCTTACACCTTTTGGTTCTTAACAGACTAGCGGATTTTTTCTTCAGGAGGAGAAAGGAGTTATTTCACAGCTGCTCTTTTTTTTTTTTTCCCTTTGCACTGCAAACAGGTATAGTTTTTAATGCCATTAGGGTAGCAGTGGGCTAGTTAGTTTCAGGCACATTTTCAAGAAATCAAGGAATAAAAGAGATGCTCACGAATTTTTTCTCATTACAGATGTTGCCTGACAGTGAATTAGGGACCTGCACACTGAACACTGGGCAGAAAAAGGTACTGGTTGAATTAGAAGCATAACTAAGGCACTGGCTCAAAAATTATGGGCAGAAATCAAATAAAGAAAGGAAGATTGTGTCTAATTTAAAAAAAGATAACAAGTAAATCCCCCAAATACTGAATTGAATTTAAAAAATAAAAGCCCGAAACTCACAATTAAAAACATCAGATCACAGAAACATGCTGAGTACCAGCAGGTCATCAGCATTACCTCAACCCTAACATGCATCACAAAGGTAACCTGCCAGTCCATCCCTTCTCACTCCTTTGCTTTTCTCATTTGTGATTGTCCTTACCGTGCTGTGGCATTTCTCTCCGCAACGTTGAATCCAGCTGTCTCCTTGGAACTGCCAGTGGAGAAGCCAAAGAGGTTCGGATTGAATTTCTTCAAGATGTCTTAAAAAGAAAAGCCACAGTGTTTAACCATTCACAGCACAACCCGCAGCGCTGCCTCCCGCGTGCAGAAGCAGGAGCCAACTGAGCGATGAGAATACGGACCTGTGTTTTCCCCTCATTCATACGACTTTACAGGAGCTAGAGACACGCCTGCTTTGAAGACTCTAGTTACTGTCCAGATTTCAGCACTGCAATTATTTCTCTCCATGGGCCTGAGGAGTCAGGGCCTGGTGGCCCAGGAGATGCACAGGTGGATCTCAGGCACATCACCACTTTTGAATTTAAGTGTCAGAGTATTCGTGGTTACTTTCCTTCATGTACCAGAAGCAGATGCCCTGAATATGGCCCTCTACCTCTCATTCCTCCAGCTAGGTAATAATACTTGTGGCAGAGAAGTGAATTTTTTTCATTTTTCTAGATTTTACTGAAACCTTCAGAGGGGAAGCATGATTTCTGAAAACTGTTATTGCTACTGTGTCTGTAGTGCTGTCTGAAACCTCTTTATAGAATCTCATTTATAATGCATAAATGAATTGCACCTTCTATTTTTCTTCAAGCACAGTGATATGCCTGGTACAAGGCAAAGCATATCAGATTTTATTACTAACAATGTCAGGTCTTGTCAAACTGCTCCACAGCATGGATCACATACAAATAGATCAACCATTGTAAACCAAGTCCCTTCCAATTTATTGTCACACTGACCACTTAATGGTTTCTATGGCAACTATGGGGCCCAATTACACAGAACACTAGGGCAAAAAAATTATAGTATTTTTAGATTTTTTTTTCACTGCTAGTAGCAACTTGAAATCATCAGGAAGAACCATAGCTTTGTCAACAACCCTGGCTAGATGGACTGCTAATTGTTTCATAACCCTTCATTTGCCCACAGACATTACAGTCAGTCACTAGAAAGCACAAAACAAAATAAGGGAGGAGCAGGTCTGCCATGAACTTCTGTCACCTTCAGCACATTTACTCCTAATTCTTTTGGTCAAAAGGACGATACAATCACATGCAGGTCCTGTGATGTGGAGGGGCTGAGTCAACTTTACAGCTAATCAGGTCAGTCTGGATTTCGTCTGTGACTCACATGAACTGCTCATACCCTCAACAGACGGACATCCCCACTGTTTGCAAGGAGAGAATGACCATTTCCAGATGTTTCCCAGCACCCACTTAAACGACTTTCAGCGTAATACCCAACTTTTGCTTTTCTAGGATACTCACTGGGTAAAGTAGCCTGGATCTCCAGGGTCTCATCACCTCCAATACTACGAAGGCAAAGAACAAAATCACCCAGTGGGGTTAATCCTGCAGCCATCTGTCTTATTGTCACCATATGTCGTTGTAGCAGCCCGAGAAGGAAAAAAACAACCTCCCTGCCCAAAATACTTACTACAAACAGGACTAAGGAGATAAACCACAGGAATTCAGGGAAAGTAATGAAGGGATAACTCACATTAAATAAAGCAGGGCAGCAGCTAAGATAGAAACTATGCCTTCAGGCTGGGAACAGACCATATTGGGAGAACTGATTTTTCATATGGACATGCTGGGATACCTACCATGGAAAGGCACATGTCCTCACTAAAGTTGCTCCACGTTACCTTGCTGAAACTACATTTGTGTGCAGTTATACATAGCAGAGACTGCTTTAAATATTCATTAACTACCCATTTGCAATTCTGCAATGCCAATGACGAAGAGCCTCTGCCATTCAGAACTTGTCTGTGTGCAGAGCCAATATACTCTTGCACCACTTCTGGCAGCCCCTCCTGAAAATATCCATGCCTGCAGACACATGCAAAGGGACGCAGAAAGAGCAAAGAAGACAACGTATATGTGCACACACTTATCAACCATCCGTCTGCCCACAGGGAGCAGGCAGTTTCCTTCCACTCTAGCATGGATATTGAGCCTCACACCCTCTGGTGTGCCTTGTTTGCCCACTTTGCAATAGCAAAGGTGTTTGGAATGTCTTCACTGGGTATGTACGCAGTGCTCTCGCCATGTTCATGCCAATCCACACTCACTCAGACCTTCTAGCATTAGACACTGCTGTAGATAATCACAGCAACAGCAACATTTTGAATAAGCTCCAGAGAGACTAGCAAAAGGCTAAAAGGTATTGTGACAGAGGATCATGCTTGTAGCAATCAGGTCTGGTTAACACACACACACCAAAAAAAAAGAAAAGAAAAAAAGAAAAAAAAGCAGCAAGAAAAAGCCCACAAAACCAAACACAACCCACCCACCCCACCACCCGTAAGAATCACTCCTTTTCTCTTCCAGCCCTGACTCCTCCAATCCTTACCAAGCAATACTTGCTGTCAGCATCCTTCCCCTGAATTTACGTGCATAAAGATGTAACTACACAACCCGGTGACCCACACTTTCAACTACATGCACAAAAATAGAGAAAGAAAAAAACTAGTATTCTCACTCACCTCCAGGAAAGTCCCTTCCAGTCTGTTTGTAGGTCAGGTACTTTGGCTCCTACTGCAGTCTGGAAAAGATGGAAACAACAATAGATAAAATACTAAGAGAAAAAAAAGCCCTATGAATTTAGGTAGGATAGACATCATGTGTTGAAAGTGCTGCAGCAATCTGGTAACATTACTCTGCATCCAGCCAAGCTTTTGCAATATCCCAGTTTTAGCATAAGTGGTCCATGTCCTTACTGCCCACCACATGCTGGCCTGTGGGCAGCCCTGCATCTCCCATACTTCCATTTTCTGGGCTTCTCCTCATGCATAAAAGGAACTCATCTAGATGGTAGATCACAGAGCATGAGAGGAGATACAGTCCAGGCAGCGGACATCAGATTGTAAGGTCAAGGACATTAAGACGTTAAAGCTACTACTCATACTGTTTTAGCAACCCAGTGGGACCCAGATTAACATCAACAGCTTTGTATTTGTTTGGATTTTTTTCTGATGGAAAATGCTTCATCCTGGCATTTCCTGAAGAAAGATGATTTTGAGAGACTTAATAATCCAGGAAAAAAGCCCCAAACACTGACGAAAAATTCCCATCCAGTTTTAGCTGTACATAAATCAGAGGAGCTGCTTTTTAATCTGCCAAGAAAACAAATCTTTGGTGTACAATCCATTTTTCCTCTCCTGGATCCAGTCCGCTAGTCTAACACACAGACTTGGTGAGGTGTAGACAGGATTTTTTTGGCCAGTATTGGTAAGCATGTTGGTGTGACTACTGCTTTCACCGTGCACTGGTGCTAAGAAGTCAGACAGATGAATTCTAACCAGTGACATGACTAAATTGCTCAATGTTTCATTAATCTCCAGCTGTATCTAGACTGAGACAGCCTTCCTTCCTGCACTGTGAACTTTCATATCCTTCAAAATTAAATAAATACATGAAGCCATCAGAACAAAGACCTCCATGCTGAATTTGAGTAGCTCACAGGATGGGGACAGACCTCTAGCAAGGTCAGCACCCTGACTCGCATTCAGGGCAGCAGCTGTGAGAAGGGGGTCTTCCGCAGCTTTACAGTTTTTTAGTGGTCTCACCTAATTTTGTATTCTTCAAAAAGCCATGGTACCAATTCAGCCATAAACACTGACTGCATTCAGGGATCTTGTGGGAAGTACCAGGAGGACAATAATCAGTGCCTTGGTGGACTTTGCTGCTGCAGTCCCCCTGTGCCAAGGATGCTTACACCGTACGAAGCACACACGGCTGCTGCAGGAGTTGTGAGTATGTGTACACATGTGGGAAACACTCTCCCAGTTTTTCTGGCCCCCACAAATAAATCACTTCAAAAAACCCCAAAACACACCTTGCTGTGGCAGTGGCAACTGGTAGGAACTGCATGAATAATGGCAATATGAGAACCTACCTTGCTCAGCTCTTGAGACAAGAGACCTAAAGCATCATAATCCAGCCCCTATGACTACGTCTTTCTGAGACACTTCACACACTAAAAGAACCAATATTTTAAAAATAAGAGATATGTGCTAGTGCCATACCTAGCATTCAATATGGGGGAGGAAATAAAGCAATTAATCTTAAGTCATGGCAATGGATAGGAGGGAGACTTGTAAGGTCTTTACTGATTTCTTCTAAGAAAAGCTCAAAGCTTTGCAGCAGGGGGAAAGCCAGGATTACATCAGGTCAAACAAAATCAGTTTCAGAGCTAATGAGAAGCTGCATGATGCATAATGAAGACATGCACACCTGCCTGTAAGATAAGCCTGATCATTTAAGGGCTTCAGACCCTTCAAGTCCCTCTGAACCCGACAGGAACAGAAGCTGCTAGAATGAGCACTGGTTTAGCTCAGGAGTTAAAATTCATGGGAACTGTTGACTCAAATGTTTGCTTTCATCCCATGCCAGAACAATTCTGTAGGGCTGTGTAATTCTAGAACTTTTTCTCAGAAAACTTCAGTGCAGATCTGCAGTATTCCCTGCTATTCTTCTCTGGGGTCTTTTTTTTTTTTTTCGTATCTACTTTTTTGTTTACAACCTCTATTTCTTAGTACTTGAAATACATCAGAGCTTTAACTGGAAGACATCTAACCCAGGAAGCAACATCTGAAAGAAAGATTCTGAAATACAGAAGTATCAGAATTATCTCAAGTGGGAAGCACTTCATTCTGCAATCAATTATTTCCATGGGAGTTTCCAGCAAAATGTCTTATTGCATCAAAAATATCAACAGCTTTCACTTTTTTTTTTTTCATGTCAGAAGAGACTATTCCTATAAGACAGGCATTTCCCTTTTCATAAACACTTGAATAAACTGTATGCAACAGAGAATGGGATCCCATTTCTGTCCTGGCCTGAATTATTCATTGCTGGATTACACAATTGCCAGTGTCACTCATATCCCCTCGAGGCTATTTCTTTGCAAAGGGAACCAGGAAGATGAGTTTTGCTTTGCCAAGCCAAAGCAATTTGCTTTCTGTCTGATGATGCCTGACATGACAACATCTAGGTAGGAACTGACAACTGCTCTTCTCATCCTAAATGTGGGAATACAGCAGTACTCACAGTGAAGGAATCTCCCAGTGCTCCAACGGCTTTGATGTCAGCAGGCCGTAGCTCATGCACTATAAAACAGGAGGAGAATAAAAACAAGATTACTGACAGCTGACAAAATACTGGCTAATAGAAGAAATATGCAAGTCTTAGATTCCAATCTGATGGCATTTTTGCAGACTTTTAAGGTACAAAAAGCCTCAGGTTCTGTGTGTCAGCTAGGCAAAATGCACAATTTCTTGCCTTTGCTTGCAACAGTGTATTACACTAACACAGAAAGAAATGGAACTTAAAACAGCTGAGGTAAAAAATGGAAACAGACTAGATATCTTTACAGATGCATACATTCAATCTCTTTTAATTGCCTTATGGGTTTGGGTCATAGATCAATATTTCCTATTAAAATCTCCCTGTAAAGTCTTGAACTACACACAGCACTTGCACTGGACTGCTTATCAGAGTACATTCCAACTTGCTAAGTCACTAACACCCCTGGGCAATTTTAATCTGCCATGTTGCTGTATGATAAATGATATATATGATATATGCATATGATAAATGTGATCACATTTATCCACAGAGACATACCTGCTGTCATGCAGAAGTTACTGTGAATGGCAAGACAGACTTTTCCCTTTCCCTTTTCCCCTTTGCTGCTAAATATATCAGCTTTTATTGTTTACTTTCCATCTAGGATGTGCAATTTCAACATCTTACTGTTTTTAGAAACAAAAGATGAAATTTTTCCTATGTGTGATTTTAGGTTAGGAGTTCTTTCTCACCCGATGTTGGGACACGACTAGACGGAGTATGTCCAGGACACGACAGTTCACTGCCCCAATTCTGAAATGACAAATTACAGAATTGTTTCATCTCATAGCTAAAAGATAATGTGGAATTCATATATGGTTTAGTTGTACAGTGAAGGGCAAAAACAAGTTAAAACATAGATCCTAGTTTAGTGCCTATGTAGCTCAACAGTCTTTTACATCTCTTTGTGGAATACTATCCAAACAATAATTACTTTTGGTGACATTTTCTAGCCAAAGCATAAAACTTTTCCAAAGGCAAAACATTTCATCTTGAAATACTGCTTATGGCAAAGTTCCACAAGGAGCATTATTTTTTCCCTCTCTGCAGCCTAGAAATTTTGGCCATGACCTAGAAGCTGGGGTCTCCAGGTCTGAAGTCTTGCTCTGTCTCAAAAGATATCAGATGTAAAAGCAAATAAAAATCAACAATAAAATCCCCAGCAAAGTTATAATGTTATATTAATGTATTATATTACTAATATATTGTTATATTAGATGGTGAAGGGTCTGAACCTAAGTCCTATGAGGAGCAGCTGAGGGAACTGAGGTTGTTTAGTCTGGAGAAAAGGAGGCTCAGGGGTGACCTTACCACTCTGTACCACTGTGTGAAAGGAAGAGTGATGAGGTGGGAGTCAGCCTCCTCCCAGGCAACTGGTGAAGGAACAAAGGGAAATGGACTCAAGTGGCACCAGGGAAGGTTCAGGTTGGATATTAGAAAAAAATTATTCACTGAAAGAATGGTCAAGAATTGGAACAACCTCATATATTCTACTACTATATTATCACTCCCCATGCACCTTGCCAGGAACCTATTATTTCCCTAGAAACTTTCAAAAAGGACTTGCTTTTACTAAATATAAAATTTGAAAAATCTTCAAAGCTTTGAAAGTTCCAGCAAAGAAAACTGTCAGGCCCTAAATAATTGTACTTTATCATACATTTGTTGGTGGCATAATAGTTATTATGTATATTCCACCAGCTGAAGAAATTGAATCAAACACACATTGCAGAACACCTTAGCTCACCAGCAGAGAGAGCTAATAAATGTCCCCCCCTGCTTTTTGGGAACAAGCAACCCTATTAGCCAAGAAGGCAGCAAGGGCAAAACTACAACTGTTACAGTGGCCAGCCCTTGCAAGAGCAATGACAGCTCTGTACACCGATCGAAGGGCCAGCCCGGCTACAAGCAGAAGGTCAGGCTAAGCATGTCCCGAGTCCCTCCCAACCTCAGCTATTCTGTGATTGCACAGCTCTACCAGAGTAGAACTACATGGACCAGTGGTCTTCAGAAAGCACAGTTGCTGTTAAAAAACATCACAACAAATTCATCTGTTCTTGTAAAAAAATGTTGTAAATAGACTCCACTATCAACCATTAAAGTCTGGTTGCAGAGGCTAGAAAGGACAGATGGGCTTATTTTTAGATCAGAGAGGAAAGTGCTGCTTTACCCTCTCTCTACTTGTTTCCTTTATCACTTCAAAAGCTGTTGCTGTTCGGATTCAGTGGAAGCCCAAGAATTACCTATTAAAAGTATAACTCTAGCTCTACAGATAACCCCATTTCAATCCTGAAAACCATGGCTTACTAAGACAATAACTGCTGTTCTTTGTGACCCTCAAGGCACTCAAAGATTTTGATAATTGGGTTAATCATGAGCACTCCCAGTATGTCAAACTAGCCCAGCCCATTTTGACTGCCAAGCAAATAACTGCTCCATTTCTTCAAGTCCTACACACAGCGTTTGCTTCTGCAGTTTATTTAACATGCCTCATGGTAGTTGCTCAGTCATGGTGGAAATTAAGTCCTTTGAAAATGGGATTCCTATCACCTTTGCACAGAGTCACCCATGCAATAAGTAAAGGTGACTGCCCTCTACAGGTTAAGCTTACTTGAGCACAAGGAAGAATGGTGCCTCCAAAACAGACTATCTAAACCTTCCTCAGACTATTTGGGGGTCAGGATTCTAAGATAACTTCTCCACACTGAGAGGAACTTGCTATCTGAATTAATTGTGCATTCTAGGTTACTTACTTCTGGCTACAGTTTTGATACAATTGCACCAGTAATATAATTAATTTTGTTTGGCTTTTAGGAAAACATTAGTTTACACTGGAAAAAGTGAGATGCAGGGCAGAATTCTCTTTCCAAAAGCTGGCAATAGTTTATGTAATCTATAAATTAAGGATGATGTGTTAAGAGACAAGATGCAGCTTTGCATAGTTTGCCTAAAATGCAGCAAAAGGTGCAACAATTACCTCTATTGGCTCTCTAGTGGGCTCCACAGGTGTGTAGTTGCTATTCCTGTACGTTCCCAGGAATGGACTGTTCTGGAGAAAGAGGAAACAAAATCAGAGAAATAAGAGAAACTAGGCAATAGGTACACGGCACAAACCATAGCAAGTGATATCAAGGTATCATATAACCATGAAAGCAATTGCCTAAGCTGTAAAATTGGATTCTGGACTTTGAAACCACGGTCCTTCCTTAAAATTCATAAAATTTGTGTTTAGAACCTTATGACAAAACTTACATATGCCAGATGCCAATTGCAGCTTAACATTTTCCTCTCCTAATGTTCCAAATTAGACTTTATTAAATGTTTAGGTCTTTCAAAAGGCACTGAATTAAAACCTAGACAAAACTGGGCAGATCTTCTGTGTTGGCAGCAGGGAGGTGAAAGATTGCTTACTGAAAACATAATTCTTCCCTCCAAGGGAAGCTGCAGAAATTCATCGTTATTTTTGTCCCCTACTGATGCTGCATGCATTCAGGAAGACACACACATCATATAGGCTAAAAAATTTCACCTGGAGGCCCACTTACCTCAATTGAAAGGAACTCCAGTATCTGCATAAGGAAGTCTTAAAAACCACTAACATTAGAAGGCAGGCTTTTATTGTACTTAAGGTTGACTCGAAACAAATAATTTTCTGTGGCTACTGGTACTTCTATCAATGACCTTTTCATAGCATTTAGGCTTCCTAAAGGCTTATCATTTCTGCAAAAAATCTATATACATCTTTTCAAGGCATGTACAACTTTTCTTTGTCTACTTCTGAAAAACAACATCTTTGAGTAAGAGTGAAGGAAGGGAAAGAAGCATAAAATCCACGTTATTTGGCAGTGAAGAAGCTGCTGAGTTAATTTAAGCTGCTTGGAAAGAATGCTGGGTAAATGAAGTAGGATCAATTTGAGTGAATCTGAGGACTTCCGAAATATGCTGGTTAATAACTCAGCAGATTTTCCTCATCTGACAGGGTGGACACAATATGGACAAAAGCCTCGTGTATAACTTGAATGCCTGTCTCCAGAATTCAGAGAACTCAGAAGTCTGCTCCCCGATCTGTTCAGTTCTTTGGCCTTCTTGTTGAAACTGCTGAAGAAAGGGAGCCAATTACTGCTGCCTGCAGTGGTCATTTCCACGTGCTGGTACCTAGCAACTGTACTGCAAGTTCAGCAGCTTGTTTTGTAACTGCAGAAGCAGCTTCCAAAGAGTCTGAAGTATCCCTCTTACGGATCAGGCCAGGAAAACCAACCTGCCACTAATTCAAGACAGATTCTGTGCTTTCAGAGCTGCTGTGGTGCCCAGTGATTCTGATGGGAAAGTTAATGCAGCATAGGCTGTTGTTTGCTGCTTGAGCTGCCTCTGTACTGCACAAACAACAAAAAACAACCTCTGCTACAACTGCAAACACACAAATCAGCATGTTGCCAATCAGTATTCACGGCACAGCAAAATGGCCATGGGACACCAGCACAGGTATTTGAGAACACCTACTCACTCAGAGGTAAACAGAGAACAAAGCTTTAAGTAAACTGGTTCCAGATATACCAAAATCCTGCTCTCTGCAGCAAGCACAAGCAGTACAGCCTCCTGATAGCCAGCTTCCAAAGGGTGGGTATATTTACCTGAGCTGGACAGCCAAGGACGATGTCAGCCGAGAAACCAAATGAGTCAGCTTTCCGGCCTACAGGCTGTAACTAGAAACAAAGACAAAAGAACCTATTTTTTTAACCATGTCAGCTCATCCTAAATTTGTATAACAATTCTAATTAAAAAAACTCCAACATACATATACCTTTCAAATCTATACAAAGATCCCTGTATTTACAGACCTAGATTTACAGCCAAGGCTGAAACGCATCTACTTCTCAGAAAGAACATGGCAACTGCAAAACAAAAGAGCAGCTCTAGAAAGAAGCTTAAAATGGGAAGCGGAAAGCTACAGTGGATCAGTTTAAACTCCTGGAGGATTTTGGCAGGCACATGAAGTACCTTGGAATTTTGCCAGAAGGCAAGGTCGTAAACTTTCTTCTCTTGCATAAAAGACGTTAAGAGTCCCTCAATTTTTTATAGCTAAGCTGCACAATGGCATCTCCAACAAAAGGCTGTTTATGTGTAGAAGATAATACCAAATCTAATTAGAGGTACTGCTTGATGATTGCAAGCAATCATGTCAGCTGTTAAAATATTACTCCAAAGTATATGGAAGTTACTATTCAGGATCCAAGATACTGCCTCTGACTGCTGGGTACTCCTGCACTGCAGTGCTAAGTAAAATGGGTTTGCTTAAGCAATCTTTAGTGACTCATTTTCATTGAGCTTAACTCATTTCCAAAAGTAGTAAAACTGAACTGAATTAAAGCCACTTTAATTCCTAATTAGACATTAACAACACATGGATTTAAAACAAACTTCTAAGTAATCCATTTTAAATTGACGGATGCAGTTACAATTCTTTATTTGGTGGTTTCCCATAGCAGCCCATAGAAACATCATCCTTATTAAATGCTATCCTGCCTTGCACAAAAATGGATGAAGAAGACTTGAAGCTGCTCAGATGAAGCCACAAAACGACCATGATTGTGCACGTGCAGCACCCCTCTCCTCACCACACACTTTAAACCAAGAGATTCTAGGCAGAGAGCAGTGCCAAGCCAGAGGGTGTTTAACTAGTTAAGGAGAGACAAACACAAGGTCTAGCACTATCCAGGCCGTAATTGCAATGCTTATTACAGAGATCATTTTAATGGTAGTCAGGTCTAGGTGAAGATCTCACTATATGCAGAGCCTGTCACCTTACCACAGCATTCCAGAGGGCCTTGGCAAGCTGAGAATGGCCTTTCTGGCTTGGATGGAAGCAGTCAGGTGCAAAGTAGGAGACATCTGGATTCCCGTCCTACAAATAAAAGCATAAAGGACATCCAGGTGTAGAAGAATCCCCATGGTTCCAATTTGGAGTTGCTGAGGCCAAATCAGAACCAGTAAAGAGAGATTCATGTTACATGTTCTCCCTGTTCCATTGCAGAAAGGGTCCTGGTTATCTGGCAATACAAACTGTACTTCAGCAGACCCATGAGCTACCAGACACACTTAGCTAGAGAGGATTATGTGTCTCCATGGGCAGATCCACCCAGAAGCAGCAAAACCACCATTTTCAATTACAGGTACAGCTCCTCTTCAGGTTCTGCAGTTAGGATGGGTTCCTCTCCTCGGTTCCAGTTGTCATTAGAACTGGAACCACAGGGAACATTATGCTCTGCAGTGCCTTCTGCACAGCTGCGAGTTTTGAAAGGATCAAGAAGCAAGTGAGTGTTGATGGAAGGCAACCAGGCTGACCAGGCACACCAGAGCAGTCTCCTTTCTGAACAAAATTGTACTTTAATACAGCCACTGGAGGATCTGAAGGAAATGGAGTTTGGAAATTTAAATATCTTGGCTGTCACACAAATACCGAGATTAGGGTCACCCATGACAGAAACAACTCTTTTGGTCAGAGAAGTTCTTCCTCAAAACTTGAGCAGGTTTTGTTTCAGTGTGGTTGGGCTTGCTTTTTAGAGGATTAATACTAAAATTTGCATCATATTTTTTGCCATGTTTAGAGACAGAGTTTTCAGTTCAGGAACATCTGAATGTTGTGTGAGATAAGAAATAAAAAGAGCACCCTGAACTTCTTAAAATCTGAACTAATGTTGTGAGATTACAAAAAAAGGTTCAGAAATATTTTGCTGCTTCTGTTTTTATTTCTGTGTTCCCTACCCTCAGTACCAAAATCCCTAGGGATGACTTTTCACGGGCACCAGATTCATGCACAAACAAACAAGACAAAAGGCCTGTGAAGTTTTCAGTCAGTTTTCCAAATTTGTCTGTAGCAGCATCTTGGTTTTTCAAAATTTCACCAGCTATTGGGAACATTTTCAGAATCAGACCAGTTAAATTGTGCCAGAGCAATCCATGCTCAATATTTTGCCCCATCTGTTCTTAGCTCCAGGTGCATATGAAAATAGTTTCAGCTTTAGGGAAAGTTTGAGTCTTTTCCTAGATTTACAGCTTACTGGAACTTGCCATTCAAGGAACTGAAATATACATCAACATATACATATTAACTACATAAAAGTACTTCCACAAGATCATAGGTAAACTACCCTTTCTGTCAGACACAGAAAAATGAGTTATGGGGCATAAAGGGGAGCTAATGCCATAGTCTCCTCTGAGCAATGCACCTACGTTGCTTTAAGAAGTGTAACTTAATAACTCTTTAATTAATCGTGTTGTATTTTCAGGAAAAAAAACATTTATGTACCTTAAAGAACATACACAAACAAACCTCTTAAATCAGGTTTTGACTCATTTTCCAAAAGAGTAATTGATATTGACAGAATATGTAAAACTAAGAAGTGCTCACTATCTGAACAAACCTGTTGTACTATACCAAAAAGCAGCAACTTCTCATAAGAAAAGCACAGAACAAAGTGAAACTATTTTGCATTCAGTCTCTACAGGTAAGATACCCATCCTTAGTCCTTTAAATGCAGAAATCACCTTTAGATTGTACCTGATCAAGAGGAGTCTCCAGATTTTGGAGGAAAGGCTGGATGACCACTGTGAAATTTTCATGAGTGTCATATCTGCCAGACTCTATCAGTCTCTGAATGCCAAGCTGCAAGAAACAAAAAACCACCAGCAATGCTTCAACAACATCTCTGCATCATAACTATTTTCTTTGTTTGGGTTTTCTGAAAGCCCTGGAATCAAAAGGAAGTTTTACTTGTGAACTTAAATAGCCACAGACTTTGGCAAAAGAGGGCTGAGATGTTGCAAAGGGGCTGAGAAGGCTGGAACACAATACTGAAACTGTTTGTCAGGGACACGATTTTGGTGACTAAACTCCCGCCGATTAACCTCTACTAGGAAACATAATTTTTCTGAAGACCTCTGTTGCTAGTTTTGGTCCCATGATAGGTTTGGATAGCATCAAATGACCTCCTGCCGAGTTCATAGTTTGGGTAAAATACTAATATGATATGAGCTTGGTAATCAAGAGCTCACCTCTACTGGAAATAAAGTAACTGTACCACTCTTGATAGTCATACCTGGTAAGCTTTGGTGGCGTCCCTCACCATCGTTAAATTTTCTGAGTTTTCTTCTCCTGTGAGAACACAGCTACACAGATAACTGTGGGGGAGGTTAGAGGAGAGAACAGGAATAGAGAGAGTTAAACATCTGATAATGCAGATGCCATCCTTTGCCACCCAATGCCCTCATGACACGGGAGTAATAAGGGAACCTCTACAGTCATGTTTCCATGAAAACATCATATTGTCCTTGCTACTTAGTCTTATTTTCTGCCTCACATGAATGATACTACTCTAAGTAATTTTGGTTTCACACCCAGACATATCAAAGTAGTGCACACTGCACAGAGGACAGTTTGTTTTATTAATTACACCCTGGCATCCAAAGGCCCTGCAGACTGACAGAGGTCTGACACCAGACCCGCCGGGAACTAGAAAACAGGTCTTTGAAATGTACTGCCTGCTTTACCTCTGAGCTGATACCATTTCAATCAACAATTCCTTTTGCATTCCCAAGACAGAAAATTTGTCTCTGTCTGAAAGGGCAGCAAAGAATGCAAATTACCCACTGCACTAAAGCCTCTGAAACAGGAGAAGCCTGTCTACTCTGCAAATACACCATGTTCCTGCAAAAAGGCCTGCAAATCCAAATGTTTGTGCACCTCAATCCCATCTTGAAGAACCCTGTATCAGTAACTTTAACCCTAGCCTTTGAGGTGTACCTTATCTACAGTTCTAGATATGGAACACACTTAGGTCAAAGCTGAGAGAAGGAAATGCCATCAGGCAGGGTGATGTCAGCACTGCATGGGAAGTCCACAGGACTGTGCTGCTGCCTTTAAACATCAGTTCAAATTATGAGCGGAGCACGGAGTAAGAACACAAACGGGACAAAAGGCAGTCCAGCCTTACTCTGCCAAGTAAGTGGGGCACTGAACTGGAGTGCTCACAAATAACTGCCTCAGACGGAGGACGTCCACCACATCAACCAGACTCACTAGAGCTTTTGGAACCTGAAAGGAAAGTCAGACTTTAGCTTAGAAGAAACTGGTTACACAGCCCACAGTGTATTTATTTTACCCCAAAGTCCAGCCATTTGACACCCCTTCCCTTTCTCCAGCACTGGAAGGACAAAAAAAATTAATAAGAACGAAAAAGCAACAAACTCCCCCAACTCAGCTTTCGATTCTTTTCCCACACCATAGCTCAGTGTTACTATCTGTCATTTCAGACTGCATCTCACTACTGCAGATAGACAAGACAAAAGAAAATATTTTTTGTAGAAGTCAACAGCATATGTTTGGTACGAGAACAGAAAAAAAAACCTCACAAAATCAAACAAACAGAAGAGCTAGCATCAGTCAGTCATGTCTCAGTGTGAGCTAGAATACTGGGATAATTTCACACTACTTGCCTCCTTGTGCAGAATATCAAGAGTTTCTTGAATCCTTTTGATGTAATTCCCAGCTGAGTAGTGATCCTGATAGAAACAGAAGAGATTACCGTCAAATGGAGACATGAGGAATTTAGGTTGGGAGGCTAGAGAATCACATTAATTCACTTCCTTTTCTGCCGTACAACACTGTGGTCAGTAGAATGTTCTTGCTTCTTTCTAGAGACTGGGGATTTTAAACATAGCAATTAATCTAAAACACAGGGAGCCTCAGTGAAAGTTTGGATTTAAAATAAACCTTGTTGAGTAGCAGCATATTTAACCCAAATCCACTGGGCCCTTCATGTAAAAATGCAGGAAGGAGCCCAATCTGAATGCATGCTGAACAGCACAAACCAAGCAGCCATAAGCATGCTCACTGCCAGCTGATAAGCTCTCATAAAATTACGTGAAATCATTGCTTGTCAAGGTCATAGCTATAAATAAGGCTATAAAACTTGGCAGCAGCACCAAAGATGCCTAGCAAGGCTTCTGCAGAAGCAGCACATTTCTCAAGCACAAGGGGTTGCAGGAGAATTGAAAATGCTCACAAGAAGTTAGCATATTAAAGGCAAGAGAGCGAGAGCTGGCAGTGAAAGGTGGCCTCTCCCTGCCGCCTGCCCACTCAACTCCCATGATCTCCTTATGGCAGCCCTAAAGGCTTCTCTGCAATCCAGAGAAGCACAACATTCAAAGATGACTGAGCACTGCAGCAACTCCCCTCGTATATACACCTCACCTGTTCCTAGCACCTCCCTACACTGTGAATTATGGGGTGATGACAATTGTAGGGTTGCACTGCTTTGAACTACCACTACTGTTCTTGGATGTCTAAAGAGGCCAAGCTAGCAGCAGAGCAGTTACCACATCAGTGGAGTGAGGCATTTCTTCCCTTCCATTTTTTGCTTATGGTCAAAAGACAGTAGCCAAAGCAGTGGTTCTTATCCTGGAGTAAGCCAGAGAAAACAAAACCATCCTACTCTGTTGCTGGTAACTTTTTATATCAGGGTACTGCCAGCAACAACCCCTGTCGAAACATAGAGCAGCCCATATATAACCCATGTTATCTCTGTGAAGCCTTTATGGATCCATCGATTTCCCTTGAGGTGTTTCTACACCAATACCACAGTTTCAGATAACCAGTTCCACTACTCACAGAGTCTTTGCAATAGTTGCACAGATCATTGGCTCCGATATGCACTGTTATGAGCTTCCAGTCAGCACTGAAGTCAATTCTCTGTGCAATAAAGAAGAAAACAACAAGTCTGAATTTCTTTAACTTTGTGATATGCATGTGGGGTCATTGCAGGTGCATCTGTTGTGTCAAGCAACACCTATTTCTATTCATGCTGTAAGTTTAAAGGAGTCCAAGACAACTTACCTGATCAGTTTTCATAAGTCTCACAAGATTTCTTGCTTGGGCTGGCAAGTGCCTGGAAAGAAGGAGAACTAGTGAGAGAAAGAAACTCCTGTATTGAGAGATCAACATTACCATGCTTCAGACATCTTAAATCAAGTTATCAGATCTCAGAAGGGTTGAGTGAGGACACATTACAATACTCATGTTGCTGTGATCAAATTACAGGTTCACATCTTGGCGATGAAATCAACATCAAATCCAACTTGAATACAGATTTTAGTCAAGTTCAGTAATTAAGCTGGAACCATAAGTTCAGCTCCTATCACAGTGCTTAGCACCTCAAACAGCTGAAAAGCCAGACACGGCAACAGTTGTAATAGAGGGCCTCTGCAGAGCTAGGCTGCTATCAGCCTATTCCTTGTAGACTAAAACAAGGGAATCCCCAGTCCCAATATTTAGCTGACCTCTTGAGCAACATGCCCCTGAAAAACTTATGTTTCAGAGTTCATTGTGCACACCCTCCTCATTTTTGTCGCCTGCACCCAGAATCAGTAACTGTACACTATGAAACAGCTCTGTGCTGTTTCTATGTGAAACAGCTCGGTGCACACAACTTTTCCAGGGTAATTAAAAATCAAAAAAACATTCAAGATTACTCAGACAAGTTAAGATGACAGCCTTGCTGTTTTCCAATAGCCAGGTGAACACTCTTTCTCTTTTTTCTGTATACACATATATATATTGATAGATTAGATAAATAGATAGATAACTAAAGTACAATGAGTTTTGAGTTACCTAGGCTGAATGCTTCAACTTTGTTTGACTGCTCTGACACATTGCTCTTCAAATATGCATAGAGAAGATAAGAGAATGGGGTCAGAAAACACTGACCTTCCAGGCAGGTCTGTGGTTTGGAATGAGCTGCATCTCCCTCCAGGCTCTTGTTAAAGACACCGGCTGTCTATCTTTCTGGGAGCATATCAGCTGACATTAATAAGCATGATACTTGTTTTACATGGCAACCAGAGTTTAGCTCTCCTTTGCAATGCTTTGTTTACTGTAGGAAAAAGAGAGGCCTCTCACCACCCTTGTCCAGCTGAATACTGATCTAACACTGGCATGGGAGCATCTACTGAGGAATGAGCCCTGTCATACATCTACTTGTGACACCGACACTGCGGGCATGTAGCAGTTCTTATCACCATTACCCTCGTCCAATGTCATAACCTACTTATTTATATCCCAAAGCTATCACAAGCGGTCACAGTTTCCTTCTGTTCTTACTGTGGAAACCCCTAAGCTAGGGCACCGACTTCAATATTGACACAGAGGAAAATGCCACTTATTGATCCGACAGTCCACAACATATTTGATTTCTCATGCAGTCAGTGAGGTGCTGGTGCATCCGGGGCCAATGCAGTCAGCAAGATCCAATAACATCTTGAATGAAGTAGTGCCAGCAATCATCCATTTTTGAACTGCAGTTTCAACCAAATTTAGATCTTGACCAATGGAAACAGTTTGCTAATGGGAAATACAGATATTCACAGTTCCTGTCACCTGTTTTCTCCTCTCGCTCTTAAATTCTTAACATACTTTTTTTTTTTTCCACACGAAATCAGAGCCCTCAGCCAGGTTCTGCTTCAGCAACGTTACTCAGATCTATCCTTAACTCTATCATGTACTGAAGCACTTTGGCAATGAATGCAGATAGGCTTGGGAACATTTTGCTGAATGAGACCCGCATTACTACATTTTCATCTAGTTCAATAAAGAGCTCTTCAAAGCAGCCATGGATTTCACCTTAAGAAACCCTTATGCTTGGTTTCCGTAAGCTGGTAAGGCTGCAAAATTATCTAATTTCAGAAATGTCCCAGCACCTCTGGAAAGCACTTTCCAGATTAGCACCATAAAGCAAGACAGGCCAGGCAACAATTCTTAAATACCAGCATTAGCTAGTGGACTTTTTTTGCCCTGTGAATCACTGGAAAATGGATGGTTTTGGCTGATGAAGAATAAATGCTGGATTGCACCATCATTCCAGGGTCAAATACCTAAAGCAGGAGAAATGTTTCCTTATGTTGCAATACATTCCAGTACTCAACTAGCATGAATTCATCTTCTCAGGTACATCAAGAGCCAAAACATTATAGAACAGAACCCCAAAAGGAGTATCTCAGGGCTCAGGGACAGTGGTTCACAGGACTTTACTTTTGCACAACTTTCTGCAGAGCATAATGAGACAGAGAAACAACAGAAGACAAGCAGAAATCTGGCATGATTGTTGTCTGTGTCTCATTGCTAAATGTTTACAAAACACGGTTACAAAACAAAGACAGCTCAATTTCATCATGTTTATCCAGTCCAGTCACTTGCAGGCGAAGAGAGAAAACTAATTGGTATAGATGAAGTAGGCAATTTTCATTAGACTGGCATCCATCAACTCATCTCAAACAGCTAACAAATAGCTATTTAATAGCAATGCCTCTGTTGCTGCTGATACAAGTTGCCTTAAGTCATAATGGTGACTTAAGAGGTTGTGTATCCTGCTTCAAGTCCTCCCACCAAACCAAAAAGCCTTTTCAAGGATTTAGCTGATAAAGACTGCAAGACAGGCACCTATCTCGTTCTTTCATGCAACAAGCAAAAGCTGGACGTAATCTGGATATAGGCTGGATACAGTATGTTAATAAATTCTCATTAATGGCTGATGCACATTTCACTGACATACACAGATACATTCGGTCATCACCAGGTAAAAAAAGGCCTTCTCTCAGTTCTGGGGGGCTGTAGGATATAGCAGCGGACCTAGCCCCCTATTTCTGTCATGAAATCCAAGTATTTACTGAGATTACCAGAATGAGTCAGAAGTTACTCAAGGCCTACAGGAGAGCAACAAAAAAACCTGATAAATCCTAATAATCTTTGCTTAGCTACAGCAAACTCAAACACCTCTCTTGGCTTCTGAACTTCACTTCCAAGACTCCTTCAGAAAGCAAGAGGATTTTTTCTTTAAACAAACAAACTAACTAAGGTCTGGGTAATATCAATTCACAATGTCAAATTCAGGCATGGTCTGCCAGATTCTGTGCCCAAACTATGACTGAATTCAAGCAGCCATCTGTTTTGTTAATTAAACAGCACTGACTTTGAATAAGTATCCAGGGATTTCTAGGATAAGCAATATAGCAAAGCTCAACTCATGCAGCTTTCCAGGTGTGACTAAAAACAAAGAGCCAAATTCAGATGACTGCAAGACATTACAATCCCTATTATGTTGGCAGAACTGGCTGCAACTGCACCAGGTCTGCAATGCACCAAAACCCATGTATGACCATCAATAATTCTCTTTTCTTAAGCTTCCAGACTGTTTTTTCCCTGCCTCTTGTCCTCTCCTGCTTGCTTATCCAAAAACCTGAGGCCATAATTATGTAAGCTTTCATCCTGTTTCACTCCTAGTTTCTCTTTATCAATTCATTACATGTTCAATTTCTAAAAACATTCATGTTCTCAGAGATTTATTGACCGATAAATAGATAAACAAATAGATGTTGAACAGGAAGGATAGAAACCTCCAAGCAGAGCCTGCCAGTTTCTTGTTCGTGGATTTCATAACCAGGACTGTAAGTTTCATTTGAAAGTTCAGCTATGAAATAAACCCATACATTTAACATGTTTTGAGCCAATTTTCAACTCTAACTCGACTGGTTTTGCTTGCTCTTCAGAGCAAGTTGTGACAGCACATGAGACAGTTGAAAGGCAATTAGATGAAGCATCCATCACCTACAAATGTAAAACAAAAAGCTACATACTCAGCCTGTGCTCCAGGAACTGCCTGGTTAAGGAATGCATTGGAATCATTCTCACTCCCGGTACCAGTAGAGTAGCCCGTGATCGTAACATTGAACTCTCGAAAGATGTCTGAAAAACAAAGGTGGCAATGAAGGCAAAGAGACTCCAGCTGCTCCCTGCCTACAGGGACTAGCACACACCAGCACTGCCACAGTTTTCTCTCTGTCAGCACAGCTGCTGCTGCTGGATGGATTCACCAAGCAGTGGGGAGAGGGGTCAGCAGCTGGCAGTGACTCAGACAGCAGTGTTCTTGCAGTGCCCTGCAGTGGCACCAGCAGATGAGATGAGCAGAATTGAGGACTGCCGTGTGCAGTTCTCTCTCATGTTGTAGTGGTTAAAGCCTAAAATAAAATTCTCAGACATACGATGTTGACTTTGTGAAGTGAGTGCGAAGGGTCTTTCAGCCCAGCAGGAGCTGGTTTTCAGCTAAAGGATCTGGGTCTTCATCACTGCTGTGCAAAATCTCATACTATTGACAAACGTGAAGAACAAAGCCTCAGATGCATGGCTCTGATGAAGTCCCACCATGTTCTCCACAGTAGTTTCCAAAAGGAAGTTGACAGAGTAATTTACAGCTGAGAGTGAACACGGCCACATTGTAAACTATAAAATCTACTTTAATCTCAAAGACTGAGTTTAACCACATCTTAATGAGGGCTTTATCGAATGTAATAGGACTCAAAGAATCAATTAATTGCTTGTTCTAATTATATTCCTGTTATATTCTGCTTAAAATAATGGTCAACACACAAAAGAGCAGTTTACTGGACCTCTTCAAATGGAATTTTATTATTGCAGCTGATCCAAACTGAAACTTGAGTGGCTTTACATTAACAATAGACTGAGATATGAAAAGTGGCAGCTTTCAGTGAAGAGAAAGTTAAAACTATTCCCTTCAGCTTATATGTATGAGTAGATAGCTTTATTTACCAAAGAGGCCTATTCTATGCAAATATTTCTTTTGGAAATAATTGCGATGGAATATTTATTAAAAGCAAATGTTAAGTACATCATGGGTACGGACATAGCAAGGTTATTTAGAAATTCAACTAATACTCGCCAAAGAGTTGAAAAGGAGGAGGGAAAAGAAAGTAAGGGAATTTTTATCTGGTTCTCAGCTTCATTGATGAAGGCAACTTTTTATTTTTTAATTGTCAGATACTGTTTCTTTTAAAGGTAGTTCTTGTTAATTACACTAAACCACCTTTGAGATACTTAAAAGCTCTCTATAAATCCATCAGAAATGAGTCGTCTGCATCTCCTCAATCTTGCCATTTATATCTAGCAAAGCATTTACTTACTAGGTAGAGTTGTCACGTTCTCCAACGACTCATCTCCTCCAATACTAAAATGAGAAAGAAAAAACCCAGTCACTCATCTCTTATCTGGACACAGATAATAAACAAAGTGAAAACCTGCCATGCATCATGGGGAAGAGCAAAGGGTTATTAATCTGGTAACTATCATTCTATCAGAATCCATGGAGAAGACAGAAGTGGAAGTGTTACTGGGGAGAACAAGTGAGGTTTCAGTGGTGAAGATGCTCGTCAGAAAGATTTAATGCTCTTGCAGATGTACAGGGTCAATAGTCAATCATTTATCAAGTGGCAGAAAAATGCCTGACATAGCTTCATACTCAAATGATCAAGCCTTAAGTACTGCAGATTAGAAGGTCAACTTTGAGGCCCACTCCAGCCTCATGAAGCCACTCTAAGGCAACGCCAAACACAGACAGCCCTTGAGTGACAAGAGAGCTTCAGCAGTGGCTCCTCACCCTTTTCTCTTGCTTTCTGCACAGGGATATATTTCTCCAGCTTTTGTGTTGACAGGGCATACTGAGGCCACACTCCAGCTTACACAGATGTATTAGTACAGCACAGAACTGCTTCAGTCAATATCAATAGAGCTACATCACAACAGCAAAACAATTTAGTCTTTCATGACTGTGTGTTGCTATATGTGGCAAAAGTTCTCTGGCTAAACAAACTATTTTCCATGACACTACAAAAAGTTCAGAAATAGAAAACTTTGAGAAGAAGTCCCAAAACCAACCAGTTCTGATTTGTTTGTTCCAGTCATTTTTCTCCAGTTTTGTAGATTTCCAACCTGACATCCCAACATAAAAACACAAACTGTTGCAGGCAGCCAAAAATGAAAGCATGAGAGAGATCAAAAAGCTTGCTTAAAATCCACTGCTGAAAATGCTTTCTGTCAAGCTACCCTTATGACAAATCCTGGATCTTGATACACCTTCAAAAAATGCTAGCCTGAGAAGTAACCTTTTTTTCAACTTTCTGACAGCTCAAAGACCCAAAACATATCTCTTCATCACCTTGGCTAAAGACTTACCTCCACGACAGTCCCCGGTACTGAGTGGTCACATCCTGTAGGGTGTCTGAGGCAATTCCTGAACCAGACTGGACATTATTTTTCATTAATCAAATGAAATTAAAGCACAATTACTAATGCAATAGTAACTTGTAATACAAATACATAAGCAAATACAATTTACTAATTTAAACAGAATTACATAGATGTTTTGTTTACTTTTGAATTGAATGGATGCCTTCTTCCAAAGCTTTAAAAGGCATCTGACTTTTCCCAAACCTTTCTCCTGAAGAACACAACAATACCTTTCATAATTATTTACAAGCATCATGCTGCATATATGACACACAAAGTGTATGACGGAGCTGTGGAACAAAGACATGGGTCTAGATGAGCTAAATAACTCTTTTATGGTTGCATTACTCAGCAGTGATGAAAACATCTCAATCAAACACGTCAAACTTTCTGGCTAATGATATGAAGCACTATACGAACTCAGCAGAGAAAATAAACATGTATCAGAAAGAAGCACCACAATACATATATTCATACCAGTTGGAAAACCATTGTGCTAAATGGAAAGACTTATAGCAGAACTGGAGCAAGGAGGAAGCACTCTCTACACTTACCTCGAAGAAAGAGGCAAGCTAGCAACTACATCCCTCCTAAAACCTCCAGAATTCAGAAGCAGAGTTCCTGCCAGCTGTGATTGTATAGTTTCATCCTGAATCTAGGTGCAGGTTAGTACTTCAGTACAGCACAAGACCAGGCAGCCTATCTGCTGCTACTTTAGATTAAACCACAATACTACGTTTTCTCCCATGTATAAACTTTATTGAAATAACAGAAGACCGGCGTTCAGAACAACTAGGCCGCATGCAGCTCTGAGACAGCGATAAACCACTGCATGTTCTACGAAAGCAGATTTTATTCCTAGTTCCTACAGACTATACTTAGAAGCAGAAACACCTGCAGGGCCCTAGATATTACAATATAGCAACTACAACCATATACAGAATATCTTTCATTTGTTAATACTGCAGGTTTACATCAAAATGCTTCTATTTGTTTCAGTAGCCTCCTGTGTGTAGAAGTTGTAACAACGTCTGCCAGAGCACCGTAAATGTTCATGGTTTGTGTACACAATGTCTTTGTTGTTAAGGCTCAGATTCAGTGAAACCTATGTTCCAATTACATCTTTCTGTCCAGTGTTTCCTTTGACCTGGCTGTAGAATTTCAGTCTTTGACCAGTATGAAAACATTAGGCAGAAAGGCATAACTGGAATATAGGATGTCTGGATTTTGAGATATATTCCTTCTTGGCTACCAAAGATAATCCACAGCAGCAAGAACTATATCGTGATCAAGAAATCAGTTAATAGTTAAAACAGGCACAATAAAATGACTGAACATCTTCTGAAACGCATCGAGTCAGAGGGCTCTCATGCCATACTTCCTTATCTCATGAATGCTAAAATGATTAAAATGCTATTATCCAACACCACTTAGTTGCATTCTGCTCCTGAAAGAACCGAGGCTGAAGAACAGGCTCATCAGTCCATTCCTATCCAGAAAAAAACTTTGAAAAGCACAGTAAACTAAGCCTTGTGCTACGTCCCATTCGTTTCAACAGCATCTGATCTCTTCTGGCTCCAATTCAGCAAACTACTTAGGCACCTCTTTAAAGGATTTGCCTGTGTTTTTGCCTGAGTTCAAAAGCACATGAATATGTGCGTGGGGGGAACGGAGTGCTGGAAGACTGACACCTTCTTTCTGGATCTGGTTGCTAGATCTATCTATTATCATCCATGAATGAACAGATCTTTGCTTCTGGGTACAAGAGCTATTTCCTCTCCACTGGAGCGCGCACACGTTTGTAGCTTTACCAAGAGAACAGTAAAAACACCGTCTTCTTACCGTCAAAGAATCCCCAAGGGCTGCTACAATTTTCACATCAGCTGGCTTTAGGGAATGCACTGCAAAGGAAAGAGATACAGTTGAACCTGGTTAGGAAATAGCTATTTTTTTGCTCTGCTGTGTATGTGAAATATGCCATTGCGCATTGTGATGCTCTGTCACGTTGTTTTTGCAATACCCAAGTGATAAATCAGAAGTTCTTTCCAGCTCATCCCCTGTGACTGTAGCACCAGCATATGCATATTATTCAGTATTTCAATGGTTAACGTTGCTACTGAAAAGACAGAAGAGCATGGAGCAAATAACAATAAGTGGCAAACAATACCCAGCACCAAAGTGAAGGTAAAACAATGCAGAATTACACAAAGCTGGAATAGCGCATTCAAGACATAAAAAGACTAAGGAGAAGACAACATGAAGTTATTTGAAAAACCAAATATTGCTAAATTCCAGACAAACGTGAATGAAGCTGTATTTCCAGTTTCCTTCCATGAGATTTAGGGAGAATAGCTTATAAGCTATGTCAGCACTCAAATTTGGATTTTATCACAAGTTATTTTGAAGTTCTCCACTGGCAGTGAGTTCAGTGAAGCTATTTAGTCAGAATGCTACCTTGCGTGACAGCACAGCATTGTATCTGTTAAGCATCTGCTGAAAAACATGACATCCTTTCTGAGCAGTGTTTTTCACAGTCCAGCAGTCATTTCAGCAAAAATTAACATTCATCTTGAAGGACAGCTGAAGGTAATTCAACTTCTTAACATAAAAAAGGCAAGGCTACCTGAAGTTGCAGGAGGGGAGGATGGAGACCTGTCCTCGCATAGCAGCTGGCTTCCATAATTCTAAAGAGAAAAAGGAAGCTGAATAGCATTTGGCTAGCACATACAGTCAGTAGTAACTAGGATCTTCCCAGCAGAGGCCAGGTGGATAAACCAGAGCCTCTTTAGCATGTCATTAACTAGACAGGTTGCTCAATTCAATAGTCATATTCAGAATTGCTCAGAACAGCACAGCATCCTGTACTGACAACAGTGCTGTCTGAGCACATGTTCTTACAGGTGTTTCCAGATGCATTTTGTCTAACTCAGGGAGTACTTCGCTGCTCTGTGCCATGCACTCAGCCTCCCAAGCTCCTTTGGCCAAAGACTGATTTCCCCTGTGCTGCAGAACGTAACTCATTTGGTTACCACACAGGGACAGATGCAGCAGAGTAACAGTGGGATGGTGATGTTGACACTTACCGGGGTTTGGTTAGGGTATGTGTAATTACTGTTCCTATATGTCCTCAGGAATGGCTGAGCCTACAAAACAAAGCAATCTGAATCAATGCAAAGCATCAGAGGAACACGTGGAGATTTCCATTCCCCAAACTTCTGTTCTCAGATGTCTGTAGATGATTAGCAGCTTGATGCAAATAAAACCCAGAGATAATACATAAATAGCCTTTTTAAAATTGGTGTAACAACAGTGTAAATCTGGGCTATATTTTTATAACAGAAGTTAGAGAATACCCTCAGGACCCTGCTGTGTGTGGCTCACAAGAAGCTTGTGGCCCCACTGCAAGGTATTCCCAGTAACTCCTGCAGAGTTATGCTGACTGGTGCCATCATTGCTGTTTCCTCCCACGGAAGCTCTGTCAATCAGTGTGGATACTTGATGATTTGATTAGGTAGGCCAAACACCCTGCCCTTGCGTTTTGGCCAGCTGTGATGTGTGACCGTGAGGAAGTTTACTCCTGCTTGCCCTCCATCATCTCCTGGGTGAGTGTTCACACTGCTCTTGGTGGCAGTGGCACAACCTGTGTGCGGAAGAGCAGATCACCCTCACAGAGACACAGCTTCAGGCACTGGGGAAAGGCTCACACAGACCCCCAGCCACTCCCAGCACCTCCATATAAACACAGACACCCTTGTAACTCACCTCAGATGGACATCTGAGAACAATCTCCTCTTCCATGAGCTGACTATCTGTCTTCTTCCCTACAGGCTCCAGCTGGGGGAAAAAGGGTGGTGCACAGAGGAAAAGCAGATGAGTACCAGAGAGCAATGGGTGATGCTGTGCTGCCAGTCACTGGAAACCACCTCTGCAGCACTGCAAGACAACTGCAGGGCACTGCAGCAGTGCTGGCAGCTGCCTCCCTGCACTGTTTCTTTGTGTGCTGAAGAGGTTAATTCCCATACACCTTGAATAGGGCCTGCTGATCAATGTGCCTGGCAGAGGCATCTGCCTGAGGGACAGAGCCTGAACACACCCAGCCTTAACATACCCTGAGATTTACTGGTGAGATATGACTGGTTTAACAATTCAGGTGACCTTTCTCCCTGTGATCATCCTTTTCCTTCATTAACACTATTCAGAGGAGATATGGCTAGCAACCTAGTAGCTCCCCGGGGGTTTTTTGCTGCCAAGAGCAGGATGAAGTGAACAAGGAGGGACCAACACAACCTTTAAAAGCCTTACCATGTTGTTCCACAAAGCACGTGCAGCCTGGGAATGAGCCTTTTGGCTGAAGTGGAAACAATCTGGGGCAAAATATGAAGAATCTGGTAACCCCTCCTAGAAAACAAGACAGGTGCTGTCACAGAGGCAGCAAACATGCGACAAGCTGTGCATTATATCTTCTCTCTTCCAGTGAGATAACCCAGGTGACTCCTAAACAAAGTACCTGTAAAGGCCTCTAAGGCAGACAGAATTAAACCAGGCCAGAGAAAGTAAGTAGCTCAGAACGAAGAAGCCTTTTAAAACTCCTCAATATAGTATTCCCAAAGTAATAAAGGAATACAGACCACTGTGACTCTGAGTACAGAATACCTGGGCACAGATATCAATGGTGTTCTTTATTTCCCTTGAGATTTACCCATTACAGTGCTTTGAAACATGTGGGTTTTCATACCAAATATCATTTACCAAAGTACGGGAAAGGATTTGATGTATAGGGAATGTAGAGCAAGTGCTTCCTGATGAAGACTTTGAACTAAAATATCTACTCCACGGTTGTCCAATTGCAGTGTCCCAAATCAAGGTCTGTATTCCTGTTGCCCATTATCTCCACTATTCCATAAATATTTTCTGCAGTTTTGGATGGTAACTGAATATAACAATTACTACGTCAGAAAACTGCTGGCTACATTTACAGCTAAAGTTTTGATAAGTCAAAGGCATTGCACCAGGATTTAATATAGGTGTGGTTTTCTTGTTTTACCTGTGTTTTTGGCATTTCCATATTAGTCATAAATGGCTGCAGAACCACTGTGAAATCATCCTTCGTGTCATACCTTCCACTCTCCACTAACTGACGGGTTCTCTCCTAAAGAGTCAAGGAAAAGCCATCATTGGTCCTTCTTCTATGTTCAGCTCATCAGGTTGTTCCACCCACTTACAACGCACCCAGGGGTTGCTCCTCCCTCCTGCAGAAGCTCAGACATGACCATGGTTTTCAGCTTGTGCCAGGCAGCCAATGCAGACGCCTTTTTGAGACACCCATCCTGGGCTTCTTTCCAGAGAGGCAGCCTGGGAATGGCTGCCTGACTGGCAAGGACTGGCAGCCTGCTCAGGGATAAGGTTTTCTGTCAAAAAGATATCCTTCCAGAACCACCGAAGTGTTTTTGGTTTGGCTGACATGCCATGCCTGAAAGCTTGTCCCTGAGTTACCATGTTGTTTGGCTTAACCTGATTTCCAATAACATAACAGATCAAAAAACTGCTGGCTCTCTGACATACTCTACTTTCTATGGCTCTGTAAAAATTTTTCTTCTCATCTGTTTCGTTGGTTTAGTGAAACAGAACTGTAAACATCTTGATCCTACTTTTATTAATCACAACTACAAATATGTCATTAGAATGAGTGGAAACTGTCCCCCACTTTCAAATTAGCCCGTCTGTGGTCCCCTTGATCAACAGAAGGATGACAGTAAACTTCTAACAAATGCAATGTGCCTTACCTGATACTTTCTGTTAAAGTAGATCAACTTCTTTAACTCATTGGAATTGTCCTTAGGGTTTATGACACAAGGGCACAGGATCCTGTGGGATAAGAGCATGGTACTGAGATTTGCTCTTCTTTTTCCCCCTGCTCCCGAGCTGACAAACTGCAGGATTAAAAGCTCGGAGAGGGACGTCTTTGAAAAGCCATTGAATGAGAGCATTACCTCTCACCCCTGAGTTTCTGCATAGCCCCAATTCTTGAGCAGAAACGCATATATTAGGGATAAACTAATGAATAGAAAGTGAGGAAAAGGTTCCATGCAAGCAAAAACCACACCATGTGCCCATGGCAAGGTTTCAGCAGCAGGAGTGATCTCTGTGAGGAGGGGCAGGGCTGTCTGTTCTGGACACAGCTCCAGCAAACCAACCACAAGGCATGGCTGAGCCTCTCAGCCAAGCTGGTGGTGTCTCTGTGAAAACCTGCTTAAGAAAGGGCAGAAAACACCAGAGAGGGAGAGAAGCGAACAAAAGCGGGAGCAAGGAAGAGGTGCTCCATGGCAGAACAGGCACTCTGTGGATGGACATGACTGTAGGACTTATGCTGGAGCACAGGACAAGAGTGAGCAGCAAGGAGTGGCAGAGAGATACCAGATCCAGACCCCAAGCCATGCCTCACTGAAGGGACTGAGGGTACCCTGCAGCAGTAACAAGGGTGGAGGGAGAGGTGCTTGGAGCAAAGCTTAACCTGAGAAGAGGGAGAACAGGTGCTTTAACTGTTCAACTTTTTTGTTTGTTCATTTCCCAATACCCGAATCAGTAATTAAATGTTTATGCTCATGGACAACAAACTCAATTAAGTTCCCCAAATCAGGTCTGTTTTGCCTGCAAGGATACTTGGTAAGTGGCTTTCCTGTCTTTATTTTGACCCATGAATTTTCTTGCTCACAATCCTTGTTTTCTCCCCATGTTTCCAGGGTGGGGTGAATGAGCAGCTCCGTGGAGTGCTTGGCTGGCACGTGGGGCCAACCCGCCACAAAAAACTGCTCATAAGTACACTTGTGCAACGTGGTTTGCTTCAGCAGAACTGTGCAACATCCCTCAAGACGGAGCTCGCACAAATTCATTCTAATCAGCTGAGAGAGTCAGAGGTTACAGGATGTTTCACAGCAAGGCTGGTAGAGCACCAAAACAGTCACCCAGACTGATGCTGAATTCTCCATCCTTAGAGAGCCATTCTAACCTGAGACATTTTAAGTTTCTGTGAACCCATGTTGGCCACCTCTATCCCTCCCCTGAAGTTTTGATCTTTCTAGCACGCAGATATTTTTCTTGTGATCTTCCATCTTCCTGGGCTTCCTGTCTCACCATTACTTGAGAAATCCAAATTAGAAAAAGGACTCCTTTCAAAAATCCTGACCGTATGATCACAGTAAAGCATCCCTGACTGAGCTCTTAGAGAAATACCTCCTACAGACATGCAGTTGATACATGTAAAATACACACAGATCCCTGCCACGTCCAAACTTAATGGAGACCAACTAACAGAAGATTTTACTTCCACAGTACATCTACATGAGAACAATACGAATCTAAATCATGGTTTCAGAAGTTTCAGAAACATAAGTTAGGCAACATTAGTAGAAACATCTTCTCTTCAGGTGGTTTGCTACTCTCAGAAAAAAAGAGATGACTTTCAAGATCAAAATCCTCCTTCGGGTTCTTCCATTCAGTGGAATGGCATTTATTATCTCACACAGGGTCTGCTTATCACCCTGTAAACTTGGCTTGCTGCCAGACAGGCAAATGTCAGCATGGCACCTGAAATGATGGGAAAAGGTTACAGCTATCATGAGATAATCTAATCTTAAAGGCTTCACTAACTATCCTTGTCCAATGATTAGGACCTTGAGATACCTGTGAACTCTAACCAGTAACCTTTGTTAAAAATAAACAAACAAATAAAAAAAATAAATAAAATTACAACTGTCTACTGGGAACACCAGAACCCTGAGTTTCAAAACCAATTTTCCACTGACAGCCATGAGAAAGCCCTTAAATCACATCAAGAGGGTTGCATCTCTGTCCCTCCTGTAAAAC
The DNA here is from genome assembly GCA_014706295.1 of Lycocorax pyrrhopterus obiensis. Taxonomy (NCBI): domain Eukaryota; kingdom Metazoa; phylum Chordata; class Aves; order Passeriformes; family Paradisaeidae; genus Lycocorax; species Lycocorax pyrrhopterus. The sequence goes on from JACSVZ010000004.1 coordinate 28,182,862, forward strand.
CAGTGGCTGAGTACATTCACAGGACAGGGTTATTCTCCCCATCTGTCCAGAAAAGCAGAGATTTGAGATTTACTTTTCTGAAACAAGCAGGTCCTGCCAGAAGCAACTTGAGGGACAATGCTGGATCCTATCAGGGTCACCAAAAGTCCACTGAGGGTGCAGACCTGCCACCTCAGTAGTGGACTAACATTGACCGGAAAGGATTGTTGGGCCATAAAGCAGCAGGTGGCACAAATAAGCATCCAAAACAACTACTTGAGAGACTAACTGGAGATGAAAATAATTATCAGCAATGAGATTACAGAGATTGAAAATTGCAGAAGCAAGAGGGAGAGTTTTAAGTGCAGAAAAGTAAATCTGTAAATACAACTAGAAAACCTTGTGTCTTAGTGTCTTCTCTATCTGCACCCAGAGTGCCCAGCTGAGCTGCTTCTGCTCTGGCTTGAACTCACTTGCAGGTTAAGTGAGGAGTCAAAAATTGCACCTTCATAAGAAGTGGTAACAACAGGGCTCAGAGACAGAGAGAGCTTATTCTAAATGCTGTGTTGGAATCAAAATGTAGGTACATGCACATGCACAGAGAAAGATGTTTGGTGGTCTGAAATACCAGAACCTGTTCTCTTTAAGAAAAAACTTCCCAAGAAGACATTGCAGCCTTCTGTGAACAACACTGGGAGCTGTAACATAAATCATCTGCAAACCTCATCAGCACTTTTGGGCAGCTATTGTTTTTCGATGCATGCAGCTCCCGGAGGCTTGCTATGGAAAACAACGTCACCAGGTTCACATATGCCCGTGGAACCTGCCAAGAGAACAAACAAATCCATAGCAAACTCCTGGAGCACAGAGTGCTGCTTTTGTCCCTACACAGCCACAGCAGACCCTGGTAGCAGCCTGCTGATTCAAGCATCGTGTATTATTTATAACAGAGGTGTTCAAAGTACTTTCTCAATAATTAATGCCCCACACAAGCAATACCAAATTACAGCCCCTGCCTGCACTGCCTGGTTCTGTTCTAAATGTTGATAGCTGGTCACTTGAAAATGATGGCTTCAAAAAGGTCCAAGCAAGTTGTTATAGGTCCCAGCAAGACTCAGATACCTGCTAACTCTTCAAGTACTCTCATCATTCTTACTTTTATGTGGAATATCAGAATCTCTCTCTTAATGACCACAATAATATACTTATTTGCAGTTTAAAAAACAAGCAAAGCATTTTCTAGTCAATTAATAAAGTTTTTTCAACTTTGTTATAACAATTTTTCTTATTATTTGTCCACAGCACACCAGCTGGAACCAAGAACATCCTTATTACTCTGGTAAAACCTTCTCCAGCCCTTTTTGCCTTTCACAAAGATTTTCCTGCAAGCAAACACCTCTGCATATAGTAGTACTCAGCAGATGAAAGCAAGGAAATAAATTCTTAATCAATAGTCAGTGACTGCTTTGCTAACAGAACAAAATCCCTGCTCCCACATACTAGAAAAGTTTGATTTACCTCCTTGTGAAGTAAGTCCAAAGCTATTTGCAGATTGTAGGTGTAGTTTTCAGGAGAATGGTGTACCTGTTAAAGCAAGAGGTTTTAATTTTATTATTAGTTTACTCAGGCAGAGACAAAAATGACTAGCTAGAGTCTTTCACAGTAGTGTTCATGTTTCCTATTCTTGGGTCAAAAGTAACAGAGTCATAGGCAAAACTGTCCTGTTTCTGCTTTTCTTCCTTCCCATCACAGCTATTTCACTGGCAAGAAAAGATCTGGCAGACACTGGATACCAGTGAGGCTGACAATTCACAGGGTATTATCAGACATCACAACATCCTCAATCCCCAGGATTGCTTGGGCTGGTCTTAAAAGCATGGCTAACAACATGCTAACAGGCGCCACATCTGGGAGAAAACAGTTTGTGTAAAATTAAGTTTATTTCTGCTGTATGGAGTATTAGAACATGTTTCCCATATGCTCCTTGCCTGCCACGAATAATAACTGGCGAAACTTAGGTGTTTATCTGGGAACAAAATCACTTAATATACTTGTCTTTCAGTGCCATAATTTCCTTGCTCCATTTTAATGGTTTAAACACTCTAATTTTATTGTCTGAAGTAATCCAACATTTATTTTTTCACTTGTGGAACTACAACAGTCAAATAAACTTTTTTATGAGAAATGCCTGTCTTATTTTCAGCCTTTTTTCTCTCTCATTTAAGCAGAAGTTCATTGAGAGCCCCACTTGCCTACTCTACAGAAGTATTCAGCTCAGATCCCTTATTCATTTCCAAAGTCACAGCTCACCAAGAACGTTGTGGCTGGCACTGTTTGTACTTGTGCCACACAAAGATCACTGTGATCCTTGGATGCAAACATGCTCTCTCCTTGTCACCCATCCCAGTCACATGAACAGGCACTTTGTGTTTGGGTTGACAGCAGAAGGTAGGAATGGTTAATTTGCTCCTTCCTTGTTTTATAACCACCTCACTGTGCTGCTTTGCTGCTCTTCCTGATCCAAAATGAATCATGGAGAATGACAAGTATGTGCTCAACTGCCTGTGAGTGGGTAACCCTCATCGCTAAGCGAGGAGTCTGCCACAGCCTTTCACCCCATCTACAGCCACACATGCCAAAGGCTAGACACTGCATGTGTGTTACATACACACAATATACACACATTACAGGTAACTGAATTAGCATGAGCTGTGCACAGAACTTTCCCCATAGCACTGAAAATATTAAGAGAGTACCAAGTAAGACTTAGGAATGTGACTGTGCACAAGGCAAAGAGGAGTAAAAGCCCTTGAGATAAAGTGACCATGCAACAAGAAGTTACTTTAGTTAACAGCAAAACAAAGTTGCAACAATTATGTAATTTACAGGTGTTCTAAAGGTATCTCTAACATTATCAAAACATTATGCTGAGCCACCTGAAGGTCTCAGTGCAGTTACATTCCAGAGCTGCACAATTAAGGCCCAAGTTACTTTGGCTTCACCCACCAAGTTCCTCCCTCTCACCCCCTGCAATGCATAAAGACCCTGTGGCTTGACTGGCCCAGTTCATGCTCCAGGCAGCAGGGAACTTACTGGATTCTCGCAGTGTTCGCAGAGGTCATTTCCTCCTATGAAAAGTGTTATGAGCTTCCAGTCATTCTGGAAATTTATTCTCTACACAAAGGAGGAGATGGAACAGAAGTTATTAGTTAAAAAAAGAAAAGGAGGGAGATGCAGGCAACGTACTAAACACAAATTTCCCATTTCTCAGAGTACGTGGCTATCATTCCCTGGGCATTCACAACAAAAACAAGTTTGTAGTCATGACCGAAGATGTAGAAACTGCTATGATCTAAACCAGATTTACAATATCAATGGCATCACGGAAGACTATTTGCTTCAGAAAACTATTGCTCAAAAACTATCTGTATGCTCTTCTTAGTAATATCTTGTGTATAGTGACTTCTCCTGCAGCCCTAAAAACATATCTTCATTGCAAAAATTATGGTATGTGTTTTACTGTGTCATAAATAATGCAGCTATCCTGCTGGAAAACCCAGGGGCACCGTAAAATTCAGTCTTGCTTTGAGACAAACTGCAAAGAACAGTGGGGCAGTATTAACTCTACCTAACAATAATGGTAAAATATTACAGCACTTTTTGTTTCTCCAAGGATTTTGCAAAGGGAGAGCTAGGTAAATCAATGTAATTATGCTACAGTAAATAAACACCTTCTTAGCTTTGAGGAAAGGTTCAGGTACGCTTAGTACCATGTTGTAGATGTTGTGCTCAATATCCTAATGCTTTAATTTCAGTGCAAAACACCAGTAAAAAAAGCACCAATAGTGCATCAGCCTCAAGTGGTTTAAAAACATCTTTCTTCAAAGGCAGGAGGCAACATATCCCAGCTCATATACATGCTGTTCAGTAGTTTGGTCTCAAAATGTACAAAATCAAAAAGGAGGGGAAAATATCCTCCTGCACTCAACAAGTGTTTTAAAAAGAGGGGGGAAAAAGGATCTCTTAAATCAAAGATATATGACCTCTACTATGAGCATGCTTTCTAGCCAGAAAGAACTTCACTAACTAAATAAAAATGTTTATTAGTTAAATAAAAGCTATTTCCATTAATTTCTGTTAACATTCTCAGGCCAATAAATTGGACAGACTAGTGCTTAGAAGCCTTGAATGGTTTGAATGAAAACCATCCAACCCCTCATTGTTAGTTGCTGTTCCTTTTAATCTCACTTCAGATGCATCCGTCAGATTGAAATCTTGTTTACAAGAAAGTGAACCAAAAAGGAAGGTACTGCAAATATTTTTGCCAATATGTACGCACCAGAGTATTTACACTAAACATGCACACAGATATCTTGAAGGCTTTTTGGCTGCTTTCCAGCTGCACAATTGGAAAGCCAAACTATTAAAATGTAACTTAGGTCGCTGATTGCATAGCACATTTGTCAAATTACAAATAGCAAACACTGAAAGGATGAACTGAGGTGGGAAATATGCAAGCAACCCTCAACCAAATGTGTATTTTACAGACCATTAATCAAATAATTCCTAACAATAAATGTGTAACTCAAAAATCAGCTGATGACTACATGAAAGGATTAATTTGTTTTTATAGAAAACAAGTCTCTTCCTCACTTCACATGTTCACTCCACATGATTTGCTGCTTGAAAAGCTTGCCCTCAACATCCTAGCATATATAATTTTTGCTGGAAAAACCACCTGCTTACAAGATAATTAACAGCACCACAGCAAAATCCTCACAGAGAAAATGTTCTGTTATCTTACAGGGTGACACTGGTTGGAAGGGGAAGCAACAGGACTGCATTTACAGCCACTTGCAGTAAAAACGATGAGAAGATTACAGTTATCTGGGTTTGATAGTAACCATCATAGGCTGGTACAAATTCATTTAAGATTCATCACAGATTATTTTGTGCTGACTCACACTCTGCACTGGGAAGTATTACACTGTACCCTGCTGTACCTACAGCTTTAAAGTTTGGCATTCCCTGTTGAGATCTGCTCTTGGTCTGTTAGAAACTAATGATGCCATGTCACTTCATTCTGAAGATATTAATGACATGTTAAACTCACTGTATCATTCTTCATGAGGTCCACCAGTTTCCTAACCTGTTCAGGAACATCCCTAAAAATAAAAGACAAATAAAATCATAAAATAAATTAACAAAAATTTAAAGAAAGAACCCTGCATAGATAGCGAGGCAAAGAGGAAAGCTGACGAATGGACATCAAAAACCCAAAAACCCCACAGAAAGTCCAATTTTAATTGAATGGAAAATATGATTCAGGCAACAAAGGCTATATTTTAAGACAGCGAAGAAAAAAGAGAAAATAATTAGCATCCAACACACACTGGGCTACTTTGCAAATGCTGCATAGTTACTCTTTTACAAGCTATATAGAAAATGCACTTTTCTCTTCCTACCATAAGACAGATGCTATCAATAGACATAGCTCTGAAGCATCTGTGCTCATACCAATGTTATTATATGGCCTCAAGGCACTGAAGTAGGTCTTATAAGAACTGTTACCAGTGGAAAAAAAAATAGGATATGAATTGCACTGAAGACAGTCCTTAGTGGTCTCTAGTTAATTCCCAGCTCTGGCAGACCAGGAATTAAACAATCCACAATTTTCTCAGTCTCTACATGAATTCTTGGTCCTGATGACAAGAGGGCTTGAATATACCTCCTATAAAGTGGAGATACTTTTTGTCTGTCTCACAACAGGACAGCTTTCTGAGTAGTGCTTGTAAAATGATGTGGCTTTCTTGGCTGAAAATGCTAGAGAAAGTATTGCTTTTGTTGCTAACTTACTTGACATAGATTAGAAACACTGCAAAGTCCTCATCACATTTCTTGGCCTTCATGCTACAGTTAGGATAAAAAAATATCTCTGGGTTTGCCTATTAAGACTTACTGTGCTCCTGCCAATGTCCAGGGCTTGGGTCTTTTTTAGTCACAAGGAGTTTTATAGGAAAAAATCAAATTTCTGTTAAAATTAAAAGTTTTCCTCTTACTCTGCATGAGCCCCTGCCACGGCTTGGTTGAATGCAGCATTGTTTGAATTCTGTGTTCCAGTGCCAATGGAATACCCTACCAAGGATGGGTTGAACTCACGAAGAATATCTGCAGAAAAAGACAGCACCCTGAAATATTGCTTCTTGCAGCAGGTAACAAAAGAGGCAATAAAGATTAGACTTTAGTAAAAGACCATTAAAAAGCTTTAGGAGATAGCTATCAAAAAAAAGATTAACCTTTAAGTATAATAAACATGGAGATTCATCACCATATGACCATTTCCCTGCCTTCGAGATTTCTGAATTTCATTAATTCAGAGATCTCATGACCTAACATGATCATCTTGGCTAGCAATGCCATTTTGCCTGGTAAGCAAGGCTGGGTAACCATATACTCAGGCAGGAGATCCTCATGCCATCATGCTCTAACTGCAGACAGGTTGGAATCAAATCCTTTAGCCTGATGACCCCAGATGTATTAACCCCGAAGACCCCAGATTCCCTTCTAGATATTAGGTTACAAACCAGCCTTACAAACACCTCAGATGTAAAATGTCCTGACCTTTTAAAATCTGATCTTGTAATGTGATTCTGCTCCTGCCTAAAACAACTTTTCCATACAGTCAAAATAGTTTCTTTAGGCTATGAGCTAAGATCTTTGATTCGTCTATGCCAAACACATTTTAGACAGAACTATAACCAACAGAAGAATACTGAAACTACCAAAACCTGGGAATTACAAAATACATAGTTAAGTCATGCACAGCATATTACAGCCTGGTTGTTATGCAACTTTTACTCAGCACTGGACATTAAACACAAAGGGATTGCTTGTGTCGGGCTACAAATTTTAACCCTTCTCTCCTGTCTCCGTTTACAATAGTAGGTATCCTGATAATAAACAGCACTACATACTTGTCAAACTTACAGAAGTCGTCACTTACTTGGCAGTGTCGTGACTGTGCTTATGTTTTCATTTCCTCCAACACTGTTAAAAAGAAAGAACAGGAAAAAAGTGTTCCAAGGTACGATGGACTCGGCAAGGCAATGGACAAGGTAGGAGAGTGCCCTTTGGGGTTACTGCACATTTACAGAGCACACCCAAACTCTGGGGGCCTGTCCCCAGCGGGTCATGACATCAGAGACACTGTCAGCACCAGCAGAACAATCATATTAGAAGCCCTGCACAGCAGCTGTCCTTTCAGCACTCTCACGTGTTCTGGCACACGTTCAAACCTAGCTGAAAGAAATGCGATTTTTTTCAAGGCTACCACCTTTGCTGTGGTTGTACCTATTAAAGTATTTATAGCTTCCATTTTTAGTTAACAAATCTAACCACAACAAAAAGTTCTAAAAGCATCTATTTCAGAGTGATAAGTAAAATCAGTATCTTTGCCTTCCCCCGCCGCCTTCTCCCCTCTCCCATTTCACTCAGCTGGAAGAATACTACTAGACTGGTGAAATTCACCATTGTGTCTGTGTGTTCTTTATTCTCCTTCATGCTGAAGAAAATAATGGCAGACTTGTTGCAAAAAAAATGTCAATAGATTACTATTAAAGATCAAAATATAAAATGTTTGATTTAGAACACCTCTATAGCATCCCTTTTACATGGAACAGATTTTGAGGTGCACTAGAACCATCCCTGGAAGTGCTTCAGGCCAAGCTGGACGGGGCTCTGAGCAACCTGATCTAGTGAAAAGTGTCCCTGCCCATGGCAGGGGGTAGGAACTAGATGATATTTAAGGTCCCTTGCAACCCAGGCCATTCTACGATTCTGTGAACGTGTCCAAATTTTCTAGAGTTGCAGTGGCTTAGAGTGGTAAAAAATGATGAACAGAAGACCAGCCTGACAAGTTTGGTGTTAAATCATACAGCTGCAGATTAACACGTGAACGTGATTGCCTTTCTTCAGAGCCTTTTTGATGTGCCTAACAACATGCTGCATATGTAAAAGCCTGTATTGACTCATAATTGACAAACTGTTCTCCATGATGTAAGCAGTACTTAAAAGGATCAAGGAAAGAGATACTGCATATGAAACAAGAGCAGAAAAGTTTTTTTGTAGACCACCAATTTTAAATGAGACTAATGGGTGACGTGGGCCACACTGGGCAAGAGCAGGCAGGATACAGAAAGAGCAGGGACAGAAATGCAGAATGGGCAAGTGATGCAATGGCAATGGAATCTAGAGGACCCCTTTCCAGGGTCTCCTACAACTGTGAGATTGGAAAAGAACTTCTTAACAAGAACCCCATTTTCCTGTGTATCCAGGCCAATACCAGCCATGCCACATTACACTCTAGATAGCCACTAGTTTGAGTATTTTCTTTATCATGAGTAATAGTACAGCCATGTGCCTTCATGCAAATGTGACATCAAATCCAGTTTCCACAAGCCTCCATTTGCTACAAAAACAACTATATAGGTCAAAACTGAAGAAAATGGATTCTCTTCCACTGGGAGGAAAATTCCTGCGACTCACCTCCAAGAAAGACCTCGGTACTGAGTCAGGACATCCAGAACATCGTGGGGTTTGGATCCTGCCCCATTACCTGCCTGGAAGAAGAAGATGATGAGTTCACCTTCAGAAAATAAGCATTGCTACAGTAACTAGTTCTCTGACTGATCCTAGTGAGAATAATTAAAAAGCATATTAATGAAGCAAACTACATCATCTTCCCAAAATAGAACAGATCCTTGTTCTCAAGAAGATCAAAGGCTGAATGTATTTTAAGTCTGTTACAGTGAATTACCCTCTTCTATCAACTTTGTGATTAGATCAAGTGGGGAAAAATTACTTGAGAATGTTCAAAATACTCATATAATTCTAAATTTACATAAGGAATAAATAAGATAGCAGTGGTCCTGAATTAATTCATTATAACGTTCCTCAAATTAAAAAGTTGTACAGTGATTTTACATCTTTCCCAGTTTCTCCAAGGAAAAAGACTACAAGGATTTAATCAGCACAGAACACGCAGGAAACATGTACTATGATATGAGCAGTGAAGCAGTCACCACTGATTGGTGCATCACACCAGTGTAGGGGTAATGAGCTTACACAGTACCAGGAATAATGCTAAAATAAAAAAATTCTCAAGGTAAGTTACACTTGACACACCTGATGTTCTATTGCAATTTTAATAATATATTTAGTTAGCATAAATTACTATGGCTTTATAGGCTTTGTTATCATCATATATATATTTATCATACTACATAGATACACAGATACACACAATCAGCTGCAGAACTTTTTCTTTCTCTTCACACTGCTTACTGATAACTTTCAGGGCCAATACCTTGGGAGCTGCCAAAAATGAGCAAAGGAAAGCAATTGCTGCAAGTCCTCTCTAGCAGACTAGTTTTGCTGCTGCACAATCTAATCTTACATCTCTTCCTTGCGTGGCACTCTTGTGGACTTTAAATGGGAACTGTGCACTCAGATTAGACTCATGATCTGATTACCAATCAGCCAGCCAAGGTGGAGTATGGAAAAAAAATGTGAAAAACGTGTTTGGCTCAATAGGGCATAACTGTAGGTATTCCATCTCCCTGGTTAAAAAATCAGAAATTTCATTGCTAGCTTTATCAGTGGCTATCCAGTGATCTTTACTTACTGTGAGTGAATCTCCCAGGGCAGCAACCACCCGAATATCCGCCGGTTTCAAATTATGAACTGAAAAAAAAAAATAAAGGTAGCGTAAGGGAAAGAAAGAAAACTACAAATTGTGATGGTTATTAGAAGTTTTCCTCAGAATAAGCACAATAAAGCATTGCAAAGACAGTATTTTTAATATTCATGACAGCATCAGCTCAGAATGACAGAGACTGATAGGCATCAAATCAGAAATGATTGTTGGTACCATAGCTGGGCAGTAGCTACAGTGACAAAGGAGGCAGCAAGACTTCAGTCTTGCATTTGTTTGTCCTCGAATTTCTTTTAACTGGTGAAAATGACTGAAAAGCAGGCAGAGCTCTGGTGCCAGCACCGGGTGGATATTTGGCACCATCACAGCTTCTGAGGAAAGACAAAACCTACCCAAGGACAGAACTCCATAAAGGTTTTTGCACCTCAGACTGCATTAACAAGAGCCTCCTCCAGTTTTTCCACCCTGGAAGTGAAAGACCTGACTGCCTCCTATCTTTTCCACTGTCACTTCTTTGTTTGTACATGGAAGATGCAGTCGCATAAACGTTCATCACCCTTGAGGTAGTGAACTCGCATCTTGCTATACAACCACTCACATTGTTCCAAAAAGACTCCTAAAAGCCACAGTCAACAAAGTGCACTTCTCCAGAGAAGAGTACCTCTCCTGAGCAAACCCAGTTCTATTCTCCTTCTGTCACCAAATGAAATAGCTCTGTGATAAAAAGGCTCAGTAACATACCTGAAACCGGAACCGTATCAGAGGGAACCCAGTCAGTACAGGGAATATTTGTTCCGTAATTCCTCTCCTGCAAAGACAGACAGGGCAAGACTTCACATCAGTCTCACTATACTCTGGTCATGGTAAACCATTTACATCTCAGTGCATTAGATTAATGAAATCCCCACACAGTTTGTGTACAACTACCCAGCTCGGCCTGCCCTCAGAGCGTGCCTTTTGAAGGCAGACACAAGCTCAGCCTGCTCAGAGGTTGTGTGGCCTTAGGAGAGCAGCACAACTCCTGCCTACCAGCGGGGCCAGTTGTTTTAGACTATGAGCCATGCTGTGCTCAGAGCTATGCAACCTTTGGTGTGCCCATATCCTGAACAACTTCTGCAAGAAACTGTTTGAACACCCCTGGAATATCCCAGCACAAAACCATACCTCTGTCAGCAGGCCATGAGCCTGCCTTCTCCGTATGTGCAGCCAGGGATTTGCCCTCCTGGCTTTTTTGGGTTGCAGCCTACTGACAGAAATACCCTCAAAGTCTACTGTTAGTGAAGGGCTGACCTTCAGTATACCAGAGCAAACCATCACACAAGACTCAAAGATGTGCTTTTGCTCCAAATCTCTCTGCAGAATTCCTTAAGCAGGCTAACTTGCCTCAGGAAAAGATACTTGTATGTCTTGTTCCATTGTTCTGGATTGGGCTTTTAATTTTTAATTTAAAAACCCAATAAAACAACCACAAACATAACACAGTATTGCTCCTTACCTCCTTAACACCTCCTACACTACAGCTATTTCCAAAATCCAGAGTGGTAGGTACCATTGCCCCATGGAGAGGTCTGTACACCCCAAGTAACTAACAAAACAGATGGCACTATATTAAAATGTGAACAGAAATGCATATTACAACTCCAGGCCATTTTGTCTAAATGTGGTCTAGGCACTGTGTTCTGAGGCATGAAAATGAACATTATCAACTCACTTTGTACCTGCTTGGGAACACCAACTTCTGCTCATAGTACTCTGACTTAAAAAACATGATCATGGGTCTTTTTCTCCACACATCTAATGTGAAACTATCTCACAAAAAAAAAAAAAAAAGAAAAGAAAAAGGAAAAGAAAAATCCATATTCTTCAGTTTTACTATGGCATAAACAAGATGAAATCAGACCCACACAGTGGTTGGATCTGATCTAGTTTCTTCCATGGTAGGACTAAACAGCCCCATTTTCACTATCTTCTTATCCCAGGGAAAATAACACTTTTATGCAGATGTTTAACATAGGCTCGTACCAGTGAAGGCAAGACTCACTTCAGGCTAGCTGAACACATCTACCTTACTCAAACTCTACAGAGCCCACCAAGGAGAAAATGTGATATTAAACTGACTATTCAGTCAAGCATGGGAGTAAAAAGTTGGAGCTTTGCATTTAGTTTTCCCAGATAGCCCTGTTTATTTAGGCTATAACCCGCTCTCAGCCACCTGCCCCACTGCCCGGAATACACTCAGTCCATCTGATGCAAACAGTCCTACTGTACCTGAGATGTTTCTCTGGTGTTTGATGTCCTCAGGGAAGAGGAGTAGTTACTATTTCTATACGTAAACAAATATGGATTTTCCTGCAGAGTGAAGAGAGTATGTTTACCAACGCTAGTGGAAACACAGTCAGCTGACGTTAAAGTCTTCTGGCTATATTTTCCGAGAGAAAAAAAATCTTTACAGTATTAATTTTTGAATGAACATTGCATTAGTGAAGTAAACCAGGTTAGACTTGAAAGTTAAGCCCTGGTCTGAAGCCTGGTCCTAGGTATGCTCTAGGCACAGCACCACTTCCTGCCTTAAACCTAACATCAAACAAAACAGAAAATTCTATTTCTTTGATATTTTAATTGCTGTTCAGAAGCTTTTGGATGCCAGTAATATTTTATCACTATCAAATTATTGAAGCCAGAGCTTAAATGCAAAAGCATTCAAGAACCCGTTCTTTGAACATGAGATGCTCCAATCCTGACCACTTACAGCTCCAGGGACTAAATTAGTAAAACCTGGCAGCAGGGGCAAATCTAGAAAAGATAGATTATATAAAATACATGGATTCAATTTTATTGGTGACACAGATTTGAATACTGATAATGCACTTCATACCTGCAATTAATAAATTCGGATTAGCTAGATGTATTTTGAACCAAAAAAAAAAAAATCTGAGAGAGATGATTTAACTAAATTTTGTCAAAAATTCTTTTTTTCAGAGTTTCATCTGTAGAAAATAAAGTTCATGTCAACGAACTTTAGGAACACTCAGTTTTCAACAGTGCAATAACTTGGGCACGTGCACATTCCCAAGAACTTCAGAAAACAACAACAGTATTTGAAAACTTGGAAATTCTGCAGAGAGTAAATAAAATCACAGAACAACAAGGAAGCCCTTTTACCTGAGATGGGCACTGGACCTGAACAATTTTTGTGACACCATAAGGCTGCTTCTGTCCAACTGGCTGCATCTGGAATGGGAGAGAACAGAGGAATTGTACACATGCTGTGCGTGGGAGGGAAGGGAGAGCAGCAGCAATGCAAAGGCTCTAGTGCCTGGAGTTTTCCATCAGGCTCATATACATATATCTAAAAATATATATTTAAAAATTTCTTTTGCTTATGATAAATATTTATCTATGCACAACATACCACACGTATACCTTCAAAAGCAAGGAACTGAAGGCAAGTCCTCTCACGGGAGCAGACTGTCTTCCCATCATGACTAAAACTCCACCCAAACATTAATTCGGCTTTTGGGAATGCTGACTCCGTAAGTGTTGATTGTTTACTCTACCTTTCAGAACTGTTTCATTACCTACACTCTCATACATGTTAGGCAACACCAAAAGGTGCATTCCAACTCCATACAGAGGCTTAATAACATTTATGTTTGTTGGCCTTCTTGAAACAAAACAGAGAGGGGATTATCATAATGAAAAATTACAGAATTATTCAGAAAATACTGACAGCACAAAGGGGCAAATACCAAAAATAATCACTTCACCTGTTCAGGCAGCTTGCTGAGTGCTAATTAAATTGCAATCACACTCAGAGGAATTGGCTGAGGGTTTAGATCCCTCAGTGCATGTCTGCTCAGCTTGGCACCAGCAGCTGCCAGGACCAGCAGCCTACACAAGAAACAGCATGGAAGGGACTGGAAAATACAACAGCAGCAGGCTTGACGTCACCGATACACTCTGGGCAGGAATGCTATGTTCTATTTTGATCGTTCCATCAACAAAAACAATGGGAAAATTCAGAGAAATAGAGAAGAGGCTTACAGAGTTTATACTCTGAGTGAAACATTTGAAGGAACAGTCTGCTTTTTTGAGACACGAGGGGGACATAAAACAAATTTCCCCCAAATAAGCAAAATAATAAAGTTCAGAGAAAAGATACATTGGGATACTTTCTCATTCTCCTAAGATGAAACAAAGTAGCTATTTAATTCCATTCTTAAAAGAAAATATACTTACAACAAAGAATCAACCCACAAAACATGGGATACATACAAGGCGGTATTTCTTGACCAGAAATTAAGATCAAACAAGTATTAGACACTTGCATGTGTTGGGAGTTGGGTGACAAGAACAAATTTCTCGAGAAGGCAGTAAGTTCCAGCTGGCTCAGCCACAATGTTCTCCCAGCAAAGACTGACAGCTCCCATGCAGCTCAGCTGCCCAGTCCTGGTCAGGGAATTGGGCACCAGGGCTGTATGGCGGCCACCAGGGCTGTATGGTGGCCACCAGGGCTCCCCTGAATTCCAGCACATCTGTCATGCAGGCCACTTAGCGTGTGGGTCTGCCCTGGTACTCAGCAGGGTCTGAGGCAGCACAAACCCCTGGACACAGAAGAGAGGCATGAGCAGCCTTCTGCTGCCCTTGGTCCCATTTGGGTTCTTGCCTGGGTTTAGTTCCTCTTTTGGTTGCAGGATAGGGTTGGGGTTTGTTTCTGTTACACAAAAGAGTGCCAAAAGACAAGAAGCTCTTACTCTCGTTAAGTTCTTTACATACACGAATGGAGCTTTGCCCTCAGATATATGTCCAGAGGTAAAATTGATTAATTTTGACAAATGCCTACAATCAGGCTCTCTGTGGTAAGCATCAAACCTGTCCAAGTACACAGCCAACCTCTCTCAGCTTTTCCAATGTCATTTAGCTGACTGTTCTCTGGTGTGTTTTGCATATGAATTGCTGCTCCTAGAGAGTTAGAACTGTTCTGCTGAAATATCCAGCCCTGCCTAGGACAAGCCCTTAGGACCTGATGGCTCAGCTCCTTCTCAGCCAGGCTGCAGTGCAGCCCTAAAGCCAATTGCCACTAGATTTTCAAGGTTTTGCCCTTTGGCCAATAAGCAGGTAATTATTCCAGGAAAGAGGCTGGTACCAAGCCTCAAAACAGGGTAAGGACAGCCTGGCAGAGAGCAGAAGGGAAACCTCTGAATGCAGTTTCATTCTGCTGTGTTTCCTGCTCCACAAGTCATGATCTCGATTTCCTATCAGTTCCCAAGACTGCGTTATGGGTTGGTTCTTCTGCAGTTTTTAAAGAAGTCAGCATAAACTGGTGGCTGGATTTCCCAGTAGAACTGGAGTGACCTTTATCAGGTGATGCTGAACGCATCTTTCATATCTGCTTTTACATCATGGCAGAATACAGGCAGACAAGGCAATCACAGGCAGACAAAGAAACAACCCTGAAAGGCCCCTTTCTGATGACTGCCAGATGTACCATGAAAACTCCGCTAAATCAAAGAGAAGTCAGGAAAAAAGATGGCAAAATGAGTAGAGGGAAATGTTACCATTCCTGCAATCTTCCTTCAAACCAGTGGCAAGATGTAGTTTTGCCACATTTTGCTCTTCCTCCAGATCACCTAGCCTGTTCCCTCACTAGAGGAATTGCCTCACACTGAGAAAAACCACGGAAATAAAGCAAAGTAGGTATTTGTCTCCTTTACAACAACATTTTGGTTCTGGTGGCTCCACAGCATGCTCACCACCCAAGTCTGGGTAACTGGCCCTGATGCAGCCAGCCTTTAAAGCACAGCTTCATTTTGCTTATGGTTTTTCATCTCTGCTGTTTCCACAAAATGCTCCTGGGAATTAGAGTGACAAGAAAAGAGTAACATGCCATCGAATGGGTTGCTCAAAGACAGAGCACAGGAGGACAAATAAAGTCTGTGCAGAAAAGGTTAAGAGACAGAAGAATGAAACAGAGGGCATCTATTTTATGATGGAAGAACTGAGGTAGGAACTGTGACATCATCACAAGGAATATCACAGATAACAAAGGAGATAACAGCATGGCTGTTCCAAGGTTATCACTGCAACAGCTTATCAATTTTTAACTCCTTGCCTCCTACTAACTCACTAAAGTCTTACTAACTTTAACTAAAAGATAACGTATTTTATTAAAGTGACCGTACTGTTGTTCCAGATATATCATCTGTGGAATAGAAGCCTCTTCCTGCAAATTCTGCTTCTTTAAATGATCAGAGCTACAACAGCATCATAAACGCTTGAATTAGCAAGAATATGCCAATATGTATGAGTTTATTTTTAAATGTGCTTTATGAAAAGGTGGCTGCAGTATGGACATTTTTTCCTTCACACTTAGGATAATTTGGACAGACACAGGAATAGTAGGTACTCTCCAAAGAAAATCTTATTAACACACGGACTGCAAAACAAGAAAAAAGTCTTTTATATTTTATCTAACTTAATTGGCCATTGAAGGTTCTTCATGTGTTCTCTAAGGTTACTAGAAAAAGAAACGAGCAATGTTGAAAGTTTCTAAAAAGAAACAGTAAAAACAATATCTTATCCAAAACAATGTAAGGGTGTAAGGGCATATCCAAACAGTAACATCCTGCTTCGCTCTGTTGAGTTCAAACGCACGTGCCTGCTTTTTTGTCTCATTCTCATTGAAAAGCAGCTCACGTTTCTTCACTTGCCCCTATCCTCAATTTTAAAATGCAAACTCCTCCAGTTGTACATGCATCCACTCAGTCTCACACACACAAACGCTCTGTGTGTCATCAGCTCGAGCCTGCAGTGGGAAACAGCCCCCTACAGAACACTGGTCATGGTGTTCAAGGTCGAGTGGGTCAGAAAGTCCACATTTCTTTCAGACAACCTCTCCCACCTAATAGAAGACACCATTTGCTGGCTTTCCTCAGCTGGATAGGACAGCTAGCTCTTGAGGACATAACAAGAGCTCCTCAAGGTTGTCTATCACCTTTTCACTATGAGCAACAGCAGCAGAAAGATGATGGTTAAGGAGGAGACAGCGGTATGAGACTCATTAGTAAGAACGGTGGGGGATACAGGATAGAGGACAGAGTAGATAGGAGTTTAATTGTTATAATCTCACGTTAGGACAAGCCTCAGTCACCCTGTGCTGGTCTGTCAAAGAGGTACAATTAGCAAAAAAAGGACCTGTCACAGCTCATTTACTCTATGAGGCTTCCCAAAGGGCTACTTTGAAAACCTTTCTAAAAAGTCCTTGGTAGAAAATAGCAGCCACTGAACAGAGTGAGATTTGTCTTGGAAGTGTAGGGCATTTAGCATTATTCAAAAGCAATCTCCCTGCACAGCTGAAGATAGCAGTCATGGGATAATTGTTAGATTCTTCCTTCCCCTGCCCCTTTGCTACTCAAAGCCTGGCTCGTGCAGGGTTGCTACCAGGCATCTGTGGCAAGTTCAGCAAGAAACAGTCTCTGTGGTACTGCTTACCATGTTGTTCCAGAGGCTCACAGCCACAAAAAACCAATCTTCCAGAATTTCCACTTGTGTCTTTGATGTGGTAATCAAACCATCCTTGCCCTGAAAGAGAAAGTACTTTGAGCATCATAAAATAATTAAGACTATGGAAAGATGAGATACTCAGTCACAAAAGTTCTCAATCTATAAAATAATATCCATATCCACAAGAAAATCAATCTTTGGTATTCTCATAAAGCCACTTGCCACTGATACCAGTTACTACTGGTGTGTCAAGACAGAAAGACGCTGTTTTTGTAAATGATTGTTGCACATCAACAGGACAAGAAGAGCAGAGCAACAACACAGCATGATCACAGTAGTGACACACAGTAGAGCAGGAAGACATAGGTGTGAACACATGAATAATTTGGAATAATGATTCCAAACAACACTTCTTCTAGCTAAAACATGCATTTAAAGATTAGAAACATGAAGAATTTGTCTTAAGAGAGCATGCTGAATTTTAAATTAAATGTAACTGTTGGAAGAGTTCGGAAGGTTACACATGGTGGCTTGCAGGCATACCACAAATCATAAGAAATAAAGAATCCACCTATGACATATGATGGTATTTGAAGAAATAATAGAGCAAATTACTGACAGAAAAAGTAATGCCATGAAAGTTAGAAGTCTGCTATTTGCATATGGACAAGCCAGCAACAAAAAAAAGCCTGGCAAAAGATGACCCCAGCAGCAACAAGAAGACTTTGCAACATAGCAGACACTGCTCTTCCTGGAAGAAAAAATTCTTCTCCCAGTTCACTTTGTTCTGATACTGAGCTGAGGGGAGCAATGGAATTACCTCAGATTCATGGAGCTATTATGATGCTCAGAAACCAGACCACGACTCACTACCAAGCTATTTTACAAAAAGCCACCTAATGTGTTGGATTTTGATACCTCACTCCAAGTGATCTGTTCTCTAGAAAGTAAGATTCTCCCTCTTCATTGCCAGATCTTAGACAACCTTGACCTTTGAACTTCCCTTTAAAGATCACTTATGACAAAATCATGCCTGACATCCTAGGCAATCCCATCTTCATTCCCTACTGGCTACGCCAGGAAATATCAATTCCCAAGTTCCCGGACTCATTGCAGGGAAATAACCGTACTTTCCAACATAGTTTACAAACACCTTTATCTTTTGTCCCTCTAACACTTTTTAAATACTTCATGTTACTCATTTTTTGCCTTTGCTGTCAAATGCATAAGCATAATCAGGGATGAATATGGTGATGACTACAAAGATATGGAAAAATCAGCAGCACTGACAGTTTCCAGACACTTGTGACCTAAGGTGCAGAGGTGTCATAGCTTGATTTATTCAGGAGCATAGCATTCAAAAAACACAGGACCTCTGACTGGTGCTGTTCAAATCAAGTTCCACTCTCAGGACTCCCGTGTCCGATCCTGAGGTGTATTCTTCCTGTGCCTGACTACCCTTGTCTTCCAGCATTACACAGCCTAGGGCAGGAAAGCCTGCTGAATATTGCACTCAGTCTCAGCAGACACAAACCAGAAAGAATGCAGCAGCTTGAGTTTACTCACCAGTCTGAGCAGCAGATTTCTTTCTTGGAGAGAAGGCTGAAGAACAACAGTGAAGTCATCCTTTTGATCAAACCTCTCAGACTCCACTAGTTTTTCCAAAGCATCCTAAATAGACAACCATTTAATGGGATAAGTATTATGAGGTAGAGAGTGTAATGTATGTGTGATTCGTCAGGGCTTAAAGTAAATGAAAATTATCCCCATGCCTAATAAACCACAGAAATAAAATTGTGTAATCCAGAACAAAGACAGTAATTTAATGAAATCTTGTTACACAACAACTGGAAAATCCTTGTAGCCATAAGAAAGATGGTTTACCACCATTTTCTTTGAAGGGGCGGCAAGCTTAGCAAGGCAATGAAATGTCACGTTTATTGCCACCCTGGCATGTTTAAAAGAAACTCTAGCACAACTGTCTTTGTCTTAACAGAAAGTTTCCCTCTTCTAAATCATGTGGCATTTTACTGGACAAGATGGATCATTTCTCTGATGGCATACGAAAAATCCTAGGTTGCCAAAAGTTATACAGAAATTTAAAACCTCAAGAGATACTGAGATCACTCAGCTATAGAGAGAACTTATTGTCAAAATTCCTGAGGTAAGAAATGGGATCAGGATTGCTATGGATATGTGATAGAAGGGCTGTTACTCAACTTCCTCACTGCTGTTCCTCCCTTAACTCCTTGCTTCAGGCCAATCTGGAAAATGAATAGAGATGTCTAGCAATATGAGAGCCAAACAACACCAAAGATGCCATACCTGATAGGACCATCTCAACATATTATCTAATGCAGAGCAATTGCGCCGATTCCTGCCTGGATTGCTGCAGAAAAGAGTTAAAAACATTATGAACTTTTGATAAACAAGGTGGGTGGCATGAATACTTTTAAGCCACTGACAAGCACATGCTAAAGACTAAATTGTTGTATGTGTAGAAAAGGCTACATGGAACATGCTAATTTTTGGTAGAAACATAGAATGATATATACTACCATATCCAGAGCTTTGTGTCTCTTCTTGATTTGAAAGCCTAGTCAGTTGACAACTATGCCAGACTTAGATTAGCACAGGATCTCACAAGCTAGTGACATGCTCAAGCCTAAAATAGCAGCTGCACTGGTTTTCAAACATCTCCCTCTCTGTAGTCACACAGGAAAATTGAACAAACTCAAAATACTTCCACAGGAACTTTTTCTTTAGTATTTAGCATGAAGACCTGCATCTAGAAACTTGGATGGAAGCTGCAGAAGGTTGTACATGCTAAAGGATGACTGGCACAGTCAGGGTTCTGACCTGCAAGGTGAGATGTGTATACTGCGTATTTTTGAGGCTAGTTGGAGAACTCTGAGAGTTCCCAAAGCTGTAGACAGGAACAATATAAGATACACAAAGGATTTGTCAGGTTCTAGCAAAGATATACTCCCTTGAAATTTCCTGGATGGACTGGAATCTGAGAAAGTTTCTGGGGAGTTTGCAGATATAAGCAATAAGTATGTGTCAGGATCCTTTTCGCAGAGCTCTAGCTAAACCCATAAAACAAGAGTTTTCTGATAAAGTGCTATTATCACTGCTGGTGAGTGAAAGAAATATGAACTCAGGACCAGAACCTTACCCAAGCCTAACAGAAGAACCTCATAAAATACAAGAAGAGAGTTACATGCCTGAAAATAGGGTTCATGCACTACTTCTAGTGCAGACGCTTCTAGTTAGTAAGAAATTAGTAAAGGAGGGACCTTTAAATCCTCATTATGTCCCAAACTTCAATGCCTAAAGTTCAGTACTGACATGGGACTGAAAGTGTCAACCATTATTATCCTCTTTGACTCTTGAAATTTCACATTTTGGTATGGATTTATATTTTTCTCCCAAAGCACAGTTCATAATGACAACTTAGTAACCAAATGCTGGAGGTCCTTATCTGGGAGAGGATCTGGGCCTGAGGCTGTCTAACAAGCAGTAAAATCCAAGACTTGCAAACTTGTGGGACTGTTCAACCAGATAAACACAGCTATGAGAGCACGCTGACAATAAGAAAGCAAATTGCCTTAAGTACAAAAGGAAATATAAAAATTCCTCAGAGGAAAAGAAAAATAGATCTATTTAATTTTATTTTTAAGGCCTTTTATATATGGCTAGGCCCATATTCCTAAGCCCATCTTTTCCATATTTCTCACATTTTTCCCCTTCACGTTTGTGCAGGAGAAATAAGCTAGAGTGCCCCATGCAGTTGCTTTTGACAAGGAAAGCTTTTCCTCTGCTTGTGTTTGTTAAGCACATGGTTACATAGCAGCCAGACCTCTTCCCCTGTTCCATCAGAACATCTCTGAGGTTGTGTACTTTCAAAGCTTGTGAAACACTTCAGGATGACTATATTAGTACATATGGTGTCCTATGCCACGAGCACAGGGAAAAAAAATTACTGTGGAGTAAAATCGAGTGTAATCTCATCAGCTGTAAACTACTCCATCATAACTGCTCATGTGCACACTCCTACTCCATACTAAATCGGGACACAAACTACTCACACTTTTGTTACAAAGTACTGAGAAAGACAGATAAATAAATGCAGTTACCATAAGGAACTGGCAGCTTGGATGTTTTCTACCCTGCATACCCTAAGCCCAAGTCGTATCTTTCCAATAGCCTAATAATGTCCTTTAAAATCAGTTACTCATTTTGTGAGCATTGATATGTAGAAACTTAAAATTTTGAAGCGCCTACCAAGCTTTTGACTTGAGAGTTGCAAAAGTACCACTGAATAAAAAACTGGGGGTAGCTAGACTGTGCAGTCTTGTGGCCATAACCTCAGTGCTGGGTCTGGCTGGGATGGAGTTAACTTCCCTCATAGCAGCCCATATGGTTCTGTGTTTTGGATTTGTGGCTAAAACTGTTGATAACAAACCAGTGCTTTGGCTCTTGGTGAACAGTGCTTGTATCGAGGCACATGGAGGCTTTCTCTTTTTCCCACACTCTGACCCCATATTTAAATATGCTGTCCAATTTGACAGGATTAAAAGCACTAGCTTCCTAGTAAAAATATATTTTTCAGAGAGAGTATATCAGAAACAAAGTGAAGACTTAAAATCTTTTACATACTTCTGTATTAAGGGCAGAAGAACAATTCAGAAGATTGTAGCTCAGTCATAAAGTCAGTGCATATACACAGCTATTTGTTGAACACCAGCAGGAGACAGTGACAAGAAGTTAAGGAAACCTGTTACCTGGCATTACTGTAATCTTGGCATGTGGGAGAGGCAGTTGTGAGCTCAGTGGAATCCACTAGATTTACGAAGGCCTTGGGAACCTGCAGTAATAAAGTAAAAATTATTCATGCTAGATTTGCAATTAAAGACCAGCAAGCAGCAATTATGGTAAACTACGTCTACAACCTCACATGTATTATTACCTCTGGCCTGGGATTCTGCCTACATAAAATCAATGATCTAAGTCTTTGCCAATTCTGTCCTGAACCCTGCTCCTAGGCTTGCTGTTTAGGATCATCATTTATGAAGTACTCGTGACCATGATTTCTTGACTGAGACACAGCAATTCATTTTACATAACCAGAATGGCCACCAGCCAACTAAATTGAACTCAAATGAACTTGGAACTACCATTTTTGTGGTAACATAGCAATGCAAAGCTGGGGACAAAATATCCCGTATAACAGCATAAGCACTCATGCAACCCACCACACCTCTCCCCCATGCAGAAAGCAGCTTTTCATTTACATAATGACATATCACTTTTACAAGTGCACATAAACAGATTCTGGAAATAATAGTGGAGAGAATCTGAAGAGAATGTGTGGGTGGAACTTCCCCCATACGCAACATTTGTCAAAGTCAGTTGGAGAAAAACGAGTGGTTATGGCCTGATGCAACCAAACTGTAGCAGGTTTAGAATATGCTGCAGGCCTTCAATGCAGCAAAACAAAATTATTGGAAGATGCTATTGAAATAATTCAGTTAAACAGTTTATAGTCTGCTTTAGTAGTAATCTATCCTCATCTAGTCTACTATTCATTACTAGACCAAGACACAGCGCAGAACAGTTCCCAGAAACCATCCTGGATAAGCAGATAATTCTTAGCTCAGCCAGCTAGAAAATCTTTAGAAAGGCTGAGATTTTAAAATGAACACAAAATAGGAAAGAAGATCTATGATACGTATTTTAATGGATGTTTTCCCTGGTCTGTAAAGGTCATCACCAGGTAGTTAGCAGCCTGTACACTGCCTAGGTGTTCCACACCAGTAATTAGATGTCAGTTACTTTCACCAACAGCCCTGTTAAACACGACTTTCAGACCTAGACAGATGTACTCCAATTTTCACAGAAATCATTTAAAAAAACCCAAAGATTGAGTGGTACATTGTCTTGTGTTGCAAAACAGAGCAGTTACCCATCCATCCTTCCTGTTTGCATGCATCAGCTTTTTAAAAGGAGGAGTAAAGCACTTAGTGAAAACAATTGGAGCCAGTGGGTTGAAGTCAATGAGACTGGTGTTCTAAGCCACGTGAAGAGTGGTACAAGCCCTAGTCTAGAAGGGGAGACTGGAAAAATACACAAAGGATTCAGCTATTCAGGGTTGATGAATACATCTCACCTTCTCATACAAAAAATCCAAGACAGCTGTAAGTTTTTCCAGGTTTTCCAATACGCAGTCCTTCTGCAAATGAGATGAAAAATGCCTTCAAAACTAGTAGAAAAAAACAGTTATCCATTTCCTAGAAGTCACAAACCCTGTGTATTGAGCTGTGTACTGAAGGGTTATTAAGAACCACTCCTTCTAAATTCAGCTGTAGCCAGCAACAATAAATAGCATGGGAACTAGTCTTGTAATTTAGCTGCCTATAAATAGACAACTTGACATATATTGAAAAAATGACAGGGATAGAGAAGAAAAGTACCTTTATACTTGAGGTGGAAAACAGTTGTTCTACTAAGACATTTCAGACCAGCGATGGCAAATACGGCACAGATGTCTATAAATACAAAACACATCGTGTGCCAGGAGCTTGCATCACTGGATAGAGGCATCCCAACATCCCAGACCTAACTACGCCTTTGGTTCACTGTGGCAGAGAGCAGAGCATGGGAAAGTGTCTTAACTACCTGCCTTGACTGCTAAACCACCCCACAAAGCACTTACCAGTTGTGTGGAAGCATAGTAGGAACATGGGGTTTCAGCACTAAAAAACACTGTGATCAGTTTCCAGTCATTTTGGAAGTCCATCATCTGGGAGAAAAAAATAAAGGAATAGGATGATAGGTGATCTATTTGCTATTTTCCTTTCTCACACACAATTTGCTATGGCTTCAAAACCAGTGCGACCAAGCAGCATTCCATGGCCCAGCCCTGGCCATCTTGATCCCTTCCATTTGACAAGCCACCCAGCTTTTCCCTAGAGGAGACAGCAAACAGATGGTTAGGCATCAAGTGCTGCAATTAAAGCTGAACACACACCTACAAAAAGCTCAGGATAGAGCCTGAAATTGCTGCTGCCATAGGAGACTCAATTGGAAAAGATGGGCATGGACAGCTCAGCACAGAACTTGATGCTGCCTCTTTCCATCACTGTTGCAGCTTGCCAACAGAATTACTGTACATGAACTGCTGAGAAGGGGTCACACTAGCGGCACGAAGACTGGAATAAAAAATCTGAGAGCTAGAGCCCTGCTCAGCTGTGCTATGTTTATTAGGCAATGCTCAACAGTCCTGAAGAGCCTTGGTGAGAACCACAAACATGCATGCTAAATCCCTGCAGAGCAAAGAGGCAGCATCAGAATTGCCTTGACAATTACATTTTCCCATTATTTCAAGACTATTTTACAAAATAACATGCCTCATGGTTAAGAAGAAAGGAGAAATGAATGCTTAAAGCTCCAGGATGGGCCCTAAAAAGCACTCGGCCACAAGAGAGAATTCAAGCTCTTACCAGCATCAGCCAAAGCATATCTAGGTCTTTATTGTCCTTTTTGAAAATATGTTCCTAAAAGACCAAAAAGGAACTGAAGAGACAAATACTGAGAATCATTGTTTTGGGTTGGCTTCTAAGAAACACTGGCACAGTTACAGAGTGTAGCTAGCAGAAGTCTCACATCTTTAGCCAACACAAAGCAAACGTATTGGCTTCCCTACCAAGCTCTTCAGCCACTCTGACAAAAGTAAAAAAAGGTGGGATACTTTCAGAACAAAATTCTGCACTTGAAAGGCACAGAACTGATTCTTATTTACAACAGAAAGACCGAAGTCCATTAAACTCAAGAAATGGCATTTTCTGTTTTGAAAAGATTTTTGAGTGCTGTTTAAAGTATTAAACCACTTCTCTGCCTTTTTCTGCTTCAACACCATGCTTTCTGAATTGTCCTGTGCTTTAAACAAACCTGATTCCCTTTCATGAGCTCCACTATTTCTTCAGCTTGATGCAGGAGGTCTCTGAAAAGCAGAAAGGAAAAGAGAAATTATGAAGGCATTGGTAAGGTTAAAGCTTTGGCTGATTTTTAGCATTGAATCAAATAACGTTTGAGGATTCAGGTTGGATTAATCTTTTCTCTCCTAAATGTGGTAAGATTAGACAACTGACTGTGCTACCCAGAGAGCTTTGGGTGATTAGTTCATATTCAGCTACCTGACTTTCAGACATGTGCACTTAGATGAAAACAGCAGCTTAGTAGGCACACCTCAAATTCTATTTGAGCTAAAAATTTGTCTTGCAGCTATAAAGAGACCTGACGTAAACTCAGGTGATCCAGATCCCAAAGTGATGCCTTTTCCTGGTCTTAAAATCAAGAATCAAACACGGTTAGAAGGGAAAAAGGGATTTTACCTCTGGTATTTATTTTAAGGATCCGTAGGTGCACCACGTCCAGGTGGAATGCACTGAAATGCACACCGCAGTGCACACCCCCGATAGATCAGGTATAACATTATAGGTCTTACTAATTAGCATACCTATCAAAGACTCCTCAATGAGAGGCTCGAGTGAGCGCCCCCCCCCCCCCCCTCCCCCGAGGAACCTTCCCCTGGATGGTTCTACCTTAGTTTACAAAATGTGTTCTGGAGAGGACCTTGATGTCCAGGGCATTCTGATCCCTAACTACGAAGCTTCTAAGATGTTTAGTCTCCTAGCTTGACAAACAAGTCCAAGAATGAGGGCTAAAAACCACTAAGAATACAGAAGATATAAAAAGATATAAAAATGTATAAAAGAAAAGGCAAAAAATCATCATGGCATCAAAAGCTGGGCTTTGTTCCTCCTGATTCAAAGAGGCACCAATTCAGCCACAATGGCAGCCTCTGCCAGTACTGAGCACATTCTGTGCCCAGTGAAGTGCTCCAGCATCAAAGACTTCCATCCTCCCCCTTGCCAGCTGTACATCAGCAGCCCAGCCAGAAGCCCCTCAGACTCACCTGGCTCGACTGCCCGGTGTCGCTCCCGCCGTGCCAGGCGCAGGGGACAGATGCAGGACCGAGGGGCTGAAGGTGCTAACAAGAGCTGCATGACACACACAGGTTAGGCCATTTCTGCATCCAACAGACTGCTGCTCTGCTGATTCATCAAACACAATGGAATTAAAGCAGCCAGAACATGTAAAGTCTGAGGATCTCCTGGCAAGCATGAGAGGTATGCCGAAGCCCCTCTGCAGCTGGTCTCCTTGGTTTTGTTCCTCACCTTCTGAAGTGAAGGTGTGATGCCTGAGCTTGCATCCAGACAGGTCAAAAACCTCCATCCCCATCTCATGTCAGCCACAAGTAGTGTAGGCAGGCTTAAACAGAGATAGCTGTAGAAATGAAGCCACTGGGAAGGGCTGCCCAGGGAGACTCATGAAACACCACCGAGTTGCCATGTTTCAAACCCCTTTTACAGGGAAATGGACATGACACCAAGGAGCTAAGATACTAGGAAGATGATCTGGAGGGCAGGACCCTGGAGCTGTATTTTACACAGCATCTCAGTGGGCGTGAAAGTTTTACTTGCAATGCCCTTTAAGCAAGGAACGGCTGCCTTCAAAGACAGCCAAGAGACAATGAATTCACAGATGTGGTGCATCTATGGCAGCCCCAGTGTAAATCCTAAGCACATGGCAGTTCTGGGCAGGCAAACCCACACAAGATTTCACCAGGCCAGCATGGGCTGCAAGCACACACCAGCAGAGACTGTGTAGCGGGTAGAAATAACAGGCCAAAAAACCCTGTTGGGCATTTGAATCTTGCAGCCGTCTGTCACGCCCCTCCTTCACTGCTGTTTGTTTACCCAGACAGTCTCTTTAAAGCCAGCACAGGTAACCCAAGCTGGCTGTACTCATGTCCCCAGGTACACCATCCCTCAGGCTTCCCTTACACCCCTGCAGCGTGCCTGTGCTGCACCTGCTCTGCAGCCCAGCAGAGCCCCGGAGCTCCTGCCAGCAAGCTGTTAAATTAATTTGCTGAGGTTTTAGTGTGACAGCAAGACGCACCTGCTAAAGTTGCTGTGCTTACTTCAAGGAAGTTCTTTCCTGTGCTATAGAAAGGGAAGAGAAAACAGGAAGTTCCTGTTATTCCATTTCTCAAAGAAAAATTATATTACAGCACAGCCTCAATTTCTTATTAGTTATGCTGCATCTCAGAGCGTAAATTCATGGCAGCTGCTGCAAGTAAGAATGAGGCCTTTCTTTCCCCAAAACTGTCATGTCATCAGCTACTGCTGAGTAAGAACACAGTCTCACATCTCAATTTTTTCTGTCTCTATATCCTCTGCATGTCGCAGTACTTGTGCTTGCTTATACACAGGTAGAAGGGATGCCGGGGCCTCTCCGTGTATACCCACGTACAAGTGCACACAGATGTTTATGCAACCATTAAAGAAACTTAGCCTTTTAAAGTTTATCTGTGCAGTGCTAAATCCTCCTCTGAAATGCTATGACTCAAAAGATCTGCACGGACTTGCAACTACAAGGTTTGGCCACATGTTCACTCACTGACTTAGGTCTGCTGAAGGGGCATGGAAGAAGGAAACGGGGTAAAGCTTGTCCATTGAAGCACTGGGAATCAGCCAAGCAAAGGACAGGGTATCTGGACTACTGGGTTCTTTCCTAGCTCTGATAAATCCCTGCTTTCTGGTCTCTAACTAGTGAATTAGGATATTTACTACCTAGGATTTATCATGCAGCAATGATTCTTTATCAAGGGTATTGCAACCCTAAGTTAATTCTGTGTGCTGCATAAGTACAAAAAATTTCTGTTACCAAAGAACAGGGAAAGTTAAGAGTGTCTCAAAATCCTTTCTATTTTACATAAGCTTTCTTCTCCTCTCTATAAAACAATTTAAAAAATTGCTTGGGCATAATTCCTGCACTGTGACAGTATAGAGATTAGGATAATGAAACTTATAAAAGCTAACTATTAATTGTTACCTTTGGAGTAAATTCTCACCAGATTCTGGTGTCTGTGAACAAAGAAGCAATAAGAATAATATTAAGCAAAGTGTAAACTAGACCTATATATGTTGTTCCCCTACCGTATTCCACTCCTGTTAGAGACAGTATTGTTTTCTACATACTCTTCTCCATTGTGTTGTAATCACTCACAGATTTAAGTTATTTTCCAGAATTTCCCTATTACAGTGCATTTTCATAGTCTGGTGATCCTTTCTTAGTTACTGCTTTCATTAATGATTTTTTTTACATATGGCGTAAAATAAAGTTTGACTAATTGAAATCAAATTCCATAAAATGAAATGATGTTCTAGACCAGCTTTCTCTGGATCTACTCCTACTCCTTTTCAACAAGGGACATGGCCTGAAGTCATTTAGATAATTCACATAGATGGCACTCAGCCAGAAGGGTGTCTGTTAAAAAGAAACAACATCAATAGAGGAACTTCACTGATTTCGGAGAGTTTGAAAAGGAGACAGTGACAGAGGTGTTTGCTCTAGGAAAGCAAACATTCCTTAAAAGAAGATCATTTACATGTTTTTCTATGACACCCCCACAAGCAACAAAGACACCAGCACAAAGAAGACTTGCTCTAAAGGGCCATGCATCTGATATGGGTGAAGCACCTTTGCATTCAGGACAATAAATTTTTTCAAAAGAGACAGGTACTCACAAGGAGTCCAGAAGTGCTGACTTTCTAAAGGAAAAGTATGATGTCTTGATGGATACCATCTCAAATTTGAAAGTTGTTTTGTAATAAGGGAGACTCTACCCCATTTTTCACAGTTACAGCTTCTCCAATGGCTATCAATT
The DNA here is from genome assembly GCA_014706295.1 of Lycocorax pyrrhopterus obiensis. Taxonomy (NCBI): domain Eukaryota; kingdom Metazoa; phylum Chordata; class Aves; order Passeriformes; family Paradisaeidae; genus Lycocorax; species Lycocorax pyrrhopterus. The sequence continues at coordinate 28,211,853 of JACSVZ010000004.1, forward strand.
TTTGCTCTAGAGGCATTTCTACACTTCCTCAAAGCTTGAGAATTGTAGTTAAATGCTTTTAATTGGGCCTCAAATCGATTTCAGATATCCACTTCCAACTATTAAGACAAATAAAGATCATCCAAATCTGACTATATTATTACAGGCAGGAGAACTTTACCCACTGATCTACACACCAGAAGCACATCTTTGTGATCCTTGTAGACCTCCTGCCGTCTAGGTAGGAAACCAGTCTCTACAGAAAACACTTGATGAAGTGGAAAATCTACTGCATTTCTCAATAATTTGTATTTGTTCCAGTTTGAATTTTCCCAGCATCTTCTTCCAGTTATTCAATCTGTTATGCTCATTGTTAGGAAATCTAATGCACTCTAATCAAATATCATGGTTCTCTGCAAGAGCACTGCGATCACATTTCCTCCTGCACGAAGTCAGCTGGCTATTTTTAGACTCAGGGTATACTGGAACACTGAACAGCAGGTATTTCCAGTCATTTTTTCACCAGAAGTCTTTGATGCTTGTGGAAAGATTCAAGTCCTGAACACCCTGAGACCCCAAACTGCATCATCGGCTGACTTCATCATCACAACGGAGGAAATGGGTCACGCTCAGCACATTTCCCGCTTGTACTTACTCTTTGCAAACTTCCTATTGCAGTGACTGCTTTAATGTCAGCTGGCCTTAGAGCATGAACTGCAGAAAATCAAAAGACTTCAGGTTACAAAAAACCCCAAAACAGTAACCCTAACAGAAAGTTACATTCACCAGTATATTAAAACATAACAAAGTCAGCTAAAATGGAAGAAGTCTACACTGATGGCTTTGATCGAAGGTTTTAAATTAGTCAGAAAGGATGGGAAACTCTACTCAGGTGTTTGGTAAATACTTTGGGTGTTTAGAGGCACTAATATGCTCCACTATCAAGCAAGAAAAGATCAAAAAACACTTCTGGGAATGATCAAAGTAATAGTGGCATCCCCAATTAGCAGCTGAAGAAACAAAGGTAGAAAAGTAATCATGAGCGGAACAAAAAACTAAGGAGTTTATAGAGCCTAGCTCCACTTCAGTCAATCCCATACATATGCATCCCTGCAAACATCTGATTTCTGCCCCAGCCCATTCTCAAATTATTCTCATATAATTTTGGGAGGGAAAGCCTCTGCAGAGACAGTATCAAACACAAACCTGAAGATGAAGGGGTCTCAGGGAACACCGCCTGCTCACATGAAAACTGCAATCTTCTTAGAGCCTTTGAGATAAACAAATAAATATGATTGATTGCTTAGATCTAACAAGGAAATTTGTGGAATGAGGGGTCCTATGGGCTCCATTCTCACACACTCCATTCTCCAAGATTTTACTCATGTAAACAATTTCAAAGAACGATTACACCTCTGTTAGAAATACATGGGAACACAGATCTGGACAGCTGCGTTTTCAATTAATCCTTCCAGAACATGACATTTTCTGCTCAATTTTCTTACTGATCGCCACAGAACTGTGCCTGAGAAAATGGTGAAATGTGCTGAATACATCCTGTTACATCCATTGCTGCAGTGACTGCTTAATCTGGAAGAGGTCATAAGGACAGCTACTGCAGGCATCTCTGTGTGTCAAGGGGCACCTGACTGACATAATAAAATGTTACATCTCCAATATGCAACAGGAAAGGCAGAATGGACCACTTCTGGCTCCTTAGCAACACCTGGCCAGGTGATCAGAGAAGGCAAGGATGTGAGTGATGTTATTCACTCAGCGTGAGAGACAGCTTGATACCAGCAGGAATACTGTTTAATGCCATCCTATATCCTTATGGTAGGCATAGCCCAACACTGAGTGCTTTAAAGGGGCATGAAAGGCAATCCTCACCCCCTCAGGTGCCTTGGCAAGGAGTTTCCTCATTGCAATGACCATGAGTGGCTGGCTGACCATGACCTAAAGGGGAAATCTGTATAGTGACAAGGACCACCACAGTCCACACACACTCCCTAGTGCCCAGCTGGAAGACTTTAATGGTGCAGACACTTTGCATTGTTATAAAGCAAAGAACAGTTTAATCCTGTGTTTCTAAAAGAGCAACAGAGCATCTAGGAACAAGTGCTAACCACAAAAGACCTATGAACAGGATATGCAACCTAATAACAAGCACTGCTCGGAGAAAACCTCATTTCCTGATTACATTCTGTAATGTTGCAGCTGCACTATCACATTGCCGACTCATTGGCTTTGCATTTCTTCTTTGCAGAAGCAATTTAGAGCTACAAGCTGTATTCTTTCTACTGCTTGCCTCAGAGGAAGCAATAGCCTGATAGGCAATGATAGGTATTGAAAACAGGAAAAAAAACAAAGCTGTACTCATACTTTACCTCTAGTTCCCCAAATTCTTCCAGAGCATCTGCATTACCTTAAAAACATTAAAGAAATTGTTATGCTATATTTTTTTAACCTTAGGAAAAAAAATTTCATAAGACTCAATATACCTAAAAGCACAGAATCTGGAGAGGAGGCACCTTTCTCATCTGCCTTGCTTTCCAAAGATGAGGCTCATCCCAACAACCAAACGTTTTCTTTGATTTTGCTACACTAGAATAAGCTTTTAGTTACTATAAACAGGTGACATCTGTTGAAATCACTGGAATTTATAGGAACAGGTGATGAACTTCTTGTGAATCCTCTCAAACAACCCCATTCTCCACAGGCCTTCTCTACCTGTTCTCCTCTTCAGCACATTTCATATACTGCTGTAGTCTTATTCTGTCCAAATTTAGAGTAATTTGAACATGTACAAGGTGAAACTCAGAAAGGAGCAATTCACATTAATCTACATCTTCCACAGTCAGGGAGCAGCATGACACTGTTGTGAGTTTGCTATAGTGATACAGAAACAGCTGCAATTTCTTCTCCTAGTAGAGTGTTGGCAGACAAAATAGCCTGTGGAGCCAGGAGTAAGGCCTGTAGCTGTTTCCTGTTAAGGAAGCATTATTCTCTTTCCTTGAGCGTACACCTGGATTTATACAAATAGATTTTGGTTTACTCTAAAATTTCCACAAAGCCTTGGTCAGCTGAACTTCAAAGCACACTCTCAGCTGTTCTTGCTTGCCACACCGAAGCCATCAGCATCCAGCAAGTCTTATACAGAATTAAAATAATTGTCCTTTAAGAGTCAGGAGCTATTTTTGGAATATTTAGCCCTGAGTGCTTCTGTCTTGTACACCTTTCTCTCCATGTCAATGACAGAGTACGAGCTGAGCCGGGTCAGCCCAGCAGGTGAGACATCCTTGGGTGCTGGGCAGCCAGCAGTGCTCATGCTGCAAGGAGATGTGCCTGGCACGAGCAGGGGGCACTGGGGACACGGGCACCTGTGCATACAGGTCAGTGTGGTGACACAAAGCCACCACTGCTCCCCATGACCACCTCAGCCTGTCACCTGTGCCACACTACATGACCTTATTCAATAACTGTCAGCAACCTCCATATACGGTTTTTTCCCCTACTTGGGTTTCAGCCATGAGCTACTTGCAAATTTATATTATTTTCACAGTACTTTGTAGAAGGTTGAGACAGTTTCCTGGCTGTGGTGTGACATATTTTTTAAATTCCTGCCTGTTCAATCTCTGGTTTTTGATGATGCTTTACTCAGGGCAATAACCAGAACCCCAACTCTGTTTGGGTTCCTGAAGGCACAAGCAACAAGGGACTTGTCTGCGTCACACAAATCTACTGCAGAAACTCAGTATATGAGAATTTTAACACTAATTTCAACTATATTTGAGAATAGTTCCTTAGGTTACTTTGAGAGAGAAACAGGATCCAATCCCAGTTTCCAGGATTCAGGGAGTTGGAGGAACAGTTTTAATGTGTCAGACTGAAAGTCTACCTAGTCTGGGATTTTGCCTCTGACAATATCCAAATGCAGATGCTTAGGCAAAGAACAAGGAAAATAAAGTTATACTTCCATGTTCTACCCCCCCCCAACTATCTGTACTATTGTGCTTCCTGAGCAATCAATTACTTAATGTTGAAGAACTCCCTGACATCTTTCTTTCAGGGATTTGCCTACTTGTTTTTCTAATACTTTCACACTTATGGCTCCCCCCAAATCCTGTGGCAAAAGGGGCTTCATCATTTAACTGCATGTTGAAAACAAGTACTCCTCATTCATTCATGACCTGATTGTTTCCTTCTTGCTCTTGTAAAGAGTAGTCATTCCCTTTTTTCTGCAAAATTTGCCATTTTGCACGTGCCTGTTTGTCTTTATCAGATACCTATCCCTGCTTTTTCCAGGCTGAAGAGTCAGTTTCTTTGATCTGATGTTGAAGTTGTTCCGTAAGTCTGACCACTCTCCCCCTCTATCCTCCTCCTAGATTTTACCACATCTTTTTTGAGAAGAAAAATCCAGATGACTGTCAAGATGCAGGTGAACTGTGACCCTGTACACAGCAGCAGCAATGTGGTTCTTAGCTGTTCTCTCGCTAACTCCTGAATTAATTTCTCTCTGACTATGACTAGCACTGATGTCTTCAGACAGTTGTGTTCTGAGGTCAAGCAGTATCTATTTAGAGCTCACCTACACATAGATAAGAGTCATATATAAGGGGAAAACTTAGTCTAAGTTTTCATTCTGAACATCCTGAACAGTTTTGCACCAGCAAGTTAGAATTCACCTTTTATCCAGGCCACTTCTGAACATGTGCAGAGCCCACATCCCAACACAGATCAATATGAGCATCACAGTTAATGAAATGGACATGTTCGTATTTCTGCTTGGCTCACTCCCTTGGGTGGATATCACCTAATCCTAGCAGTTCTTTTATATTTGTCAGCAGTTTGTTCAAGGATTTGGTCGCTACTCCTCTTGTCCCCTGTGCTGAAAGGCTTGGAGTGCAAGGCCTTTTTTTAAGCTGTTATGCAAGGACACCAAAGAAAAAAAGAATTTGTCAGGCTTCAGCCTTCTTTTATACATCAGTCAGTCCTACAGACTCCATGTTTCAGAAGAACTTGAAAAAGGATGTATTGGTTTTCATTCCTTCAAGAATGATTCATTGTTTCTCTTCAGATTAATTTTTGGCTCGGCTGATTAAATTTTAACCTCTTCAGTTTTCTTAGTTTGTTTTAGATTTACACTTTCCATAGGATGACTTTTTAAACTCCTGCTACTCCCAGTATTATAGTTACTCCCTTACTCTACCATGGAATAATTCCAACTTGTGTTTTCAATTTTCTTGACATAAAAAAAAAGGAATTATGTTTCAGACAATTTTCCCAAAATTTGGGAGAAAGATTCTAACTCCTTCCTCCCTTGCTCTTATCGCTAATCTGTTTCAACAAACAATTCTTATAGGCTGCTATCAATCAACATCTTTTTTCCTGGATAAAGTTTTCAGAGGAACCGCAGCCACCATGCATATTTTTCCCTAAATTAAAAAGATCAGGTGTGATAATTTCTTCTGATTACTTTAGGAACCAAAACTTCCTAACAGTTTATTATTTATCAGAGCACCTTATAACCCTCTGAAGGCACTGATCATCAAAGCCTTCTGCTAAGGTAAGGCACTATTACTAGTTATCATTATTTTCTTAGAGGCAGAGAGCTGAAGCACAGAGACAATAAAGCCAAAACAAACACAGCATTTTCAGTCTCGAGCACCTACAAAACTGTCATTGGCACCAAACGTGGACTTCAGAGACCCAGTATAGGGAACAAGGGCTCCAGCCTACCCTGAATATTACAGAAATCTGAACAATGCCTTGAATGCCAGGATGATGATTAACCGTTCACATAATCTTCTATCACTGAAAAGAAGATGATCACAGTTATGAATTCAGAGAAAACCTCTGTTCCTTGCTTGAATTTCTGCACCATTTTGGCACAGATCTCACTGCTAGTCTAATTGTTTGGTGATGTTTGTCTCATCAGAAAGCTTTAGTGCCTAAGACACAGTCTATCCCCAGAACAGTGCAAACCAATGCATACATCTTTATCAAAAAATGATCAAACATACCCAAAACTGCATTTAAGATCACAGTTTTACTCACAGATTTTCTCCATCCTGCTTCTAAAACTCCTGCTACACACCCACCTTGCAACAACTAAAAATAGAGGTTCCCAAATACCGTGCAATGCAACTTTTCAAAGGGCCTTTCAAAACTTACCTTCTGAGGAGAGCAACCAAAGGAACAGCACACCTAACAATAGCTTCATGGTAACCACCTCTATGAACTGATAATCCTGGAGTGCTGTGTGTTAGATGTTAAGGCTGAGAAGAAAGAAATTCTCTTCCTTTTCCTCCTTTATATCTTAAAAGTTGATAACTCAGCAGCTATAAAACTTATTTGCTTCTACCTTTGGAAAGCAAAGCGACGATGATATCTCATTTCATTGCCCATCCAAGGGTCAAAGAAGGGGCACAGCTTCTCTCACTTGTTCAGAGAGAGCTGGCCATTTTTCAGGGGAGTTCTCAGCAAATCTAAGGACCAAGATCACATGAGTCAGCTTCCAGCAGGGTCAAGGCTCTTCCAGGCAATACATAACACATTAGTTTGGCATTAGCCTAGTTCTGCCAGGCAGGGAAGGAGCCTCTGCTCCTGAGGCAACAAGGTCAACTGAACCCTATGTAGCAGCCCACACCCACCCAAAGAGGAAGGTTGTGCTCTTCCTTTTGTCTCCTTCCCTACCTGCCTCCTTCCTTGCCTTCAACCAGACTCATGCTGTGCCTGTTTCTCTTCCACTAGTTCCTCTTCTGGCGGATTTTCCTTCACTGGGTTATGCCTCACCAGTATTTGCCAAGACAGAGCAGTGTCAGACAAGCAGGATCGCTAACTCTGCCCTCACACTGCCCAGGTCTCCTCGCTATGACACTCTTACAGTAGCATGGTCACTTCTGCAGAGTCAAAGAGCGTGCAGAAATGCCAGCTAGACCGTGATACAACACTCCCCAGTGAGACCACCATTATGCCTCAATTACAGTGTCGGGGTCAAACCTCTGAAGAGCAGCCTTGCTGTTTTGTTGTCACAAAACAACAGAGTGACCTTTGGCCTCTTCCGAGCTCACTGACTCCCAGAGAGAGCTCCTACATGAATAATGGGAGTCTGCTCAAATAAATAGCTTTAAATGCTTAAATAAGCCACTAACACACCCAACTCAGGCAGTCTAAACCATCCTTCAAAGAGGTTTTTGTTTATTTTGCCTTTCTGTTGTTTCATGACAGAAATTTGACATTTTTTGAAGGAACATGTTGGAGGTAGATCCTCTGCTCATTTCACTTTTCAAAAACCAGGAATGCTGTATTAATTCTGAACATGAACAGCTCAGAGCAACCTGCAAGGAGGAATGTACATAGACAGGGGAAAGAATTCCTCCACCCCCTGAGTCTCCACTATCAACTCAGCGAAAACATACCAGCACAAGGAGCTTCTCACCTCAGACACAGCTGCACGTTCAAGCCTGAGAGGGATGAGCTCATTCTGCTTGGGCGTTTCACACCTGAAACACAGTTTGACACCCAAACTCCTTTGACCAGTAAGGTAACAAAAAGTTAAAGACTTACTCACTGTCAGGGCACAGCCCCACACCAGCAAGCCCTGCTGGGGCTGAGCTGCAGTGGAACTCCCAAGCACGTGGTCAGAATGAGGGAGGTTCAGGTGAGGCTCACGTCTCAGTCAAGGTGGCACTGCACAGTCTCAGTACAGATGGGAGTTACCTTTGGTGGGTCTCGTCATTACATACAAGGGTTTGTGGCTGCTTCACTCCTCAAGGGAAAGCTCTCACTATTGAAAGTCTGAGAAACAGACTTCTTGAAGAGCTGGAAGTGTTTAAAATCCCAGAAAGTCTCTTCCTCATCGTACACCAAGCAAAACACGAAAAGGAATGTAGCATTAATTCATTCATTTGCCATAAACCACAGATCCAAGAGTAAGTTTAGCCTTTAAACACTGTGACATGCTCCAGAAGCAAAACATTGTTAACTTCAAGGCTTGTAAGTTTCTTGTAAACACTCCTTCCCACCACTGAAGCATTAAAATAGCTCCGAGACTGAATAGCAAATAACAAGTGGCAGCAAAGATCAAAAAAGTTTGCAAAAGGGAGAAGAGAGCATTTTCTATTAGACGTAGAAGGTGTCAGAGACAAATTAAAACTTTCGCATTACTGCAAGGGCAAAGCTAGATGCAGCTACAGAAGGCAAGGAGAGTTCCAGACCATAAACCAACCCTCAGCTGACGGTATTTAGGAATACCCTAGGGAACTGCAGCGATGTAGCTGATTACCTAATGATCAACACAGAACATCTTGTGTCTTCTCTAAAGTGCCTGCTGCTGCTCAGGTGGGACAAGGAGCGAGCTGGACCTGGTAGTTAATCCTGCCTGAATCGTGTGACTTGTCTTCTCTTTTGCCCTGGATGGAGAGGGCTCTTAACACAACTGGCACAGAAGAGCATTACGTGAGGGTTGGTGGTGAAGAGCAGAAGTTTTGTGCCTTGGCATGTTCTCGAGCAGAGGACCTGTTTCACAGGTCTACACCCAACAGTGCAAAATACCACAAAAACAAAAGTCAAGGCCCAGTTACAGTTTTAAAGTAAGCAACACCCAAACAGATACTCAAATACAGGTGCTAAAGCATATTAGCCAAACACTTTGGTTCATTGCTACATCTTTGGGTGGCTCATAATATACCTAAAGCTTCACCTTTCATACCTGGTGAGGGACCTATAGCTGGGAAAGCCATGGGATTTTTTTTTTTAGCTTGACTTTAAGTTTTTCCTTATCTCCTCTGTTAAACAGAGCTTTTTCCTGCATTTCTTTTACTCATACAGAATACCAAAACCCAAAAACTCTTTTAACCTATCTAGGTCCTCACCTACAGGACTGCTGTTTTAAAATACAAATAATGAAGGTATGGCTGCATATTAAAAGAAAAAAAAAAGCCAAACAACAAAACCAAACAGACAAAAAACTCCATAGCACTCAATCATTCATAATTAAACCCAAGATGTTTGTCACAGCAAGCACAACCTTGTACTGAGTAACTCAGGGAGGTAGCCAACTCAATTGCTAATAAGCAGAGGCCATATATCAGTGGATAATGTAATTGCATCCACAAAACTATCACATTGCACTGGCATAGCAGAGGACTTCTTGTGGAAATACAAAGCAGACTGAGTTTCCATTTCATCTGAAGACAGAGCCTGTCTGTGACCTGTCACTGCTTCAGCTAATCCTACTGCCTTGACAAGGCATCAGATCTTGAATTTTGTATTTAGGAAGCATATTCCTGAATTGTTCCATCTATGAGGCACCCATCTGTGATGGGTAGAACATGACAGTGCTACAAAAACGTCAGGAATAAATCATATACAACAGCAAGACTTTCCATGTGTCCTTGTGATGTTGTGCCGTTGCCTCCTCTTGCTGTGATTCACACTGCTGGTAAATTTAGTGCATAGTCTGGACCTAGACAGAAGATCTTCCTCCACAGGGGAGTTCAGACATGCAGTAGAGGGTGAGGAGATCAAGTGAGGCCAAGGGCAGCCAGGGACATGAATCACCAGCCAGCAATTCTGCGGCAGCAGACGGGAGAGCTGCACAGCTTGAAGGAGGCTGCTACCACCTGCTGGAGGGAGTGCAAATCCTCCAAGGAAAAGAAGAACACAAACGTTAATGTGGAGCTGCAAAGCACCGGTCTGCCTATGGTCAGGTTACTGAAAGTGGGCAAAAGGCCTTGTAATGCTTGGTGCAGTCCTTCAAAAAGCCCAGGCTTTTGGAGTTTCAGGCAAGGAGGATATAAATCGTTTCTAAAATGGCTTTAAGAAAGAAACATTGGTAAAAACAAATGCAAACACAAGGCCTCAAACACACTTCCCTAAATTTTTCTAAGCTCAGCACATGGTTGGACTCTTGACTTTTATAGTTAGATCTGCATAGCTGCTATAGAGACCTAAGATGTGGCAGTCAGCACACAAATAAGCAAGGTGACCACCGCAATTATAGCCATGTTTTGGATGAGCTATGAAGCAGTGCTCTCCTGCAAGCACCTACCACTAGCTGAAGGCAACAACGTAACAACAAAAACTCCAATCCAACGTTAATAAGTGAATGAAACTCGAAATTTCTTCCTTGTGCCTGAAGTAGGGCACAACCTCCCACACAGATTGTTTGATTGCTTGCTGAGGGCACAAGCCCTTTAGCCACTCATCTGTGGCTGGCACCAAAGCGCAGCATAAAGTCCATCTCCACAGACTGCTCAGTGCTGCTGAGAGGCTGGTGGTGCCCAGCCTGCCTTTGCAGCTTGTGTGTCTGCCACAGGTCCCTCATTCCCCCCGCCTGTCACAAAAACACGGTGTGCCCTTTGCAGCAAAAGCTGGAACTGCTCCTCACTGCCTATTCTAGCAGCCTCTGGGCCTTGGATGCAGGCAAGCTGCAGATCATGCCATAGGTTGAAATCCTCCTGGCTCCTTGGGGGCAGGAGCCCCTGAAGCCTGATGATAGCTGCAAGGCTGCTGAGAACTCTGAACAGCTGGAGAACAGCAGAAGCCAAGATTTAAAGACCCTCTGCTAAAGACTGTTTTTACTGATTTTTCTGTATTGTGAGGATTTGTTTGAGTCTGTAAGCGGCAAGAAGCTGAGGACCAGATACTTCCTGTGGCCTCCTCAGTTGGCCCCTTGGTTATCAAATCAGGAGATAAAGCTCATTTCTGGGGAGCCCTGTTTACAGCCACAGACTCGAGAGAGTTCACCAGCGCTACCACAGCCTAGAGAAAGCAGTGCTGGCAGGAAGGCAGATAGAAGAGGGAAGCAGTCTGCCTGCCTCTGATAGACAGTGATGGCATTTGACAGCAGGAACCAGAAAATGTGTGCTCCCTTCCCGTGTCTCTGCGTGGGTTCATTGATGCTCACACGCAAAGTACCTAATTCTCAAAACCTACACGGAAATCAGGCACCTAAATAAACACCACTGTAAATTGAAGAACAAGTCTCAAAGCACTGTGGTTCTCTGTAAAATGAAAACATGAGTATTCCCTTTCTCCTATTCTTTTCCATTAAGCTATAAAATTCCCAAAGCAGTGCCAGCTTTTGGCTGTTTGTATTCATGCCACAAAGGGGCTCTGTTTTCAACCAGTGCTGTAATTGCGGCAGCCAGTGTGGGAAGCTCCTGGCTCTCCTGTGCTCTCCCCACATGAAGGTGCAATATACAGACTCTGTGGGGTCAGCTTGTCCAGGTACCATGGTGTCCCAGACTTGCTAGTCCATCTGTGCACACTCCAGAAATCCTCTGTTTACCTGACTCCCCCGCAGAAGTTCATTTCTCAGCCTGTCTTTACATGTCAAAAAATGTATTCCTTTGACCTCAATGAGCCAGCGCCAGATGTGCTGTATTCCTTTTGCATCATTAATACTTGTGCTGCTCTTGAAAAAGAGAAGACTATCAAGTGATAGCATAGTGACTGAGATGGGGAGAGGAGGTAAGGCTGCTTTTCCTCATAAGGGATGAGACTGACTTTTCTGTCTGTATTTGCACCAAACTCTTAGAGACCTTTGCACTCCACAGCCCTTGAGGTTGCTCAGTTTCCATCCATTACCTCCAGGTAATGGAGCCAGGAATGTATGGCTTGGCGTGCTCCCTTCACATACTTCACACAACACAAATTGTGGCAAACACGTCCTCCCATCGCAGTGTTCACCATCTACGCAATGCCCTGATCTGCTCTCACCTGTTTTGTGGCTAAAAGAGCTGGGCTGTCCAGGTGCTCTGTGTCTTCTTGCTCACCAGTTCTTTCACCCGATGAGTGGAGCTGCACTGAGGCAAGCCTGAGGGTAACAGATCCAGTGCTTAGAGAAGTGGGTTGAAAGGCCTTTGGACACAGACACACTTATTTTACTAAGGGACCAAGCAGCTGGAGCCTTCTGTAACTGTGAAGAGCTGCTTATAGAAACTAAATTTCCTTTCGCGAGGCAAAGAAATCGTAGGAGAACAACAAGCAAACACCATCAAGTCAATCTTAAACCCAAAGTCACACACAGCTCAGCACTCCAGAAAGGGAAACAGGTAAACAGGCATAAAATAAATAGGAGGGGTGAGCATACAGAAACTACGGAAGCCAGACTGGACTAGAAATATTTACAGTGCAGGGCAGAAAGGAGTATCAGTGCTCTGGCAGGAGCACATGGCCCCTTGGCCTCAGCGACAAACTGCGTGCGGAGGGTCACGCCTGCTTTAGGCAGCTGTAACTCTCGCAGTTGCCACCAGAGGACACCAAATTCCCACATTTTCACTCCTGAACACAACGAGTATCCTGACCCTTCGGCTGAGAGTGGGGGAAAAAATGTCATGGCCGTGGAGCTGTACCTCCAGTCCTTAGGAGGAGCAGTCCAGGCCAGGGGGTTCTTGATGTGACCGGTGTTTGCCCGGGTGTACCATCACACAACAGCAGCTCCGTCTCCTCCCTCCCAGTCAGAAGCCAATTCCAAGCTTGTGTATTTTCAGTGACTGCATGCTTTGAACACCAGTAATAATACAGAAAATAACAGTGATTCAAACCAACGCTAGATGATCGGAGACCAAAAGCCACTGCCAGCTGAACAGATGCTCTTATCCCATATTTCCATTGAAAGAGCCTTCCAAAATTCACAGTTCTGCCAGGCTTCATCCTGACATTTCAGCAGAATATTGCAAGAATGCCATCAAGTGCTAGAGGCCTTTGTTTTTAAGATGGAAAGGCTGGGCTCTGGAACCAGCTACAGGTGCAGGCATGGGCCTGTCCATAGGATTTTCTGAACAATTAATCTGCACGTTATTATTTCAAGTGATCTCAATAAATTGCAAAAGCTGCTCAGAATCAACTGGATAAAATTCAATAAAAACACAGCAAAGTACTATGATCGGGAAGGAGAAATTAAGTGCACAAATGGATGACTTGGAATAATTGGTTAAGCAGCAGTACTACACAAAAGGGTCTGGAGGAATTACAGTGGATCATATAATGAGTCAACAGTACACTGCAGTTGCAACAAAAACATTTCTTTTGGGATATATTAATGGAGTGTCATAAGTATGCCACAGAAAGCCATTATTCTGCTTTACTCCAAAACAGTGCTCACTAATGCTAAGCTTTGTGCCAAATCCGGGGCACTAGCAGTTTCAGAAAGATGGAGTTAGAGCAGACCAGCCAGCCCAACAGGAAGCTTAAGAACCCCTAGGGAAAGCTCATGGACTTTTTGGGATGGACTAGAGGAGGTTTTTCTGGGAGAGAAACAAAAGAGTGAGGATGGCTGCTCTGATCGCAGGGGGCTGTTATAGCCAGCAGCAATTACCATGCATCTGTTTTCCCTGGCGGCTCAGAAGAAAGACAGGCAGAGGGGTCCCAGATCGGTGTGGAACAAAGGCAGACACCAAACCCAGGACTAGTTTGGGTTTCATCTCAACAGGCATCTCTGTTTTTCTTACATAAGAGGGAAGGTATGCAGGTGGGGGATGGGAGGGGTCACGAGTTTTGATGTGACTGTCAGTGACAACCTGGAAACTTGCTTTCAGGTGAGGAATGGTCCTTTTAACACAACAAAGCGGCACACCCAGGAGTGCATACACAGACCACACCTACTGGAGCCAGCTTCCACAGGGTTGTTTGTACAGCAAGCAAAGGAGAAAATAAAGATTGGAGATGGAGCTTGCTTTTTGCCCACTCCTCCCCCAGGTCGACCTGTCCCTATGAATAGCATAGCAAGGCTGTTCACATATTACTGCTTCCGCGGCTCCTGGGGACCTTCAAGGTCCTGCTAATAGTACTGCTGTAAGATTTCCACCCCTTAGACCTGGTTTCCACCAAGCACCTAAATACATTTGGGCATGTCCCCATTCAGCAAAGGCCTTAAGCTTATGCCGACATTTAAGCACAAGCTTCAGAGTGTGTGTTCCATGACTTCTGCAAGCAAGGCCTTTACCTCAAAAAACATAGATAAAACAACTTTTCATTTAGCTAAGCTCAAACACTTCCCTCAAACTCCTTGAATCTACCTCCTCTCTGACACTGAAAGAGATGCCTTGCATAAGAAAACTCCCTTGCTTCCTCTCTGCTGTAATTCATTGGCTCTTCCCTGCTCCAGGGCATGTACCTCTAGGGACAGATGAAATCTATTCCTGTTTGTTACTATGCAGAGCTAGATCTCAACAGCAGTGATAAAGGCCCTTGCACATCCTAGCTTGCTTTCTGATACTTCCCTTTTCTCTGGAATTCATACTCCTCACCCGCCCTTGCTCCCTTCCCCCTTCTCTGTTTGCTCATACTTCTGGAAAGATGACTGAAGGCTAACCAATGAGTAAGACACTGCTGCACGTCATCGCCTGTCTGCTGCAAGAAGGGGTGAATAAGTTCGTTTGTCCACAGGTTAAAGTGAGGTTGCCATCCTAACAAGGAGCATGTAATTGGGAGAGACCAGGCAGTGGGAAACCTGCCCTCTCTTCTCTCTCGTCTGGAGCTTTTAATTTCTCTTGTTTTCTTCATTGCGTACAGCACTTTATGCCTGCACAGCATCTTTAAAGTGAGGATCTCAAAGGGCTTCACAGACCTTAATTAAACCTCATAAATCCGTAATTGATAGATGAAAATTCTGAGTCACAAAAAGGTGAAGTGATGTGCTCATGGTGAAAGAGTGAGTCAGTTGCAGAGCTTGGAGCAGGGCTATGGCGATCCCAATCCAGTACTCAGCATCCTCCTCCCCTGCCAGACTTCACAGAAGACTTGGAGAGTGAGTTCAACAGCTGCCTGATGCTGCTCCCAGTGGCCATTCAGCCACTGGTGGGGAACAACCATCAATGGCATTTGGTGCTGCGTTACCAGACCGGCTAAGGGTGGAGGCTGGGTTGCAAGGAGTACTGCGTCATCTGGGAACAGCCCCAACCACCCCACTCCCCACTGACTGTGACCCCGAAGCCAGCCTGGAGCCCGGAACTCAATTAATGGCTATTACCAAATCCCGAGGGTGCAATCACAGGACGAGACCAGACCCTTCACCCTCCCCATATGGTGGCCTGGCAGGGGAAGGGCCTTCACGCCCTGATCCATGCCTGTAGGAGCAATGCTATTATCCCTACCATGGACCCACAGGGACACAGTGCAGTCTGCACCCAGCGACCCGGACAGGCACCCAGCCAGCTCCTGGCTGTCAGCTGGCCTCAGGCACGTTCCTTCTTTTTTCCTGTTTCCCTCCCAAGCCTGTGTTTTCACATCCATAGCATGCAGGCTCGGCAGGGCCGGGACCCTCCCAGCTGGGCGTTTGCATGGAGTGGCCCGGTCCGAGTCTGGCTGGGCTGGCAGGACAGCACAGCCCTGCCTGCCCATCCTTCCTTGGTGCCGGGGAACCGGTCCCTCTTGGTGGACATCGTCCCAGTCTGCTTTCCAATTATAGCATTGCAGGGCTGTGACTGCGTTTAATTGTCTGCGTTTTATAAACACTAAATGGCCTTGGCTGACGCCCGAGTTAATGATCCCCTGCAGAAGCGACTTTGGCCGGCCGGCTCCCAGCTGGGCCCTCACCACGCCCACCAGAAAGGGTCAATTAAAAAAAGATGGGAGAGGATAAAAACACAGAAACACAACTTAAAAGACTATGATGCACCTGAGGAAATGACACATCCCCCCCTCCTGTCTGCCACCGAGCTGTGATGCTGCTGCTGAGTTGGGCTTTCCTGAAGGCACCAAACAGGAAAGCTCTGCTCCTCAAACCCACCTGCCTGCCATGGCCAGCGCCAGCTGCCCACACCTGAGCACCCTTTCTCAACCATCCCAGTGACTGCCTGGATCAGGGTCCGAGAACAGCAGAAGACCTGTAGCAGGACAAACAGATCAGTTCACCTACCATGTCAAACCTACACATCTTTCCTCCAGGTTTTCCCCTTGCTTAATATTAGCAAAGGGAAAAAACCCAACACAACTCACCTCAAAAATGCAAACAGAATGAAAACCCCCAGAGTAAATAGCCAAGGCTTTTATGTTAATGCAAGAGTCATTGACAGCATCAAAACAAAGGGAAAATCTCTGAGTCAAATTTGCAAATGATGTAAATAAGTCTATGGAGTTTCAGTGAAGGGCACAGACTGTCCTACAGTATGGATACAGGTATATGTGCTGCCCTCATCCCCCTCTGCTACCGCATCCCAACTCAATGGCACAAGGGACACTGGAAGGGGAACAGATTACACTTTAGTAGGATTTGTACATATCACCGCTAAAGCTCAGGATTTCTATTTTAAAAAGAAAGAAAGAAAAAAAAAACCTATGAAAAACCCAAACAGGGCGAGTGCACAGCTGCAAGGCGGCCTGGGTAATTGTGCAATGCTGGGAACTCTTAGGTAGTTAATAATTATACTCAACCTTCGGTCTAGTTCCTAACAACACCCCTAGGCGTGTCGCTCTTACAGAATAAGGGCACACGCCCTGCTGTGTCTCCTTGCTTAACAGGAACACAAAGTACAGTAGTAGGAGGTGTTTCCTTGAACTCTGAACAATTGGACATTTAAGGATTAATTACTGTTAAGGAGCTTTGGACTGGCAAACACACTAACTCAGCTCTTGGCTGCGTCTCCCAGCCAAGTTCTCTCAGTCATCCTAATTAGACATTCTGATACCATCTTTAATTATATGATCTCACATGCTATTTTTTTTTCTTCTTCTTCTTTTTTTCTTCTTCTTACACTGAACCCCTGTCTCCTGCAGCACGCCGAGAGGGCAGAGCACGGAGGGGTGAATTGGCGGTGAGGGAGGCGCCGGGCTGGGAGTCGCTCCCCTCCAATTCTCTTGGTGCAGCAGCAAGACCGTACATACACTGCTGGGACCCGAGGCGACTGGGACCCGAGCTCCCCACACTGCTGAAAACACCCCAGGTCTTTCACAAGAGGGAGGAAAGCACTGAGCCTGCCACAGCTCCCTCACTGCTGTGGGCAAGACGGGACATATACTGTATTTGTCAGTATTGACTGCAGCCTGGCTGGAATAATCCTGCGCCGAGCGATATCCCGCGCCAGCCGCAGCGAGTGCGTGTGCGTGCGCATGTATACACACACATTTGCTCTCCTGTACACACCTTGGTCTTGTTGAAACAACAGGAGGAGCATAGTGCGTGTTATTAATGTTTTTCACCTTTGTAAACATTGCACTGCTGGGGCGCTGCTCCTGCGCCCCAACGTGCAGCACCCAGTGGTGCCGTGGGCCTGCCCTCCCTTCCCCCTTGACCCAGGGCCTGCCAAAAGCTGCTGAGGCTGCTTCACATTCAAGCTGATCCTGTTGGACTGCAACGTCCTTCCTAGGAAGGGATCCGGCTACATCCGAGAGCCAGTAACCGACCTCACTTTTTTTTCTGTGTGCTGTCATCGGCTGCCCATCCTCCAGCAGCCCCCCCTTCCCCCAGATGCAAGGAGGGAAGTTTTGGGCTGCGTGCTTTCAACTGAAACGCTGCTCTGCTGAGCTGGAAACTCGGTATACCCTGAGGTCAGCCGAGGTTCACTAAGCTGGGGAACTCCTTAAATGGTATAGTCTGAAAAGCCGTCGCCCTTTGTTTTCGCAAGCAGCACAGGGAGACATGGGCAAGTTCTCACTGGGGCCCTTTCCTAAATGCTGGACTCGCAGCCTTGTGTGAACGTGGGGGCAAAGAGGCAGCTGCAGCTGCTCCCTGCTTTTCCCAGCGCCAGCCTGCTCCCTGGAAATGGCTCCAAGATCCACCCCTGCCTCTGCCTGCCAGAAGAACTGGCTGGCCTCAGCCGGGAGGGTGCGCAGGTCCCGTGCTCGCCCCATGCTCCCGGGGCTGGTGAGCCTGGCACGCATCCTGGCGGGGTCTCTGCCCTGCCCGTCCTGCTCTAGGGTCTGCGCTAGCCTGTGGGCGTAAGCAACCGCTGAACACTTCATCACACCTTTCCAAAATCGGCGGGAGGAAAGGAAGCCCTGACTGTCCCACAGGCAGGCAGCAGTACCCCACACCGGGAGGAGCCCTCTCCTCCCAGCTCCTAGGCGTTCCTTGCTGATTCAGAGTCAACATAATGGGGCTGAGATGGCGCCATTGATCCTGCTGGGCAGGCGGAGCCGCTATATGGTAGGGATTAGTAATGACTTTCTTCCCCATGGCACCGGGTCACAGGATTTAGCCCTTTGTACAGCCCCACTGTGGAAACAGTCTGCCTCCCTCCCTGCCACCAGAAACGTGCCTAGGGAGCTGCCACTGGTCCTGGGGAACACAGAAACGGCAACAGCCGCACAAAAAAATTCAGAGTTGGAGCCATGTGACGAAAGAAAAACAGAATCGGAACCAGGCAGTCACCAGGGGTGGAGGATAGACCTACCCTACTAAGGCAGCCAACCGTACTGTCAGGAGGTCCTTCCTTCAGTCCTCTAGGACAGGCAGCCCTATGCAGTCAGGGACCTCCTCCAGCCAGGTACATCTTGGAGGACCCCAAGTTTCCAAGACCGTCACTATACAGCTCCTGCTCTGTGCCACCACAACCTTGCTCCTTGTAGCTGCCTGGGAACAGCCTGGCCACAGGCAACTACAGCTCCAGCAAACCCCTCACCTCCCCCAGGACAAGAGCAGGGGGAGGAAGATCATCACTCCGGGATAAGCATCCATCCCAGCTGCAGGTGCTGACAGAAGAGGACACACAAGGTCAAAGGAAGCACCTGAAGCTGATGTTTTGAAGGCATCACTCTCCTTTCCTATTCCCTCCCTTTTACCACAGGCAGTGTCACAGGCAGATCTTCATTTCCTCAGCTGCCAGAAGCGGAGAATGTAATTAGATACCAGTATGGCCTCAGAACGCTGCTCAGAGCAGAGATTTAATCACGGTCCTTGTGGCTCACAAACACATTGTTCAGTCAGAGGCTACAAAAGGCAGCCAGCGTCTCCCATCACCCCCATGACCTGGAGCAGCCAGGGAGGAGTGAAGGGTTGCAGCCTTCCAGGTCAGCATCACCTAGAACAAAGGCTGTGGCAACCGATTCCTGAGGCAGGAGGCTGTGGTGCTGCTCACTGCTGGCCCTGGTGGCCTGCTCCAAGCTCTGGCTTTGAGAGGTCAGAGCAGGGCTGTGCCTCGCTAGACCACAGGGCAATCTTAGATGTGGAGGGCTCGTGAGCTCACCTTTCCCCTAGATTATTCATGGGCCTCTGGCATGTGGGACTTTGAAGCCCACAGGCTGCTGTCTGTTGCTCTACCCTCATTAACATGAAACAAACAGTTTCAAAACTAAATCAAGTACATTTCAGAGTGGAAATATGATGTAAGCAACTCAAACAGGAATTAGTGAACTAGAGCATCCAGTGCTTGAGTAGCTTGAGCTACCCAAAGGAAAAGAACTGACCTATTTCCACCCTTTGCCCAAACCCAGCATCTCCTGCTGCGGCCGTTCACATCAGTAATCACCAGCAGGAGCATGTGTCATCATTAGGAGCCGCTGATGAATTTGCCTGAGTCTGGGAGCCCAACCAGGGTTACAGAAAGGGGGTGGGGGGCCAGAGGGAGCTCTTTGCTCAATTAATGGACTGTGCCTGACTGGTGTGCTCACCTAGGATCATCAGCTGTAGATCCTTATTTACTTTTCCAGGGAACTTGAAAAACAACTTTGGTCTGAGAGAGGAAAAACAGTAGGAGAGCCTGCAAAAGGCAAATAGGCAGCAGTTCCTGGCACTGCCTGTGGACTTGCAGAGTTGTACAGTCATTTGTGGGATGCAGGATCTAGATCACAGCCATGTAAGGCCTGTCTCCCTCTCTTCCCCCATGCTAGTCTGTGGAATGGAGCATGCAAAATTAAAAAGGAAATCTGAGACTCACACTGCAGCAAGCTGAACAGTTTACATTCTTGTCTGCCATGATAGCTTCCTCTCAGCTTAGTCCTTATCTGTTTGACCTTGCATAGCCAGCACCAAAAAGCTGATATTTAGTACAGAGGAATTCTGGGGTTCAAATGAGATAGCACTACAAGGGGGAAAGAAACATGCTCGCAATATGTTCCTTCAGGACTATGTGGAATGAAAAGCAGAAGCACAGAATGTTTGAGGTTGGAAGACATCACAGGAGAGTGTCTAGTCCACCCTTTTGCTCAAGCAGGGTCAGTTAGAGCAGATTGCTGAGAGCCATGTCCAGTCTAGTTTTGAATGTCTCCAAGGATGGAGACTCCACGAACTTTCCTGGTCAACCTATGCCAGTGTTTGACCACTTTCACAGTGAAAAAGTTACTTTCATGTCCTCTGTTACAAATTGTGACCATGGCCTCTCATCCTGTCACTTGGTACTATTGGGAAGAATATGATTGCACCTCCTTCGATCCCTACCCCCATCAGGTATTTACACACTTTGGTAAGATCCTCCCTGAGCCTTCTTTTCTCACAGCCAAACATTCCTAGCTGTCTTGGCCTCTCCTCCCAGCCTTGTCATGTCTTCAAGGAAAATCTTCCTGAGGTGTACTGGATCTCACTACACTGGAACACGCATGAAAAACTTGCATTTAAACCTCAGCCCTATGAGAGGGTGCCAGCAACTTCTACCCATCTGATAATCCATCTGCACTGTTCATTGTCCTGACACTGGCCAGGCACTGCTGAATGGGGGCCTCACTAGTGCTGTGTGAGACTGAGCAGAAAACACTTGTTATGAAATTGCAGGACACACAGACATCAGCAGAGTAGGACCGTATCATGGAGGGTTTTTTTCTTTTAATGCATCGTTTTTTCCACTTTGGGGTATCTGATGCAATAACCATGTCACCGTTTTTCTCTGTCACATCCTTCCCACGTGGCAGTGGAAACATCACTTCAAACCAGTATTCTGGATGCTCTCCTTTCCCTCACTCCCACTCCAGCTCTGCTTGCCATTAAGCTGTCTTCAGATTTAACACATGCTTATTATTTCCAGTGGCTGCAGAATTTCTGCAGTGTTCCTGTAGCTGCTCCTGCAGGTTCTAGATAAAATTTTTAAAGTGAAAAAAAAAAAGAAATTCACTAAAAGCCTTCATTTGACAACTTGACATCCTCTGGCATGATATATTCAGGCAACTCCTCTAGGCTTTCTGTTGCCACAAAAGCTCTGTTCCAGGTGGGGTCTCCAGTCCATGTAAGAAGACCAGGCTACCCACACATGCTGCTTGGAGAGAGGAGCCAGTGCTTTGGTCAATAAGAAATGTGACCACTAGGAAAAGTCCAGAGATGAGTCTCACATTCTGGGGAGAGGCAAAAGACAATGGAGAGCCTCTTTTAATTCTTGTACACACTAAAGACATTGTTGGGATGTATGCTGATCGTGATGGAAGAGTTTTTGGTGCAGATGTCCCTCACAACCTTTCCTGCAAAGGGAATGGGTGATCTCTCTTCCAGTACAACTGTGCCTACCCTGTGGTAAGATACAGATCACTCCCTCTCACCACAGGGTTATGGCGTTGCAGGGTAGAGGGAGGATGAGCCTGTTTCAGAAGGAGGGGAAATTCCCTTTGTAAAGTGATCTAAACCAAGACGAGGATGTTGGGAAAACATAATTTCCATGTCAATGTGGTAGAATTTGGCCTCCCACAGCTAGAAGACTGGTGGAAAAGAGTTTGCTCTGCTGTGCAATTTCATCCTTCAAAACCAAGTTACAGTAATTGCTGTGGACATTCCGGGGTGCACAGCGAATGATGATCACAGGCAGTCACAACCAGCCACTGCTGGGAGAAAATCAGGCGGGAGGCCGGGCCTCGCAAGCTGCATTTGCAGTCAAGCAACATTAAACCTTTCTGAAGGGCGCTGTCAGCAAACAGGAGCTTAGGGAGCACTTCAGGTTGGCAGGAGGCAAGCAAGAACATATCCTCCTGTTAGCCTTTTTTTGGGAGGGGGCGGAGGAGGGATACGCTGCCAAAGGAGCTGGTTTGACAAAATCGAGGCTGGATGCCTCTGTGCAGCAGCGTAATGGGAAAGCCCTTCGAGAGGCAGGAAATCCTGGAGGCACTCCCGTTGGAGAAGGCTTGTGTGCAGTAGGAGATCAAATGGGGACTCCCCCATGCCCGAGGCCCAGTGGAGATAGATATTAAGAGATGATGCTCCTGAGTCCTTTGGCATATTTGCTTGTATTTGCCATGCCCCCCAGAATATCTGCTTTTTCCTTTAGCCATACCAGGACACGGGCATTTAGAAAAAGCTTCCCATAGGCTCTCCCTTACCCCTCTGTCATCTTTGACCCTGTAGAGAACCCTAAGGCTGGGTCCTGCTCTACAGCTCAAACCCTCCTACGCTGATTTCATGTCAACTTTCCTACAGTATGGATTCCTGAGAGCTGAGCTCATTTCACACAGGCATGTGCATGTATTCCCTCTTCTGGTGATGGATACCTCCAGCATTCCCTATAACTTCACAAATAGTTTCCATTCACCTTATAACTTACTCCAGCATCTCTCATTTCCTTCCCCATGGAACTGTGAGAACACAGGGGTTAAAGAAAAAAAATATGAAAAAGAGGGTAAAAAAAAAGGGACAGGGACCAGCAGGAAACCAGAGCAGACATTACTCCTAAGGAAGTCCATGAGTAAGCAGAAGCTTGGTCTGGTGCCAGCTTGGCAGGCCATGATTCACCTATCTCCTCCCCACCAATGTTTCATTTTGAACTTGAACATGACATCCTCCACTGCTAACCTGATGTATTTGAGTTCCTTCCACTCCAGAGGCTGGAGCTTTCCCCAGGCAAGCAAGGGAATTCCATCTTAACCTCCTCCTTGCTGCCAGTGAAGCAACCATGCTCTCTGCCCCAGGTTTTCAGAGTAGAAGCTTTGACTCCTTCCGGTTGAGGAGATTTACTACAAACAAAAAAAAAAAGTCATCTCAGCACACATTTTCTACTTCTATCCCTTTCCTTTTTGAAGCCAAGATGAAAGGATTAGTGCTTTATTTGCCTTTTAGCCCAGGTGGGCTGCTCTGCTAGCCTCTGCCCCAGCTACCATTGTTGCAGGTAACAGCTGTCGGGATTGCAGCTGCTCTTATGAAAGAAGCCTTGCAGTGTGCTGCAACCAGGCACCTGGCAATGCTGAACCCATTTGTTCATAGTGAAGGAACATGCGAGCTTCTAATTGTTCATGGCAAAGGGAGCTTTTTAATGACTTCAATTAACAGAGAGAACTCCAGTTAGTTCTTGCTATACAAAAGTGTCCACAATGTCATTAAAACGAGATTTACAAGTGTCATAACTGTCAGCAGCATAGTCAACAATACAGCCAATCATTACAACTGAGCACCAAAAGAGAAGGGGGGAACATCATACCACCAAGGAGTTGGATGAAAAGAAAGGAGTATGGGGGGAGAAGGTGCAGAGGAAAAAAGAAAAGTCATTTTTTCTTTTCAGTCTAGATTGATTTTATTCTACAAAATGCTACTCAGTTAAAATTGTAAAAGCAAAACCATTTTAATATGTTCTTTCTTTCGTAGCAGCAAGCTTTCTCTAACAAGCTTTTTGTTTTAGTGCAAATACTGTAGGCCTGTAATTCAGTAAAATAACAAGAACAGAAAAGAGACAACACCAGAGAGAATGCCTCAGAGCTGAAATTCCCCAGGACTGCAAGAATGACATCAAGATCACTATGAGCAAAGAAGGGTCCCACTTCAGCAGTCATCTTTAAGAACCTCTGTGGCAGAAACCATTTCACTGCAGACAGTAAAAAAGAAAACCCATGATCTAAAACTTTTGAGGAAAAAAAAAGATAATGGTGCCCCCAAACCTTCAACAATCCTCGCGGTCACCTATTAGTCACTGAGGCTTCATTTCACTACTGACACCTGCTTCACAGCAGCAAAATGCTGCTGATGCTTTCAATTTGTCCCAGGTGACTGGAATCAGCACCAGGCCCTTTCTGTATCTGAGGGTCCTAAAGCAGACTTTAGTGACACTAGTAACTTATCGCTCTAATAAAGATGCACTATCCCTTACTGATGTTACTTTGAACTACACAGTATATCAAGATATATACAACACTTTATCCTCTCACTGAGCAAAAACAATTGGATACCTATTTTCTACACATTTTAATATGGTTTTAACATCAAGTAACCACAAACAAGAAAGTGGAATAACCCTTTAATCATACAGGATAGGAGGGGAACAATTAAGTAAAACAGGATGGGATTTTATTATTATCTTGTATTCTTTGTCCTGAACTCCACCTACTGTTCACAGAGGAATGATAATGCATCTTTAAAAACATATCTCTTTTTACATTTTATACAGACAACAACAAAACCCAGATTCTTTTATTTAAGGAATCAAAAACAATTATTAGCCTAAAAAAAAAGAAGATTGTAGTATTTTTAATGCTTTCTTTATTATATCCAAGTCTTGAACAGAAAAAAAAAGATGTAAACATGATAAATAAATAAGAAATAAATGTATATTGTTCCCCCCACCTCTTAAAATGTTTGACTTGGCCTTCCTAACGAAAATGAACTTGTGTCATGATAATAAGATTTCTTACATTTCAGAAGTCTGTTTTAGTATGAAAAAACAAGCAACAAAAAGGAAAAAAAAAAGCAACAACCAAACACCAGGAATGTGATTTGGGAGGATGTTAAATTACTGGTGGGCAGATCTGCTGGAGCAGGCACAAGACAGCTGCCTGCCAATAAATAATAAGAGACCAGGGAGAAGGGAGGTGTCTTAGGTTTGTTTTCATTTTGTTTTTTTCTTTTCATTTAGGATGAAGGCCAGGTGGATCCTACATACAGTAAGCAGCAAAATTAAAGGTTCAGATGAACTAAATAGATCATTTAAATAATAATTATAAAAACACAACAGAGAGCTACTGTCCCCAGCATGTTGGTCCCAAATCCCATCACACCACAAGTGGATTGAGACTTACCCAGTCTCCACACCTACAAGAAAGGAATATATGAAAGCAATGCCACAACTGGGAAAGGAGAAGGAGGAATGAGGGCAAAATTGGAATGGCAAACATCACCTAGAAGCTGAATATTTCCTTCAATGCAGCTGCTACTGCTCCTCCCAGTTTGGCATTGATTAATTCAAGATGTTAGGAGAGGCTTTGTTGGGCCAGTCACTAGGGGGCTGACCCAATACCAGCTGAAATTCCCTGGGCCTTTTTCTATTGACTTCAACAACTGTGTCAGCACTAGTTACAGCAGCTCCCACATCCCAACTACATGCAGAACACAGAGACACTACATTTAGGAATCGGCAGGGAAGTTACTCATGGAAAATAACATTTTGGGCATGGGAAGGACAATCAGTTCCCAAAGAGCACACCAGAAAACCTGAAAAGAATGTAGGGCTGGACCAAAATGGCAGTAAAGTTGTACTTGCCTGCCAGGAACTAAACAAAAGTAAGGCTGATCCACAAAATACAAAAGGCTGGAGACCAGCGATCCCAACACAGACGTCCTTTGAGAGACTTGAGGAACAAAATGGGCAGGCACAAGGTTATCTGGGGCTTTTTCCAAAGAGCAGAAAATAATACTCTTTTTTGAGCAGTTTCACATGGCTCCCGTCAGTATCACAGGTCAGGAAAGGGGAGCATCTTGTCCTGTCTCTGAGCAGGTCAATGACCAGGCAGGAGGCAGTGGGCAAGGGCCGGCTGCAGCTCCTTTTGGCAATGATTCAGTGACCACAAGCAAAGGTAGGTTTTTGTTGTTCCACCGGTTAGATCTGAGAAGGCACCTGACTTCCTGAAACCCCTACAAGGGGTGGATGTTCCTGATCTCACAGGAGACAGCAATCCTGGTCAGCTAGCCTCAAAAGCAGCTGCGTCATTTTAGGATTCACCCACCGTTTGTCAGTGTTGTGTTCTGCTCAAAAATGCATGGAAATGACATGCAGAGACCTTTTATTAACAGTTTTAGATTCTCAGTCCAGAGTGGCCCAAACAAGATTTGGCAAAATGGAAACAGAGAAGCTGCAGTTTCCCCTAAAGTGGTGTCATCTACATAAAACCCTAGGAAAAGTGGATCCTCTGTGCTAACTATGGGAAATTTAAGATCTACTTTATTAGAAAGGAAGTTTTGATGTACATGTAAGGACGATACAACTCCTTTACTAATATTACTTACTGTGTAAGCTCAGTTTGAACCCTCTAGCACCAGTATAAGAATGGAAGTGTTTAAGCTAAATAGAAAAAGCCTGAATCCAATCAGCTTTATGAAGAAAAAAGATCACTCACATCTTTATTTCTGGCAGGTTTGGTAAATACCTGGGTTAAAAATAATAGTTATAATAAAAAAGCCAAAGTCCACCTTTAGAGCCATAATAGCGTCCCTTTGAAATGATTCAGGGAATGGGCAGTGGCCAGAGTTTGAGGGAGGCCAGCCCTGCTGAGTAAAGTTCCAGTTCCACAAGACTGAACCCTATTAATTCCCAGTGGAGTTGGTGGGGACTGCAGCAGTTTTGCATCTCATACAACTAGCCCTGTAATTGTTGCATTTCTCCAGGTCCAGCCTGAACAAGAAACACCCTAGTTTTGGTTGATTTAAAAAAAAAAAATATATATATATATGTATGTGTGTGTGTGTGTGTGTGTGTGTATAAAAGAAAAAGACAATCACACCAAAATAAATAGCTGCCACCACAGCTTCCATAGGCAGGACCAAAGAGCTATCTCCTAAGCGGTTTAGCTGCCAAGCTGGGCAATCCTAGTGTGCACAGGGTCACGGTTTGTCAGTGCCCTGACATCAATGGGAATTGAGCTTGGCTCCAAGTGGAAACAGGTTACACACATTACTGTTTTCAGTAGTGAACATGAGCACTGGGGAGCTTGTGCCCTCTGTGAGCACTTAGTAGTAGCAGTCAAGCCCACAGGCTACAGAAGACAAGGACCCAAGGCTAGGGAAAGAGCCCTTTGGTTTGACTCTGTCTTCAGGCCAATCAACCACAACAAAACAAGATCAATTGTAATGCAAAAAAACCAGAGGCCAAAGACCACGGTGCAAATAATGCTAATCAATTCTCCTCAGCTGTCAATTTGTCATTTGCCAGAGCTTGTCAGAAGCTCTGTTTTAGTTCAAACAGGTCAACATTTCATCCATGCCATTCCTGCCTGGTCAGGAGCTGGGGCCCTGTGGCCTGTGCTGTGCTGGTGGATACGTGCTGCTTTGTTTCCCAACAATGAAAAAATCAGCAAGGGTACAGCCAGCTAATCTCACCGTCTTAGCTGCTGCCAGTCTCCATCCTAGATTTATAGGCATGTGGTGCCACCTCTTTTTTTTTGTAGCATGTTCTGCAAATATGGCCAAGGGGAGGGGAAGATTTACTAACAGGAAGAGATCAGCCTCTGAGTCAGGAGCCCTGATGGGAAGGAAGATGTAATACTCCCTAGACAGCAGGCAGCCCAGGAAAAGTAAACAACAAGCAGCAGACTTGATATCCAGCAAACTAGGGTAAAACCCTGCCAGTGACACTGGTAAGTGCCAGCCCAGCAGCTTTTCTGATGCTACTTTGGCCCTGAGATGCTAACTTGGTTTTGTGAGGAGCCCAAGGGGATAAACATATCCACAGTTTTAAAAAGAAAGGCTTGCACACAAGCCTTCTGCTGTCTCTGTGCCTCAGGCTAGAGACTACAAGCTCTGCCCTTGCTGCTGAGCTCTTGGGCTCCTCTTGGTCCCCCTATCTCCTGGTCCTCCCAGCTGTCACCCTCCTGCCTGGGCAACCCTACGTGTTTCCCACAGCTACTCCCAAGAGAAAAGATCCTAACAAGACTTTAGAGTTCAGAGCAACTGGATGAAATGTAATGGGATCGACAACATTGGAAATGATAAGCAGAGAGAGAGAGCGAGCACGCAAGAGAGAAGTTGTAAGATCAACTAACCAGAATGATTTAAGCACAGAGCACAACCCATTAGGTCAATCCACAAAGGAAAGGGACGACTAGCAACTGTCTGCAGCTCGCCTTCAGTCCTGGCCAGAAGCGCTCCCCAAGTCCACTACGGCCACAAAGAGGTTTCCATAGGCAGTCCCTACAGAGGGGACATCACCCTCTCCAAACGGCCCTGGCGTGTCAGTCCCACCCTTGCCGTTTCCTGCCTCCAGGGAGCTGGCGTTGGTCCTCACTCTCCTTCCTGGAGCTGTAGCACTTCCCCATCCTTGTTCTTGCTGCCCTTGTGCTTGAACGATCCTGTGCCTGTCTCTAATCCCATGGAGGGGGCTCCCCCCATGGTGCTGTGGGGGATGTAACACACTGGCAAAATGGGGGGCCGCAGGGGGATTACAATGCCAGCAAGGTGGGAGAGTTCAAGGAATCTGAGGACTGGTCCCCGCTGCTGCTGCTCCTCCGGTGAGCTTTGGAGCAGGACTCAGAAGGGGAGAGAGGAGACTCCTGATCCAACACGTTAGGGTAGGTGAACACCAAGTTGGAAGAGCCAGGAGTGATGGCTGGTGTTGAGGTCACCACAATGGGAGTGTTGAGTGCCTCCTCCCCATAAAAACCTCCAGCAATGCTGATGGGCTTAATGACAGACCTCTGGGCTTTGTCAAGGACCAAAGAGGAGGATGGGATCTCTTCCTCCACAGGCTCCTGCTTCACCACCACTGCTCCACTTGCTCCAGTCCGAACGCTCTGGAGGCTGCTGGATGGTGGGCTCCGACGTTCCTCGGGGCTGATTTTGCACACAGGGCTGTGAGCCACCAGCATAAACTCCAGCTTCTCCTTCTCCTTCTGGAGCTCAGCGATCTCCTTTTGCAGCACTGACTTCTCCTCCTCCAGTACTTCAGTTTCCTGCAGACAAAAGGGGAATAAATAAATAAAATACCAAAGGCTCTGGAACTACTCCCCACCTGGAACAGGGCCACCAAGTCCAGATCCCATCTGGCACAGGCAGATATACCCCAGACTCTTCATGAGCCAAGCAGACACCAGGTCATTGCCAGTCGAGCATCTTGTGTTTCATGTCTATTAGTAGGCTATTCCCAAACTTCACCAAAACTTGCTTTAATTTTCTGATGGCCAGTTTTTGCCACTCTGTCTTGGCCTGTGACTTCAGTAGTGACTTCAGTGCTCTCTGCCTGACAGACACCTTAGCAGAGGACCCAGATCTCCTCCCATTGTTTTTTTTATGTTAGGCTAGTCATATTCTTTTCACTTTGACAGAGGTAGTGTAGCAGTCTCTAAACTGTTTCCATTTTATTTCTGTAGTGCATACCCCAGATTAGGTCTGACACTTGTCTAACTCTTGCCCAGAGGACTAACACTGGATTATCCCTTGATGCATCCTACAGTTAATACATTTACCTTTCCCCTGGTCACATCACACAGATGGATCATAGTCCGTGAGCAATTAGTACCTTCCCGTGTGAGGAGCTTGTAACTTCACAAAACTCACACTCAGTCCCTCAGGATATGACTTCCCACTGTGCACACTCCTCTCACTTCAGTCATGACATTTCTATAGGATGTCCTGCCTCCCCTACGCTGAGAATACCTCCTAATGTGAGGCAGCACTGGTGTGCTTTCACTGCTGCTGTGCTTGCTAACAAGATCATTGGATAAAACCAGCCCTAGGCTGGCTCTTGACCAGGAGCACTGGAGCCTTTCCTTCAGCTTCTTTCAACACAACCCAATCTTGTCTTCTCTTCAACCAGTCCCTTACCCACCGCTTGGTTCTTATGCTCAGCCCTATCCTCTCCTGCTTTACTATTACTCCTACAGCACCAGGGCACACATCTCTGTGGTGCTTCCTTTTTGAAGGAAGTCAGTTACTGCCCCACCTCCAAACAAAGGTTAAGCCTAAAAGATACAGCTTTGATAGGTACACATAACATCTGCCTTGATTTCTACTGCTTTCAGATGATCCTAACTCTTCAGTGTTTTTGTCCTTAAAGCCTGCCTTTGAGGCACACAGTGTCTTTATTTCCACTTATGAAAGGAGACCAGAGTCAGGGAGACTTGTGCTAGTTGAGAGGCCAGAAGGAAGAGAGCTTCTTGGACATTCTGGGCACTCAGCAAAGAGAATTTTAGGGTCCTAAGCTCCAGGCCCAAGTCCCCCCTCATCACCTACTGTTGGTGTAGGAGCAGTACCACTGGGCAGCCTTGGCCGCAGAAGGCAGAGCATGTTTGAAGCATCTTCCTCGAACATGCTAGTGGAGGAAGAACAGTGCCCTTGGAGCTGGTCTGAAGGGTGGGTGACAAGGAAGGAGAAACGTATGCCGAGCACGTACCGCCTGGAGTTTCTCTGTTAGCTCTCGACGCCTGTTACGACACTTAGCAGCTGCCAGCTTGTTCCTCTCTCTCCGGATCCTTCGCTTCTCTTCTTCCTCAGGCGACAGCTGTGGGCAAGTGCCAAGAAAATCCAATCAGATCTGAGCAAGGCACTCCTTTAAGTTTGTGAGGATTTAACCGCAATGCAAAGGAAAAAAGCCTGATCCAGCAGGATGCTGAGCACTCCCCCTCGTCACTGATGTCAGCAGAAGATGAAAGCACACAGTATCTCTGCCTGCACCAGGTCTTAGCAGAAGGGTGAGGAGAAGGAGCAGGGTACAGGGAGAAGATTGTGTAAGAGGACAGTGAATCCGCACCAAGGCCAAACAGATAAAAGATGCTCTGATTGTTTCACAACTTGGGTGGTACGTTAAGCAAAACCAGAGCACGATGTTGTAAGTGCCTCTTTCTTGAAAAAAATATCTGCTGCTTCCCACACAAAAATAGTTGTTCGCTTGAAGGTCGGGGATGGTGTATAAGGGGAGACAGGGAAATCAGCAGAGCTCCCATGAAGTCTGTGAAGCAACAATGATTTATACCACCCAAAAATCTGACCTCAGATTTTTGAGCACTCAGCGAGATAACACACTGCTTCTTGCATCAGCAGGCAAGGCTCCAGTGATATCAAGGGCTTCCTGAGGCCAGCTGACATCCTCACTGATGTAAATCAGGAGCAATTCCATAGAAACCCATCCAGTTACACTCTTGCGAAACCAGAGGAAGTGAACAGGAGCTCACAAGACCTGGTCAAGCTATGCCTAGCTTTTGGAGTTTGAGACGAGGTTTTACAAACCCCGGCAGCAGCAGATAGGTTTGTGCCATGGCCAAAGCCAGGTAGCCAGTACAGCAGGGCATGGAGCAGGCAAGCTCTCCGCTGTGGCACCCAGAGTGAGGGAGCCACGCAGACAGCCCAGCACAGGGATCCAGCAGGAGCTGTACAGACAGCCCAGCACGGGGATCCAGGGCACGTGCTCAGCCCTGCACTCCAACCTTGTGCCCCGCACTTCAGCCTCGCCCAGCCCGTGTGCACTGCTGGGGCTCTGGCCTGGTGACTGCAAACGAAAGCAAAACCCTGACACCTGGCAAAGCACATGTCAGATCTCACAGACTGCCAGCGGAGAATGGAAAGAAACACCTCTTCAGAGAAGGTTCAGTTTTAATATCTGCATGGACTGTCAATGTCACAAATGAGACATTCACTGTTTTACTATCTTTTCTTTTTATTGTTAGTTTTACTCCAACCTCAGCCTAGTTTTGGCTTGCTCTATCTCCCTAATTTTGACGTTTGCAGTTTCAGTAAGTTTACTTCAGCCTCTGGGCATTCAGCTCACTCATTTCTGCTTTTTTTCAGGATCTGATCTGTGCCTGTGATTTCACCTGCATGTAACATGAGCCCCTGGATGCTCACTGAGCAACACAAGCAATTCTAAGACTGCAGGACACAGAATTTATGCCCAAAAGCTTTTTCCATCAGCAGCTCACAGTGTCCATCCTAGGGTGGAGGGTACATCCATTCTGCTGGGCAGCACATTTCCCTCAGTAAGGAGCCCCTCCAGGCACCGCTCTCCCCGCTACAGCTCTGCCCACTCATTTCCCACCCCGTATGAGTGCAGGGTAAAAATGTGTTTGCACACAAGTGTCTACAGTATGGTAAAGCACTGAGCATGCACATAGAAGCTATGCTGACTTGGGGCCTCTATGTACAGTTTTCAAGAGCCCTTTCATGCTTTAGCAGCACAGATCTCATTGAAATATGTTTGGAGCAAAACTTCTGCTCCCAGGGCCTTTGGTAATTTTTAAATTATCTGTTTCGGAGACTCTGCTGTGAAAAAATCGCACAGACGGGGCAAGAAGCCCCTAATCTGGATCTTCTTAACATTTTACCAGGTCTAAAAAGGAATATTCCGTCAGTGGTTGCTGGATTTGTTTGAAAGCGGTTGGATTTGGCACTCTTTGTGCCCCTGCTGTATGTGTTATCCATAGCTTGTCCAAGCCCAATACGTGCATTCACTGTCAGGAACGTTCATCAAAACAGGCTCTTTTCATAGAGTGTTACACAATGTTTTCCAAAAAGGCACTCCGATGTGGTGTTCAAAGCACCAGCCGTGGAAACCTGAGCCAAAGGGCCACAGGAAAGCGCCCGGGTGCTGCCTTAGCACGTGTCTAATCAAAAGGACTTGGCTTTGAATGACCCACAATGAACGGCTTGCAAACAAGCCACAGGCCAGGAATTGCTTGGCAGGCATCCTTCAGCAAATAACTCTGAACAACAAATAAAGCAGAGAATATGGTGATCTCTTCATGGCCAATTTGTGAACACAGAGGCAGCATTTGTCAAACAAATTAGTTGTTGCTAATTATTCCTCCAGTTCTCGTGAGACTTTCCTTGTCTTTGGACACCAGCCCTGCACACAGGGAACTGGGAAGTAGCTCCAGCTGGTGGAAAAGGCTGGCACGTACCCCAACCACCACGGCTACCCCATCCTTCCTCCCAAAAACGTGTCCTCAGTGCATCCATACCAGCTCCCCACACAGAGGTACTGCTAAACTCTGACTTTAACCGCTTAGGTCTAAACCAGACAGCAACTCCACATAAAATAATCGGACTGTGAATCAAAACAGATGACGTGGAAGTAAAAGTAGGGCTGGTGAGTCTTATTAGAAACAGACCTCACGCAACAGCATGCGCTGGTGTACGGAGGGTGTGCAGTGTGT
This sequence comes from Lycocorax pyrrhopterus obiensis, assembly GCA_014706295.1. Classification (NCBI taxonomy): domain Eukaryota; kingdom Metazoa; phylum Chordata; class Aves; order Passeriformes; family Paradisaeidae; genus Lycocorax; species Lycocorax pyrrhopterus. The sequence continues at coordinate 28,244,745 of JACSVZ010000004.1, forward strand.
CTCACCGCACTGCTCTGCAGCGACCCACACAAATGCTGCTTGGGAACAACTTGGGGAGATCGAGTTTAGTCAGATCTATTTTTTTTAAAAAGAGAAGTCAGCCTAGCACTGTGAATAGCTGTTCACCAGACAGCCCTGGAGAAGACTGATTCTTACTAAGAAGAGAACAACAGGGCTGATTTCCAGAAGATGAGATGCCTACACCTAATCCACCGAATCCAGGGTCCCAGCTTAACAATCCCATCAGGAAGTTGAGCACAGGGCAGCAGTGGTACAAGCCACCCCATGCCAGTTATGAAAATATCTCTACTTTGGAGCAGAAAAATCTCTTATGGGATCCCCACCTCACTGCTGCAAAAAAGATCAAGCAATTACATGTTTGCAGTGGGAAGGTGGATTTAGACCCCAGTCACCAGAAGGCTCTTCATACTGGAGTTGAGGTGCTCTAGGGAAGCTGTTCCTCCCTGCATGATGCTGGCTGGTACTGGGGGTATCCCACAAATGGAGACTGGAGCAGTGCTAGCTGCTACAGAGCTGACAAAAAGCACTAGCTGATGTAATTTAGGTGTCAGATTTGTAAAGGACCTACATGAAAGCTCCTCTGCTTTCTTGGAGGTTTCCTTCTGCCTGGAGTGGCAGAGACACTCAAACTGAAACCCAGGGCTCAACTTCAGAGTTTCACCTGCTTTTGAAAGCAAGCCGCAATGCGAGCCAGTGGTGCGAAGTGTTTGATGAAGATTGGGTAAATCTCACCATACGACGAGGAAGCAGCAATAAAAGTCACCCTCCAGCTTACACCCTACGCCACCCTAAGAAGCCCCAGCACGTGTACAGCACCAGGGGTGGACCCCAGTGCTCCCCTGTGGCGCTGGGAGATCTCATGAGGGGGCGGGGGGGGAAAATCTCTGTACATCTGTTTTCAAGGCACTCCCAGCTGCTCCCCGCACTGCAGTTACCTGCTCATCTCTCCGTCTCCGTCCCACTGTGGTCCCGATGGTTTTGATGACACCAGGACGCTGGAGAGCCGTGTGTCCAGCCACTGAAGACAGCGGGGGCAGCGGGTGGCTGTAGGGGTGCGAACGGGAGTAAGGGCTTGACATGGAGGTGATCACGGTGGGCTGGACCATCCACTGCAAGTCTTGGCTGGTTGTGATGGCGTTGATCGTAGGGATAAAAGCACTGCCTGATCCTGGCATATCTACTCGAAATTTCTAGGAGGAAAGGCAGAGGAGAAGAGGGACAGAGAGAAGAGAAGAAACCGTCAGTGAAAGCAGAACATAAGTGGTTACTCCGAAACCAGCTAGGCCCTCAGGGGTGGCACCAGTGAGGATCAAAGCAGCACCTGAAGCAAAAACACCACTAGCTGGTGCCTCTGCAGCATCTTAAGCTGCCCCTGCCTGCCACAGCCCCCTGAGGAAGGAACTGGGCTCAGGCACTTCCCCTCCAGAGCAGCCCTGCCCTCTCCCAACCCCCTTCCTCTTCCCCCACACACCTCCCCAGCATACCCTAAGCCAGTCTCCCCTCCCAGGCACCATTCCCACTGCTGCCACCTCCTGCCAGTGCCCACCACTCCTTCCGGCATGGAGCAAAAGGGGAATTAAGGAGTTTCTACAGAAACACTTCTCTTCAACTGCAAAGAAAAGGAAGAGAAACTTCAGTTCTGAAATGCTGTTACCAAGCAGTGCAAAGCCGCCTTTCGCCAAAGGATTGCCCTGAAATTTGGGCTTGGTCCATGTAGGGTTTGGTATGGCAAGAACAGCAGCTTGCTTCTCCTTCAGTAGCTCTGTGCTCACCGAGAAACCCAGCCCTGGGATGGTTACGTGCAAGGATATGTATTTTAATAGCAACCTATAAAATAGGTCTTAGGATTCAGATCGGACAAGTTCCCTGCAGCTCCCTGCACTGTCTAGACAAAACAAGGCAGCAGTAAAACCAAGGCAGCAGGTAATGATCGCCTCCAAAATACATGTACACCTTCTCTCAGACAGAGGTAAATCCATCTGGATAATATGCTGGCACTAAATTGCAAGGAAAACAATCGCTTGTCCCCGGAGGGGGAAGCAGGGGAGAAAGAATGTTTTTGTCTATGCTGAGCTCCTTCAGGAGGCTTTCAATGGTTAGACTGGAATTCACACAGACAGGCCTTGCTCCACCAATCACTGAGTAAGGGACAGGGCGTGTAGGACACGCAGCTGTCACCACCACGGGTTTGTAAGCCTTGAAACGATTCCATGAAAAATGCACATTCTTGGGTCGACAACCTAGCTTCCCAGAGAAGCAAGAGCCCTTGCATCAGCCTGACCTCACCTCAGGTAAGCGTCCCAGATAAGGGACACCACTTCAACACAGATTTCCTTTTCAGGGTGTGCCTAGTCAAGCACCTTAAGTGCTTTGTTAAACCAAGGCTACTGCAAATAGTATTTCACATGCTGATAGCTACAGCACTTCAGGCCAGCATTAGCGAGCTGCCAGCACCTGAAGACCAGGAGATCCAGTCTGAATACTGACAGCTGCCGACTTATACCTTTGAACAGCTCAAAATCTAGCAGGAGAGGATGAGAGAAGGAAGGAGTGAGTCAAGTTAAGCAGGCGGGGAAATTACACAGAGAGGATGACACTGGCACCAAGACCTTGGCAAAACCCCCAACAGGACCTCAGAGATTCACTTGGAGCTTGAGTCCAACACAGCCTCAGCTCATCCCGCATTTCAGAGTGCATGTCTCTGAATTCAGAGTGCATTCTCTCACCTCTCCCAATTAGTTACAGAGGCTCAGAGCCGCAAACTGTCAACACTGCATCAGAATTTATGGGTGCAAATCCCCTCCTTTGCTCTGCCTGGTGTCGGCTGTGACCACATGGCACAGAAGAGGATGCGTTGGTGCCTCCAGAACACAAGAGGACCTTAACCTCGCAGAAGGGAGGAAGTGTGAGACCAGCTGAACCACAAGCTCAGCTTAAGGGATGTGAGCCCTACTTCCAGATCCACAAGAGGCTTCTACCACGACCTTTACCTGTCTGTGCCACCCTCCCTTCCGCATCCAAAAAGCAAAGAAAAGTCCTGTCTTCTTCGCAGGGACGCTAGAAAGCTATGACTGCAAAACATTCAGAGGCCTTCTGGTGCTTTGCCATACAGACACCATTTGCATTCCAGAGCTAACCTTTGCCTCCAACACCCAACAACATGCTAAAAATTCCCAACAGAGGTTGTGAGAGTCAGATCCACCACCAAATACACCACATAAAATACAAGCATCTGACACAAAAATCAGGCTCCAAGTTATTGACTAAGCAAGTACTCAATTTCCAATCACTCCTGTATTCAACCTAGGACCCTTCTGTAACATCAGTGCAGGTCTCCTGGTCAGCAAAGGGGAGCTGATCAGTTCAGCCACATCCCTCTGCAGCTCCACAGTGCTTGCCTGCAGACCTGGGGGGAAGAGACCAGTTCCTCTCTGTGCCATGCCCCATCTCTGCCACCAGCTTCCCTTCTAATAACTCAAAATATCTTAGAAATAAAATAAAAAAATCCCCCAAACCTGTATTCTGTACTTTCCAAAGGCAGTATTTTTCCAGGATAACTAATTAAGGGACATACTGCTGTGGCAGGCTGAGTTTTCAGACACAGTGTGCTCAGTCTAACACCAGATTATACAGGCATTGCTTCCTGACTGATCAGACTTTCCTCACATACCTCACTTTCCCTGCTAGGACGCTGCACCGGATCAGCTCTGCCGTGCCAACATGCTGCTGGCCCCCACATTCTGCCCAGTGGCCATCAGCTCCGACCCCTGGGACACTGCTGGTTGCAGTGGCAGGCCCTGAATTCCCTGCCACTTCCCCTGCACAGCCTCTTTGAGCACCAGCCTCCTCATGTAGAAGTGCCAGACCTTTCCCCAAACTGCAGCCCCAGCTTTGCTCTCCTCATCCCTCCTCATCTCAGAGAGCTTCAATCTCCCTGCCAGCCTGACGGCACTGCCTGCCCTCACCCACCTCCCCAGTTCTCCTCTTTCCAGACCCCCTCCTGCCTTCTCCTCTCGCTGGCCATGCATAGCTCTCCTCTCCTGACCCACGAGAGGCTCCTGGAAGCATCTCTCTGTTCTTCCTCTCTACAAGGAATTCAGAGCACTACAGAAAGACGTGGCGATAGGCAGATTGCAGGGCTACACACGCAGCACGCGCTCAGCCACGAACCCACCGCTCTCCTCCTGACCCAAGCAAATGCAGATGAAGGTATCATTAAAAAACCCCAACAACCAAACAGCAAACAGAAAGAGTCCTGTTATTAAGTGTGCCAAGAACTGAGGTCAGTCTCTGCTCTGCCTTAAAAATATGGGGTTGGATGAGAGCCTCCTCAGATCCATAGTCAGGGGAGGCTCCAGCGAGTCCTGCCACAGGCAGGGACAGACTACGTTAGCAGCTCACAACTTAGCAGCACGGGAACATTTCAAGCTTTGGCTTGTGGTTCCTTTCTCCACCTTAAGGTTTCTATACAGCACCCCGTTGTGTCTTCGCTCCACTCTGGACCTTCACTGACATCTGTAACTAAGTGCTGAGCAGCACCAGAAACCAGTCGAGAAATGGGTATAATGGCTGGGGGGAAAAAAAAATCAAACCCAACAACAGAGTGACCAAGAAAACACCTAGAGCACCTTCAACATTACTCAGTTATCAAATATAGGGTATATGTGATAAATCTGACAATAAATACAAGGCCCTTGATGGCTCTCCCATGTTGAACATCTCCTCAAAGGAAAACTAGACACAGTGCTATGATATCTCAGGGGAAAGTTGACCACTCTCAAAGAGTACACAAACTCTTCCCATTAAAGTCTATGTTTACCACGTGGCAAGTCAGTGATTAGGAAAATAGCATGACACGCAACTTAAAAGAAAAATGTTCCAGTGCCGTGCTGTACGGGAAAAAATAATTAAAAGCATCAAGGTTTTGGCTCAGAGACACAGTTTCCATTTAAACATGTGACTGATGCATCTTTTCTTGCTTTTGGGAAAAAAAAAAACCCAACGCAATAAAGAAAAAAATTTCAGCAATGCATGTTTTCTGTAGTGATAAAACTGCAGATCTCCACAGACCAGAATCAGCAGAACAGCCTCACTGCTAGGGTAAAGGCAATGCTTACATTTGATCCTAATCTACAACATCTGTAAGGATCAAGGGAAAGACGGAGCACAAGGCCTTGAGAAATCTCCCGGATTCTTAAAGAAAACATTTATGTTCTTGCTAAGCCAACGTCCTGCTCAAAGCCCTGTTTCAGATAGTAACCCTAGAAACTGGGCTCTGGTCCCCGTATCAAACGGCACGCACGCGAGCTGCCTGGGGAAGACGCGGAGCCCCACAAAAAGGGGAAAACCCAGTTATTGCTCGGACTGTGACAGCTCAAATATGAAGCGGTGATGGAGTTTCACGACCTCCTGTAGCAAGTGCCTGAATCCAGCGCAGCTGTTAAATCACAGGAGGAAAGGGAGAGTGAGGATTTGCAGTTCGCCGGGCGTTTTCAGCTTCTCAGTCCCCCTTCCCGCTCCCCCCACCTTGTCCTGGCATTTACTGTAAACCAGGGAATAAGCTTTAGCTAAGCTAGAATCCCTGGAAACCCCAGTCCGCAGCCCGCAGAGGGCACCAGCGAGATGCGTTTGGAGCAGGCGGGGAGCGGCAGCGAGTCATTTCTGGTAAAACTTCTTTAATGTGAGGAATGTCACGGGCTGGTACGGCTGGCAGAGTTTAAGACTGGACTTTTTTCCCTTTTTTTTTTTTTTTCTTTTAATTATCCTATGACTCCTTCATGCGAAGGCTGCACTGTGCTCACACTGCCAGTTCGCTCATACAAGCCACACAAGAAATAATATTGTGAGAAAAAAAAAAAGGAGGGGGGGGAAGCCCAACTCTGAAAAGGCAAAAAAAGAGTGAGGCTGGGCCAGCTGATGTAAACAAGTTATGAAATAACTCAGGTTTGTATAACTGGCCCGATTGTGTAATGCCTTCCCCAGAAGTGGTAGATTTAGTCGATCTAGGCATATAAGTCATTCCGAGGTATTTTCTTAGGAAAATGAAAGGAAGAAAACCCCAGACCACACGACTGGGCTTTCAGATCCATGAATTCACGCCGCTTTCAACAGGAAACATCTCCCATTCTCGAAGCGCCGCCCGGCAGCGGGGCTTGCGTGGGGAGCGGGGCCGGACAGCGCGGGGAGCGCTCCGGCGAGCCCCAGGAAACTCCCGCTCGGGAAAAGCCACGGCCGGCCGGAGAGCGGCCGGCGGCTCCCGGCAGAACCACGGAGCGGGCGGGCAGCGGGCTGAGCAGAGCGGCACGCCGCCGGCCGCGGGGTCCCAGCGTGGTCCCCTCGGGGTCCCAGCGTGGGAAAGGCAAAGAGAGGGTCAGCGCCTCTGAGACAAAGTTTAGCGGGGGAGAAGCGGGCAAACCAACGCAGGCGCTGGAAAGACCCAGAGCCCACTTCCAGTCATCCCTCCGTACTCCACGGCGGCTGCAACAGCTCCGTGAATAACTCGGGCGGCACCTCCCAAAGTCCCAGCGAAGCCGCCCAAAGTGCTGCGGGCGAGCCCCGGGCACCACCCGGGCAGGCGCGGTGAACGTGGACAGCGAGAAGCTCCTGACGAGAACAAAAGCAGGAAGGAGGAAGAGTTCGGTGCGCCCCTGTATTCGCGTTACCGACCTCGGAGAGGAGTCGCCCGGAGGAGCCCTTTGATTTCCGAGCGAGTCCCGGCCCGCCGCTGCGGCGGGTGCCCGGGCGACAGGCGGGGGCTCGGCCCCGACACTCGCCGACCCCGCTGCACCTGGGGCCGGGCCGGCGGAGACTGCCCGCCGGGCGCTCCCTCACCGCACGTCCCCGCTCGGGGCAGGCCGTGCGTCCCACAGCACCCCCAGCCCCGACAGGCGGGGAACTCCGGTCAGCGTCCCTCCGGACGCGTCGCGGCACCGGCTCCGGGGCGGGCGAGCACGGAGGCAAGGGAAGCGGCGGCACCCCGCTAAGGGCGGCGGGACGGGACGGCGGCTGCGGGCAGCCCCCCGCCCCGGCACCGCCTGCGCCCCCGCGGCCGGCGCCTCTCCGCCGGGCGCCCGCGCCTCCACCGCGGAGGAAGCGCCGGCCGCTCCCCGGGCGTGGCGGTGAACTCCCGTCCCGGGAGCGCTCGGAGCAGTCGCCGGAGGGACCGAGGGAGAGGGGCAGCGCCCGGCCCTACCTGCTGGGCTGCGCCGCTCGAGTAGGTCTCGGGGTGTCCCGGGGAGCCGCTGCTGCCTCTGGAGGAGGTGTCGAAGTTCCCGGGGTAGTCCTGGTACATGGTCCGAGGTCGGGCCGGGGGAGCCGCGTCCCCGCCTTCCCACACCGACACCCGCCGCTCCCTCGCCGTCTCCCCGCCCCCTTCTCCCTCCCGACCTCTTCGGTTCTTGCCTTTCGCCTCCCAACGCTCGCCGCGGAGAGGGGAAAAAAATTATAAAAACGGCTTTGGAGAGAGGGAAGAAGGTGGGGGGGAAAGGCTTTAAAAAAAAAAAGGAAAAATAAAAATAAAAATATAAAGAGATAATAAAAATAAGAATGGTGATAGAAGTGGCTCAGTTAGCAGCGGAGCGCCTGCGGGACGGGACGGCAGGACTCGGCGGCGCGGCGGGAGCAGAGCCGTGCGCGCAAGAGGGTGTTCGCCGATGTCCTCTCTCCGCGCTGCCCGGCGAAACTCGCCCCGCCGGCGGAGCGGCTCCGGCCCCGGGGGCTGCAGGCGGAGCGGTTCTCCTCCGCCCCCCCAACCTCCTCCTCCTCCACCACCACCACCACACACCGGCCGCCCCTTTTCCCGGCACGGGGGTGACTCAGCCGGGTCTTGCGCCCCGCGGCTCAGCGGCGCTGCGAGCGGGAGCTCCGCGCGCCCGCGGTGACTCAGAGCAATGGCATCGCCCCGGCCGCGCTCGCTTATTATCCGCCCGCCGCCGCCGCCGCACCATGTGCACTCGCACACGTCAAACCCGCGGCGCACCGGCCCCACCTTGCCAGCGCGGAGCCTCCCACCTGCCGCCGCGGCGGGGGAGGCGGGCCGGCCGCGGGGGGAAGGCGCCCGTCTCCGCCGCGCCCGCCGCCCCGCCCGCCCCGCTGCGCCCGCCCCTCCCGGGGCCGCGGTTCGGGCGGCGAGGGCGGGGCGGGAGCGGCGGCTGGGGCAGAGCGGCGCCCTGTTCCCGGCAGGCCTCGCCTCCCCCGGGCCGCTTGGTGCCGTCCGCTGTCGCACGTTGCCAAAAATGGTCATTTGCGTCGCACGACGCGAGCGGGTTTCCTTGCCGCGGATGACGCGCTGCGAGAGGGATTCCCTGGCGCCTTAAAGGGACAGGCGCACCGCTGGCGCCGGGGAGCGGGGGGTGGCTGTGGGGAAACAGAGCCCACGTCTGGCCCCGCACACCGGCCTGCCCCGCCGCGGTGTCTCGGGGGCCGTTTGATTCAGCCCTCCTCCCTGCAGGAGGGTGGCCGGCGCCAGGGTTGCCCCAGTGCTTGGTCCGTTTTTCGCCGCATCAATAAACCAAGCGTTGGAGTCGTCTAGTTTTTATAGCATTGTTAAACTAGTTTTAATTTATTGTTATCTCTTTTATTTTTATTATGTTGTATTTCTATTATTTTGTTCATTTTGTATTTTCGTGGTTATTACTTTTATAATTTTACTTTCTTTTCATTAACTACATTTATTTACTAATATTGTGGGTTATTTATTATTTTTTATTTCGTTTTAAATTTTAAAATATTTTTCCTATTTTTCTTTTTTTTTTTGTTCTTATTCACATTTGATATCTATTCTTACTTTTATTTTCTTTTTTCACCCCTTATTTTCTTCTATTTAATTTTTACATTTATTTTTATTTTTTAAGTGGACTCCTCCATCCTCCTGGGATCTGCAGAGCCGCTCTGGGTCTCCAAACCAGAGTATGTCACAGGAACATCAGGTGACAGCCCTGGGCTTCCCTGCAGTGGAAACTCGTGGTACAAGGACTGTAACAGCCCACCTCGGGTGGCTCTGGCATCGCCAGGTCACTGACTAGCACAGGCTGGAAGGTGGCAGAAGCAGATAGAGCAGAGCCATCCACACAGAGGACGTGGGCTCTGAGGTGATCTGCAGCGAGTACAGCAGTGATGCTACTTTACAGATTGTTTACATGCTGCTCTTAGACACAAAATGTCTCGTTTCCACCCTCCCTGGAGGATTTACCCAGCGCTGGGCAAGTCCTTTTTGCTGGTGGGGAGGGAGAAGTCATCTAAGTTCAAGCTATAAAATCCCATTTCAGCTGTCTCATGGACGAAGTATTTTCCCACAGGAGCCCATCTGAAAGCAGTGGAGAAGCAGCACCCCTCTCAACCCTGGAGCCTTCGGGGAGCTCTGAAATGAAGCAGCCCACAGGGGCTAAGTCTCCAGAGCTCGGCTATTTTTTAGCACTGAGCCAGGAATTTGGGACTAAAATTCCTGCCGATGCAGTTTAGTTTTCAGCACCTTCATTTTTCAGGCAATTGAAATTCTCCCTCCAAATTAGCTGGCCTATTTCAGGCAGCACCTGACTTTGGGGGAGGTGGGGAAAGGGCTGTAAAAATATTCCCGTGTTTTCAACTCGCACTGCATTAGGAGTGAGGGGTAGGGAGGGGGAGAGGTGCTCTAGCAGGCGCAGTGAGGCTGTGACGTGGTTTTCCCCTTGGGTGGCAGGTGATCTGCACATGCTGCTTTCTGCTGGAAAGAGAATTAATTCAAGATGTGAGAGGAATCAGGCTGCAGTTGTCAAGAGATGAAGAGAGAAAGGGTAAAACAGGCGTCAAAATAAATAAACTTAACAAAAGCAGTGGCTGGGTTTTGGCTGGTCACCACCCTTGGCTCTGCCTCCCCCTCAGGTGGAGGGTGCTGCTGGCTCCGAGGCTTACCAGATGTTACGAACCACTGCCATCACCTGAGGTCAACAGCCCTGGCGCTGGTCCTGTTTCACATCAGGCTGGTGGGCTTGTAGAATCCAGTCTGCTGAGCAGCAAGAAATGCAAAAAAGTATTTGGCATAGGGAAAGAGTGACGGCCAGAAACGAGGAAGCAAGATGGGGGTGCTGGAGCGTTAGTGTTGAGGCATTTTGCAAGAGGAAAAGAGAGGTGTTTTTCATCTCTCCTCCTAGAATTGTTTCTATTTTCCTCAGCAGTTCATTAAAACGAAACTACCTCCTCTCCTCATGTTTCAGTTCAAGCTCATTTCGAGCGTTGTTTTCAAACATTATTCCAACGTAATTTTGGCACATCTATCCTGTCCTGCCGAATTTGCATGAGACCTAGTCTGGGAACAGCTCGTTTGAAATGACATTCGAGGGCTGTTTTAATATTTGGCTGCAGTTAATGTGGATGCAATTAGTTGACACTTGTAAATCTTCAGGTTAAAAGCCCTGTAAGAAATGCAGGAAGCTGAACGCACACCTGAGGCCAAGCCCTCAGCTCCCCTAGGGTGATGAACCTCCCTGCCACAGCTGGACTGGCACCACCTTGCCCTCCGAAACCTCCTGACCCACACCCATCAGATGTGATGCTGAGGCTCTACCGTGCATTTACATTGACTTCCCCAGAGTTCCTTCTGCCCTGAGAGCACAAAACCCTTCTGGCTGAGACGGGCTCACGTGTACAGAAGGGATTGATACATCCCATTGGGAAAAAACATTCAGTCCCATTGAGTCTCCTCATTCCCATATCAGCCCTTTGTAATACTTTTTATTGCTTTGGATCGAAGGAACTCAGACTAGCTTGGCTCGAAGTGCCCCAGACACATGCATTTTTAATCCACATCCAGACCAAGCTGCGTTGTGCAATAGGCTCCCTGCTTCCAAAAAACAAGAGATAACATGTACGTCTGCCTAGTCCATTCTTGCCTGAACCAAAGACAAATTAAGACCAGCCCAGGTTCCAGGGCAGGAGAGGATCATTGTAAGGCAAATGAGACCTTGGCTCCTCATGCTTCTCCATTTCGGCAGCAATTAGGAGACTGAAACCCAGACCTGGGAATGCTTTTCACGGTGTTTTTACGGGAGCAGAGGATGAGGGCACTTCGCAGCAGCTTAGACTTGGCTGTCGGCAAGCACGTGGCAGAGCCGGCCTGAGCACCTCCTTCTCCAGCATCCCCAGCAGTGCCACCTGCCTGAGGGCAAGATCATTGATTTTCAATTAAAAAACTATGCAGCCACGATTCCCTTTCTTCTTGCTCTTCTTCCAGTCCTTAAGACATCTTCTGTGAAGAAGCCTGTAGTAATCTCTTCACCTTAAATGTGCATTGCCACCGGTGTCAGAGAGCTCAGGCACGCTGTGGCTGCTCCTGAGGTGGGGCAGGGGAGCTCCTGGACCGAGGGGTGGCTGCAGGAGAGCAGGGACTGCAGCTGCTACACGCTGGTGGGGTGTGGGGAGCTGCAGGATAGCCTAAGAAAGATCACACACCTCTTCTCTCCATACGATTCCTCATGTGCTGTTCTAAAACTCACTCTCACCTCCCTGCAAACTGGTGCTTTCTCGGTCACCGTTCGTTATTACACAAGTGACTCTTTTGCTTCCTGAGACATTTTCCTCGAGCTCTCTGGAGAAGCAGTGTACACATATCCAGGGCTCTCCAGCCCTTCCTGACAATTCTACTTTCATCTGTGCGTGAAGTCTGCTTTCCTTTTGTCTCTTTAAGTGCTAAGAGCAAGTGTTTTGATGTTAACTTCTGGGAACGAGCTCTTAAGCTACCACCTCATGCTTAATTACAGTTATTTATTAAGTACTCCAGCATATCCAAGGGAGAACGGAGGTTTTCTCCTTCACAAGGCTTCTGGATGTGGTTCGTCAAATACTTTTTGCCAAGCACAGCGCTTTTCCTACCCATGTCCTCTTGGACCACGGAGCCCTCTCCCCTGCTGATAACCCCATGGCATGGGGGCTGTGGAGCCTCCCTCCAGCAGCACAGCATATCTTCAGGGCAGGGAGTTACTCCCCTTAATTGTTCTCAGGTGACTGCAGCCACACTGCCCCTGTGTTGAAGCACGCAGCTGGCTCTGCCCCACATTCCCAGCAGGATGAGTGCTGCCATACTGTCCAGTTCAGGGTAATGACACTAATGCTGCCACTCTTACTGCTGCCAGGTGGTGTGGAGGGCATCACCTAACTCTTTTCCAGTCCTGGTGCAAATAAAAGCCCAGGACAAAGCCAGATGCCGCGATGCTCTTCCCCTTTCTGAAGCAGGGTTGGGTGATGCTGAGAGCCTGGGATGCAGGCAGGGCAGCAGGAGGGCAGTCCTGCAGCAGGATGGGCACCGGGCGCCCCTGGCACTGCTTAGTCAGGCTGGCAGCATGGCCGTGGTGTGGCAGCAGCAGCCAGAGGTCCTGCTGGCTTCCACAGGGTCAGCTCTGCAGGGATCCCAGACACCGACAAGGCCAAACACTACTTCAAAGCAGAAACGGCTTCAGCCCTCTTAAAATGTTCCAGAACAAAGATCCTACCAACCCCCTGAGTAGCAGGTGCAAGACGTGGATTGGGAACAAGGGTTTATTAGGAGTGATCACGATACACAGTTTACAGCATTTTGCTGGTGTAGGGAAGCAGAAAACAGCTTCAGGAGATCCCTGCCTAGGGATGAGCAGGCTCGCTCCTAGCCCCAGAGTACATGGGATGTGAGAGATGGGAACAGAGATCCCACGAGTCTAGTTCTAGACACCTCTTGGCACAAGATGAACAGTCTTATCTTGATACTCGTGTTTGTTTGCCCAGCTCCAAACCTGTTTCAGCAGCATGAGAGCCTGCCTTGCCCCGCTCCTGCCTCCTGCAGAGACACCACCTCTGGTCCCAGAAGCCGAAAGGCACAACCAGGCTCATCCACTCTGCAGCCCAGGGACTTCCCCAAAAGATCCCAGGCAGTGCTGCCAGCACAGTCCCAGCAGGAGGTCTTTTAGGGGATGGGAGCCCTGCCCTGAGGAGCTTGGACCTGGATCTTTCCCCATTGCCCTTTCTGGTAAGAGACTTGAATATTTCCTTGCTGTATTTTGTGAAGAGGGCCTCAACAATCACCTTTTCTTGTGTCAGGGCAGTGCAAAGGACTGAAAAGCTGCCTTAGGAGTAGAAAACCCCACGCCTGCCAGCACCCCCATAGCTCAGCTTAACAGATGCTGAGGGCTTCTCACCTGGAGTGCCCATGCTCAGGTGCAAACAGTGTCAGGCCACAGCCATGCTAACGAAGGGCACCCAGCCCTGTGCAATCGCAGCCTGGGATGGTGGGATGGGCTCCGGCCAGTATCCATGTACTGAGAGTTTCCGAGGTTATTCCCTGAAACACGTGGTGCAGGCCAAGTGGATCACCCAGCTGAGCTTATCAGACAGCTCATTGTTCCTGCCTGAGTGATTCAGCCCCACCAAAGTACTCCCTGGCAGCACAGCACCGAGGAGGAGGGAGGAGGAAGGAGGTGTGCAGTGCACACAGATAGTTCTCCTGATAGTGGGAGGCAGATAAGCACACGGGAGTTAATGGCTGAGCTCAGATCCAGTTGAGGCAGTTTGACCTTTCTGCTGGTAAGCCTGCCTTCAGCTGACATGACAGACTTTGACACAAGCACTCAGGGGAATGTGTGGCCAATAAGTGAGACTTACTTTCCCCACCAAGTAATATTGATTAGCGCAGCGCCCGCAGACACGGCTCGAGGCAGTGGTGGGGTTTCAGGGAGGGAGCAGAAGAGACAGCTGAAAAGCAAAGGTAAAATGATTTGCTGACTGAACCTGTAAAGTGTCCTTTCTGTCTCCTACCACAGCGACCTGTGCACTGCTGAAAACCTTGGAAGGAGGGAGAGGCTTTCCAGTCTGGGCAGCAACACTGGAGCTGGCTGGTGTCCCTGCGTGGCCTGGCTCATCTCCATCCCGTGGGTGTCCGTGCAATCCAGTGCCTCCTTCCATCTTCCTGAGCCACTTTGTCCCCTGGCATCCCTGGAAAAGAAACATCTGTTAGAAGCACTGATGATTTCTGAGAAGTTGGGCACGTAGAACTGAAAATGGACCAAGGAACCATCTGAGCACCTGGGAGGGGCTTCTTCCTCTCTTGCCATCCAGGAGAGGCTCTGCTCCAGCAATCAGTCCGTAAAGGATGGCACAGGACTGTGCCAGTGCATGACACCAAACCCAAATGTGTGCAGCCTCCCTCCGGGAAGCAATGGGGTGGCATTCCCATTTGACTGAGGTCCCCATCCCGTGCAGACCCGTGGACACAGGTCTCCGTGAGCTTGGTGATTCCAAGCTGGCTACAACATTATAAGCCACTATGGAGCAGGGAGTGGTTGGATTTCAGCTTCTTGCTGCCTCGGACATCTTGTTGGTGACATCACGAAGCTGAAACGTTGCTCACGCTGCAGAGAGAGGCTGCCTGGAGTCTGATGACACTTAAGTACCAGCAATACTCGCCAGATTCTCTGGGACATGAGGTGGAGACTGCTATTATGCAGTGTTACCTTAAAGTCCTGGTCTAAACATCTCCCATAACCAACTCCTCGCTTGCTCAGGAATACAGAATGGGGTTTTTGAAAGCAGCAGAGTGACCCAGAAGCCTGAGTTACATACAGTCTTTATCAAAGGCACTCTAAGTTATTTTAAAGCAGTGTGTGATATTATGTCAACAGCAACACTGAGTCCAGGAAAACCTACCAAGTATTTTTAATGCTGGACTAGTTTTTGGAGGACTGTAAGGACGCTCCCACCCAGGATGTTATTGAATCTTTCCACCATGCCCTGCACTTTTCTTTCCTCTGCATTTTTCCACTTGCCACTGTGTACAGAAATACAAGGAAAAAGCAGAGTTTTTCCACCTGAGGTCTCAGAGCAGGACCAGGAGGTGCTTGCTCTGAACAAGTGCCCACCTATCATCCCTCTGGCTAAGATGTGATCCTGGGCTTTTATCACTGGGCTCATGGTAGAAATTCAGGAGTTCCTCAGGAGCTGGGACCTGGGTGCAGGCTGGTCCCTGTGGGCGCATCCAGCCCTGGGGGCTGCAGAGCGCCGGAGGCGGAGGAGTCCTGCGCTCCGCTATTGTGCTCGCCTCTGTCAGATCATGCTGTGCTGGCGGTTTGCAAAGCTGTCTATTATCGGCACGTTAATAACTTTTCACAACGTTTAATTACTTGGAAAGGTAATCAGTCTTGCGGTAGTTCTTTAAAAAGCATGCCCATTTCACTTGCTCTTGGCAGAGAACTCTGCTTTTTTGTCTTTCATTCTCGCAATAAATATGTTACAACCGATCCTGCTCCCAAAGGCAATACCTATTTGTAAAACAAAGAAGAAGATTGCTCCCTGGCTTTCTGGGTACCAGCCCTGCAGCGGGTGCCATGCCGCAGATCTCTCCTACCAACACCATCGTGCACAGATTCAGGGACACTCCCTGCGTTTGTGTGTTTTTTTAATGGATTCTCGTTTTAAGGTGCCTGGTTTGACACTCACAACCAGGTACTCAAGGCCAAACTCTCCACTTCACTGCCAGAGCTGGCCCCGGTGTTGGCTGCCCATAAAATGACAGCCAAGAAGCCAGATGTAAGTGGCCAGGTCCCCTCTGCTCAGTCACTGCTGCCCTTCAGCCGCCAGCAGCAGCGCCGGCACAGGCTGTGACAAGCTGCGATGCCCGAGGCTGGGGCTGGGAGGAGGAAGCAGGAAGACCCAGCAGCTGCGGGAAAAGGACAGGCAGAGATCACCCAGGTGGGTGCAAGGGCCGCCAGGGTGTCTCCAAGGACAGCTAACCACAACATTGTGAGGGTCAGGGGTCCAAGACCACCACTAGACACATCTCTGCTGCATCCAGCACCCCAGAAAAGTTGTAGGTTGCTCTCCTTCCATGCAAGGATGCCACCACTCATGACAGGAGGCAACTTGTGCACGTTGCCTTTGGGCTTGTGACCCTGTGCTGGAAATACAGCAACCATGGAGGTTTGGTCCTCTCCCAGAGCCCACTGGCTGATGGCTGCATCCTCCAGAGGCAGCTTGGGACCACTGCAGAGGCACCCTCAGGTTCCCCATGGCTGCCCCTTGCCAGCCTGGTGCAGCCCTGGGACCCAGGAACCAGCTGGACAGTGGATCTGCCTCGACACAAACACCGTGTGGGACTTCTGTGGAGGGCACACGCATGCACACACTTGCATGCACACACGCATGTGCACACCTGCATGCACACCTGCATGCACGTGTGCCCACCTGCGAGCCCACGGGGAGCTGGTGAGTGAGAACCTGCTCAGTCCATGCCAGGGGCCGGTCCTGGGGAGGAGGCACAGCACATCAGGCTCAGGCTCCCACCAGCCATGGCCACTGCCTGCAAGAGTGGAAACTATTACACTAGATTGATTAAACGTGTCCTTTTCCACTGATGAACTCTGTCCTGTGAGCCAACATTTTCCACTTCAGACATGGGGGTACCCACTTTTGGGGAGAAAAGCAGTAAATGGCATCAGAAAGAAACATTATTCATGAGGGCAGCAAAAGCCTCTGGCATTTTCTTCCTTTCTCCTTAAGGACAAGCTTGTCAAAGGACTGAACAAAAAGCTCAGGGGATTTTTTTAAAAAGACTCTCAGTCTGCAAGTACCCCTATGTGGAGGCACTGGTGGAAGCCTGGTCCCAGCCTTGCAGCCCATCCATGCTGGTGTTTTTCTAATATTCTTGGAAGTCTTCACAGGTTTGTTTTCTTTTTTTTTTTTCTTTTAAAAAGCACAGCTTTTAACAGCCCTGGGGCAGAAGGCTCTCGCTTGCTAAATCACAAGGTTTGCCACACTGAAATGTAGGGACGTGCCCGCAAACGGGAACTGGCTGTCTTAGCTTTTGTTCTTGACTATTTGCCAGAATCCTTAAAACAACAGGAGGAGGTTCAGCCACCTAAACATCCCTGCACTCACTGGCTCAGGGAGCCTGTAAACACGGGCATTAGCATATCAGACCCATGGATGTGTTTGCCAGCAGCGTGGACAGTCCCACTGCCGGTGGCTGGGTGGCTCTGGGACAAGAAGGAGCAGGAACACCTGGCAGTGCCAGTGGTGTCTCCTGGCATGACGGTGGGATCCCGTGTCCTTGCAGTGCTTGGTGGTTGCAGACAGGAGAAAAGTGTCAGGAAACACCATTCAGTGCTGTAATGTTAGATTTTAGAGGCACGTAAGAGATTATCTGGTGGAGATGCTGCTCCACCAGAGACAAGATTTGTATCGATGAATGGTCACATTTTTCCCCTCCCAGCTTGTTTGAAGAACACTGATGAGAAGAGGCAGCAATGGACCGAAACTTGTAGGTCAGAAGAGATAATTAGCAAAATGCTACCCTTAAGGAACCAAAAAGGAACCTCTAGTGCAGCCAGTGGTGGTAAATGTTCCTCAGCAAAGACCTAACCCATGCCATTCCACAGCTGTATATTCTTACCTAACTTGGACAGCACACCTCAGTCCTCAGCTGCAGAGATACCGAGACTTCTGTTTCAGTCACAGACTTGGAGAGAGACCAGGTGCACACCTCAGACCTTGCCTACAGTCATTCCTCAGCCATCTCACTGTTATGCTAATGTTTATTTAGACTGGTGGGGGTGGAGATGACCTAGTGAGGGGTTGAGAAGCTCTCCTAAGGTCCATCCCTCAGCTGGGCTCTCAGCAGCCGCCTTGCTGACATTTGAACCTGGGAGGTCTGGGGCACCTGCCTCCAGGCTCAACCCCAAGGTGAGCTCAAGATCCTCCACCTCCCTTCTGCTGGCTCCAGCTTCTTGTGTGTCCCAACCAGGTCACTTCAGAGGCATTTAGGATTTCAACAAACTGCACTGTTTGCCTCAAATTCTGCAGGGCACAAACTCTACAGCAAGAGTCCTCCAGTCTTCACCTGCAGCTTTCAGCACCAGCATTCCCTCAGGCTCTCCTCCCTAAGTCCCTGCACACCTTTGAATCACTGAGGAACTCGGGAGCTCCAAACTGTCTTTGCCTGTGGTTTGCACCCCTCCAAGGTCTCTCTTAGTAAAGTAGATGGGATGCAGCTCAACTCACACAGCACCTAGACTTTTCCTCTGCTCTCCCTGGCCATCTGCTCCCGAATTTTCACCACCCCCTGGCTCACCCGACTGGGAGGCAGCACCCTCACTCCCGACTCTGCCTCGACCCCATCACTTGGATGAAAGCCAATGAGCACGTGCAGGTGGGTGCCCACCTCTGGGCCATCTCCTTGAGTTTGCAGGTCCCACGAGGTGGGTGAACCAAACCTTCTTCCCTCACAACGTCACGGCACGAGGTTATAAAGTTCAGCTTGTCAGTAAGTAAGCCAGTCCCACCCACGACTTCTTTCCACATAATTATGGTTCGCGGATATACCAGGAAAAAAGGAGAGCCCCTGCCGGAGATGCTGACGTCTTTTTCCTTTCAGGTTCGATGGCTGCTTTATTGCGGTCGGGTTTTCTTTCTCCTCGCCACCCGGTCTTTCTCTGACTGGAACTGTTCCCCTCCAAAAGCGTGGTGACTTTTGCTGAAAAGCAATTCTGCCACTTCTGTAGCGAGGCAGCGCTCACGAATGGCACAGTGGTAGTTACGGGATGTGTGGTTTACCTCAAGACGTCACATCTCCTCCCCCTGGAGACATCAGAAGGGTTATTGCTCAAATTCAGCTTCGATTCTATAAAGGAAAAAGGCCCTGTGACTTTCACTACTACTTTTAATGTTCTAAGAAACCTTCACATTCCCTTCCCCAGGCTGCTTCAAAGGGCAAATAGCTGAGGCACAAGATGCTGCCTTTTGGTAAACATACGCATTCGAAGTGCGGTCTAAAATCCCATGAGTCAAACTGCAGTATTTCCCACCCAGGGAAAGGAACGATTGATTTTGTTTGGGGATTTTTCCCAGGTTAAGGCTGGTCAGAAAGAAGGACTTTGAGTACCGGATTTGCACTTTATGTTCTTAAATACTTTTGGAGAGCAACAGGAGTGAAATAGCTGGTGTGCTTTTCAGTGCCTCTTTCTGTGCTCAGCTGGAAGATGTCCCTGAGGACACATTGCTGAAGACATCCATGGACTGTGCAGGAGAAGAAGATACCCTGCTCTGCCATGGCAAACACCAGCCCAGTAAAAGCTGGGCATGACAGGAAAGCTGTGAACCAAGAGGCAGGCAGGCTCGGTCGTGCCGGACACAGGCGGCGCAAGGCTGCGTTAGTGCACACTGAGAGAGCTGGGAAAGGAAACCAGCAACCAGCCTAAAGAAAGAATGACGCAGAAGGTAAACAACTGCCATCACCTGTGCAAACACAGCCACTCTCATGCCCCTCACAGAGGCAGTGGGGAATGGGGCAGTGCTGTCCAGCCAGCCTGCCGGCGCTGCAGGGAAGGGTGCTGACGATGACATGGAGGTGCACTGCAAGTCAGGGAGCCCAGCTGCTGCTGCCCACCCTGGCTTTGGTCCTCTCCGTGGTTGTCCTGGCAAGGACAGCTCCTCTTTTCTCACAGGTCATCCCAAGGCTTTAACAACTTTCCCCCTCTGCAGACCCTTGTTGAGCTGAACTAGTAAAAACACAATGCTGTGACTCCTCTGGGTGTGAGGTTTTGCCCGTACAACAGCTGATGTGCTTTCCATGAGCTGTTTCAGCCTTGTGTGAGCCACAGAGAATGGGATCTGCAGGCACCACTCCCGAGTGCTGCCCACCTGAAGCCGTGACGATGTGGGGAAGGGCAAAGGTTGCAAAGGGAAACTATGTTGTGGCCTTTTGCTCATCTCGGCTTTGAGAGTACAACTGTGGTGTCTGACCAAAACCACGACTGAGTTCCCCTTTGCTGAAATAATTTCTGATTTCCCGTGTAGTGCTCAAGGATGGGGTCCCCAAGGGAGGCACAGGTTTCCCTTATCTTTATACAGAGACCCTACGCTATGCCTGATGAATGCAGGGTTTACTCATGGGTGCCTTCCTCCCGTGTGCCTCACCATGCTGGGGCCTGCCCAGGAAGCGCAGCTGGTTTCCTGCTGGCAGCTGGGCAGCACCTCCTTCACTGAAGAGCTCAGCTCGTTCCCCTGCCTGTCACTCCAGCACCAGCCTCTTGGGCTTCTCTGGGAAGGTTCTCGCCGTGGATAAAAGTACTTGTCCAGGGGATGAGCTGTGCCCCTCAAGTGTGGAGGGTAAGTGACCCAGCCTAGGTCCGGCAGCAGGAACTGGACACCAATCTCCCCACCAGCTGGGATGTGGGATACACACCAGGGAGAAGAAAATGGTTACAACACAACCAGGTGGAAGATGCAGCGTGCACGTGTGCATTACAAGGACATTATTTCCTAAGAAGTATGAATAGGGAAGGAGTCCCTTCAACAAAGCTGCCCCAGTGAGGAAAGGCCAGGGACGAGCACCTTCATACCCAGCACCCTGTCTCTGCTGGGGCTGGCAGGTTCCTGGCATGAGCTAATTAACTCTTCAATTGCTGAGGAAGCTCAGAGAACCTTAATTTGACAGTCACCATAAAAGCATTTTGTCTGTCAACAGACTCTTTCATCCAAGGATCTCAAAGTGCTTTACAAGTATTAATTAAGCTCACCAAAGTAAGTATGAATAATTATTGTCATTGAACAGCGTGGAGAACTGAGGCCAGACTTGCCCAAGAGCAACTATCAGGACCCAGGGACAGGCACGGAAGGAGGAATTCTCAGCTGCAGTTGCCAGACTGCAAACTCTCCTGCAGAGAACAGCCTCAGACCGCACACTGGCTGAGCCTGCTGGACTCTGCTCAAGGGTGTCCTCCCCTAGAAGATCACATTTGAAGAACAGGGGAAAAAAATGTCATTTTCATTTTGGAATACAATGCAATCTATGTCACAGCAAAAAATTTAGGCAAAAATGACATGAAAGAATAAACTCCTCGTATCAGTGTGTAAGCTTTCTGAAAAAAAGCTTTTTCAGAAAAGGAATGCTGTTTCTTTTATCCTGTATCCTGTAGCAGTACCTTCTGCTGTTTCATGTGAGATTAGTAGTTTCTGAAAGTAATGCATAATAAATCAGGTGTTGAGGAATTAGGGACAGAATTTAAACACTATTTAAAACCTCATACCTTCATTTATAAAAACATGCTTATTATTTCCCCTTCTTGTTATGAATCTCAGTGCTTGGAACACTTTCATTTTCCTATGCCTCCAACCACCTGGTGTCAAGGAGTCTCAGATCAGGGTTGCTTTGGCTGCAAGTTCAGGTATATATTTAGGGTGATAAAGACTCACTGTCATAATCTAGTCTGAACTCTTGCACAGCTCAGCCCAGACAAATTTAGCTGTTTACCTTGTAGATAGCCCAACTACTTACATCACATTATTTGATTAATTTTCATGGATGTAGCTGTAGCTGCTGAATGTCTCTCATGTTTCCCCACCTTCCAAACCCTGCTCCATGTTGCACGAAGAGGCTCCAATAGTGGCTTCTTGTTTGCAGTTTCCTTACCTACAGGAATGTTGTGGGAATGAATATACAAATATTGTGAGATTTGAAGATATCAGAGCAACGGGGAGGGGAGTCATAAATATACCTCACACAGATAATAGCGGCTATAAATTCTATTGCCTTGATCTGACTTGGCACTGGTGCCCTGCAGAACTCCTTGCTGTGCTCACTCCTCTCTCCATGGCAGCTTCACTGTTTATTACTGATATAATTACAGCACTATGACGTCTTCTGGACCATTCTGGATAAAAACAGCCTTTTCACTTTGAAATAAGCACTTCACACAGCAGTGGCAGTTAAACTGAAGAATATCTGTACGAGGTGTGTGGTGGTGGTAAACTGATGATTTGTCTCACGCCAGCACAGCTTTCCTGTGCAATTGTCTTTTGGACAGCTAATTGGCCTCTGAGTTCAAACTGAGCCACCACAGCTGGGGCTCTGTGCCATGAACACTGCCCAGAGCGAAGAGACCGAGTAGGTGACTCTCGTCACAGAGGATCCTCCTCGTGGCTGTGCTGGTGGCAATGGACACTTCTCCCTGCGTGGAGCAAAGCCAGGGGCGGTCTCCCAGAAGGGGAGCCGATGTGGGTGTGCTGCGCGTGGGGAGGAAACATCCTGTGCACGGTGGTGGCACTGTGCAGCCTCTGCTCCAGGCCTGTGGTCAGAGGAGCCCTTCCTCTTCCTGCCCACTCTGAGGGCCCTCTGCCCTGTGCCTCTGCCAGCCCAGGTCCGTGCCCCAGGCCCCCCTGCCTGTCCAGCGTGCAGATGGTGGTGGGCCCGCAGGAGCCTCCTCACCCACACGGCCTGGGGGCATGTTCCATTGCTGCCGAATCCCCGGGCAGCCTCAGAGAAAATGGACAGGCAGGATGGCAGCACAGTCACCGACCACTTCGTTAGGAAAGGAAGAGCCTCTTCTTTAGTTCTAGAAACCTCCTCACCCAAGCCATTGCAAACTGAGCTCGATTGAGTGTTTCAGATCGGTGTTGCCTGTTTCCAATTACATCTGAGCGCATTTCTGCAGAGAACAGCCAAGGTCTTGATTTATAGGCTTTTGGGCAAGAGAATGCAGTGTTTTTCATTATCTTTATCTCTAAATCTGCTCTTGTTACTTGTTGCTTACAACAAATTTGCAGAGTCTAATGCAAAGGTCTTTTGTTAAGGTTTCCTACACTCAGATGCTAAAATCCTTCATTAAAGCCCAGGCTAATTACTTCTGCATCAGATAGACAGGCCCATCCATTTCACCTTGCTCAGTGTGCCCTTGGGAAGGGAACATGCATTTTGGGATGCAGAGGTGGGAGAGCTGCAGACACACCTGGGGCTGAGCCTGTGCAGCTCACCCACGCTGCCCTCCCACCCCACCCTGGCCACGGCCGGAGCCCGAGCACCTCGCAGGCGCTGTGGACAGCGGGAGAGGCAGCCAGCCTGCTCCTGCACCACTCACTCTGCACCAGACATTCCTCTGGCTGGATTTTCTGCTGCATTGGCTTCCCACATATTTATCCTGACATCACATGGGCTGGGGCCCTTCCCGCCTCTGCCCAGCAGGAGTTTGCTATGTAAAAAAGAAAAATCACTTTTAGAAAACGATGTCTTCTGTGGAAGGAAAAGGCTCAAATGCAGCAAGAAAAGAGTTTTACGAGCTTTGCTTCAATACTTGTTGTGCAACATCTTTATGGGATTTCATTATTTATGATTTTATCTAACTACAGTCTATGCCTAATAGCTCGGAGGTGCTGTTGATTAATTTTTTCCCGGTCTTTGATGTACCGGCAATAACTTGTCCATGTTGTCCTGTGTCAGTAAAGTGGAAATTGCCATGCCACAGTGGAGGTGGCCAAAGCTGGAATAACTGCCTATGTCCACAGTAGGACCAAGGTTTAAGGTTTCCCTTCGCCACGCTCTCCCCGCTGGCACTGGCTGAAGGAGCTGTAATGAGTCAGCTCGCTAAAACAGGAAAAAAAGAATCCAACCGAAAAATGCTGCTTTTTTTTTTTTTTGCTTCTTTAATTTTTTTTTTTTTCTGGGTTAGTGAGTTGAACTAACTCCATGTGACCAGGTATGCACTAGAGCCGGCAGGACGATGAAGGGAGCGATCAGGCAGCAAGGAGCGGCAAGAGGAGGAAGAGGAGGGAGAAGGGCAAGCGGGGGCAGGCTGTAAGATCATCTTTTGATACCACACCCTACATATGGACACTGTCAGTCTAATTCCTACCGTACTGGTTCCATCCTTGATGTTGTAATCTGTTTCTGTGAATCTTTTCAATTAGGTAGTGATTTATTGGTTAGTGGGGTGGGTTTGGACATCCTCCAGCAACAGACACAAAATCCCTTACCATGCTGAGCTCTGTCCTATTGCCTGCGATGCAAAGGCATAAAACTTTTTCTCCAGGAAATGATTCTTTTTAAAAATGATTATAAGATTATATGACTAGACTGTCATGTGATGTAAACCTGTCTGTTTCCAAAAGCTTTGGTGTAGTTACACCACTTACAAAAGGATTTGCTTCAAAATTTTTAGCTGTCCCAGCACATTAGTTGCTGGTTAACTGGAGGTCTTCCTGAAAAGAGTGCATTTATCAGCATAAACGGACTTGTTTCTTCCCTTACGTAGAGGTTTTCAGTCTGCCCAACTTAAAGTGTTTGCCAGTTCAAAATTTATTATTTCTTGTCATCACTTCTCTTATAGTCATCACCTCTCTGGTGTTAGTCCAATTCTGTGGATTTGTCAATCACCACCACAAAGAAACCCAGAGCCAAAAAAAACCTGGCACCACTTTATTTCTGTATTACAAATGTACTGGCACAAACCTTGTCCACAGAATCTCCTATTTCAGCAAAGTGCTTGAAATCCCATTGACTTCAATTAGTAAGTTAAGCAAGTGCTTAAATGCTGTATTTGAACTGGGGCCTGAAGACCATACCTTGGCCAACTGGATCTGTTGTCTTTTTTTTTTTTTTAAGTTATGCTTTTAGAGGAATTTCCACATTTCAGTTCAGTCAAAACATCAAAAATTTGGATGAGGTTAAGGAGAGCTGAAAGTTGATACTATATTGTCTTCTGGCATCATTCATTTACAAACTGTAGTCAGTTAAGCATTAAAGACTCAAGGAGAGTGAATGAAAAATGAGATGTTGTGGGCTCAAAACTTGGGAGGCGGGAAAAAAAGAGGTCTTGCTCAGCAAAATGACACAAGGAAGGGATTTACTGATGTATCAGAAAAACGTGGGCCACTATGAATAGGCTTTACTTCATGGTAGCTGATGGTGTCTGGCAATTCTACACTACGCACTACTCCTGTTCTCCCTGCATGCAATTACACGGGCATATCAGTGTAATGCATGGTTATTACAAAATAACCACAACGTGCTAGGAAGAACATTTCATGCTTCTCAGTTGGACAAGGCTCATCTGGTCTTAATTTTTTTTTTTTTAAGGAACATCTTCTATTTTAAGATTTTCCCCATTCAGCCAATGGAATCTATGTTAATTTGACCTCTATTAAATCAAATTTTTTCCATTATTCTCTCTGGTGATCAAAGAGCTCTGGGGCAGCTTCCTGAGAGGCCAGAATACCTTGCTGCTGGAGCAGCAGCATGCAAGTTCTCCCCCACCTTCCTGCTGTTGGGAAAGAGGCTTCCAGTCTGGCCACTCGCCCTCAGCCCCACGTGCTTCCCTCGCCCAAACCTCTCTCCCAGGCATGCTTGTGCTGCCCACCGGCAGGTTTTGTAGGAGATAGAGCTATTGGGCACTGCCCCTTTTCCTACTGGGTTTGGGCACCTTGCTTGGAGCTGAAGGGGAATCCCCAGGAGCTCTGCTGGCATGGTGGCTCCTCTCCGCCACATGAGAGTCGTGGTGGCAGCTTCTTCTTTGCCTCCTTGTTTTTGACAAGACTGGCAGGGACCGGTGCCTCCCGCAGGGCCCATTCCTGCAGGTGACCGGGAGATGGGTGCTGAGCACACCTGGCATCAGCTGGAGCCTCCCAAGAGGCAGGTGAAAAAGTGTCCTGGTCCTGGGTGGTGCCAGCCAAGGTGGGTGATGCCTGCATGGTTGACAGCGAGCTCCAGGGGAAACCCTGCCTATTCCCAACCAGTGTCTAGAGACTTCCAGCTCTTAGCAATAGTCTAAAGGACTGAAACCTCGCACCTGGTGACTCAGGGCACGGCCATGCTGGTGATGGAGTGGGGTGAAGAGCCCCAAGTCTCTCGGGGAGGGGCACTACCTTCAGCCTTGTGCCATTCCTACGCTGCCCTCCTGGGCCCGTCCGGGATGTGCCAGCTCGGGCACAGGCCAGGTGGCTGCGGAGACAGGGCAAGGGCAGCAGGAGCCTCTGCACTGCCCTTTCTGGCACATCTGCTGCCACGCAATGCCACTGGGATGTGGCAGGAGAGACTCAGGCTGAGGACAGAGCCATTTCCCACTCTCACAATGAGACTGGACACGGCTTCCCCCTGCCCCAGAAAAGGTGGGAGCAATGCTGCTGGCTGCAGCACGGCTGGGCCTGGCTCCTGTCCTGCCACGGAGCACCCTGGACAAATCACATCCTTCCTTTCTACCTCAGTCCCTTGTTTGTAAAATGGACACAAATACTTCACAAGGCTGTTGTGAAACCTAATTAATTAATTAATACCTGTACTGCACTTTGATGTCCTCACATGAAAAGTCCTATATAACTACAAAGCATTTTTAATGTTATAAAGCAAGAACTTCTTGCTGTCTTGCCTTGGCAAAGAGGCTGATTAGATGTTATCAGTTCTGCTGCTCACATGCACAGAAACTGCTGCAGTGGGGTTTTGATCCTGGTTTGTTTTTAAAGAGTCACATAGTAAAATGATGGGAAGAGTTAATTTGGCAGTCTGTTCACTGTGACTTCAGGGAGTGGCCAGAACTGGCTTTATATATTCTATCAACAAAATAAGCTGAATAGCCCCAGAAGGAAAACAAAACAAAACAAAACAAAACCACACAACAAACCAAACCCTGACATATCTGTGCATACAGGTGTGTCCTGATGACACCTGCAGTAACTGGAGCAAAAGGCTTTCTAGCCCAAGTCCGAGAAAAAAGCTGTACCACAGGAGCACCTAATCCTGCATTTAAACAACTGCATACTGCTCACATTTCATAGAAGGCAAGTGGCTCCTAAGTAAGAGTCTGTTTGGGCCAAATCTCATTGCCTGTTTCTGTCTGCTCTGCTGTTAAGACTGTCCCTTTTGCAGTTTTACTACTGAAGTGCGGAAGACCCAACCTGGGCAGTTGGGACTGAGGAGCCCTGATTCTGCCTTCATCATGAAATGCGTGGTACTGTGATGCCAGAAGGCACCATTGCAGAGCCTGTGCTTTCATCTGCACTCAACTGATAACAAATGTTAAGAAGCTGCACTCTGTGGTCCTTCCTTTAGAGAGCTCAGTTATGTCTGTGTGCCGTGGAGGGATGAAAGCGCAGCTTTAAATGTTAAAATTCCCAACACACCTGACCTGCACTGCATTTAAAGATGCACTAATAAGTTAATGACAAAATACAAACGCCTTGACTCCTGCAATTTAGAAAACTGGAGCCAAAGGAGTCTTAATAATCCTGTTTTTCTTTCCCAATTAACACTGTTTACTTTCTGCATTTCCCTGACCTTGAAGAGCAATCCTGCACAATTCCACGTACTCGCCTCCACCTCCAGCCCTTACAGCACAAACACAATACCCAGCAGTGCCGTTCCAGGCACACAGCAGCACAGTGCCAATAAGCCTCTGCTCCCTCCCTTTCTGGCTGCCAGCACCCACTTTCTCTCCCTTCCCTGAAACCTGAAACTGGCTGTACACCTGGATGGTGTCATTTGCTAAGATGCACAGGTAAATACACACATGAAGCACATTGCAAAGGGCTTGGGCTCCTTGTTTGCTGTCATTTCCAAAGGTTGCCTCAAAGCTTGGGGATGCTCAGAGCTGCCTGCAAGCAATAAGCAATTGCTCACAGGCACTTTTTTGTCCTTTTTTTTTTTTTTAAATTTTAATGACAACTTTTCCCTCTGCTCATCTGGACAGCTTTTGGAAGACAGCAGGATTCTGTGCATGCCACTGCATCTGGCAGCACTGTGCCTGAGCTGGGTGCTCCCAGCCTGTCCTGCCCAGTGGAGTGAGAGGGGAGGGAGACAAGGTCCAGCTCAGGTGCGAACAGCTGGGGGCAGGAATACGCACAATGGGAGGAAACTGGGTACATCGCCTTCGCAAAACCAAATAAACAATAGTTTGAGAAATTAAAAAAAAATCAGCCACCTCCCAAAGCAGCTTGGACAAAATCCTTTCCTTCCCCCAGCAACAGAGGGATGCAGAGGCTGAAGTGTTTTCACACTGAAAGCATGGCATCGTTTGTGAGTTTTTTCCACAGTCTACAAATAAACAAAACCCAGGGAGTGTTTTGCATTCAATAGTTAATCACAGTTGGCTGAGTGTTTTTATTTTTCTTCACTGTAAAGGCATTCTTGGTCCGCCTCCCAAACAGCTTGTTTTGTCTGAGAGATTTAATCTTGAGTGGCAGGACAAGGTGCAAAGACAAACCTCAAAACAATTCTTATTTTTCTATAGCAAGATGTCAGTATGTAAAAGCTAACTACCCTGCAAACAGGCCCCTCAGGTTGGCATGCACAGGGCTTCTTGCCACAATTGCCAGTCGCCTGGATACCCTGGCCCACAAAGCAGCTAATTTCACTTGGTTTTAACTCTTTCCTGTTTGTGAACTGCTCTTTAAGTGGTCTGAACAACCAGAATTCAACGCAGGTTGGACAAGTTTCTAGCCCTAGCTCCTCCCTGAAGAAGCATCTTGTTTGTATACAGGGAGCACTGGCTCCGGAGGCCCAGCCTACTTTCAAATCCAAACACAGTTTTTCTTCAAAGCAACATCAAGGTACCTTTCATAAAAATGAAGGGATGATGCAATACATATATAGTGCATCAACAAGTACTCGAGCTGCTCTGCTCAGAATTAGCTTAGGCAGTTACTTAAGAGCACCGTGCTGTAAAAACATCATCCACATGTTTGCAGCCATGCCTACTAACACAAGTGAATGACTGAAAAAGTACTGCATTTATTTAAATTTTATGGCTTCACACTTTTAAGATCTAAAAATGGTTAGAAACAATAAACTTATGAAATCTCACCACTTATGCTCTTAATTCTGTTTCCAAGTGCTATTGCCTCTGAACAATCTTTAAAGGAGATAGTATCAGTTTGTGCTTAGATCTGTATCACAGGCATTAAAAAATTAATAAAACCACATCCAAGTTACGTGAAAGGTTTGTCTTCAAGTCATTTAGTCCCACATTTTGCTTGAAGCAGTACTATCTCCAGTTGCTGGATAGGACCACCATGGCTTTGCCTACTCCTGGCTCACCAATCTCCAGGGAGATGCCCCAGCCTCTGGGGGGCACTGCTTCCACTGCGGGACTGCGTGTTCTTGTGGAAACGCTCTCTGCTGTGAGCTTGATATCCTGGAGATCTGAGCATTTCATGGTGTCACTTCCTGAGGCAGAATTTTTGGTAACTTTTCCCCATAAACACAATCCAACAGAGCTGACGGGAAGCAAATTCATTTCAACAGCTTCTTTCAACTTCCCTAATCCTGTTCATGTAATACTAGACACAGGGAGATACTTCTGATGTTTCTTTAAGGTATATGCTTTAAAATCAGTACAAGGTCTTGGCAAAGGTGGGGGTCTATACAAAGGCATGCTGGTAACCTCCATCATCCTCTAAATGTTTGCCCTGAATTAACTTCCCTGCTTCTTGAGCCTGCTCCAAAGCATCTCAGGAGCAGAGAACATAAATAACACTTCACACAGTATAGCTAATGTGGGGACCCTTTTGCCACAGTGTATCACAGTGCTGAATACACAGTTCATTTCTGAAGAGAGCCATGACCCATGATCCATTTCTAAAGCACCACAATAAAAATAATGCCCAGTTCAACAAAATGGCCATGACAAATGCAGAAGAAGTACTCCTGCCATCCACAAGCATGACAAACCAAGCGATTAGATTATTTTTGAATCTCTCTTATAAAATACTCCAGCAATGGGTAATGCCAGAGACAGGGAATCGGATTTGCCCAAGCAATGTTCTGACAGATACCACCTCCTGTTCAAACCAGGCACCTCTGAGTGTTCCTTGCAGCCTTGCTTTGAAAAGCCTTTTCCTCACGAGCATCTTTGTATGAGCAATCCAGGTCGGTGCTGAACACCTGTCCACTGGAGGAGAGGAAGGCAGGATCAAGTTGCAGGGGTTTTTCGTGCAACCTGCCCATAATTAGGCCCAAGCAGCAGCTGAGTCACTCCCAAGAGTCCCGGGTGCTATTAGGACCAGACACGCCACGGCCCAGTGTATAATTATATACCAGCCACCACTGTGCGGAAACGGCTCCATTTACTATCTGACCCCATTAGACAGAAGCTGTCATTTCTTCTTGGCTACCAGGGCTGTGGGTGCTCTGACAAAGACGAGCCAAATTCTCACAGTCCAAATTCATTCACCCAAACTCACCTCCTTCTTGCTGAAACCAGCAGATGCCATCCTCTTTCCTGGTTCACCTGTGAGCTGCCCGAGAGCTCCCCTATGGTCAAGATGAAAATGGGTGTGTTGAGACACAGCAACTACTGGATACAAGGGACAGGGAGATGAGTGCAGAAAGTCTAGGAAACACAGCATGCCAATAGTGTCTATTTCATCAGAGAGCAGGCTCAGTTGGCCAAAACACGTAAGAAATCACCCCGAGCTGGCAGGGCTGTACTTGAGTTGCAGCTGGATTTTGCAGCTGCCTTTTCCTATCAAGGCATTAAGAGGAAACGCCTGGCTTCAGCAGCACCAGCAGGGTGGCATTTCCCCCTGGCACAGCTCCTGTGTTGTTGGGCACAAAAATGAACCTAGTCCCATCTGATGAGCAACCAAAGCCCGTTACCTCCTGCAGCCGGGATCTCACAGGCTACACACAGCGCCTGAGCCAGCAGAGGCCCTTTTGCCGCTCCCTTTGAGGAAAAGCAAGAAACGGGTCTGGGTTTTTGTCACCCCAGGTTGCCAGCCTGTCACACCGAGTTCAAGTGAGGTTTGCTGGGAGGGGTGTGCAACGCTTGGGCTGCTGCTGATGCTGCAGTTCAGAGAAGAAACACACGGCTCCAACCTTGAGTTGCTACTCTTGCACCAGTGCTACACCCCCTTCGAAAGACACAAATAACCTCGATGGCTCTGGGTTTTAAACTAGTACTGAAAAAATTTTGCTGAAAGGGACAGCGGAATAAGGGAAACAGGATGTCAAATTAGGATCAGCTTGAACCATTTCAAATAAACAACGAGGAAATAAAATGTACCCTGATTGCTGGCAGGCTTGAAGGCTTACAAAGTACTCGCCCCACCCAAATCAAGGGCTTGAAATGGAGCAGCAGTGGAACAGAAACCCCTGACAGTGTAAGATTTGCTGTTCCCTGGTACTGCTTTGCCATCCTCAGGGACAGAAAAAGCATCATTAGGGTTTAACTAGAGTTGGATGAAAACATGGAGTACCCCAAGGATCAATTTTCACTGTGGGCAGCTGCAGCATGAGGCATTAATTCTTCACCCTTTCTGATGACAGGAGAAACGCGGGGAGCTGTAGACACAAATAACTTCACACTTGTAGCGTGTATTTTGCAATGAAATGCTTGCTTTACTTCCTGTTGTTTAAAACTGCATTTATTCCTTAGCACTGCAAGAAAAACCTCCTGTATTTTGTACTGGGGGCATGTTTAAAGGCCTACATATTGTAGACTCAGCAAGTGGCAGGGCAGCTGCCATACCTTGCTTCCTTTCTGATTTCTTGATGATTTAAGGCCTATTTTCAGCAGCCGATACTGGTTTCCCTCCTTGCCTTTCTGCTTGGTAACTACCACTTTAACAAAATGGTGTTTGTGCAGTGCCTTGGAACCAAGACCTGAGCCTTTTACCATCAGACAGGGAACAGAATAAGAAAAGCAGGACTAAAATCACCTATATGCCATGGCCTTTCAATGCACATGTTTAGAAATAAATGGCAGAACCCTCGAGTTGTTGCAAAACAATGCTTAGACTGCCAGATTTTTATTTCCTACATAGCTAAATTTACTTGCATGTTTCTGATATTTGTGTTTACCTTTCCCCAGAACAAAGTCTGAAATTATTCTCTGAATCTACAGAAATCAGTAAATTAAAATATTACAAAAACCCTGCACTGTTTGTAGACATTTTTCAGACTTTTACTGACTTCCCCCGGTAGGGGCAAACCCTATTGATGCAAAGTATAAACAAGAAAAAATGCCCGATCAATGCTTTATTTAGGCTTCCTTCAGGAAAGGACAATTCACTTTGCCCCTGCTAATTTGCTAACATGGAAATCAAATGAAGATTTGGTAAAAAAAATGTACCCAGTGCCATCAGCATGGTTATCCTCTCTGCTCTGGTAATAGCCTTTCCTCAGAATTCTTCCGTTGTGGAGAACACAACACTTGGCTCAGTAAATAAAAAACAGCTTCTACTTATTTTTACAGCAAATAATTCTACACTTAAAGTAGGCTCACAAGACGTTGGCATACACCTTGCTGCCTTGTTAAAAAAAAGAACTTAAGTTTGCTAAAAATAGCAGTAACTAGTAAGGATGAAGCAAAATTGTCCCACAAGAGGACAGACACCTGAAAATAAAAACTGAAAAGGAGATGACTTAAGGGATTTTCAGTAACATTTAAGAAGTAAGAGTACCTTGAGGTTTAATGAGCGTTACAATACATCAATTACAGAGACATAAGTAATTTAAGGGAAGAGTGTTCACTGGCAGCTCAGTTTGGTCAAGACTTCATTTGCTTCACAGGGCAAGGAACAGCACCCCATAATTAAGAATCATGGTCATAAGTTGTGTCCAAAGCTTGCTACCTCCCTGCAGCACATCTTTCTCACAAAGCTAGAAAGCTGAGAAACGCCCCTTCTCCACTGACAAAGGACTCATCCCTTCATCTCCATGTACCACTGCTGCATAGACACAGTGCTAGAAATGTATTTCACACCTGCACTGGTGACCCTCACGTGCTGCTACAGGTTTCTATTGCCTGCTGCTTCTCTGGTTAAGGGTACTGACGCAGAAGGATGTCTAAGCTGCAGTCCCTACTCATCACTTAAACAGGTTTCTGAGCTCTGCTAAACCCCCAGCCTTGTATTAGGGGGCACTGCTCAATGGAGAGTACTCAAGATTTAATCCTCTCTTTCCTAGGTAAGAAAGCTCTGTGTAAAACCACCTGAAGTGAGACTTAAAATACTGCACTTCATGGCTAAATCTCATCCACTGACTGAGTCACCAAAGATGCTTGTTGCTGTAGGCTCCAGAGAGGATGAGAGAAAGGGAATATACACAGAAACATCCCTAGGGAGGGTTTAACAATGCACAGGAGATCTGTGATAGCTCCAGCAATGTTCTGTTCTCAAAAACTGACTCAAGTCTACTCTCTGCATGAATGGGAGGATGTTCAAGGACAGTGACAATACCAAAACATGCAGATTCAGCAAATGAAAAGTGCCAATCAACAAAGCAGTGGCCAGGACAATGGAAAGATCAATGAAGGCCAAACCATGTATGGTATAGTTAACTTTTATTTATTCTTCCAGCGGTTTGTCCGGTCTTTCCAGCAAGTTCACAAAAAGTCTGACTTTGAATCCATAAGATTTGGTATTACTTCTAGCACAGTGGATTATGTATGCAGATGAATGAAGGCTTGACTCTAAGTTTGTGATTTAAGGACCTTTGGAAAACTGTGCATTAGCAGGGCTTAGTAACTCAAGACTTACTGCATTCTTTCAGTCAAAACTAGGACAGAGCAGAGTTTAGGCTTTTCGATACATTTGCAACATTGCTGTTTTTCTCCTCTGTTCTGTGGTTCTTATAAGCCAAGGAAAATAGCCTAGGTCTGACTGCTCCCTTCAGCTGCATATATCACATAATAGGGAAGGAAGCGCTGAGAGTCTCAGTGTTGTTAAACCGGCCACAATGGAAATTATAATAAAACAGGAGACAACAGAAATAACAACAACTCATTAGATCCCAGCCTTCATGGCTAACTTAAATGCCTTCAATGGATACTTGGTGTGATATTAAATTATTCAAACTAATCCTCTCTTCTGGTATAGTATTTATATAGCAGTTCTTCTGGAGAGAAACTTTCACTCATTCCAGTGTCTCTCCTCTCAATACCCCATTTGGAGAGCTAACACCTAATATTTCTGACAACTATTAGAAAGGGAACCATAAAATACCATGTAGGTCAAAGAGTGCAGGGTGGCCTTGAAATAAAGAAAATGTTCATTAAGTGTAACAAAACTACCTTTTCTTCTAATCTAAAAATTGATAGGCCTATCTTAAACAGTACAGTTTTTAATATTTTCTACCCTTTTTTTTTTGAAAATACTACCAATTGTAGCATGAGGTTAAAATTAGACTGAAACAACTGATTTGTTTCTATGTACGTTAGTGAAAAGTTGGTGAAACTATTGAATTCAACACAATTAATCGCTGGTTTAGGCTTTTTGTACCCTCAAAATATTCTCTTACATGGCTTCTAAAATTCTTTAATAATAAAGCGGTTCATTGTCCAAAATGACTAAGACTGAGGTGAAGGATGCATTTTTGGTTGAGAATAAATCTAAATTCTGAAGAGTGGACCTCTTTTCAAACTACTGTGCAACTGCTAGCCTTTGAATCACGGTAACTTCTGAAAAGATAAAAAAAAATACTGGTGCCACTTGGGCAATCAGGTATATAAAGCACACACTGTGTTCATGGGGCAACCACTACAACACTGAATCAAAGGCAAAGTTATAAAATGTAAGATTCCAGGAATGTACTGATGCAACTTAAGGGTTTGGTTTATACCTTTTGAAGATGGCTAGAGATTGTTTCTATCAGATTTTGAACACTATGAGAACAAATGTTTTCCATCAGCCACCCTCCTTCTCCCACCCCATTCACAAGGTTGGCTTACTCTTGAATAGGTGTCTGTGGCTTTGGCTTTTACCTGAAGAAATGCAGACGTGAGATCATCCCAGTATACTAAACAATATTTTGTTCTTAGTCACTTGATGTTGTTCAGTTATGATTTTGCTATTCACATAAAACCATTACCTTCCACATCTGCTCTAAGCATGCAAAAGCCTCATGCAATGTCTCCACAGAGTGAATTCAGGCTCAGAAATGAAGCTGTTGACAGTCCTCAGATAATGCACTGCGAGTCACAAAGGGGTGGGTCACAGGACACAATATGCCTCCTCTGCAGACTTGATAATAAAACTTCTGATTTTATTTGCAGCCTAATTTTCAGCCCAGAACTTCAGTATTAAACACAAATTAAAATTTGCCCACAAACTAGCTAACAATACCTGTAGTTTCTAGAGGCGAATTATTTGCATAATTCTTAATTATTAAGCTTTACTACTCAAAACCCATCTGTATTTCCTAGGTGAATATAAACCCTGAAAAGCACTATTTTTCATATGAAATAACAAGTTGTAGAAAGTGTAGGAGAATACTACCAATCAGGTAGTTTGATGAGATTTCCTTGCATGTGGTGCTATAGTGAATAATTTAAAATTAAATGTTTTCCAGTTCCACTGTATCATCTGCACACTATTCATTTATTTCCTTGTATTCAGCAGAAGTAGGGCACATTTTCCAGATACCATTTATAAGCAACATACTCTGTTAATTTTATTCCTTACTGGAAAGTACCTTGGTCTATTCACACATTAATTGGGGAAGTGACATCGTGACCATTAGTCCCAACTGGTGCGCCTGACACAAGCAGGAAAGAAAGGATGAATAGCTGGGATTTTGCTCTTGGCATTTCAGAATTAGGGGAGGTAATGTTTCCAGTCATATAAACTTAAAAATAATTTCTGAGAAGATATGTTGAACTTAAGCATTAAGCTAAATACCTATAGCCCTACATTATTTCATCAGTTATTTTCCAAGACATCATTCATTCCTTTGTTTAAAGTTTGTTTCTCAGCAGTATTTATCTTATTTGGAAAAATCACAGGTCTATGAAAGAGCTTTATTTTGTTATACTGATTTATATAACTAGCTACTTGCATGTTGGTACTTAAGAAGTAGAACTTTTTTGTAATGGCAAGGGGCGCTCATTAGGAAAACACCAAAATTGTACAACTGGAAATAAAAACAAAGCATAAAAGCCTAACATTTCACATAAGATGAGCTTTCAACAGAAGTATCAGAAAAACCACCAAACCTCAAACACCTTGCCACATTAACTTCAGACCAACTGGAAAGGCACTGAGAGTTGCAGTGTGCAACTCATATCCATATCTGTGAGAGTAACAAGCACGATGAGACACAAACCTCCAAGGCAGAATATGGCATTGTACAGTCCATGAGGCATTCCTGGTACATACGGCAGTTTTATGTTTTCTTAGGATAAGCTGAAAATGTTAACTAAATATACACACTACATCGTATTTCCGTGGGGAAAAAAAAATACAGTTTAGACCACCTGAAGACAAGGAAACAAGGCATAACATACAGGAAATTGTTGGCACAAGAAAGTGTTACCATATCAATACACGCCCTTTTAAATTTAATCCAATAGATATATAAAGGAATGGTGGTGGCAGAGACAAAGGTGCAGGACTAATATCAAATATTCAGTTCTAAGCATGCTAGTGAGGTCTTTGTTTCAAAACCTGAAGCTACTAAAACCACTTCAGAGGCAAGAAAGCACCTATCTAGACAGTCCAACCCATTTCCAGGCATTCTTCTTCTGGGCTGACATGTGCAGACTGAAGGATCTGTCCAGTATAGTTTCCATGCCCGAAGCTGCCTAAAGCTTCCCATTAGCAAATGCTGCCTCCTGGAACTGAGGGACAAATGTCTTGAAATATGTCCTAGTGAAAAGAACAGAAAATATATAATTAGGAAGGAGTAATCTTAAAAGCATGAATTGAAGCACTTGATGTTTCCCACGTTTCCCATTTCCCTTGTGTGGAAAAGGCTTCACCTATGGTATGAAAGGCCCAAAGACAGACAAGGCAATGAAGCAGGAAAACAGTGAAGTCAGAATACGTGCAGGAGATAAGCTCTTTATCTGTCTCCAAACAGAAACCTTACAATACTGTCACTGCTGATGGCAGCAGTTTACATAAGATGTAGCAAATAAATACTAGCAACATTGGATGAACTGTAATTCCTTTTAGTAAACTTCAAAATTTATAGGATAATGTTCTTTTTTAAAGTGTGCTTTGTATATTTTGGATCTTAGTCTATCTTCTTTACAAAGGATCAAGTAACTCATATAGTTAATCCTACATATCCAAAACTGAGTTTGAACTGTATCTTTGAGTTTTTTGTGCTGAGATACTCAACCACGTAATAAATGTATTTTACATGTCCCAGGGATGCCCTTTATTTGCCAGTTATAGTAGAAGTTGCTTCATCATTCTGCCTTTGGTTTCTGCCTACTGCGTTTTGCACCAAACTTTCACTTTCTCTTTTTTTTAAAATTTTGTTTTCTATTTGTATCACTGGTCTCTATAAATTTCTCTCCTGTTCTCCTCACCAAGAAGAAATCTAAAGTGAGAATAGCTGCAATGTCATTTATTAGATTCTGGATCTCTCTGCTGGTTTACCTCCTGAAGGAAACACACACCGATCAGCTTCACAATCATGATGTGTTTCATAACTGCAGTAGAAGCTTTGGCAATCACTGAACAACAATCATACTTCCTCACACCTAAAATCGTTGCAAGACCACAAAGAGAACGCTCCTCTCTCTTTGTGAGGTTGTGCCTGGCAAATTAATTAACAGATAGCTGCAGTCAGCTTTTGTGCACAAGCTGTAAACACACACGAGATGCTGTCCAAAGGTTAAAAGAACAACGGAAAGTAAAAGCATTTCTGGACTGAGGAGCTGATCCCAGAAATGGAAACCAGAAAGAGGACAACCAGCACACACACACGTTTTATAGCATATACAGATTGTGCTGTGTATTTACAGAACACACTCTGGTTTATTGAAGCAAAGTTCAGAAAACAACCTTCATCATCATGCCCGCAAAAGTGACTGTTCATGCTGGCACACACTCATACATAAACCAGCTGAGAAGGTTTGCCTGTCCCCTGACCTCAACAGTTGAGTGCCATTTATGTATCTGTGTTTTTTCTACCATACCTTTGAAATTGTAGCTTTTGTAAGTCCTGGTCAATTCTGTGTACTTTTGCTAGCTCAAGGAGTATCATCTGCATGTTGTCAATGTCAGGATCTATCCCTTTTGCTTTTCCTTGCTTTATCTGTACTTACATTTAATTATGCTTCTCTGCTTGCTTATTTTAAATAGCTTCTCCCTTCTCCTTTGATAGCTTCTCTGCAGACTCTCTTCCATTCACATAATCTTAACTGACTTGATAAATGTTACTTAAAACTTCCCTCTTCCAAAACTGTAAAAATTATTAATTATTAAATGGGATACAATCAGAATTATTTTCCTACATTTTTTTTATTTTCCTTTATAGCATGTCTGTGCTTTGTATTAAACCCACATGTACTGCATTATATGCAGTAATTATATATGCCTTTTCTGTTAGGCAAATTCCAGAACTAATGCTTCTGATACCACAAACACCCTCCCACACCAACTTTATCCACACTTGCATCCTTTCTTTTCACCGATTCCTGCAGCAGAGCTTGTATCCTTTGCTGCAAAACTAAGTCCAACACCTCCCTACATTCTGATCAGATGTACTGTTTCAAAGAGGATGTTATTTCACTGGTAGCTCATAGAACCTCTTGGCGATGTTTCATACACTGCAAAAATTCCTTTAGTACTTCATAATTTTAAATGTCTACTTTTTTTCTTTTTATACCTTAAAGTACATGTTTAAAGTTGCCCTCATCATTTTGGTCTTCTCCAGACTGAAGCAAATGCAGTGCCACAAGTGTACTCAGGTTATGTTCCTCCATTTCTGTCCCTCTCCCATACATCTTAGATATTTCAGATGAAACAAAATCAGAGATAATTATGGTTCATCACACATACACACAAAAAAATAAATTAACGCCGCTCCCTTAACCCCCCCCAAACCAAAACAAACCAGGCCCTGCTAAGAGATCGGAAAGTCCAGTACACTTGATAGGACTGTATCAGCTACAGCACACTTAGTAGATTGAGAAGGAAAGAGAGAGAAGTAGGAGAAGGTAAATGAAACTCCTCAAGGAACACCGGAAATTTTTTTCTAAATTTTTTCTTTTCATCCAAAGTTTGGGACAAAAACCATGTGTTAAAAGACTTGAATTTCTTGTCAAATAGAAATTACAACATTTTTTCTCCTCTGCAGAGATTACCAGTAAGGAGGAAAAGAAGCACCAATCACCTTCTGCGTAAGTTTCATCTATCAATCATCTGGCATTGAAGTCAAAGTGTACGTGTTTCTGCCCAAATAGGACCTTGACATGAACTATTACATCACAACAGATGACATGAAATAACTTTAAGAGAGATATAAACTTTTTTGAAGGACAATACTCTGCTACAGACTGCGTGGTAAAGGCCTCTTTCACATGGAATGCTATTCCTTATAGAAAGATTTTAAATCAAGAGACAACACTCATACTCCAGCATCCTGCACCTACAGGCACAGAGAAACATTGAATATAAACACGAACTTCGGAAAAAGATACATTCCTCATACCCCATTCACATTAACACATTCACAGGAATTTATACCCTCAATAACTATGATCCATGCTATACCACAGGAATTCATATAAAAATATCTGAAATTTTTTTTCAGAAACTTAGTCACACGATATTCTCAAGCTATCTCCAAACTATTTTGAATTTATTACTTTTATATACACTAGATATGTTTTTCAGCTCTGGAGAACTGTTATTAAAAGCCCCAACAACAGTAATTCGGGTACCTGTTGAATTACACTGAAGATGAAGAAAGCTAATGTGACTTATGGTCTCTCAAGGCTGTGTCAAATGGCAGAAATCAGCTTTTGACCAATGCCTTTTCTCATTTCTGGGAAAGATGGAGATCCTTCTTTCTCCTGCTTTCATCTACCATGTTCTTGGTGGGTCTGTATCACACTGACCTCACACCAAGCTCAGAAGACCTGCATAAATTCTCCTTTAAGTACAGAGAAACCCATTTGTACAAAGTCCACAGATACTCTTCACGTGAGTGTTGAGTACCATCAACACTCATGTAAAGTAAAACACACATTGAGTGTTGCATCCTTCTTGGAATGGTTTAGATCTCAGCTTAAACAGTGTTTAAAGGGTTGCTTTCTTTTCAGCCTAGAGTGGGTGCCAAACTTCATACACTTACAGGCACAAGTCTAACTCTTTGTTGAGCTTCTTACTGTACGAATTGTTACCATTGCTTTTTGTCTATTCATTTTTGTTCCCTCAAATGGTCATTTTCCAAGTTCAAGGTAGTAAGTTATGAGGTATCTATGGAAATTTTTCTTCAAAACTCCAGAAAACAACACATTTTGCTGTAGTTAACCCCTACATATACTTGACACAGTACAATGAATTCCAGGTGCTATGCTCAAGGACATCTGTTGAGAGTAAAGCACTTCTCTTTCCTTCACCTTATTAACCAGTGGAAAGAAAGTCTTGCTATTATTGCAAGCGGTAAGTATCTAAAAGAAGGTAGAATTGGCTCACCTGCTGTTTACATATTTTCTAGTGATATGAAACACTGAGTGTGGTACAAGGTCTCCAGAAGCCCATACATGTCTAAATCCCACGGTGTGGGTTTGCCGTACTTAAAACATACTTGACTCAGAATTCACATGCTTTTGTGAAATTTCATTCTAATTCTACAGTTTTTTACCCAGGGCAACTCAGTGCCGCGTTTTTTAAATGCAGTTGGTGGAAAATCTGCATTGACCACTTGATAATACCTTTTGCCTTTACATATCTGTACTGAAAATCTGCAAAGATTTTAAATTACGTAGCTGCAATCTCCCATCAAACAACACTTCCCATGTATTTATGGTGAAAACATCCTAACACACTTGATTTCTGCTGTTGCTTTTGCTGGACTGGTACTATAGCCAACTACACAATTGTGTTCTAGTTACCACTGCTGGCATAATAAAGTTAAAAGGTTTGTTTAGGTGTTTCTACTTTTGTTAAAATCTTCATGTGGTAAATTCAGAGCAGAATATCAAGACAAACTCTGTGAGGAAAAAAACATACACAATGTTGTATCAATGAGATTTCTGCTTTTTGTGTCTGGGACCTGGACAATCATCATGGGGTGATGAATCATCTTCCCAAGTCATTCACAAAATAGATTCCCCTTAAACTCCTCAATTAATGAGTGCCAAGTTTTCCAGCATGCTGATCTCAAATTCATCCATGCTATCCCTATTTGCACTCATGTTTTATTTGTTTCAGCCCAAGATGTGGGATTTTCAAGGAAAATGAAGGGGATGAAGTAATCATGATGGTCCACATCAAGAACAGGCTTAGCAGTACAGCAACACTTCTACTACCGGCACAGTGACCTTACCGGCAAATTAAAGCCCTTGAGCCACAATCTTCATCTTTTCACAAAGACACAGAGACCTCATCTCACTGCATCAGGCACATGCATTGTGTTCCTTCTCATCTGAAGGCAGACTCAGGTTATCACATTTGGATTTTTTTCCTACTACTGGCTTTGAGAGCAAACTTTATTCTTAAATACTACCCATTATTTCAATATTTTAATTAATTCTTGCAAAATATTTTAGTAAGTACTGCAACTGTGGTTTAATTCTGTAAATATATGGCTCTAATTATAGACCCTTAGTGTATTCAAAATCATAGCAGCCAGCATATTTGACAAATACATCCATTTTCTCCTATTCTAGGCAAGGCATACAAGAAAATAGGAGTTCTTTTCTTCAACTTTTTCAAGTTAATAGATCTGACTTGGGCAGGCACTCCTGTAGTCATGGTGATCTCTGCATAGTTCTACTCAATCCTTCCAAGTCTTCTGAGGTAAGGTCTGTAGGTAAGGTCTGTCCCATTCTCCTCAGTAGTCTTCTATTGTCTGAATTGTCCAGCAGGTAAATTGAGTTTGTTCGAATAATCCTGGGACTGA
Source organism: Lycocorax pyrrhopterus obiensis (assembly GCA_014706295.1). Lineage (NCBI taxonomy): Eukaryota > Metazoa > Chordata > Aves > Passeriformes > Paradisaeidae > Lycocorax > Lycocorax pyrrhopterus. The sequence goes on from JACSVZ010000004.1 coordinate 28,286,317, forward strand.
GGTAAGGACTGAATTGTATCCTGTCCAGCAGTATTAGATACAACCAAGAATCACAGGCATTTGTCCCAACTGCTGTTCATTTCTTTTAAAGGAATTGTACTTCTAGGATTTACATAGCTTTGTATCCCGTATTTCTTTCCTGCTGTACCCTAGAAGAACTGCTTCAAGACATCTACAAGTTTCTTCAATTCCACTGAATCCTGACAGAAAAACATAAACTCCAGAGATGACTGATCTTTGTAAATTAGCTAGAACAGCAATGTTCTCCCCCTTTCCAATTAAATCTGGTGAAAACAAGAATTAAGAAGGGTGTAGGTCAGAGTGAAGGATAGCCTGAGGCTTCTTAAGGTTTCTGACCTATTCCTTCCAGACTGGTATTCTCATGCTGACACTTGGCAATAAAATCTTGTCATATAAATTATTTCAACAGCATAGCCATATTAGAATTATAAAAGAGCTTCTCCAGGCTTTATCAATGTTACTTGATTATTCACTTTCTGAAGTACAATGTATTTTTGCATGGATCATACATACATATGCAGCGTGCCTTTGTATTTTTATGTTCCTGTTGAAACTTGTTTTGACACAATGCAAACTTGTTTTGAAAATACTGAACACCTACAACAATACCTTCTGGATGCCAGATGAGAGGATTTGTCCTCCTGTGACCACACAGGCACATCCAGCTGGTTTGGTTCACGTAACTCCCAATAATTCACCTCCTGTACAGAAGGTATTTACCATAACTTTCAAAACTTTCTAAGATTTGCTGTTTCTGACAGAACAAAATCAAAGATGCCAACCTGTCTTTTTTTTAATATATGTAATTGTTTTCTTTCTAAATTCCTTTTGTCAGGACCTACATAATTTAACATGATTAGCACTAATTAACAAAAGGAACTTAAATTATTAAATTGTTGCATTAATTCCAACAGCGGGTATGTATTTAGGTCATATTCCATATGACTGCTCATTAGGTCCTTAACCTGTACTTATGCCCTCCTCCAGCATCTCTATGCCTTGCACTGAACAAGGGCTGAATGCAGAAGTGTGGAAATCTACTGAAAGCCCATTCTTTTAATAGGCTTCGTGCCAACGTCTGAGGCGTAGCTTTTTCCTTTTAAACTCAGACACGAGACATTTGAACCTCTTTGCTATTTTTACTGTACATAATGCACTAAAAACACATTTCCATTGGGTGAACCATGTCATCTATTTATTCACAGGCACTTCCATAGCATTCCACACCAGGCTAAAGATACATGAGCACTCACAGCAAAGCTGAATAACCTCACCTCCTGCTTTGGGATAACTACGGGGTAACAGGAGATTAACTGTACAGCAGACATTTTATGACACCTGTATTAGGAGAAAACGGTTATTATATCATTCTCTCCACATCTAAGATGTTACAAAAACTGAAGTGACAAATATTCTCAGCACTCTAACTTTTGATTCCCTAGCTGGAACTGGGCTTGTAGCAGGCAGGCCCACAACAGGGCTGGGTGCCAAGTGGCAAAGGCTCAGGAGCTAATGAAAATCAGGACTATTACGGAATGCACACAGCACTCAGGAGACAGCAGCATTTCTAAACCACCATTCAAATCCGAACATCACAAAAAATTATCCAAGCACAGCGGCAGAATGACATAGGTACCTTCCAGGATTTCTTTCTCACTTCAAATATACATAACGATACTTGGCATGTATTCATGTTTCTAAAGTAAGCTTCTTGACGGTATGCTCTTTGGGATGTGGTTTATAATTTCCTTACTAGGCAGCTTTATCTATAGCAAATATTTTCCTTTTATGTGAAACACAATGTCTACACAGTTCTCCATTTTATACATCTCCAGAACTAGTGATGCCAAGCAAACATCTGAAGTGTTTATACAACAGCAAGACAATAGTTCTTAAATTACTGCTACTGTAACTGCCTAAACACACAAATGTACAAAGGAGTCAGTGCACAATGCCATTATGCTGCTAGCAATTTTCTTCCCATGTGCCAAAAAAATGCATCAGAATCCCTCTTCCTCTTCTAATACTTCTCTCTCTCTACCTCCTTTTATTGTGAATTACCTACAAGGAGATTAGTAAACTTCTTATGCCTGTTCCTACCTGCCAGTCTACGCAAGGCACTGACTGTGCAGCCAGGCTGATGGATACAACAGTAATCAAGCATCAAGAGAACTGGAGGTCTGCAGTGGGCAGCCATCAAAACTCAAGTTTTTAAGAAATACAGTTGTTTTCAGCTCAGTTTATAATATTGCATAGCAGAAACTTGTCTCCAAAATTACAAACAAACCAAAACATGTGCTACCAAAACCATAACAGGAAATAGAAGTGGCAGAACTAGTGAAAACAAATACACATCAGAAGTTAAAACATTAAAATTCACTCATGTCCAAAAGCTGTTTTCTGTATTTTACTAACAATATCTTTTTCCTCCAGAAGTTCTTTCTGGAGTTATTGCCATTTCTGATTCAAGTCACACAGAAAGGTACAAGAAATGGTTATATTTAGACATGTTTTTCAACAGTTTGCTGATTGCAGAATTAACAGGTGGCTTTAATCCATATGAAGCAAACAGAAATAAAAATTAAATTTTCATTTTGCTATACATTTGCACCTGTTCCAAAAACCTATGGTGTCAATTGATTTTATAAATAAAGTGAAGACTTCAACATTGGTGTGCTGTAAAAATTAAGATGACTTTGCTGCCCAACTTACCATAAAGCAAAATGAATTCTGACAATCTGTTCAAAGCACATAACAACCATAAATATAACAATCTGACTAAAAGCAAAATATAAAGGAAGGGAGTTCTAAGGAACTGCTGTGGAGCCAGGACTGCAGATCATTATGTAGGCTGGCAATTAATGTTTATTTTAAAGCAGCAGCATAAGTAGGGTCATCACTTTGCAAAAGACGCTAACTTTGGTTCCAAGAATATATGTGTTCCCAAATGCATGGACCTTTACTGACAATTACAGATAAAAATTACAGCTACTGGACATAATCAGTTCATATAGACCAAGGCCAGTAACTATGAAAGCAATTTTTAAAAATCATCTGGAAATCAAGGTTCTGGTATTTAATGTCTCACATTTCTGATGTAGATATTTAAAAATTTACAAAGGTGTATTTTACAGACACAGTGAATCTGTTGTTCCAAAGCATGCGTAGAAAATTGAACCTCTCATTTTGAAACAGTTTCATCAATGCCTTCTGCTTGCCAGTCAGTTCAAGAGATAAAACACTTCACTTCCTTCACCTTCTCCACAATGTACATAAATAGATTTACTTCAGTCAGACGAAGGCTTGTGGTCTTAGATCATAGCAAATTTTGCTTCTGCTTTCTTAACTTCCATTTTCCCCACAGGGTACTTCCACAGCAGGCTACTGAGTGTCTGTGAAGGGTGCATTGGAATATCTCTGTCACAGCATGGTCACTCCATTTCCTTATCAGTGGATCATGAGAATGATATTCCAAGGCCATCATGGAAAAACTCAGTCTTCATAGAGTCTTTTTAAATACAGTGTTAATTTGCAGGAAATTTCCAGTCCTATGAGCTACAGCATGACAAGTCTGCTCTATTTTTCCTAGTTGCTGAAGTGCCATAGCCATATTTTTCCAATCCAGGTAAAGGTTAACTTCTTAAAGAGACAGTGTTTATTCAAGACATATATTATTTCCTCTCATCTAGGCTACGTAAATGCACAATGAGCTCTACTGCTGGAGAGCAATTATTAAACAAACTCTTTATTAGATTTGAAGGAGAGAGTCAATGTGAGACAAGATGCAACTAGGAACCTCTTTGAAGCATAAAAGGCAGGGTAAAGAACATGTGAAAGTAGTGATGATGTAAGTGGTAAGAGAAAGCAGAAAAGACTGGGCAAGAATACATTCAGGATTGAAGCTTGTAAGGAAAGACAAGTGTAGAGATGCAAGAAGAGAGGAGCTCACAGTCGTAATAATAAAATTTGAATGATCTTTAAGAGATTATTGAATCCCTTAATTGTAGTTCAGAGGCAGAAATGAAGAGTTACACCACAGATGCATCCATAACGAGTCTGACACACAGCATCCCTGAAAACAAAGTTTGCTTGCAGGTGAAAGTACTGATTTCATCATGCCATCCGCTTTGCTTTGCCAGATTGCTTATCAACAGGGGCCGAAGGCAACATACCAAACCATAAAACAAAACTCCTTGGATATTCATTAGGACAAACCAGTCAGAAGGAAACAGATGAGACGCCACACATCTGTGATCATGTAAAACATATTAAAGCAGTTGTTTCTCTGTGCTATTCAGAAGATACATATTTGCTATTAGAAGTAGAAGTAAATGCTCAGAAGGTTGGAAAACCATCAAGAGGGGAAAACCTGACTGAAACAAACCTTAACACTAACAGGAAAAAAACAGAATAAAACAAATAAAAAATCAATTTGAGGAACAAATTAGCTCTGGCCCTCAAAATAAACACTTGTCAAACAGTACAAAATGCGGTCAAAAAGTAAAAAGAACGCTCAGGAGAAATAAAGTCACAAAGAATAAAGGAAATGGAGGTGCTTGAAGAGGCTGCCATACCAGAAGCTTGCTTTCCAAGAGATGTACCAAAAGATCTGACTCATGCAGAAATGTCAGCCAAAAAGGTAATGAGCAAATGAACAAAACACAACCAAATCAGCAGCCCCAGATTACATTCACACCCAAGTTCTAGAGAAACTCAAGTGTGAGAAAGTTAAACTCTTAAATAGCTTGTAACCTCCTGCTTAAAACATCTTGGTACCAGAGAAGTTTGATGTCAATTAAAAAAAGGTCTGGAGGTCTGGGAGGATAGAAGGAACTCAATATGACCCAATGAATCTCGTGTCCATACCTTACAAATTGGTAGGGACTGTTAACAGAAACCATAAATTCATAAAAAGTACAAAATTAGTGGACTCGAGTAAATATGATACATTGGGTAGGAGCCAAACCTGTGCTTCTCAAGCCTCCTATTTTCTTAAGGTATCAGAACTACATGGACAAGAGAAATTCAAGTGACACACACTGTTCAGCTTACCTACAGTTATTTGGCAAGTTTTTCAAAGGCACAAAACCCCCTGAATTACCACAGAAGGAGAGAAGAACCATGAGTGGATAAACAGCAGGTCAAGATACAAAGAAAAGGACAGGAATAAATGATGAATACCATTAGGGTGAAGTCACCTGAGAAGTGCACAGAAATGGGTGTTCTGTGATCAACACAACAACACAGACCTGTGCTGTTCATATTCCTACATGATACGCAGAAGCGAGCAAAGGAAGATGGAAAGGCTTGTTAATGCTAACAATTTAGTCAGGGAAGGAAAAATGAGGCACAATTATGAGGAACTGCAGATAGTTCTCAGAGTACTGGAGACTGGGAGACAACATACCAGATGAAAAGTCAATATTGACAAACATGAAAGGAGAAATACGTGAGTAAAAAGACATAATTTTACTTACACAAAAAACACACGCTCTGAAAAACAGACAGAAAGGAGATGTTGGTGCTAAAATGACACTGTAACTAACCTTCATCTGTATGCAAAAAACCAAATCAGATGTTATTAGAACCAGAGTAGGGAGTAAACCAGACAATATCACTACATCACCATATAAATGCACGGGGAATGTATCATGAGTAACATGCAGCTCTCTGCCTCAGAAGGAAAATCACAGGAACAGTAAAGGGAGAAAGAAGCAGGACAAGGGTGATCAGAAACATGGAGAGGTTCTGGAGAAGGAAGGAGTGAGCAGAGCAAGAGAAAAGGTGACCAAAGAGACATGAAGAGGTTCATAAAACAAAGGTTATGGAAGGGATCAGCAGATTAACTTTTTGCTGCTTCTCTTCATACGAGAGGTAGAGGGTAACAACTTGAGCTAGGAGGAGGCAGGAATGCAAAAAAGCCAACAGAGTTTGTTATTCACACCACACCTGTGTGATCCCTTGCCACAGAATTTTATGATGTTATGATGTTGGTACAAAAAGCAAGCAAATAGAAGGAAAGCTAGGTAGGGTTACTTAACAGAAATGCACCAGTACTGGATAAAGATATCTTTGAGGATGGTGGAACATCCAATGAAAATACGACTACATGCTCTGCCATGCTTTTCCACCAGCATCCACTACTACCTATTGATACAGAGATGATAGTGGGTTAAATTAATGCAGAGTTTTACCTAGCTTAATGGAACAATTACAAGTATTACTCAAAAGACAAGACTATGGAGTTCACCTACTATTTTTCTTTAGCTGTTTATTTTTTAACTGATCAAGCAACAGTATTTGTCTGGGCTATTAAATCTCAGCTCCTTCCAAACCCAAGTATTTCTCTCTACCCTTTTCTCTTGAGAAAGGGAGGACATTTCTTTGCATAAGTTCCTAACTGTAATTTCATGCTCTAATATAGAACTAGCAGCTTTCATAAATGTATAATGGAGTTCTCTAATAAAGCCAAATCAGACAGTGACTGTCTTTCACAGTATTTCTAGAATGCCACTTAATCCTGGTTATCCAAGAACCACCTACATTAAATTCTAACCTTTCATTCCTACAAAGCAGTTGTCTTCCAGCAAAGTGCTATTATATTCCACTTCTACCATGCCAACTTCTCCAATCTCTTCTGTGCATTTCTCTTGTCAGTATATGAGAATACTATTTTGCAGAAAGAATATTTATTACATATCAAAACGCACATATGTACAGTTCACACATATACAGAGTTATCTATACAAAATCACAGAAAAACTAATTGCCTAACAGATTTTATTTCTATGCACTTCCTATAGCACCTATACTCCTCATTTTTAAATAGTTGTTTTTCTTTCCTACAGTCAAAGCTTTAATGAGAAGTGACCAGAAACAAATACCCAGGCCCTTCTGTCTTGGCTGAAATCCACATAATGCATGACAGCACTGAAGATCCCTGGCAGGCACCTGTCAGAAACTAACATACCATAACTTAAGAGTCAGACTTAATTATCCAGGGAGACATTTAAAGAAAACTACATGAAAAATATGACTCAAGAAGTGCGACTATCATATGTATGTACTGTATTCTGTAGTGTATGCAGAGGAACTATGTAAAAATAATGTCCTGGGAAAATTCTAATTAAAAGTCCTATCTACTTCACCTATTATATCTTACAATCAAAATAATTTTGTTATTAAGTTTTGCTGGTAAATCAACTGCAGAACACACTACAAGCATAACTGCAATCAGTATTTTAACAAAATGTAGCTTTTTCCATTTTCCTTTCTACTGTTCCCATATAATTCTGATCAGCTGACACTCCCACAGTTTTGATTTAATGGTCTATAAAATCAAATTAACTTCTTCATAAGCTTCACACGTCTGGGTCGCCACATCTCTTCTTGTTATGGCTGTCACAGTGTATTGGCCCTTTTCTGTTCTGAAGAGTGGCCCACCAGCGGCAACAAAACGTCAGCTTTACTCGATTTCAGGCAAGGAAATCACTTCTGTTCAGTTTCTGATGCAAAACTATCAAAAACCAGAGTTAAACGAGCGACCCAGCTCACCACCTCAGCCTTTAGTTATACCTATCCTGGTGTTCTCCAGAAAGGATCTTCTGAGCCTTGCAAATGTTCGAACACATGCACACACACCTAGGGAAGAACGACGTCCCTGGGTTTTATGCTTCTGTTCCTTACTCTCATTTTTATGAAATTCATTTTAAGTTTAAGGTAACATGCAACAGAGACAAAGACTGTCATGAAAAAAGCTTTGTGAGGTGCGTATATGTAATGCAAGTAAGTTAGTTTTTGGAAAACTGCTCTTTAAAAATAACTAATGTGCATGAAAATCACATAATACAGGCAAATACAATTTGATACTTCTACAAATAAGCAAAAAAACCCTTAAATACAACCCAAAGAATAAAAAAAATATTTATTACCTTAATTACACCTGTCAAAAAGATTGTAAAAAGGGTGCAATATTTACATGTAAATTTTAGAGTGAGATCCATGGTAGCATAGCTGGAACTCAAAAGTTTCATGAAAATTGTGAAACTTGCTATTTTAAAAGAGTTTGAAATATAGTAATAGATATTCTGCCTAAAATGTGAAAGAAATCTGAATAATATAAAAAATGGATGAGTTGAAACTGGTTAATGTCAAAATAACAAAAAAAAATCATTAGGGCACTCAAAATTTACTGAATACAATAGCAAGTCTTTGACATACTACAACTGATATGTATAAACAGCAACACATCAACTATCTCTTTTTCTTTTCAAATACCCTTTTATTAGACTAAGAAATGCAATTTTTTTATCCGTAAATGTAATCATATAATCACAGAACTGTTAAGGTTGGAAAAGACCACCAAGTTCATCGAGTCCAACCATTAACCCATCACTGCCAAGCCCGCCACAAAACCATGTCCCTAAGTGCCACATCCACACACCTTTGAAACACCTCCAGGGGCGGTGACTTTATTACTTCCCGGGCAGCCTGGCTTGACAACCCTTTTGGGGAAGAAATTTTTCTTAATATCCGATCTAAACCTCCCCTGGTGCAACTTGAGGCCATCTCCTCTTTTCCTATCACTTGTTACCTGGGAGAAGAGGCTGATCCCCACCTGGCTACAGCCTCCTTTCAGGGAGTTGTAGAGAGTGATAAGGTGCCCCCCGAGCCTCCTTTTCTCCAGACTGAACAGCCCCAGCTTGCTCAGCCGTGCCTCACAGCACTTGTGCCCCAGCCTCTTCCCCAGCTCCATTGCCCTTCTCTGGACATGCTCCAGCACCTCAAGGCCTTTCTTGTAGTGGGGGGCTCAACTATTCACATAATACACATCATCTAATTTGATGATACTCAAGGAAAAGGTATCGCTGAGGCTCAAAATGCTATGGCCCAGTTCACCAGCCTGACACTTCCTAACCATTGCACACTTGTGCCGAGCACAAACTGAAGCTGCAGCCGTGCTGGGGATACATACGTGGCTTGCACAAGACGTGCCTGCATATAATCTGAAGATGCACTTGACCTCATGGCAGAGCAACAGCCAATATACAGTTGAGAGCACTTGAATCCTTTTAAGCTTTCACCCTCTGAATGCCCTAAGGGATATATAAAATTTATACCACATTCAGCAAACACCGACGAATGGTCAGGGATAACAGTCTTATTCAGAAACCTGTTTTATCAGCCAACTTGGAAAAAAAGGGAACATGAACCCTTGGAAAAACTTATTGTGATACCAGTTTTCCATGCTCCTGCTATTTTTAATGATGAGTAGGTGGATTTATGTAGGATAAAACAGTAAACTGAGTTTTAACTTGCTCTCCCTGAAGTATAACCTAAGTCTACAGAGCAGCACTGGGTCGGACAGAAATTGGGCCAGAGTGCATCTAAGAACTGAATTTCATTTGTATAAACAAACAAGCTTTATTTACAGTATTCCTTCAAAAAATCCCAGGCTTCAAGTCTGCATGTTCTTTAAAGACTCCATTTATGTACACTTGAATGCCTTTTTAAGCAAGAAGACAAGAAAGCTTTCCCATGGAAACTGCACAGAGATGTTTTACTTCACACGTACACCACAAACAAGGTTGCTAACTTTCCATAATTTACTGTATTTTCTTAGGCTTGCCATTGTATTTTAGGACCAAATCTTTTGGAGAAGCTGCTTACGCAGGAGGCCACAGACATATAAATAAATGACCTAAAAGAGGCAAAGCCTGAGATACCAACTGAGAGGAAATGGCATCTCAGCAGCTTGTAAGGAAATTTTAATGTTTTTGGTTTCCCTGTTTCTAGCAGGAGGAACAGGTTAAAATTTTGTGTTAGCTGAGAAACAAGCAATCTGGAGGCAATTGAAATCACATTATTAAATCGGGACTCGATTCATCCTTCAGAATTAAATAAAGCCAGAGGGCAATCCCTGGGCTAAGACAACAGCAAGCTTCAGTTACCAGATGCTATCTCTCAGTGAAGAATCTAAGTCAGTGGGCTGCAAAGGAGCCCAGTGATTTTAAAATCTGCCTAAGAGGACACAGAAAAAGAGAGTTCGACTTCATGGACTTTATCAAGACAGATATAAATTGGTCCAATTACTTCAGCAAGAACATGAGCAGTTTTTCTCTCTGAATAAAAAAGATCCAGCTAAATGGATACTCTGATATGGGAATTTGCCTTTTAGATTTGGGTGATAGGTCTCTAGGTGTGAATGCATACAATCTACTTTTATATGTATGCATTTTAGGGGACTAATTTTGCTCCTACCTATAGTTAATACTGATTATCTCAAGGCTATAGCAAAGGGTTAAGTCCTAACTTCAAAAGAGATGCCTACTTCTGCTGGGGGCCACAGAGATAAGCAAGGATACCAAGACTTTCAAGTTTAGTCCCTGCACTGAAGGAACTGGATGGGCTCACCTGTTTGGAAAAAAATCCCCAACAACCCACAGCAAAACAACCTTGGGAGAAGGCTGGGCACAGAATCAAAGTCCCTTTGGAATGAACTTATGACAGCTCTGCCCATGAATAAGCAGGCTGTGTTGAGTTGCTGAAAACAGAGGCAGGGCTTGCCAAAATTGAGGATGAAGAAATCTGTGACTGATGCCATTTCAAACTTGATGATTCTTCTACAGTTAGTGCAAGAGCAAGCAAAAGCTGTTCTTGACTGTGTCTTTAGCCCCAGCGAGGAAGATAGTGTACACTGATCCGTGAAGTCTGAGAAGAAGGGCGAAGAATTTGGTCAGATACTGGAACATCAAGTGGGAGAGCCTGTGGCCCTAGAGCAATGGCCAGGAAGATTGTAAACAGAGATGCTTTGTCTCAAAGAATGCTAAGCACTTGGGAGAGCATTTTGCTAAGAGGGAAAAAGACTATATATAAGCAAAACCTGATTGACAGTATTTAGGAACACAAACAAGTTGTCTCTGATTTTACAAGGGCTAAATTTACTTCAGTAGAGCAGAATGACATTGTTTCTCGAGAGTAAATCATGTGTTCTTTTTTCTGTTTTTATTTGGGAAGTTTTCATGTGGTGTTTGAACTACAACATTTCATTAGAATGCTTTCCTATATATCAACATATATTCCCATATAGTTGGTCCACAACATGTCTGTGGTAAAAATAAAGTAGAATAAGAAGTTATTTGGTTGTGCTGAAACACACTAACCTATTCTGAGAAGCCCTAGCAAATATTTTAAACATTGTTTACATAAGATGCTCAATTGTGTTAAAAATCTATCTTAAAATATGCTCACACGTATCATAACATCATACTTTTCTTGATACAGATTTATTTATGGTACCTACTCAGGAATCACTAGCTGTTCCTGCAAGCGAAGCGCTTTTAACTGGAGCAGCTTCTCTGTCTCTTTGCAGCTCAATGATTGCTATTTCAGACATCTCAGCACACTGTCTTCCCCCGCTTCTCATCATCCTTCTCATATTACGTATCCAGTGTAAAACTCAGATGCACAGGCTCAAACGTAAGAGTGAATAACCTCACCAAAAGTACATGTGATAGTAAGTGTACACATTTAGTGCTTTTTATGAGAACTGCTGTAATACTTCTAAATCTCAAGTGCAGAGCAGAGAAGTCCATTTGTATACACCCACTCATAAGTGAATGCACTTAGCAGACAGCACATAGGTACTTGTAAGCTTTCAGCTACAAAAGAAATGCATTTTGTAGTATGGTCATAGAAAAAGCCACAGTAATGCTTCCAACTTTTTTTTCTACTTTTTTTTTAATAAACTAAATACTCATAATATCCTGCTAGAGAAGAGAGTCCACACACACACACACACACACACACACACACACACACACACAAAATCATCAAGAAATGATGCTCCTATAAGCAGTATGGTGCCAAAACCAAATACTAGCAAAAAAATTTTTATTACAATGCATCAAAATCCCAAATCAAATGTTACTTGATGTTGTCCATAGAATTTAAATTAGTATAAAAATCTACAAATGCATCAGTCAATTGTTGTTTGCTTCCATCATTTCCAAATTACAGTCTCTGACCACGCCACTCATTTGATTTACTCAGCCTGAACAATTTTTGTTTCGACTCTTCTTTATGCATATTTGCCGATTTAATTTAATCTTCTGACTGTCATTCAAAACGTTCATCCCAATACGCCTTGTGATTTATGCAGTTTGATGCTTTTACATGCTGAACAACTCATTATCAGCCTGCTTAAATCTCTCACTGTTCTAACATTTTTACACTTTGCAAAATCAAAATTCTGCAGCAAGGCTGCTGCCCCTATCTCCCCATTCAGGTAAAATCTGTTCTGCTTCATGAGAAGACAGGGACAATATCTAGCTTTGGGGACACCACTGTCTATGGCAGCTTGCCCTTGCAATAGAACCTCTCTGTGAGGCTGCCCTGTCATCACTAACTAAAGGGGTACACAGACCGAAGTGGTCTCTCCTCAGCCCAAAACAAGGGCTTGCAGAAAAAATGCAGAGGAAGGAGACAGAGATTCTCTGTTTCCAACCAACAAAAAAGCAATAAAGCAAGAGATACTCAGATTTTAAGATAACTTTCTCAAGATCTGATAGGACTGCCTCCTGTGCTGGAATGGTGGTTTGCTCTCTACCTCCTCCTGTTCTTCCATGTCTTTTCACTACAGCTGAATTCCAGATCTTCCAGGTTTATCTTCCTTGCTCTCTCCAGCTCACATGCTTCCCTTCAGGGTCCCCCCAACACCCACACAACCCCAGGGAGTTACCCTGACTGACTGCTACCATGCAGGTTACTCCTGCTGGGGGCTATCTCGTCTACTTAGACTGGAAGTTCTCTGGAGCAGAGACTGTCATCACTCCATGCCATACAAAGCCTAGCAGAAAGAGCCTTCTTTTGTTCAGTCCTCTGGCACTAATGTAATAAGCATGAGTATCTGTCTACACTCATCTACAAGAACACCAGGACTGTATGAGAACAAGAACAGGTTCAGTGTTTGTAACACTGAAAATGTACAGTTATATCCATGAAATTTCTACCCACCAAAGACCATGAAACAAACGGAATTGCTTAGTAGTAAACAGCAATCTGACTTACTTTGCTCTCTTGGCCATTTCATTGCCATCCCACCGGGGGCTGTATGGGTAATTCTTCTGGGCCTGGGAGTACAGCTGGCCACTGTTAGTGAAGTGGTAGACGGACTGAAACGTTAGGGTCGGTTGGTCTCGAGGAAAGTACAGGGGAAGGTCAACTGCAATTCAAGAAGAAAAAAAAGTCATTAAAAAATACACCTGTGTATTTTTTCCTTTTTTCTTATTGGGAGTATATCAGACCATTCTATTGGTTTAAAGGTGTCAGAAAAGGAGAAACTGATGGTTAGTTTGAAAACATCCTTCTGCATTTCTTATAAGTAATGATTCCAACCTATTGCTGTATGGGACACTTTGCTTTACCAAAACACTTTTGTAAAGTAAACGATTTAAAAAAAAGTTTAGCTCGTGCATTGCTATGTTAATCATAAAATTTCCACCAGGATTATTTAGTTATTAAAAAAAAATACTTTTATAGAGAAATCTTCCCTTTCAAAAATTCACAAAATACATTCTGTTATGCTTTCCATTAGAAAACCAAATTTATCTTTATCTGCTTTAACCAATATATTTTAGTGTCCCCATGGACATCAAAAGCATTATCATTCTCATTTTACAGCTGTCTGTGTCCTAAAGTGGTCAAATGACTTGATATAGAATGTAGAAAGATTCAGTCATATGAGCTGGAAAAGATTTCAACTTGCTGTCATCTGTACAAAACCAAAAACACACTGCAAAGTCATTAATACCCAAAATATCTCACTAAAAATAAAAATCAGAACCTCTTAGTTCCTTTGCTTATCACTGTCTCATGATCAGCTAGGTCTGGTGGAACAATAAAACAGTCTACAACAGTTAGAAACTGTGCATGTTTTCATGGTCAGAATTAGTTTTTAACTTTTTCATTGTTAGAATTATAGTTTGTATTTTCTTGGTCTACTTTTTATTTCAGGAGGCTTCAGAAACACGTAGTTAAATTGAGTTATGACAAGACTTGAATTACTAATATTAAATGCCTAATCTAACACTCAAATTAACAGAAGAATGTGCATTTCTTTTAAAGGTGTAGGCTTCATTTATAAAGCACCTACAACTGTACTTTTTGCTATCCTTCAAATCACATTTTTAAAAGTCTGTACAGTGAAAGAACACTGCAGTGGAATTGTATTTTAAATACTTCCAGAGATGCCAGCACTTCCTATGAAATCTCTGCTCACAGACTGAGGTATCAGTGTAAGGCAGGTTTTATTTTCCATATTCCATGCTATCCATCCTGCTAGTTCCTTCATTTTTCAGTTTATCTAATCACATCTAAACACTCAGATGCGCATCAGCTACACCGTATCTCCCTTTTCCCTAAACCAGCCTCCAAGCTCTAGGAGTAAAAGCGTTTGTAGCCACGAAGCACACTAAATGAAATGTGCTGTTCCAGCCACAGTCCCAAAACACAACAAACTCTCCCGTGGAGGACAGCGCTTGCTCAGTTCATGACCCAGTGTCTGAGCCACACGTGACGGCTCCCAGAGTCCGGGTGACTCAGCCCACACAGCAGCTTCCAGCAGATACTTAAGCGCTAATGACATGGGCAGAGTTCTGCTAATTTGAGGGCAGATCACTGCTTTAACAAAGGTTAGATTCAAAGATTGCTATGTCGAATTCCGCTTTACAATGTGATTACTGAATAACAACCCTGAAAAATATTGGTGTAACGTGGCCATTTATCAGCAAGCAAGCTGGCTCCTCCCCTCACAAATGGTGTGTGCGCCTCGGCCTCTGAAGGACTCTGCCACGGAAAAGAGTAAAGAAACAAGCAGACCGATTCTCTATTTTAATGTTATAAATATACTACTTCAGCTCTGAGTGCTTATACTGCTTCTCTCGTGCATCTTTTGCCTTCTTAAGTACCAACTCCTTAAGAGAAACCAAGTCTGTATACTTTTGTATTTTATGACCATGTGAGAGGAATAACAAACTTCAGCAAAGCATTCAAGTAATAGTTTAGCCCTTCTACTTAACTTTTTAGTTGAGAATTTCTAACTTCCATTAACTTTCTCTTCAAAACTGCCATCTACATAACCCAGGCAAGCAGCAACATTTTTTTCAGACAAAGTATCTAGCACCAGAAATGCTGTTTAAAATGGATAATCAAGGCAGTGCTCTCACTACAGTGACACCTGCATTTATATAATATATATTGTATATATTTGGTATACCTGTATATAATATATATACAGGTATACCAAATACCTGTATGGGAATTTTCAGGGATTATTTACATTATAAACTGATTGCATAAATCAGATAATCAAACTAGATTCAAAATTGTGCATCCTACATCTGGACAACAGCAGTATTACCCTGAACTGCAAATAGAGTTTTGAAAATTTAAACTGCCTTTGATTTATAACACTACCCTTCACCTAAAATCGCCAAACTTCCAGTTTTCTAACCCAAGTGTGTCCTTAATACAAGGTGTGGATGAGTCCAGACCAAGCAAAAAAACCTGTCCCTAATTCTGGAACACAACCACACCTAAAAGACCAGTAAACAGGAAATAGCCTTGAGTTTAAAGTGTTATACATATCTCAAGGTAGCCAGCTATTATTTCAGCAATAGGAAAGGAAGGCAAGAACTTGCTTCCGTCCCAGTGGATGCCCGTCCATTGACACTGTTTGTGCACAGAATGAAAAAAATAAGCAAATACCACTGGTAATTAATGCTGACAAGGTGTGTTGGACATGAAAGGTCAAATTCTGCCCATAGTCACACACAGTTTGCTAAAGAAAATTTTTCTTTTTACCTGGTCATGTGTAGGCAGTCTGACTCTCAATCTGCACATAAATACAAGATCAGATCTGCCTTCATGCAATATCTAAGGTGACAAAGGTGTTACTGTAATTACATGCAAGACAACATTCATACTTTGCCATGAAAAATGCATCACAGTTAAGAACAACACATCAGTTTTGTAAATTAACACCTGAACTAGGCAAACTGTAAAAACCTGCGTTGGTTTGGCATGCTAGTTACCTAAGAACTGCAAAAACGTATTCATGTTGAATACAAGTACTATCTCCAAATAACAGCTGACTCACAAAGTACCCTGGTGATATGTCTGCAGAAAATAAGCAGATGACTCATGTCTGTAAGTTCCTGAAAGTACCAATAGACCCCTTGCTTAGTCATCTTTTGCTTGGATGCTGGGTTCACGAGCTCTGTAAACTATAATGAGAGATCTAGCTCTTAGTAGGACTCTCTCTCCCTTTTTTCCTCTCTTCTAAACAGTGCAAATTATCTCCCTAAAAATAACTTCATCTGCGTAAGTGAGTCACTTCAACTAGCAAGCTTATACAAGTCATGCAGTTAAGCAGTAATATTTGGTTATGAAGGTAAAAATGCTGCTGTCAAACTCAAGATTTAAAATGAAAATTATGTCAGAGGAAGTCCCATTTACCCCTTCTCTTGCAGAAATAGAAACATTTCCTTTAGAAAATTTAAACAATTAGCTCATTCAGGAAAGTAAAGCTTTCTAATTTAGTTCCATGCTCGAAGTAATTTAAATCTTATGATTTCTTACTTTGGCTCTCCTAAGCATCACACTGTTAATGTAAGAGGAGCTCAAAGAAGCAGACTGGAGAAAGAAGCCAGTAAAACACTGCTTTCTCCTACATTGCAATTTACAGATCATTTTTTAAAAGTCAATTTTTAGACAGCCATAGTGTGGGGAAAATCATGTCTTTATGCAAGCTCTACATGAGCAGAACTTGGAGGGCTGTTTATGGGTAATTAAGCATTGAGTAAATTCTTCACTGATTGAACCCTAATTTTCCCACACAGTTCATAAGAAAGCAAAAGAAAAAGGACTTGCTTGTTGAGAATGAGTCATGTTGTAAAGAAACTTAATTACAGTTTATAAATAGTTGAAGTTGCTCTCTTTTTGAAATGTAAGAAACTATCAAGAAGTAACACAGAAATTTGCTTCTCTTGACTTAGTGTTTAATGTGTACACATATTCAAAACATAGTTATCTTAAAGCTAAAATCTTGGTTTATTAATAAGTAACAAACTGTGCAAGGTATCTGTAAGGTTGAATTGTTCATTTTCTTAAAAAACAGCAATCTGAGGCCTGGAACAGGTGACCTAGTTTGTTAAGCTTATGTCAACAACTACAGAGTTGATTTTGACTATCTTACTAACTTTAAAATAGTATCTTTAGCATCTAATTTTACAACTCGTTCAACAGGATATGAAATGCGGAAGGAATGTCTCAGAAGAAACATGTACCAGTGCTGCTACAGGTTTTCTGAAGGAAAAATGCTCAGAAGAAAAGGGCAGGTTTACCACAGTGCCCTCCTCTCCACCTTTAAGCACTGGAGAAAACAGATGGGAAAACAAAATCATGCTTGAAATGCATGCTGAGCATTAATATATTTCAAAGCACTTAGACAGTAACACAGATTTTTCCATATACTGTTCTCCTGTTCCACAGAAAAGGTTTATTTATCCTTTGTATGGCACTGGATAAATCTAGATATTTGTTTTCACAAAAGCCAACATTTACTCACTGAATTCATAGTTTTAATTCTTGGATGCTACTATACTGGTTATCTTACTAACCTTTGGGATGCTTGAATCTGCAGCAGTTTATTGCACCTGAAATTTGTTTTGCACTCATGAACAGTGTGTGATCTGGATATTTTATTGTTGAGATTCCTACTTCAACAAGATTTCATGGCCTGCACAATGTTAATTCAATCCATACTTGCTTTATGGAGCAGCCTTCAAACAGAAGATAACACAGTATTGTTTCCAGTTCTGAACAGTCCTAGGCTGCACAGAGATGGCCAAAGGAGACACTGTTCTGGCTTCTTCCATCTGACAGACCCTCTCCCTCTGCATTTATTTACTGCACAGCACTGAAGCCTTGCTCCACTGAAATGTGTTCATTTCTGCATGAGCTTTTCAATGTGATGATTCTAATTATCATAAGAATGATGTTAGCTACATAAAATATTTTAAAAATGGTTTCACAGCACACTCATGAGCTGAGAGGTTCTTTAGAGATTCCAGATCAGGAATGAAGGAACAAGGAAGGAACAGTTAACCTGTCTACTGATGCTGAGTACCAGCCTGTGGGCTGCCAATTCTTCTGAGACTTAATAGTAGATAATACTTAATATAGCCAAACACAAGTCCTTCCAGTGCTGACTGCCATAGTAGATACTTCAGAATCAATGATTACTGGACATGCGAGAAGTTTTGTTTAAATTATTTCACCAGAAAAACAAGAAGGATATGCCAAACTCAAATCTCCAGAGAACACTGAAGAATCTTAGCCTGATACTAGCTGTTCTCTTCCCGAAATTCCCTGACTCACTCTTTACTTACCATCCAGCTTTGGTGAGAGACTGCCTCTGCACTCAAGTACTTCTGATGAAGTAAGTAATGGAAACAGGAAACACATATTCCAGGCTCCAGAACTGCATTTTTGTCTCTTATTAGTACATATTCATCATCTTTCTGCTTGTTCTTTTTTTGGCCCACTGAATTTCACATTCTCTCTGCCTTACTTGCAATTGAGCTCACACTGCCGGGAAAAACAGTGGATTTGAATGCACTGCCTCAAACTGAAAAGCTCCTTGAACTCAGAGCTCTGCAGTTTTCATGTGTTGATGTGGATGAGACCCATGTGAATTTACAGTGCAACTCAGTGGCAACACACATACCATATTATATAGTATCACTTACACATCTCTCAAGCCCTATTTTAAAAGAAACTTTCTACTAGATTTTCTGACATGACTTCTCCTATGAGAAAGCCGTTTCAGACAGCCTGTCCAATGGGTGAAAAATCTTTACTTAACTTCAAGGGAAAAGAGCTACCTTCAGTTTTTTACATAAAAATTCCAGTGCAGAAGGCCTTTCAGGAATCATACGGATCACAGTTCCTACAGAGAAACCTGAATTAGATTCAGCCACAGGCATTTTGGGGACTGTAGCGTCTAGCACAAAGCTCCACAGGGCAGGATTTCAGGCTGCTTTGCCTAGTGAATCTTTCCTTGACTCGTGTGTGCTGAAGACCTTTAGTCTACATTCTACTGGCAAAAAATGAAAGGGGGAACTTGGCTCAAAACACACAAAGAATTACTGAATGCCACAGCTATCCTGCTTTGGTGCGTGATGATTTATTCTTGCAAGAATGAGAGAGCAAGGATGACAAATAACATATCAATGGCATTATTGTGGGACTTTAGGTTAACAGAGAGCAGTCACAGGAATTTGAATTTGTTAAATATTATTAGGGCTGACATCCCTTCTGGAGACAAACAGGTTCTTTGCAGGAAGATGCTATTTTGAAATCAACATTTCAAAATCTGAAAGGAAAAGCTGTTTATGGACTTTTAGCTGAGACACTTATGGCATTTTGGGTGTGTTGGTAATCACAGCTGGTTTTGAAATAATTAGGTCTGCCTTTGCTACGGGAAATATCCACCCCATCAGCAAAGTCAACACTTGTATAGTAAATGAGTAAGATGAGCTATGTACAAAATACTTCCAAATAAATACTATAGAAATACAAGTAAATACACCGAAAAAGGAAACAACTACTTTATTAACAGAACATAGAATACTAAACAATAAAAGACAAACCGCTGCAGGCAAAATGGAAACAATGAATTCTGATGGATTAAACTATTCTGACACATTACAGAGTAGATTTGTTTAATTAGCTTTCTTTGTTTTGGTTTGTTAGTTGGTTTTGCCTGTTTGGGTTTCTTAAAATGTAATGTAACTCATTTTTATTTGAGGAGGACTGGATGACATTTCTGTATCCACCTTATGGTTCTCCTTCCACTGATAGTGGGAACTATAATACAATCTAGGTACCAGTGGCAACTAGATTTATGATTACAATTGTTCTGATTTTCTTTCAACACAGGCATATTATATGGTTGTAAAAATATCCTATGTCTTTATTGTAACCTGTAATTTTTAAGTACTCCATCCTTCATACAAACCAGCATTTTTAAAAAATACGGTAAAAATAGTTTGAATGTCTTAAGTTACAGTCATGTGCTGCAGACAGAGTATCTCATTTGTTTAGTTTTACAGAGGAACTAAATAACAGATCAAATCAAGATATTCTTCAAGCAGTTTCCAGCTATGTGGTCAAACACCATGCTAAAGAGATAGAACATAATCTGAAAACAGATGCACAACATCATCTTGCTTTTGAGTGTCATTGCCCACCCCACCTATGTCATACTCTTATTGGACTTCTACAGCAAGACTGGAGTACCTCCTAAAAATATCCTGTGGAATATCTCATAATTCTGTATTGAGCCCAAAGAAATGGCATAATGGCTTTACAGGTCTTTTCCTTCTCTAATTTCTGTAATCATATTTATCTAAATTAAGAAAAAGGCTTCTTATTTTTACATCACCAGCTTCAGCTACTTACTTATATTTTGTTTTATTTTTACTTCAAATTCTCAAAGATCTTCATTCCCTCCTCCTTCCGTTTTTATTTCCTTTTATTATTTCTGCTGTTACAGTTTCTATAGTAACTTCTCTAAGTGCTGATGAGATTGATGTGACTAAAAGCTGTCTCTTCTCCATCTGAATTGTTTGAAGCTTGAAACTTAAATCCAGTTGCAGTTGTTATGAGCGTAAAAGCAAGCCATGCCCTTTCTTGGCACAGGCTGGTGATCACTGCAAAAAATATTCCTCTGCTTTCCAAGCAGAGATACACTGCTAATTGCTGAGAAGTTTTACATTACTTTCCAACTGGACAGGAATACTTCTAAACCATGTTTTTACCTGAAAAGCAGAAGTGCAAAATCTCTTTTCTCAGCAACATTTTATTAAGATTATGAGGCTTGCAAATAAGTTGTTTTTTCTGTTTTAAATGCTGCCTGGGATTTGAAAGGAAACTATTTTACCTCATTCTCACCTGTGGTCAGTGTGACATTATCCTGCAGGTCAAGAGGACCCTCTGCTCCCACACCTGCTATCCTGTTCTGTCAACCTTCACACTTTATGCAGGCTTACAGCTTTCAAATCCCAAACCAGTGTAATCCCATCTGGCACAACTAGCCAACTAAGCCACTCCAGGTATTTTTAAGTGCAGTACAGGCCCATTGCATCTTTTCACTCCTGAACATCACAATTATCACTTTTACTCTTGAAGCCACCTTACACAGTTCTAAAAGCTTATCCTTCTATTACTTTTTAATGACCTATAGAACTACTTTGTGGAACATACTCTTTTATGACATGCTTTCTAGACCACTAGCCATTTTTGGTGCACTTTTGTGAATACACCATTCGAGGATTATATAAAACAAACAGCAGGATCACACCCTTAAGATTCAGGGAGCAGACTTCTGGCTGTTCAGGGATCTTGCTCCTCCCATGGAAGACTCCTATGGGATAATGGTCCTGGTGAGAAGATGGGCCCATGATGACCTCCTCCAAGCTCAAGAATAGACTATCCTAGTGAGTAGAAAGGCAAACAATACCAGCAGGAGGCCTACATGGATGAGCAAAGAACTCCTGATAAAACTCAAACACAAAAAGGAATCACAGGAGATGTGGACACTCCCTGAGCATGCAGAGACAGGACTGGGAATGTCAAAGCTGACCTAGAATTGAATCTGGCAAGGGGAGTTAAACAGAACAAGATGGGCTGCTACAGGAACAGCAAAAGGATGACTAGGGAAAAGATGGGACTGCTGCTGAATGGGTAGGGGGACTGCTGACAAAGGAGACAGAAAAGCAGCTTAAGCACTCCCCCCTCCCCCCATTTTGACATTTATGCATGTTTTTGACCAGTTCCATTGCTAAACCAAGGTGTATTCCTTATTATTCCAAAATGAATTATATTTATCTATTTCATAAAAGGTATTCAGCAGTTGCCTGTGTGCTATTGCCATGTCACATATGGATTCTTAGAAAAAATTTATTTTGGTGACAATGTAATTGTCACTGTGTAGAAAGAGGAGAAGGAAGAATAATTCAGAAAATGTTTCTTATCTTGATGCAGCTCTTATTTCTAGAAATTTCGTATCTCTAATAATCCTGCGATGTTGTATATCATCCTGTTTCTTTTCTGAAAGCATTGCCTGTTGTTGAACCCAGGACTCATCCAAGAGACCCCTGCTCATCATCTCCTTTCTGGACTGAAAACAAGATATTTGCTTTCTACTTGCTACTATGAGCAATTTTGAACTTGCTGTATTTCACACCTTTAAAACAGTTCTCATCTTAGAGAAAAACTATCTGTGAGTTACCAAAGCATGTAGACACAAAGCAGACGTGCAGTAAGAAGAATAAGCACCACAACCTGTACTTAAGTCCTGCCCCTGTCAATTACTTTTTGTGACCTAATTACTTGTTTTCAAAAATTGAGTGGATAAAATAGGATTATATCCTTTTTCCATGTCAGGTACCTTTTCTGAGAATTTTAGTTATCTGTCATATACTTGGGCACATAGTAGTCATATATATATCAAATAAGAAAACCAACAGTTCACTCTTCCAAGAAGTGCAATTTTGTAAGAAGTTATTACAAAACCTTCCAGTCCATTTGTTAAAGTGCTTGTAGTTGCTGGAAGAACATCAGTGTCTGCAGCAATATACTACAGTTTTAAAAGTGTTGCAAATACATGTGTTTCTCAGGAATTAAAAAAGTAATATCCACACCAAAGTGACATTTTAAAATACCTTGCCAGTCCACCCACATCAGGCCATCTATAAGATTCTTATAAAATTAGTATCACAACTGTTGTTTCCAGTTTGTCTCTGCCCATACCAAGTTTTATGAATTGCCTGCTGCCCATTCTCCCTTTTTCTGCAATTACAAATAAGAACCTACAACTAGCTTATACTGAGTGGCATGAAAACAAAATTAACACAGAGAAACAGAAAAAGAGGAAAAGAAAGCCACTTTTCAGGTTCACTTGCATCCATTATGAATACCTATATATAAAAAATCTCATTTGGCTCACATACAACTTAATACCCAAGGTGGAATCAAAGGAACAGAATGTTTAAAGTACTCTTAGTGTCAAAAATAAAATTACCAGCTTTCAATAAAAAATTCAAACTAAATCTACCTGGCAGTATCCCTTAGAAATAAAGGAGAAAAATATGCCATAGAGAAAAATGATCAGCAAGAGACTCATTAATTTTCCAAATGCTACAATTCAGTCCTGTGATTAGCCCCTGTCTAAGCCCATGCCTAGTTTAGTGCAGAACTGTGTGCCTGTGACTCAGGCTACTTTTCCATCACACTGCCTGATCCACAGCACTGCAGTGTACCTGCAGTTTTCATTGACTTCAGTAAGCAAGACACACTTCACCGCTCACGAAATGTCATAGAGAGTGCTTTGCTTTGAGTGATTGAAACAATGTACAAAGTTTTGAAGGAGCTGAGGGTATATTTTGCTGTAGGCAGAACATTGCTCTCAGAAACTCTCAAGACCAGATTCAAAGAAATACATGGAACCAACAAAAAGTACTGAGTCAGAGGAGAAGACCGCCAAAAAAAAGACACTTCTCTGCTTACTCCCAAGAGTAAGATCCAAATGGCTTTTGACTTTCTCCAGCCACTTTTACATCACTGGGGCTGATTCTTAATCTTCTGTTTCTCATTTAAGAATGAAACGACAGAATGAAATGAAATATAGTATTTACAGACTGTTTTGACCAGCATCGAACTTCTCATTCTAGACTCCTGAAATATTTATTTTGTTATGCTTGGCATTTCTACTGAACTATCCTGCTTCCTGACAGGACCAGATACCACTGTGTTATCCACATGGTCATGATCTCTTTTACCTTCTTTAGTTTTCAGAGTCATAAATTCCCATTTTCATTTAAGGAACAATGAGAAGAATAAAGTAACAGCACTATATAAGAAAGTCAAAACACCTCATTAAATAAAAGCTCACAGAAACAATCGAATGTAAATATTCCACCCAATACTTGGCCTATTTTTTTTAGGACATGGCTCAGGCAGACAAGGTTATTTTTCCATAACTTTTCTTGAAGAGACTGACAAATGTGTGCAGACAGCAATATCCAAACAAGAGTGCATCAGTAGCTACAAGAGTGCATCAGAAGCTGTCCTTGATAACTTCCACCAAAAAAGCCTGAATCCAAAAGCACAAGTCCACCCAAAGCCTGATACTCATAGGTATAGTCTCCTCTTAGCCAATTAATGCTGTAGGTCCCTTGCTGGCTTCTCTCTTCTGTTTCAAAACTTTCTTCCTGCTGATATGCTGCCTGTTTCTGATCTATCCTCTGACAGAGACAACCACCTAACTGCACAGAGAAGTAAAAGGGTGGACAAAAAGCTAGTTCAATTGGCATTCCCACAGCAAGAAGGATCATCAACTAAACTTGAGCTTTTACATGACCAGCACTTTGGAACTCCTGGGTCAGCGGCATTATCCACACAGAAACTGAAATCCCTTACAGTTAGCCAAGGTGACTTCCACGAAATGTTCCCACCAACTTCACCTTGACTGAGATCCCACACAAACTGGAAATATAAATGCTGGCAGCCTTCAATATTCTCCATCCCCTGAAATATTGTTCAGTGAAACAAATCCTTTTTAGTTTAATGTTTGTCCTTTTCAATACATCTTAAACAACCACTAACACAAGCAGTGTTTTGTTTACTACTGCAAACTGGTCCAGCTTCTGTCCATCTCCTTAGTGTTGATAACCTAAAAATCTTGCAAGACAAAAATTAATCTTCAAAATGGTTGCTTCAGAGTTCTACTCTTGTGTTTAGACAATTCTTAATTATGCACAGAAAATGTAACTTGTGTTTTTATCTAATATTGATCTGGTCATAGCATCAATGGCTGGATCTTAAAGGTATTTTCCAACCTAAATGATACTATAATTTATATATGGTATAAATACATAGACTGTATACAGGAACAAGAATACGAGGAAATATGTGTCTCCAAAAACTAATCATAGCTGATTTATAAACAAGAAGAGAAAGTCTATTGAAAAGCAAGCAGTCTGTTGAAGTTTACTTACAAAGCTTCATACTGAGACTTACTCATAAACAGTATCAGTATCAAAAGCAGTAAGCCTGATTAACGATTTCCTTTCCCATGTGGATGCATGAACTTCTCTAAATGTTTATTTCTTCTGTCTTATATTTGAAAGCACTTGATTAATTCTTAAAACTAAACCACTAAAGAAACAGTTCCTTTGACTAGTCTTTGATCTAATATAATAACTCCACCAGCTTCATTAGTCTAATGATTAAGTTTGCAACTAGGTAGCTCCTTGGTGTTTTAAGGTAGAGTGAGTAGACTCTGCTCTTCATTCTGTAACTACAGCACCAGTCTTTTTTTTTAGCATGTGGAATTGTTCTAAGGATATTTGGCTTTGGCAATTCAGAACTATTTTTCTGTGTCTCTCTTCTTTAACCCACTTTACTCAATAAAACTATTCTGAATAATTTCAACTTCTAATGTTTGTTGCTTCCTAGTGTCCGAAAAAGTTTGTAACTCTCAATGCAAACAGTTGCAAAACAATGCCAAAGTTACTTTTGAAACCTCTGAATCCATCTTCTAAAGGAAATATGACTCATGTTAGTGTTTATAAATCTCACAATCTCAAACCTAAAATTTTAACCAAAACTTAGATGCCAATAAAATTTACTATAATTCCTTTCATTTGATTTGCCACAGTGCTTGCTGTATACTGACCTATTTATTCTCCTCTGAATATTTTATCTACATACTGTAGTAAATATATAAAGTAGAACAGTTTTCAACTTATTGCTATCTCTCCCAGACATTTTATTAGACGCTTGCTAAATATTCAACCATAATATACATAGTTATGTCAGTGGTTAGGAGATGAAAGCCTACATTACTTCACTCAGGAAATGAAGTGCAGGTTTCGGTCCCTTCATTGCAATATCCTTCAGTGTATGGAACAGAAATGCTTTTGCAGTGAATTGTTCAACAAGTGAGTGATGCAATGGCTTACACAGCTAAGCCACTGTATGATTTCTAAGGCCACAGGGTTAATACATAGTGATAAACTATTCAGTTATAATTGCAGCTTTCGTGCCAGTTTAATTGAATGCTATGAATATTACACAGTTAAAACCTGCTCTGTTATTTAGCAGAAATTTGAATTTTGATTCCCCTGAAATCTAAGTGATTCAACATGTATTAAGGTATATTATCCCGCAGCACAAATCAAATCCACAGGAGTTTTACCACTGATTAAATTAATCCAAATATGTTGGGGAGTAAGAAAGGCAGGAAACCTTCAAGAAGGCTTTACATAAAGAAGTGTCATCTCATAGAAGACAAGTATCCAGTGACCAGTTCTCAATTGTAGTTGAAATGTAAGTAAAGACTTCATGAGGATAATCTTCCCAAAGATACCACTTTAATTCTTTTCTTTCCCCCCAACGGAAATCATAATAATATGATGGAAGTGTTTTAATTTCAGGTTTGAGTTTTCTAGACCTCTTAAGGTCATTAAAGTGTGGTAAGGTAATCTTAGGTGATGTAAGCAAAGGGATTAGAGATACCATTTTTTATGATATCCAGTAAAACACAGGGTGAAGGACATCTCTGAACAACGGCGATCCCGACTTCCCGCATTAAGAACTCTGGGAGAAATTTCTATGATGTCATTAAGACAGCATTAGTTTTCCACATGAAAAGCTAGGCCACAATAAAAAATAATGTAACACAAAAGACTCCAGTGCTAGAATGCTATCAAAACACCAATGCTGCAGCTGCCCAGATTGCAATGTAATAATTTTAAACATAAATAAGAAGTGTAACCATCAAATCTAAAGAGTAACATGACTGAATTTCCCCAGATCAAAATATCTTTGATACCTGTTAATTTCACCTTAGCACAAGGAAAACCAGAAACTCTAACTTAATGTAATACGTAAAAGACAGTACCAAAGCCACATTCATTAATTTCCACATGAAGTAATTCCTATATATTTAAATTAAGAATGTCTTTTTGATAGCAATACAATGTTTATTTAAAAATTTTAAATGACAGCAAACCTAGCTACATTGTTAAGACAGTTTTGCCTACACAGTTTCAGTCTAGGAATAACTTTTGGATCCTAATGACAATATGCTGTTGTCTCTTATGTAATTTATTTTCTCTATGTTAAAGTGTCTTTACAGTTGCTATCAATGCATTAATTCCTTACAGTTACAGATTATTTTAGGTATTCCTGGGTTGAGTATAATAACAACAGTCCTCATCACTGACACTTTTGAAAGGCCAAGTTACAACAGTGAACTTAAGCTTGAGTCAAAATACCAGAAAACATTCCCAGGGCACTTTTGGCATTCTGTAAAGCCAACATTTCACTATTGGTCTGCATCCTCTCCCCTTCTCCAGATACAATTGAGATTTTGTGTTTTCTAAGTCACATCAAAAATAGATTAAGCACTGGATAAAAATAGCTAAAACTTTTAAATTGTTTCCTGTAATTGTACATTTTCCCTTTTGAACTTGTATCTTCAAGAGGATAGACATTTATGCCTGAGGCAAAGTGTTACTCACTGTGAACAAGGAAGCAAAAATCTTTCCACATCAGCAACAGAGTAAGCTTTGTGAATCCTTCTGCATCATATTCCACCACACCACTATCAACAAAAAAACAACCAAAAAAAATGAATACAATTTTTACCTTCTAATACTGAATTATGAATATGTAAATTTTGTAATACAGGGATTGTTATTTTCGTTTGTTTGTTCAGAAACTTCCAGTATTTGCTTTATTAACAGTTACAATTTTCTAGCTAATTGTAAATCAGATTAAACTTTTAATCTTAGTAATCATCTTAATTATGCTGTGGTATTGGAGGTTTTTACAGAAAGACAGGCCATTTTCAGTTTAAAATACACTTTTAAAAGAAAGGAGACCTGCTACCACATCTGCATCCTAAATTGATAAAAACCGTAGACACACAAATTCCCTGTATCTTACTCAAATTAAGATTATTTATTATTTCAGTAGTAAGTGAGAGGGTAAAACTGGAAATAAGCAGGGTGAGAAGAGTTTAAATTTGAAAACTGGAAAGAGTACATATAAGAAATACAAAACATGAGATCATAACAAAAAATTCCATACCGAACACTTGTTTGATGGATTAAAAGTTTCAACCATCAGAAGCTGGTATTCTCTAAGTCTCAAACAGTATCAGAACTCATGAACCACAATGCAGATGTCCTATAATCATAGGCACACACCTGGCCATTTCTATAATGTAGTTTTCTCAGAAGAAAAGGAAATATCTTGTCTTGATGAAGACTGAGCTTGCACTGACTGTCTACTCATATGTCCAGTTCAAGTCATTGTTACCTACTTATCGTTGTATTAAATTTGGGTGCATGCTAGAAGTCACCTGTTTTCCTAGCCTCACTTGAGAGACCTGAGATTTGAAGGGCACCCAAATATCCATGTCACCGGCATCACCCCTTGGAAGCAGAAACCCTTCATCACGATTAGCTAAAGGCTTGGACTCCAGCTCAAGTCAGAATTTAGGCAGGAAACCCAAGTGCCAACCTTTCACAGTGCCAAGGCAGCCCTGATTAATTGATTTCTGAAGTTAATTTGTCACCACGCCTGGCCACGGACCTTTCACCTGCAGGAATGCAACACGACCCAAGAGCCTCTTCTCTTGAGAGACAAAATACTGGTTGGTGGTGGGAACAGCTGGTGCCCCAGTCCTGCTTTTATGCTGAGCAGTGGTTTCTGGCTCTTGCAAGGCTTGGAACCATACCTGCTTCCCCATTCTCCCACC
The DNA here is from genome assembly GCA_014706295.1 of Lycocorax pyrrhopterus obiensis. Classification (NCBI taxonomy): domain Eukaryota; kingdom Metazoa; phylum Chordata; class Aves; order Passeriformes; family Paradisaeidae; genus Lycocorax; species Lycocorax pyrrhopterus. The sequence goes on from JACSVZ010000004.1 coordinate 28,315,232, forward strand.
TCAGCCACTGCCTATTAGTGTAAGACCCCTCCAGTAATTTATTCAGAAATGAACACATTTCTTCTGCACAAGTAGAAAATCCCTTCTGTCCCCTTCCCATCATCACCTATTTTCTAGAAAAATCAGACTGGCAACCAGCACAGAAGTGAAATAATGCTGAACTACATTCCAGTACTGCTAGAGAGAGACAATCTATACACATCATTCTGTGAAAAAAGACTAGATTTCATCTTATCCAGTGGACAGCAGCCACACAACCACAAACCACGTGTAGAAAATGAGCTTCCCCCACGCTACAGAAAAAATGCATTGAAAGAAAACTTACGTTCCAAAGTGACTCAGGAAAGCTGCAATGTACTCTCTTCTCTTATGGTATCCCTGAATAACATATTGTACCTTAAAAAAGAAAGAAAACAAATCCAGAGATATAAAAAGATTAAAAATGCAAAAGCCCAGTTTGTCATATATTTCTTGTTAAGGAAGATTTATGTTTGACATGGTAGTAGTTCTGAATCCTACATTTAGCATGGTTTCCCTAAAGAACCCTAAAATGCCTTTAAAACAAACTCTGGATCTTGCACACAGAGTATCTTGTAAAGAAATCTCTTCAATCACTTCTGAGTGAAACTCAGTCTTTCACAATAGATTGAAGCACTGTTTAACCACACAAGACAAAGACTGGAAGAAAGAAATGCTCAGCCTTGCCTTACTGAAGTTTGAGTGGAAAGCGGTGATAGGCAAATCAGTTACCTGAACTGACAGCAGGCTAAGTGTCAAAATAACATTCTGCTTATAAAAGAGAAGTAAATATCAAATATCTTTCACAACTGATCTTTGGTGGTTTCTGAAGACTGCACCTCCAACAAAATCTTCTGAACACTAAGATCTTTCACTGGTTTCATGCTGACTCAGGGAGCCACCTACTCAACTGTGAGCATCAATTTCTGAGGCATTCTGGGTTTTGAAAGAATTCCATCCTGGCACAGACAAAATCCAATAATGCTAAATTTGGAGACTTAAGGCAAAATTCTCCTCACACCATGTATGTTTTCTTGTTGATTTGCATGGCATTACTTAGGAGAACAGTGTGAGCAGGGTTTGACCCATAACAGAAACAATGCATGTGTCATCAGGCTGCAAGGACATCTGGTTTACAACTGGTGACTTGGAAGTACTTATGGTATGGTTCTATATGTGATTCCCTGTGTAAATTCCTTTGATTTCCAGAACAAAACTTAGCATTTTAGGAATCTTTTTTCCCCCACTGAAAAGAACAGGAAGAGTATTTTCTTGGCTATGGCAATACTAAAATTCCTTGGCTGGCAAATGCTTTCCTAAAATTACTGAAAAAGTCTTGACACAACCATTGCTGAGAGCTGTCTTGTATAACTTAAATTCTGTTTATAAATTGAAACATTTCATTTTATAAAACACTGTGATTATTTTGAAGGCTTTGTGTAGGATCTGAAATGTTATTTTGGGAAGAGGAAAACATACGATAAGTTTGCTTAAGTGACTTTGTTTAAGAAAGGATAAAAACAGTACTGTGTACTTGCAGATTTTAGAAACAGAAAGTAATTTTAACAGAAAACCACAACAGAAACAACTCTAATGATAGATTCCAACAAAATTATGGAAACACATTCTGAAGAACATTTTCTAAAAGATAAAACTCTTTTCTTCATTTAGACAATTGAAGGTAAAAATAATACACAAACAGGAAGTCGGTAATACGCAACTTTCTAGATGTTGACCCCTAAGCCTTCTTTTGAAAATTACAATTAAATAATGGAGAAACTTTCAAAATACTATAATCATTCTTTTTTGTTCAAACAGTAAGCTAACTGGAACACAACCTTTTCAGCAACCTTAAGTAGCTATTACTGTATAAACATCCAAAGAAACTGCTGATTCAGTTCATCTGGAGGAAACATCTGAGAAGAAAAATCACGGAAAGTACTCAAAACCTACAATAACGACTGGGATATGAGAACTTGCAACTAGAAAAATAATATACAAACTACATATCTGTATTTACTAAAAACCAGTATACTACAATGCAGCGTTGTACAATACAATAACATTTAATCCTAAATCATAACATGTGGCACTAAGAAAAAAATTGCTCCAGGATCTGATCCCAAACTCACTTGTTTACCTAAAGGAGTCATTCTATTCAATGTTGTGCTTAGGTGCTCAGCTCTTACCAAGAAAGTATAGTTCAGCCTAAGTATGTAGTCCCTGTGTAGTTCAACTTAAGTATGCCTTGCTTAAGAATATCTGGCAGAAGAATAATGATGTCTGTGGAAATGCAGTACAGTGCATAAAGGAAAGGAAAACTGATTGTCTCTAGCAGCTTACCTTGTTTGTTAGCAGCTGGCATACTTGGGGTACATAGTCGATGAGACAACCTCCACCAGGAAAGGCTGGGATGTGAAGGGCAGATGATCCTCCAAGAGCACTAGAAAAAGAAGTTAATTTAACAGTACATTACACGTACAGTCCCTGGGATTTGAAAATTATTTCTACACAGTCCTCTTTCCCTATGCTTAAAGTCAGAGGGCCACGAGGAAGTGTATTTTATGCTGTGGTGATAATAAAAAGTATTCAGTGATACCATCTATAAAAACAGATTATACCGGGACCCACTGTAAATTAACCGCTTAAATCAAGAGTATCACTAATGCAAAACATTCTCTCAGGAAATAGCTTTTTCATTGTGAACAGTTCTGTTTCTTAGCCCTCATCAGTAAGATGTGGAGTACTGTAGTTCAGGTATCTTGTTAGTGGGGGAGGAGAGGACTTGAAGTCCTCAGCTATTCCAAAAACCACCTTCAGTCAAACCAGCTAAGAATAATAAAAATAATTGGGACTGAGGAGTAATAGACAGCCAGATGCAAATATCAGTCACATCATCTACTCTAGTTTTGGACTTCCCAATAGAACACAGATGTTAACCTACTAAATCAAAGGGGTAGTGGGTCAGAAAGATTACCAGGTACATGATGATGTAAGGAGGATTTTGAAAGAAATGGGTTTGCTCAGTCTTCAGAGAACACTGCAGAGAGGGGATACTGAGGAGAGAAGTTGAAGGCATACTGAAGCCTCCAATTATTTAATGGAAAATTATAGAGATGATGGAGTCAGAGGTTTCTCTGAATTGGGGGTCAGTGGTGCTCTGTCCTCAGAGGTGCTCAAAGCTCAGCTGAACAACTGGCATGGGCTGCCCCTGCTCTGAGGAGTGGCTTGGCCAGACAAGCTCCTTCTCGCCAATCTACATTGGTTTATGATCATATTCCATGATTCTGTGATTTTGTTCATCCCCAGTAGGAAATAACAAAAACAAGGATATTAATTCTGTCCATGAACATACTGGATATCTGAATGGTACGAATCTACAGAAATAAGGTAACTCCAGAGATGTATTTAGGCAGCTTAACCATTTGCCTTTATCAAAGGACAGAAGACTGAAGCACACCTGCTATTACTCAGGATAATGGCTTCTTTGGTGTGGAAAGATCTAACACTTATTTAAATCAGGCTGTATAAAGCAACAACTAGGTAAAGTCCATGCTACTTCCTTCCAGCAGTACTGACCTAAATATTTCTTTATAGTCCCTCACCAAATCAAAATTTGCATTACACACTCTGGATTACATCATTCACTAACCATCCAGAACCATCTTGGACACCATTAAAAAGCTCCAAGAGCTAAGTTACTTTGTGTGGCCTCCTGTTTACATGCTGTTTCCATGACAAATTACACTGGCTAGAAAGAAAAGTTCTCTGCAAAATAAGGCTGTTACTCTCCAACGGGACCTGGCCTTTTATTTTCCTCAGTACTTGATAAGAAATCACTTTGGTAGGTATAAAGGTCTACAGTCATACATCCCTTTGAAGGAACAGAGCCTACATAAATCAAAAAAATCCCAAACTCATAATGAGGTATATGGAAATCTGCTACTCAGGCAAAACAGTCTGGGTTGAGCAGACTGTTCACCACATGGAACAGTTCTGCAGGTCTGGATTTTGCATATGCAATGATGAAAAAAGAAGCCTTGAGTACACCACAGCTACATAAAAACACAAACAAACTTTTCCAGCAGAAGTAAGACTTCAATGGGATTTTTTTAAACAGAATTCAGTTTCCTTGCTGCTACCCCCTTACTAAAATTACTCACATGAGAATATAATTTTGCAACTTGTGGATAGTTAAAAGCAATGAAGTGTGACTATGAGATGATTAGAAAGTTGGAACATTTCTGAAACAGTAGTTTGTTCTTACAAAATTGAAAATATAGGGGGTCCATCGATCTCTAACATTGGAGAATGGAAGACTTGTCTCTCCTGGTATGTTACAAGTGGGTTGTGAACCTTACTTTAAGATCCTGACTTTCAGTTTATTAAACTCCCTAAGTATTATGTAAATATATCCATAAAAGCCTCCAGTCTCATACACAGAGCAACTGGTACTGTCCATTTTGCATCCTGCCTTGCCTCATCTGACACCAAGTCCAAGTTCTCTTCCAGTATGGACTTACCACTGAAAATGCTCAGAAGACTGCAACAGGAATTACAGGCTTCTCTCTCAGTTACAATAGCAGGTATGAAATTAAGAGTCATCTCTAACAGACTACACATGCAAATAAAAGCTTCCACTCCTACATCATCAGCTTACAATACATCTTCCAGACTGAATTATTATGATTTCTGAGTAAGGGTTTCCCATTTTACCTGTATCCATCTCTTGAAAGCAGCCATCCCGTAAAAACGTGTTGACATAAATGGAAATCAGACTCCTAAAAGGTGTGGTTTCTAAGAAAGAGGCCCCTCCACAGAAAGAAGGCTGGAATTTCTAGTATAATTATCCTCTGAAAACAGAATAAAGCTATACAATATGTAATTTATGTTCTGTAGAAACAATTATAGGTAGGGAAAATTAAGAGTGGACAGGCTCCTTTGTTCCCTCTATTGGGTCAGAGAATCTGCTTATTAAATATTTTAATAAAATACTGCATTTGCACAGGACCTTCCCTCTGACCATCTCAAAACTGTCTATAAACATTTAGTAATTATCTGCCTTACTAAACTGATATTTACCTTTTATTTTTAAACATGTAAAGAAGCTATTGCTCAGAGTTTGATTTGACTATGCTGTACTACAATGCCTCTATCATGTTAAAGGAACATATTTGCAGTACCTCACAACCCTGAGACTAGGCAAGAGGCTGTAATAATTCATTTGACTTATAATTAACCTGTAAATGAAGAAAGAAGAGACTTACACAATGTCAAAGAAGGACCTGAAAGGTGCAAAATGGAGACAATTAGGCAACGGCATGTCACAATGCAGCTCAATATCTAAGGCTGCTTTTTGAGGTACCTCATAGTCCAATCAAGAGAAAAAATGCCAAACAAAGTGCTATAAGAAGCCTTTTGTAGTCAAGGACATTTCATTTGCCAAAGTATTTCACCAGCACGAGCTAAATATTGCTGTATGTCAGATCTGCTTTCCAGATAGTTGGGCCTCTTGGAGCATGGATCTTAAACACCTCTGTCTGCAATCAAGTTTTCCTTCTCAGTATCAGTGTTACGCACACCTTACAAAAAATCCCCATGTTCATTTTATCAAGACAATAAAAAATGTTAAACAAAAACCATCAAGAAGTATGATGAGGAAGTTATTTGTTTTTAAACACAGACAACTGATCCCCGACAGCTGCCAGAGTAAGGCTAGTTTGAGCACAATCAATTGAACTGTGTTTGATTTTCACACCATTTTTTCCAATAAACTGCTACTTTTTAAAGGCTAGAATTCTAACAGTCTGATATTTTCTGTAATTTTAACAATTCACGAAGCAACAGTCTTAGGGGATGCTATTTCATTTGGACTAGTACCAGATGAAGATTAAATACATGGTAGATCTACCTGTCTCAGAGATAAGGTTGTACAAACATGCTGGGAACAGAGACCTGCTGGCCTCAGAATTTTATTTGCTTGCTCTTACTCTAAACCTACTCAGCTCTGCAAACCAACTTCATACGTCTCATTTCAAGACAGAGCAGAGACTCCTTTGCAGCAAGGCCCTGTCCTCCTGGGTTTCCAGAGGCAGACTCAGTGTGGTTCTGATCCATGGTCTGTGAATTAAATTGGATTTTGTAAGGAACTCACTATTGAATTCAACAAGTGCAACAGTCAGCCTGCATTAATAGAAGTTTTGTTCTGTGACAAGCTGAAATACAAGTTCAGAAAGCGTAGCTGGAGTATGTTTACATTTCTGCTGTTGACTGATGCATTCCAAGTGACTTGCTCTGTCTGTCTCTCAATGGATCTATTTATTCAGGCCGACATACAAAATGCAAAATTCTTTCCCATTTTTTGATAACTTGTAATTAATCAGAATGTCTTTCTCAAGAAATAATCCTCAAAAAATGGCACAGCATTAATTCACAATTTTAGAGAAGTGACTGTTTTTGTTCTTGAGTATTTATGTGTAAAGAACCAGTTATTTGCCCTTCCTTAAAAGCATCACTTCATTAGAGAAGAACGGTACTTCCAAGTTTCAAGCTCATAAGACTGGGTGCTTTAGCAAGGCGCACTTACAGGCATGTAGAGAGATGCTCTTACTCCCATCCTTACTCCCTTCCCTACAACTCTTGGGCCTGCCTAGTTCCCCTAAACTCTTTCATTCACATCATCTCTTCTGAGCAATTCATTTTGCTTCCCTATTTCTCCAAAGAGAAAAAAATGCAGGTTTCTCTAGATTGCTGGGAAACTTTTGAGCTAAACCTGAAAAATGAGGATTATTTCAGAACTACCCTCTACATCTCAGTTTAAAAAGTTATGTGACATCACAGTTTAAAAAGTTACGTGCTAACACAGGTTATGCTACTACAGCTAAGGACCTGTGAACACATAATACAGTTTATGTTTTGTGCTCCCCGCCTTACCTGTTCCCGTTCCCCATTTCAAAAAATTGCATAAGCGTTTCTATGAAACAAATATCACAAAGAAAAGAACATCTACAGAAAAGTTATACTCTTAAAAGAAGGTACCTTACCCTATAGGAGTCTGGGTTTTTTTAGGGAGAGTAGAAAATGTGTATTTGCATAAGGAGGTCCAGAATTGTAAGAAGAATCATACTTATCCTGAATACAGTGTGACATAGCATTAAAGAGCTTTATACCAAAAGAAAGTGGTACATAATATTGACCGCACTCAGCATTTCTAACTCCAATATTTTCTTTCTGCAAAAAAGACAGAAAATAGGGAAATGACAAGTTCAGTGATTGTGAATGATGCAGTTATAGATTTGTCTAACTTTGGAAATGTGAACAATTTAAAAACTTGCCTCTGAATGGAAAGACTTTTCATACGGGTTTGAAGTAACTACCAGGTTTTCTCTCAGTGTGGCCAGTGTTAAAGCATTCTCAAACCTATGTACTAGTGATGGGAAGAAGACTTAAGACTTTATAGACTACAGCCCTTTATTTTACCAAGATACACCCTTTTTAACTCTCTGTAATACCTGCTGTATTTTGAAACTGAAGCACACTGCAGACCGACATGAGCATTTAAAGGGTTTATTACTCATGATGGCTTTATCCAAGAGTAGCCTCAAGCATGTGGAAAGAAATTCCCTTCTTTTTGCTCTTTTTTCCTATTTTGAGAGGCATGTTAAGGGCTTTGATCTCCTTCCCTGTTCTCTTTCTCCTTTGTTGCTGAAGTAAATAGTTGACTTTTTTTTCTTTTGCAGTTTCATCACTTTAGTACATTACACCATTTGGCACAAGAGACACAAGGAACCACATCAAATAAAAGCACGTGACCACAAAAGCTGCCTTACCAACCATGATCCCAGATTTGCTGTCAGTTTACCATTTTTCAGACTTGCCTGACTGTAATCAAATCCCTCCTATCAAACAAACAACGTGGTGCTTGGCAGAACTCTTAGCATAGTGCTTCGATCAGCAACACAAAGCTTAGCAGTAAAATAACAGAACATTTGTACTGAAAAATTGGACAGTCTAGGTTGGAGACAGTATTTTCTTCCCTTTCTTGTAATAGTCCACTTAAGGCAAACATCATTAACATATTGCTTGTCCACTCAAATCTATCACAAAGGGAAGTGTGTCCAAATAAATGTCCATTATATTTTTAAAGAAACAATTTTTCCTTAGAATTACTTGTACTTCAAGACTGGTAAAACAGAAATGTATGCTTTCAGCTAAGAGATATAATCTGAGGCCTCTATATTATTCAATGTACAGGGAAAAAAGCAATCACAAATAGACCTAGAGGGAAAACTATGCCAAATCTACTTATCTGAAGAAAGAATCCCGGTCAAACTCAGACTCAGCATCTGGCCATTAGAGCTGAAAGGATGATGCCATCTTTTTTTCCTTGACCTACCAGAGGTTCAGAGTAAATACCTCTGAGCTTGTCCTGACTAGTGACTGGAAAAAAATATGAAATAATCACTGTAAAGAACAAATACTAAAACCAGAATGTATTCTAGTTTCACAGAATGTGCAGAAAACTGCAAGTCAGACTTACTGAGCCTTATTTCAGTTTTTCTGCTGACTCTGTATGTTCTAGCATGTTATTTCAACCATTCTGTTTCTCCGCTTGCCCACCTATAATGTTCAGATGCTTATACTGAAGTACACAGAAATTTAATAAAATTCATAGAATAGTTCAAAAGCTGTGGGATGAAGTCATCTCTAAGTGCTAATAAATATTATGTTTGGGTTATTCCGACTTCTGTATTTTGCTGCAGGTAAAATTGTAAGAAAGAAGCAGTTGTCTATAATGTATCAGCCATTTTAGACAAAGTGGTTATACCAAGGAAACTTACATTAAGTGTACAGATTCTAGGTTCTAGCAGACTTTAATCTACCAGACTTACATGCAAACCATAGCTAGAGTGATTCAATACTTAAAGATTTGTAGGGATAAGAGCTCTGTCTCCAGGATTCTACTCCTTCTCAAAGAAAGTAACTCAAGAAGCATGAGATTAATAGATGGTTAACCCTATAACTACATTAGAATATGTTTCTTTTCATCCCTTCACTGACAGTACTCAAACCTGGAGGGAGAAAGAACAGATACTCTTGCAGTATCAAGTTTTTCTTACTGCTATATGATAGCATAAAAATCTGAAAATATTAGTATTTCCTCTGTATTTGATAAATCAGGACGGAAGGGATTTTTCCCTTGCTTAATGGGTCTTTACACACAGAAAGGTTCTGCATAAAGGGGACTGTCAGATTTCTACTGATGTGTTGAGTGAGTGAACACCTGGGCTGCCAGTGCTGGAAAAGGGAGTTCTTCACCATCCTCACATCTCACATTCTCTGAAGAAACAACACCACGAGAGGGTAACACTTATTACCCAGCTGATGGGACACTTGATGTCACACAGTGGTACCACAGGGCACACAAGCACTCTGCTTACAACAGGCACTACGTTGCTTTCTTCTCTGGGTGACAGGACCCACTTTTATAAACTGACCTGTGGCTAACAGCAGACAGCTGGGCAGGCAGGCAGCCCAGCACAACTGACTGCCCTCTGGCACCTCCATCAGACCTCAAGGCACAAACCTGAGGAAAAGTGCAAGCTAGCGCAACAGAAATTATCAGTGAGGCTTCAAAGTGTACAGGTTAACTGGTGTCAACAGTATCACTCTATAAAATGATACAAAAATTACGGTCACTTATTCATTGTGACAACATAAAAGAAAAGTGAAAAGTATAAAAGCAATACATTTCAAACTGTTTCAAAGTATTAATATAGAATTGCTTCTCATAATACACTACTATCAGGTTCAAAAAGAAAATATGCAAAGTTCCACACGCTATAAAAAGAGTGCGATTCTCTTTAAGGCTAAAAATTTCTGACAAATGTTGCTTTTGTGTTGCAACTTACTGAACTGATGCCGCCCTTATTTTTTCTGCAAAAAAACCACCAATAGCAACGTGTATTGCAAATGTACTATACTCAGTCAGTTGGGGGAGACAGTAATGAGAACCCATAACAACTGACAGAAGAACTGAATTTAGAGACATTTCTTATGATACCAAAAAAAGAACTTTGGTGCATCCTTCCCCTTTTCCCCCAAAAGGTACTGCTTAGTAGTATTAATTCCAATTAATAATATTAATGTTTTTTATTAAATAATAACTTATTAAAGAATATTTACAGGAAACAGATATAAGAAGCCCTGAATCAGTTGCTAGATGTCTCACAGTTTAAACAGGAGGGCATGGTTCCTGTCCCGAAGAACTTTCACAGTCCAGTATTTCAGGCTACACTGCAGAGAGAGGAATTGAATGAGAGGGTAGGAAGCACGTAAATTGCAGAAAGGAGACTTAAATAATTTCCAAAGCATTTTGCTTATTTCTTAAAGGTTGGAAGCAAATTAAGACAAACTTGAGTGAGAAGTAAAGAAACGTCAGAGAAGATTTTCACAGAGAATTTGATGCAATAAGGAAATAACAGCAAATGAAACTCCCAAACAACCAGGAAAAGTTGTAAGAAAGAAACCCAGACAAATACAGCAGCAGCAAACATCACTGAACAGAAAAGGTAGATAAGATAAGCAACACGGGCAGATAAGTAAATAAAGAGAGCACTGTGCAGTCCTGTTTTGTTTTCATTTCCACAGAAGTTGAAAACCGTATAAATGAAGATTAAAGAAATTAATTAAGATGCCAAGAGAAAGACCATGTAGCCTAACCTCCTTCAATTTTCTTCTGTATGGATCTCAGAAAGAAAAGCAAATGTGAAAGGTGCTGGAGACTTGTCACAACTATGACAAAACAAGATTTTGGCCGAAGAAAAAGTCAACTGTAACTGAATTGTAAAACTTTTCCATCCTGCACTGGTTTGAGATGCCAACATAAACCCAGGAATTTGTTTAAACTTATGCACTATCCCCATTTCTCCTTGTCATGAACTGTGAAGGAGGAAAGTTGAAACCGTTTCATGAAATTTATTTTTCAAATTCCCATTCTTCAGAAAGGTAATTTTAATGGCATGACCTGTTTTGCTGATATATTTATAACCACCTAAACTGTGAATATATTAAGGGGCTTCTAAATAGCAAGTAAAATAATACTGGGCATTGCCTCTTCTACTTCGAGGGGAAAAATGTGATGACTTGGAAGAGCTGTGTCAAAGGAACTAAAAATGGCATAGCATGAGGACGGGAGCTAGGAATTATAAACTTGCATAAAGAAGAAAAAGCAAGAGAATACTGGAGTGCTGGTATGCTGTGAGCAATATTCTCCTCTGAAACAATAGGACCCAATAAATTAAAAAAAGAACCTAGGATTTATTTATTGTAAGGATCCCTGGAAATTCCTCTCTGCACTGAAGCCTGGGTGGTATGCTACACAGTGCTTGACAGCGTTTAAGATATTGATCTACTCTTTTATAATCCACTCTGCTTTAGTGATGAAGATCTCCCAAACAATTCAACTGAACAGAATATTTATCACAAATCCATGTACATCTTCTCTTATTATCCATCAATGAAGTGGATAAAAAATTAATCGCTGCTCTAAGACAGTATCAGTTACATGTACAAACATATGCCCTATCTATCTGTAATTTCTGATCACTATTCCAGCATGCATTCAATAACATCCAGCTTACTATATTGTGACTGTTCACATGGCAGGTAATTTTCCAGTACTTGGACTAAACCCAGCTAACCAGCAGTATCTATCACAAAGCAGGAAACCGACTCTCAAAACCTGCATGACTCTATTGCCTTCCCTGTCTACTGTTCTTGCCTTTTTCTGAAGAACAACAGTCATTTCCTATAACTTGCAGCCTTTTATGTTTTGTGATTGCACTTGGTCATATTGTTCCTTATTTTATTTATGTTCCCTAATCTACTTGCCAAATTACAGTAATTATCTCTTCTTGTTAATCTTTTCCTATATTGCTTAATGCCTAACATTTCCAGTGACACAGCCATTTTGTAGAGCATTTATTTTTTGCCTCTGTGCTAAAACACTGCTGTGTTGTAAACTTCTCTCATGTCTTTTTTTTCTGTTCTCCTTAAGCCAGACAGCAATCCCCATTTGAGAATCTCATCTATCTGGAGAAACATTTTGTGTGAAACATCCTGTCCTCTGCATCATCAGCATCACATTTAATTAGCTTACATGAAGAACAAGAAATACATACTGAAGAGGGCAAGAAAACTTGCAGAAAAATTTCAGAAATGAAATGAGAGCAACATGCAGGAAAACTTGTGGATATGAAGCTGAGCATTTGGGTCATTGATAAGAATGCCTGAGGGAGACAGAAAGTTAAAGGAGAAAAATGTTTTTCTTTCATACATCTGGCTTCTGACACTGATTTCCACGTGTATGCAGCATGATTAAAGGGCATTCTTGCTCAGATATTGAAATTGGCTTTATCTTACGTTCACAAATGATGTGGAATGCTACAAGTCTGGTCTGGTGCTCCTGCTAAATGCTCCAAGAGGCCGAGCGCACTCTGGTTTTATGTAAGCCAAATACACATGTGGACACAAGGCAAGAGAACATCAGTTTTTCATGTAAACACAGCCACTGTGGCTTGACAAGCTAATATGAACCATGTTAAACCCATACTCATTTAACAAGGTGATACCAATCTGCTCAGACAGTTTTTACAGCCCCTTTCAGAGTCTTTACCACAGGAATTTGTGTAAGTCTGTTTTGTTCCTATGAACACAAATAATTCAAAATTCATCTTAATACATTCTCTTCAAAACAGAGGGAAGCAGAGCTATGGATCACATTGCACAAGGGCAGCCTTTGGTAGGTGGAAAGACAGAAAAATTCTCAGAAGAAAACATGGGCACTTTGAAACTCTGGTCTTACACCAGAAGTAACAAAGGTTCCTTCTGTAAAAAGGCAGACACAGGTCTACTTTTAAAACAGAAAAGGCAGAAAATAAACCCACAGGTTTAAAACTGAAACAATTGAAGCAGCGACCCCATACATACACAAGAAACTGGAAATCTCATTTATAACGTACAGCAGTGTTTAAGTTGGTCAGATGATGAATACAGATATTCCCAGGATTTTGTTTACACTGATGCCTGGATTTTGGTCATGGAGCACATTCCTTATAGCATGTGCTGCAAGGGAAAGACTGGAGCAAAAAATCCTTTTCACAAAGACTGCTTTTCCCAGAAGAGACAATGAACGTGCATAGGGCACATCCAGACATCAGTCAGGCTCTGAGCCACACATAGACACTTCCACCCCCTAAACCTTCTGAAAAGCTGTCCCTCTTTCCCTCAGAAGCTGCAAATACTTACATGGCCATTGAAAGACAAAAATTCCACCTTTACATTAGTATACCTTATCACCTTTTAAGGATTTGATTATTACTTAACATTTAAGATGTTGAGTGGTAAGATAATGGGATGGCCTAAATGGCATCTGCAAGTAGATGTATTTATGAATAAATATCGGATGCTTTGATAAACCAGCCTCTTTAGTTGAAGAATGACATTTCCAGAAAGACTGTCAGCTTTTAAATAACTTCTGTTCTTTTAGTAAGACTGAAATATTAGGATTCTACATCTAGAACTGCTTCCTAAATAAAGTCTTCTCTTTTGGGAAATTATATTAAGACTCTTGAGTCATACGGATGTGTAAAAAAGATCAGACAATTACCAAAAATAAAAGCATTGAAGCAGTACTACATGTCTTGTTAAAATACCTTTTACCCTAAAAATGCAAAGTGTTTTAAGAACACATAATACAATTTGTGTATAGTGCTTCTACAGATTGCTTCCAATACATTAATATACAATCCCAGATACAATTTATGTCAGGAAATGAATACTACTGTACGCTAACAAAAGCTGAGCAGAACTTGCAACTACTTCAGAAGTTGAGAATGACCAGAATTTCTCAAGCAGGTCCTCAGCATCTTTCAAGGCGAAGTTTACTATTGGGTCATTTCAGTTTATCCAAAGTTCTGCCTTCATCAACTAATAACATCACAGTGTCAATAAAATCCCTTGGATGCTTGCTACTCAGACAGGTTAACTGTTTTCTCATTTCACAAAATTTAAAGAAGATGTTGCACACTGTCCATGCTATCAATCTGTAACCACAGAAATACATGATTTCACCGAGACAACTTCACAAGCTTTTTTTATTGTGAAGATCTGCCACTCATGAAAAGTTATTTTTGAATTGACTAAAGAAATGAAAAAATGAAACCTTCCATATTATTTAAATCTATAAATAGTATTTCAGAATTCTAGCTTACCTGGGGCAGAAATAGCTGATTTGGGGTTCCTGCATGCTTAGGTTATTATTTTGTTATGAAGACAGAAGCTCTCAGAAATCATATGCTCTTTGCTTTTTCTACTATTTCCTGTCTTCAACATACAGGCCATCATTGGATGTTTTAAACTGAATTATAATGAATGTGCTAGCTTATGAAGATTTTAGGTCTGCTGAAGTTGGAGTAAAAAGAAAAAAAATTGACCCTACAAAACCAAAAAAATACAGTTGTGAATTTAAATCTAAACTTTCCTGTATATTGCCCGTGTTCATTTGGCTTCCTTCTTGCAAATGACTGAAGGCTTTTCCTTTAGTAACTAGTACTATAGTTAGTGTTTCTTTGGATACTGGTCATTTTTAATTTCTTTAAAAATCACAGGGGTTACACTGACAGCAAAGAAATCATCTCACACTTTCAGATTTTTTACCTTTCACTAAGAACTCAGGGTGATGATGCAATGCCAGGATACTACACATGCCCAATTTCACTTCAGATTATGAGTCAGGCATAGGGTTTTAAAAAAATCAGCTGTTTTGATACAAATCAGGGAATGAGATTTGATCTTCTTTTACTGAGGTAAATTCTTATCCACCTTGGTTTAAAACAATAATGTACTTAGAACCATATGATTTGGATCTACTGTACCTAATGCATTGTTTTCAAGCTAAAAAGAAAGCAATAGTAAGATGAGAGTCTTTAATATTATTAATCTAATTCTGACTTCATGAAGGACAGCCAATCCAAGAACTTCTCTTATTTTATCCTTTTTCTTGTTCGCTGCTTCAAACTTGGCATTTGTATATCCTGGATACAATACACTATTTATTTATTTATTTCAGTTACTACAATCTTGGACACATAAATCCTTATCTGAATGTCTCCTCGATAAAACGAGATACTGCCTTTTTACCCCTATAACCACCTGCTCCTCATACGTAAGTCATATACAAAATGCGTAATATTAAATCAACACTTTTTTTTTCCCCAAACCCCCCAAAGAATCACAGTTTCAAAGTTTTGGTTCAGACATCTACAGTAATTTGATCCTTTTCCGCACACGTACTATAACAACACAACATTACCAATGCTAATGTCATACCAATATATGGACATGACCTAATAAAGATTGAGGAATTACTTCTTTATGAGTTTTATGTATGTAAACATCAGTTATAATATTCCACGGATGTAATCTCTGTATTTCTTTTATTCCTGACTACCTGCCAGTCAATGTTTACCTATCTGTATTTGCATGAATCAGGACTATTCACAGGACAAGTAAGAAGGAAGTTCATGAGTAGCCAGTAACAAAGTCTGGCTTCCAGTGGACTTCTACAATGCATAGGACTGACTTTTTACACGGGCTGTGTTAAAGACACAGCACAGCACAAGTTCAGTCCTTGCAAACATCAGAGAAACCACACTGGAAAGATGTCCTAAATGCCTCTGCCAAATGAAAAGCTTCGAATGCTGTTCATGCCTTGCAACACATCAGAGAATTAATTCAGGAAAGGAATCTTGACTGAAGAGAGGCTTTTTTTCCCCTGATGTTTAGTAAGGCATGAATTCTGATTGGAGCACTTTCTAAGATTATAATATTTGTGATTTATTTCTCCCATAATGACTCTCTGGTCACTGAATGCAGTGAGCTTCAGCACTGTATTCTGCACTGAATACAGAGGGGCTTCATCCTGTCCTTCAGGTGGCAGTAACAGTATCTGCCTCTTCTTAGTGATTATATTCATTAAACTATGGGAATTTCCTATTTTCAAGACTTCTATCTTTCTGTCATTTTTTTTTAATTGACCAGCAGGCTCAAAAGTGTTAGTAGGACAAAAATGACAGATACCTGTATGTACAGACATCATGATCATATTAATTTTACAGCAAACAAAATCAATTTTCTTAAGAAGCCAGGTTAAAAATAACCCAAATTTCCCACCACACAACACATCTAGGGAGGAACTGAAGTCCTTGGCAGAGGTAACCAGCAGGAATAGAGCCAAGACCTTAAGCTCTGTCTATGCAGAAAATGACAGCAATTCCAAGAAACCTACCCCCAAACCAACTCCACTGATTAACCTGAAAGCGTAAATAAAAAACTGAAAATCAACTGATTAAACTCACATTGCACATGCCATTCAGGGAGAAGAACAATTTTTCCTCAGACACTTCCTGAATAGGAACAAGCATAGGAAACTTCATCCCATTAGGTAAATCATTTGTCAAAACCACTGTTCTGAGAGCTTCTACAAATGCCTTCTTTAACCACAATCCCAGGAGTGCCAATATAATACTAGCAATCTACTTTTTTTACCATTAGTGCACACAGGTGCATACTCAAAAGAGTAAGTTCATATAAAGTTCTGTAAACCTGATGTGCTGAAGGAAGGTACAACTTGACACTGTCACAGAAAAAAATACTGATGCCTCTTGAGGGACAGAAACTGAATGAGTAAGACAAATATGTTAGTCCTAAGGAAGCTTCAAAACAGGACTTATTTGAAACAGCTATCTCATATGGAAAACCTCAGCCTGCAACTGAAAATTTTTTAAATACAAGAAACAAAAGAAAAATATTTATAATGGAAAACATGAGGCAATTTCCAATTGCAGCAAATTTCAAAGGTTGTTCGCTCTCCCAGCTTCCAGCTTTACTGGAAAGCAGGAGTTGCTTAATACCACTGAAAACATCTGACAAAGGCCTTTTAGTCTAAGTTTAGAGATATGACCTTTTTTTTCCTCAAAGGTCCAGAGCAGGAATCTATTAATCTTTATATTTTTGGACATGTGTATTTATGACTCTTCTTGGGCAGTACCCACAGTGTAAAATTTAAAAGATTCCATCAGCCAGTTGGCTTATACTTTTTATGGTTTTTTTTAAGCTGGGAATTTGTATTAGAGAAAAGGCTCTAGAATTTCTGGTAGTTTCACAGTAAGTTTACTGCTTGTTTAGTGGGTAGGAAAAGAAGGTGAATGAATCAACACAAGGAAAATAATTGTCAAAATACCAGAAGGTGATGGAAACTTGCCTATGTTCACTGGATACAGCAGAAAATATGGAAGCTTTACCACCACTTCTTAAGTTAGAAAATATTTTTGTACTCTGCCCATCTCCTCCAGTTAGAATTTTAAAATCTAATGCAAAATGCATGTGTCAGGAAAGGTACAGTTATGCCAGAAACCAGTTCTAGTATCCAACCCCAATGCCATTTAAAAAACATTGTACAAAGAAAGACCTACTGGTACTTGTTGCCTTTTTTTTATCCCACCACTTGACTTTTCAGAAAACTGAGCAGATTTTTCTGTTCTTGTATGTTGAAAAGGGGGAAAAAAAATCAACCAGGAACCTGCTCTCAGAGGGTTTTGTTTAGCAAAATTTTCTACCAAAAGCTACTCACCATTTGATTTGCTACTGATTTACTGTAAAACAATTGCCTGTTACACAAGGGTAGTTAGCTCTTGCAGGACAAAAGCCCTCCAGCACAAGTCACTGCAGTTTAAACTGTTTTCATTTGGTGAGTGCACAGGATACTCCTGAATGTAGTTCTACTTACTCTTTTTTAAACTTTCCTTTATTTTCTCATAAGGCTGCTCAAAGCCTGATCATCCCTTGTTGGAGTCAATGAAGGTCATCCCAAGCCCTGTGATCTCTGTTGTACTGATGATGGACATCACAACTCAATGACCATTTAACATTAGCAAACAGTAGCTCAAGAGCCACCTGTACCTGCAGAATCATCACCACTGGTTTTAAGCAGAGCAAAACTAAGGTTTTTCACTCAGATAAAACAAAGTCAAAGGAGGTGGCCATGGAAATTACAAAGATATGATGAAAGCTAGAGTTTTTTCCTGTGCGGGCTTCCCTAAGTTTTAGGCAAATGGGTTCATTTCAGAGCCTCCCTCCCAGCACGTACGTGTGCACAGGCACTGTGTAAAAGCTGTACTGATTCCTTTGCAGTTAGGGGTAGTCCTGTCTCCCACATCTACGGCAGCTCTTAGAAAGAGTCACTAAGAAGCCTAAGTAAATAATTAGCTCTAACAGTGGGGTTAAGTCAGCAGGAGGGTTCAGTAGTGACTTGTGTTGTTTAAAATGTTCGTAAATGACCTGACAAACAGGCGAGCTGCCAGGTGGCAGTTCAGGGATGACAGGTTATTGAGGGGAGCCAAAACAAGCTCCAACCAAGGAAGAGAAATGAACGGGCTTTGAAGCAGAGGAACTGGATGACAGTAAGAAAGAGGAGATTTAACACAGATGAGTATGAAGTGATACAGGCAGAAAAAAACAACCCTAACTAAAAATACAAAATGGACACCAAGCTGAACATTCAGCTGCTGTCAGGGTTATGACCGAAGTTCAGTTGAAATGTCAACTCAGCACAAAATAGAAAGCCAAACCAAAAAGAAGTATGGGATTATGAGGAAAGAAGTAGAATGTTGTCTGCAGCACAACTCAGTCTGGAAACCAGAAAATGAGGACAGGAGATTGATTACCATAACATGACGAGTGATGTTGAAAATGTGAGTAAGCGCTGACTGGTTGCTGTCTCTTCCAATACAAATGTAGTGGCCAGCATTACACCCAGCTAACAGGAAGAGCTAGTTTCAAAACTAAAAGGAGGTACATCTTAATGCAAGATGTAGTGGAGCTATGAAATTCCCTGTTGCAGTATGTATGCAAAACGTAGGCTGGACAAGTACATGAAAGAAAAATTCATTCAGGATTACACATCAATCAAATTTCCTGAGCCACCAATGGCTTAGGGCTGGAGAATTCTTAGGGCAAAATATCATACGTGCTAGCCCTGTTTCTATGAACTTTGTTATCATATTGCACATGCATGTGATTTTCTAGTGGGTTGGCATATTTAGGTGATACTGCAAGGCAATTTACAGTGCAAAATTTTAATCACAACCATGTATCCCTCTATTTACATAAAAAAATTAAAAGGATTGTCACAGTATTATGTGATTAAAATAGATACAAATCATTTAAATGATGGTGTTTGCTTAAAATTGCAGTAAAAGTAGTTGTTAGTGTAACCTGAAGTAATGGAGAGAAAAAGACACAGCTTTAGAATGGTTACATTTTCTTTTCCCCCAGAGAAGGTTTTAAAGTAACTAATTTTGTGATCAGCAAAATGTGCATACCTTCAAAGAGTTTCATATTTAATGAAACTAATGAAACACTCAAATAAATAAAGATCCTCTTTTGAGAACTTCAATAGACCTGCAGCAATGACCTGACTTGCCTGACATGAACTCAGGTTGGGTGGAACATCTGGAAAAGCACCCCATCTGAAGATGAAGGACCCTGCCCTCTTCTGCAAGTACAAGTAATATGCCAGGGATCATGATGATTTTTAAAAATGCACAGCTCTGCAAAACACACTGTGCTACCTTCCCCACCCCAGCTTAACATACAATCCCTCTGACAATATCAACAGTTGCCTAACATGACATTTCACATACCACCACGATTTGGATGGCATGTGCTTGAAAGAGAACTTGAAACACTAACGCTTACTGTGATGAGGTTTAAGAGAAGATTGAAGGAAGTAAACCGAGAATCAAGATTACAAAATGGCTCTATTCATTCCTCTGTGGGGATGAAACAGTATGAACAAAACAACCAAACCCCAAATGCTATTTACTTTGGGAAACAGGGTATGTCAAACTTCTCAGAGTAGGTGGAGTCAAGTAAGGACACAATTAGCCTAAAGACACCACCAGCGAATTGCTGCACACAGTGATATCCCTGCATACAGGTACGGCCAGCTGCAAGATGCCAAGGGAGGAGGACAGGCTGTCCCTGGAAAGGAGTGGGGGGGGATGCACCACCACACAAGCAAACCCCATCCCCCAAATATGGCCGTGATTTAGGGATGCACTTACGCACTAGTGAAGATCCACTTACAGGCAGTGCGGGAGTTTGGATTAAAGGCCTCTTACCTTTGTTACTGAACAAATTTTGTAATTAGCTAATGCTGCTGCTTGATTCTATTTGTGTGCTCTTTGTTTTCGAGCCACTGCAGTACAGAGCAGAGATGTGGGTGATGAGATACAGCTACCTCCGTTTAATTTTTTTTTTTGACAGGCTTAGGGAGAGAAAGGGAAGACAACTACAAACATTGTACTTGATGCAATGTTCTTCTCCTTTGTTTGGGAGAGTTATAACGCAAACTTGATACTCCAGGTCATTTTACTAAAGGGAAGTGAGGTAAAAGTATTAGCAAGTATAACTAGATAGTCCAATTTACTTCATTCTTTCAAATTAGCACATCTTGGTGCTGAAATCCACAGTTTATGAAACAGCATTCCACAGGACAGCAACAACAAAACCATCTCATGTGAGCCCTCCAAACTTAAGATAAAAGACCACAGGAAGTCTGTCTAAGTATGGGAGGTAAATTCAGTAGCTATGGTCAAATTAGTTTTGGCTATTTCACTGGGAGTTCAAACAAGATTTGTCAGAATTGTAGTACAGAAGAGATTATCAATCCAAAAGTCTGTTGATGAGGAATTAAAAGACAGCCAACCCACTTGCAAACTATCATTCAATTTCTTTGCTACATCCAAACCAGATAAAAATCAATCATTAACAGATTCCCCAGCCCTCCCTTTCTTACTAACTTCTTGTCACCCCTGATCACTGTAAAAGGTTACCGAACTCACACTACCTTGCTAAGATACTGCCAATGTCCCTGCAGTAAGTTACCAGAAACTTCCTACTGTGAAAGAATATAGGTTGTACTTCTAAGCACAAACAAGATCAGGAAAAAAAAGAATACCAAAGGGAAAAAAAGAAGACGCTTCATGTTTACACTGAAGAAAGATCTGAAGGTGGGTACTATTCGAGAATCGTGTAAGTTAGAGGCAAGGGGAGGGGGGGGTGTCACCATTTGAGACACTTCAGATTTGTAATTACGTTGAAATCCTTTGCTGAAAGGTAGAAGTGGTCAAGAAGAATGGAACTATCTCATTCTTTTATAAGAGGCAGATTTCATGAAAAACTGTTGCTTGTTTTTAGCACCTCAGCTACACAAAACCACACTTCTCAAACAGAAAGGAAATAGAAATGATTTGCATCTCTGCTCTGACTGACCTGACTACCTGAGAGCAGCTTTTTGTTAGAAATTAGCAGTTGCAATAGTATTACTGAAGAGGCTGGAGGTCATGGTTATATACATCACAAACTTTTCAAGTACTGCATACTAATATCTAGATTGTTCCTTGTAACTAACTCACCACTTTCTATTCTTCAAGACTGCCAAACCTGTGACACACAACTGTTACCAACTGATTTAGCACATCCATAAGTTTCTAATATGATTGGCATCGTACATAATTTCAGAGCATGAAAGACAAAATTGGTTGGGAAACATCTAATTTTCATCTTTCGACTTGACAATACATGAAAAGCAGCATCTGAAATGCACAAATTTATTGCCTAAGTAAGTGACTTCAAAACCCATGTATTAGCTGGGAAAAAGGAAAGATACCCAGGTCTTTATATGTCAAACTTACACTCCTATGGCTTGTGTAACACTGCTCCAAACTGCTTTCTCTTTGGAGACCTACTTTGGAAAGTGACCTGTCTAAAGCTGTGGTCAGTACTTGGAAAAGGCTATCTAGCCTTCAAGGGACCATGTATTTATTCAGTATCTAATTAGTTCAGAACCTGAAGAACACTGATGCAAACCTGGCCGGGACTATAAGTAACTAACTGTAGCTCTTCCAATCAAATGCTGGGAAAGGTTGGAACTCATGTCCGTGGTCCAATTTTTCTAACTTTGCAAGAAGAAATAAACATGCAGTACATGTAAAAGCAAGGGAAGCCTGGAGAACAGCTAACTGTAAGCTATTATTTATCAAGTCTCAGGGTAGATGTTTCATAATCCCAAAGATACAAAAATTCCTTTCATTTAAAATTTCATACTTTGCCTTGAAAACCCAGCATTCTACTATCTGTCTACCAGGAAATCCCCAGAACTGCTCAGTTCTATTGAATGATCTTCAGGACCTGGTATTTTCACCTTTCCTTCAATGTAAATACACATTAAAGGGGAGATGAAACACAGACAACTCCAAAAGTAGTAAAACCTGGAGAAAAAAAGAGCAAAAGCTCCTAGTTGGGGAAAAAAAGAACTATACTTCAAATAATTATTTCTGTTAGTTAGAAGAACAAGACATAGTTTACGGTTTGGTTTTTCAAAATTTGTAACTTTACTTAGTTTTGTTAAAAAAGCGCCCTAAAACCCAAAACTTCCCCTCCTTCTGTTACTTTGTATACTGTTTTCCCTTTTTCATATGGTACCAGAAGTAGACAAATGAAACAGATATTTCTCCTCCAACAGTTAATTCAAACAGATCATTTGCACATTTTCAACACAAACAAGTTTTAAATAGCCACAGCTGTGACTCTGTGTCATTGTGACTGGTATCCTAATCAAGGTGCAAGTCTCCTCAGCAGGTACCACATCAAGACTGCCCAGACACTGCAGTAACTTCAAAGGACCAAATTAATTTCCAAAAGATATTTGTCTTTTTCCTTCCTAAGCATTTAGGTTTCACATTGCATGTACAAAATTATAAGCTGAATTTATCAAGGCCTACTGCAGCATTCTGAGGAGAACTGAAGTTGAATTTATGCTGTGTTACAAGTGTAAGAAATGACAAATAAGGCATGTCACAGGATCACGGACTGGGCTGGAAGGGACTTTAAAGATCACCTAGTTCCAACCCCCCTGCCATGGACAGCCAGGGACACCTCCTACTAGACCAAGTTGCTCAGAGCCCCATCCAACCCGGACTTGAACACTTCCAGGGATGAGGCATCCAAAACTCCTCTGGGCAACCTGTTCTATACCCTCACTGTAAAGTGAGTTCAAAACTCCTTGAACATTATCACCTGAATTTCAGAACTACTTTCACAAAAGCTCCCTATAAATTCCTGTAACACAGCTTTACCTTTCCAAGTCTTAGCTATTTTTGTCACTTCAAAACAACTACAAATGCACAGAAAAGCAAATTTTAAGTTGCAGACAGATTTTTCACATGCATTCAATTTCATGGTACAATCCAAAATATAGATCCTAATACCCAGTATACACTACTTGAGCTTCTTGAAAAGTTATGATAAAGGAACAATTTGAAGCATTCCTCCTAGCAACACATAACAAAACTCATGACTTCGCCTGTAGAGCACTGATTTTATGATTAAATAAATTTATCCAAAAAATGCTTTATTATAATATCCAAGTGATAAGCAAACTAATTCTACTTCCACCTCCACGCCAGGTGTGAATGAACACACTGACGGGAAAACTTACACTTCCTCAAACTAACTGTTTCTCATTTCCAAACAAAGGCACTTAGCCTAAAAATGCCACACAAGCAAAAATGATACAGCATTTAAAAATAAATCCCCCTCAGTCAATATACTGGAAGTCATCTCTGAATCATCACTGCCCTTCAGGTTTCCACATACTCTTTTTCACTTCCATTAGCAGAATTTGGATCTGCCAAACCTGAAAGTGGGAAACAAATTCTCCTTTTGTCCTTTAGGATTGAAGACTTATCCACCTATCTATTTACTGGTATAATAAAATCAAAATCTGGGTTGAGAAACTTACCACAAGATCAACTGTAAAATATTACTACGGTGGCTAACAACAGTTTCTATGTTATTAATCAAATCAGACAGGTCTATGCCTGTCATCTTTGCCCAGATTTGAACTCCTGTTGCCCAAGAGAATAGAAATTGGTGATGCAGGAAGAAATGCTTAACTGTACAGTATTATTTGCTTGTGGCTCAGCAAGCACTTAACCACATATGTGAAGCTCTGCCAAGATGTCCTCCTACAACAAAAGAACTTACGAAAAAAAAATGAGAACATAAACACAATCAGTAGTTGGCAGATTTTGGTGGAACACTATTTACCTACTACTTGTTCTTAAAATAGAACCCAGTATTTTTACAGGTTTTAAGGACTGAATTAAATTAAAAGGTCTTTTCTGCTTGGCTGAAGATACAATTTTAATCAGCTTGCCAACTGCATTATCTATTTATCACTAGGTTACTGAGATACACCGGTGGGGTTGAATCTCAAAAACATACCAAATTATTAAAAAGATCTTTTTCATGGTGGAAAAAAATGTACTTCTGCACATACCAAATTCTGTTATTTCCATTTCTTTTAGAGGACATAGCACAAATGACACCAGTGGTGATGCCAGAGGAATCTGTATCAGTGCATCTAAGTGTGGATAGCCTCAAGACAGCCTATGCAGTTAAGGCAGGGCAGTGATTGAGAAGGGTAACTGAGAAGACATTTTGCATTAAAAAAATTGACTATGAAGGAAAGAAGACATTTCTAAGTCTTGCAACATTTATCTGGTACAGACTGAGATTATCAAAGGGAGTCTCTATTTGCTTCTAGTTTCCCAGTTGGGAAGTCTTTCTGACACACACAGATACATTCACACATCCTGACAGTATTTAGTACTATCTTATCCCAGAAGGGTACCAAGAAGATAAACAAATTAAAGTTTGCAAAAACAGTAAAACGTTTTATCAGTGGAAGAGCACTAAGGAAATGGTGTATGCTGTATTCCTTGCATAATTTCAAATCAAGCATGGATAAAACTCCTAAACACTTAACAAAAAAATCCTTTCTGGTACTGTGGTAATTGAGACATTCGAGGGATGGCTTGTTGTCAAAAATAAAAAAATAAAATGCATTTTAGACATGAACCACCATTGTCAATTTGACCATCTCAGAAACGTGAGTTCTCCTTTAGTCCTCAAAAGAATGGTGAGAGAGTGGTGCAGAAGACTTTCCCACAAATCTTCTCCGTTTCCTTCCGTGGCTTAAGAAAATAACTTCATGGCACCACATACTAAAGGGCTATACACGTGCAGTACAAACATGACCTGTCCAAGATAACTGTGGAAGAATAAAAGGATATACACACATATAAAAATGAAAAAAGCCACCCCAAACCACGTCCTTTAACAGGTCACTTGTACAAAAGACACTGCTGCTAGCACAGTGTGCTTATAAACCCTCTACACCCCTACATTCTTGACTTTAAAGGGAGTCAGCTGTTGGACCTTGTTAGATATTAATTAACAAAAACAGGGAGTTGCCTTGGTGAAAAGTAAACAGCATTCCAGCTGCAGAGTCTGATGTAACATGGGTGGTTGCATATAGACTCTACCATTAAACTATTAAACAAAATATGCTGAACAGATTGGTGGATGAACAAAAATAGAATGCTAGACTTTCCTAGCATTAGTATAACAAACAAAATCAGGATAAATTCTAGCCTTTTTCTAACATTTTAAGTGTACTCAGTTGTATGTGGAAAGTACTCAGCAATGCCAGTTGCATTGCCAGGATCATTCACTGCTAGTGACTAGTGATCTATTTCAGGGTATTTATTTACTTTTTTTAATTCTGCTATAGTATATGAAATTAAGAAAGGAAAATACAAATTAGCATCTGTGTATTGAAAAGGCAACTTTCAGTAGTCAAAGCTTTCATCATACAGAGCCAAAAAAAAAAGTAAAAGAGATTTCCCAGTATTATGTGCCTTGGTGTTGTTGCAAGGCATAACACCACCCATAATACTGACCCAAATTCTTTAGTATTTGGTCCCATGCACTGCTCTAACTGATGTCATGTACCAGCTAGTCCAAAAGGACGATGCATTAGTGATAGTTGTCAGAATGCAGCAAACTCATGCTCTTGTTCCTCATGCTATCCCTTCACTGTGACAGCAGTGAGACAGGAACATAATTTAACTTTCTACCAGCTCATCATGACCTTGAGCCAGAGCAAATCCTAGACAGAAATATGTCCTTAAGAACTCACCCTTCCATGCTGCTGGAGAAGCATGATGAGACTAACTAAAAAAGCCTTTGCTTCCTCACTACCACAATACAGGGCATACTGCTAATGACATCGTATAATCCTGCTACAACCAACTGCACAGCTTCAGTCTGAAGGGACATTTATGTCTCAAGGACTGGGACAACTGAGGCCTTGGGATTCTCGGACTGGACTTTCAGAAGAAGTCCTCCCCTAAGGAGAGCGGCAGAGCAGCAGACTGGTTCCTCAGGGACCCTGTAGGATCTCCACTGAGAAGTGTTCAAGACACAGACAAAGACCTTGCAACACAAAACCTGAGCTAGCGCTGGTGGTAGTCCCATGCCAAGCAGGAAGCTGGCCTAGATAATTCAGAGTTCCTCTCCAACAAAGAGCTCTATGACTCTGATGTGAGAACTACCACTTACTTGCTGCAAGAGAGTTTTCTACAAAACCACTCCGGCTATCCTGGGTTAAGGAATTTGATATATTTTATGAATTGATGTGATCTCCAAAATTTTAACGCAATACTATGAAAAGAAAGTAAAGAAATCACAGTAGTGAGAAATATCACCTTTTTAATGCCGAGAAATATAGTCTAAATAGAATACTATCACAGAGGGGAAAAAAAGTTTGTTCAATTATACGTAATCCAGGCTTCGATAAATACAACATAATAGAATGCTTTTGCTTTCACTGTTGCATAAAAGTCCTGAAGGTTTCACTCCTTTTATAAATTGAAACAATTAATTGTGAAGAGAAATAATGTTAAAAGAAATGTAAAACAAACAGTGTTTAAAAAAACAAACGTTAAAATGCTTTAAAATAAAGAAGAAAGGCACTGAAATCATAGACAACACTAAATGATTGTTCTGGACATGCACTGATTCTGTGTATCAGACAATTAAAAGGGCTGTTAGGTTTTTGTAGATTAAACGTTGCCTAAACTTTCAACAAGACTTGCTCTGTCAGGATGTACAAATATTGTTCAACACTCCCTGCAGTTTCTATGTCAACTGCAGGAAAAACTGCTACCTGACATGCAAAAAACAGAGCCCCACTTCTTGAAAATGAAACAAATTTTAAGAAATGTGTGCAGAGTTGAAAACAAACAGCCAAAAGAGAAACGAGGAAATAGAGATGGAATGTAAAGAAATAAAAAACCAATGGAAGGCAGTATGAGAAACCTAAGTGATAGGTAAATTAATAAAACCAAGAGTACCAATTGATAACAACAGGATTTGAGGAGGTAGAAAGCAAGCTGCACATTCATTACAGCTACAAAAGAAACAGTGCTTGAGCCATGGAACAAATTAGGAGGATCACTACATAATTACATGTATATGCCATCTAACCATCTTCCCATTACAGAGCAAAAGAAAAAAAAAATCTGGGAAGCTGACCAAAAACATGACCTGAAGGAAGTACCTCCACAGAATGTCCCAGAAAGTCCTGCCTGCCTGGAGAGGTCTAGGGAAGAGCAGTGGGCTGCTGCTGCTGCTGCGGCACACACAACCTCCCAGGACAGACAGAGGTTGCACGGCAGTTTGGGTTAATATCAAAGGCAACCTCCAAGAAAGGAAAAGGAAAGGAAAGCAAGCAGCAACCACACTGAAGAGCAGAACTGCTTCGCACGCAGTACTTAACATATGGAATAAACAACACTGAGGCAACACAAGGGAACAATTAGTCTAAACGGTTTTGTAAATATCTTGGACAAATACCAGAAGAGAAGAATACTGAGGAAGACACTGACTAATTCAGGGGAGGGAAGGGGCCTCGATGGCTTTTCTGGCCTCCCTCTGTCCTTACGTGCCCTGTATTTATATTTGAACACTTGCATTACCCAGCATATAGGCTATTTAAGGTCAGGAAAGCATTGCAGTAGCGCAGCTGCCTCCAGCAAGTAGTGCTTGACATCACTAAACCACACAGAAGAGCACAGCCCTTTCATTGGCTTCAACAGCAAATATCTGCAAGCAGAATTGTTTCGCTCTATTTGTACAGGTTTTTCCACTGCACTGTGGTGTCTGCAACTTCAGTACTAACAGAGTTTTGTCCACTGAAATTGTTAAACAGCTGAAGCTTCCTCTCCATGTATTTTTAGTGGCACCTGATCAGAAACCAGCTCAAAGAATTTAGTTTTAAAATCCAACTTAAAAGAATCTACACTTTCATCATCTAAATTTTCAGTTCTTGCCAAATTTAACTTGTCTTCCTCTGTGGGATATTTGACACGTACTGCATGCACATATTAAATATCACAAATGAGATCTCTCATTTAAATTCTGTAATATTCTTTGCTGACACATAAGTATGTTTTTCCAAACTATACATAAAAAGAGTCCCATTCATTAACACAATGGCCACATGATTTGTTGCCTATAATGTGCACTTTCATTTAAACATAGCTGAAGTTTAGTATAGTTAGAGGACGCCTGTGGCAGGTTCAAAATTCAACAAATTCCTGTGATTTGTTAAGGGGACTCTTCAGAGTAAAGCTCCTAGGAAAGAAGTTCTCAATATTCTTCAAGTGGAATCTGTTATCTAGGAAAAGACTATTCAACAAAAAAGTCTCACATCTGACAATGTCTTTTATACATTTTCTCCAGATAGGTCCAGTGTGCAAATGCTTAAAGGAGCTGGGGTTTCAGCTAACATTTACATCAGCCAAGCAGCTTGTAGTAGTTAAGTAGCGGGACGGACTGTGACTGTCTCATATGCCTTAAATAAAATAAGCAATACAATGAATCACATTCTTGACAATAACTAGGGAAAAGGAAACTCACAGAAATTCTGTAGTCACATTTTAAAAATCAACCATGATTTATTTTGGGAAAATGGCATCTTCCTACAATGGATAATTAAGGAGGTATTAATGTTCCTTTCAAGAAGGCATCAAGTTTAAAATGCCACTGATTATTTGCAGGAAAGATGGGAGGCAGAAAGCAAAGGAAACTGAGAGGTGGTACCCAGTACTACTGTGGGGTCAAGAAGCTTATGGGAAAAAGGCAAGTTGGCAGGGGAACCATCCCTTCTGGTAATGTCAAAGAATGCACTACAATCCTTTATCACACAAACAGTGGGGCCAAGACCCCTACCCTTATATTCTCCCTCCTGCCTATCAGGGCAGTTCCTCTGCCATACTCCTCAATTCATGCTCCCTGTACCACTGCATTCTCTGCTGAAACATCAGTAACAGGCCTGGGGCTCCTAGAGGGTGCTACCAGGTCTCCCCAAAGGGGGGAATGGGAGGCAAAGGGAGAAGACAACAGAGACAATCAAAACTGAGGTCTTCCACATACAACTTAATTCTGTGTTTCACACTTGTCAGAGGTTATATATGAAAATCCTTAACTTTTCACTTTCCAATGGTCAGAGATTTGTACCAATTGAATGTGGCCATCTGGAAGCAGGCATTAAACAGTAGCTGAAATTTTGTTAATTGTTTTAAATAATAAAATAGAAAATGTCTGAAGACAGAACACTAATGTGCAGATCACAATACGAATGAAGTTCTCTGAAAACGAATGATTTAATCACCATATTCAGAAAGCAAACCACATATCCCAAATATACAAAAATCAACTTCGAGAAAGCGTACTTTGTTAAGATACCACGTTCTGTAGTGGTGGGTTTGCATTTACATCAAGAACTGGGAAAAATACCCACGCAGCAACAAAAGTGTGTTCAAAGTGTACTCTAGGAAATCTGAATTTTCATAACTGTTGAATAAATGTGCCTTTCCACACCCACTGCATTTGCTGCCAAGGTTCTAATTAACTCATTTAACTACTATTTGACAGTTTTGGTAATTAATACCCAGTTAGAACGAATACAGTAGAACAACTAAATCTCAGCTCTGATCTGAAAGAAAGGCCTTCCATGACCCGCTCGTGCCACTTTCCATCCTTTGCCAGCAGTTCTGGCTAACCAAGGAGGTCCCAGTTGAGTGGATTGCAAATGTAATGACCATCTACAAGAATGATCAGAAGGAGGATCTGGGCAACTACTGTTAGGCCTTGTGCTGGGGAAGGTCGAGGTCAAGGAGCAGATTGAGTGTCACCTCATGGGACATGCAGGACAATCAGGGGATCAGGCACAACCAGCATGGGTTTATGAAAATGGTCCTGCTTGACCAGCTTGGTCTCCTTCTGTGACAGGGTGACCTGTTTAGAGGATGAGGAAAAGGTTGCGGATGTTGTCATTGACAAGCCTCTGACACCATTTCCCACCAAATTCTCCTGGAAATGCTGGCAGCCTGGGGCTTGGACAGGTGCACTCTTCACTGGGTAAAAAACTGGCTGGATGGCTGGGCCCAGAGAATGGTGGTGAATGGAGTTACATCCAGGTGGATATAACTGGGGTTCCACAGGGCTCAAAATTGGGGCCAGTCCCGTTTAAAAACTTTATTGATGATCTAGACAAGGGGATAAAGTGCCCCCTGTGTGAGTTTTCAGATGACACCAAGTTGGGGGGGAGTGCTGGTCTGCTGGAGGGCAGGAAGGGTCTGCAGGGGGATCTGGACAGACTGGATAGATGGGCTGATGCCAACAGGATGAGGTTCAATAAGGTGAAGTGCTGGGTCCTGCACTTGGGTCACAACAAGCTCTTGCAACACTACAGACTTGGGGAACTGTATCTGAAAAGCTGTCCAGTGGAAAACGACCTGCGGGTGCTGGTCAGCACTGGTTGAACATGAGCCAGTGTGTGTCCAGGTGGCCAAGAAGGCCAATGACATCCTGGCCTATATCAGAAATAGCATGGCCAGCAGGACCAGGGCAGCGATTGTACCCCTGTACTCGGCACTGGTCAGGCTACACCTCAAGTACTGTGTCCAGTTTTGGGTCACTCACTACAAGAAGAACATTGAAGTGCTGGAGTGAGTCCAGAGAAGAGCAATGGAGCTGGCGAAGGGTCTGGAGCACAAGTCCTATGAGGAGAGGCTGAAGGAGCCAGACTGGTTTAGCTTAGAGAGATGGAGGCTCTGCAGGGACCTTATCTCTCTCTCCAACTACCTGAAAGCAGGAAGCAGCCAGGTGGGAGTTGGCCTCTTCTCGCAAATAACAAGTGACAGGACAAGAGGAAATGGCCTCAAGTTGCACCGGAAGAGGTTTAGATTGGATATTAAGGAAATTTTCTTCACCTAAAGGACTGCAAAGCACTGGAACAGGCTGCCCAAAGAAGTGGTGGAGTCCCCACCCCTGGAGGTATCTGAAAGATGTGTAGTTGTGGTACTTACAGACATGGTGGACTTGGCAGTGTTAAGTTTACATTTGAACGTGATGATATTAAAGGTTATTTTTCAACCTAAATGAATCTTTGATTACATTTTCTGATAAATTACCAGAAGCCTCAAACTTGTCAGGTAATTTTAAAATTTGATGCTGTCAGTAACTTTGAAGCACTTTTCCTCTGCCAGAGCAATTTAACTCCAAAGAGGCAGCCTTGGGAATTAAGTCTGTTTAACAACAGAGAAACTACTGCTTCAATTGCGATTTCCCAGCAACTTTGTATCTAACTGTTGCTTTTTTTAAAACAGAATTTAACACCAGTACCTTATCGATGAAAGGACAAATAAATTGGCACTAGAGAAATTCTAAATTCCCCTACATATAGATTTTACCTGGACCTGATTTTTCCATTGCATTTTGAAGAAACACCTAGCCAGTAATTGTTTAGGTTAATAGTTAACCCCAGTTACCAGGCCCTCCTGCTTGCTCTATTACTGCCATACCAAATGCCACAGAATAAAAAGGTGACACCTGCTTCAAATTTCTTTCATCAGCCTAATTAATGTTACAGAAAACTTTTCAAGGAGTTCAAACTGTGCCTGCCACTGGCCCAGAGTTCTTTAGAACAAAAGGTCCTACATAAACACCCCCCCCCCCCCCCAATATTCCTACTAATTCTTTGGTATGAAAAAAATCCTGCCACCTGTGACAGACACAGTTCAGTACCAACATGGATTGGTTCTGTTCAGCAGGCTTTCTTTCCCCTACAAAAACATTTCAGGAAATGAAGATGAAACCTGCTTTGTGTCCTCTAATGTCTTAGGAAAGTATCCAAGGAAGGCACTTCAGTACTGCACAAGGAATGTCCAAATGGCAATAAAAACACCCTCCAACCCTCTAAACTCTAAGAACAACAGAGACAGTAGAAAAGACAAAATTGTCTGGATGTATCAAAAGAAAAGTAAGATTTTTTGTAAAACTGAAATGAATTTCAGTATCAAAGTAAACACAATCTAAGAAAATAATTTAAAAAATAACCCCTATTGCAGATAGAGAGGAAGATTTCAAAAATACTGAGTACTGACCTAGCTAGTAATGAAAATGACAGCAATTTTCAATATTTTTTGACTAATTAAAAGTGCTTTTGACAATCTCACTGTACAAAGATACAAGCCTAAACGTATGGGCAACAGTAAAGAATCAAGAACACCTTTATGAATAATAATGTCTGATGTCCTAAGAAAAAATTACTTTGTTCCCTTTTCCCTTCATTATCACTCTTTGTAGGTGGATAAACATGCCTAGAAGCAGTGATATCACAATAAAGT
Source organism: Lycocorax pyrrhopterus obiensis (assembly GCA_014706295.1). NCBI lineage: Eukaryota > Metazoa > Chordata > Aves > Passeriformes > Paradisaeidae > Lycocorax > Lycocorax pyrrhopterus. The sequence continues at coordinate 28,347,976 of JACSVZ010000004.1, forward strand.
TGCTGAGGAAGATATTTTAGTAGAGTACAGCTTTATAATGATACTTAGAAATGCCTGTGTTGAGACATAGATTATTACAATGAAAGGTGGCATACACATAGCACATGACAAATAACACGATACAGAATTGGACGTTTAATTAGGGCAGCCTGAAATTAGTTATATGGGTACAAGTGAAAAAATGCAACAACTTAATGGAGAGATTTTATTTAAAGGAATCAAATGTGTTTAAAATTTGTGAAATTTCTGTGGACCATTCTACCCTAGTCAGAAGTATGCAGAGGGAGTTGAAGAGAGCTGCGTTGAATCACATTTTCATTTTCTTTTGTGATTTCTTATTAGTTAGTTTTTCTATATGTGTATTTCAACCATACAAGAAAATACTTTAGGTGATAAAGTGCTCGATATATCATGTAAAAATACTCTCTCCACCATCACATTACAGAACCTTATACACGTAGGCTGACACTCAGAGCCTGACAAAACCTCCAGGAGACACAAATCCTTCCCAATACTCAGCTCTAAGTTTTGCTCTGAGACTTGAGGCAACACTGAGCTCTGGACTGCCACAAAAGGTATGTCAGACCAAAAACTGTCCCATATCTGCTATACAGAGAAATTGGTACCTCATTACCTAGCAACAAAATCAGTCCCACTGAACTGCCTCAAGTGTTTCATACCTCGACAAATAGGTCTAATTGCTTAGTCTCTTAACTGACTTAAAAATCTCACTAACTGAGCCATTTAAAGACAGCATTAACATACCCAGCATTAAAGTACCATTTAGATGATGGACACATAATCTTAGCTCTCCTACAACTATTTTCACTAATTGCTCTATAGCAGCTTCAGAGGGAAAAAAAAAAAAGAACAATCAGTACAGTTGAACACCTGGAATAGAAGTACAAGTCAATCTGCTTTGACTGCCAGTCCCAGTCTGTCCTGATCTCTTCTGAAGCTGTCAACAGGCCATCAAAAGTTGGTAGCAGCGAAACAGACGATTTTTAGGACACAGGAAGAATTGCAAAGCAGAACTAGATTGGCAATCAGGCTATGGGACTGGCTACAGTTTCTGAAGACTTGGCTGACGGGGACATGGCACACATAGCAGGCAGTAGATATGTCTGATGCACTGGCCAGGCACTGACCAAACAAGGCTTAATGGAACAGGCAGCACTGCAAGGCAACCGTCATTCTTCCTGCTTCCCATGTCTGCAAAGATGTTCTGGGATTTGAAGAAGCCATGGACTACCCCGGATGACTACTAGCAATTCTACTGAAATCATCAACTCAGATGCATAAGCACATTTTAGGATGCTATATTGAAGATCTTACTTCTGACTTCTACAACGCAGACACATAAAAAGGCTTAAGCACAACCATTCATTTAGTGACTGTGTATTCACAATCATTCTGAAACAGCAGCCTTCTACTGGTAGAAGCATGGCTTGCCAACTTTAAAGGTGAAGCCCTTCACAGCTCCCCTGTACCTCAAACACAGCAAGAGGTGGTACTTGGCAGTAAATGGGAAATATTCTATGGTTTTCCTTCTCCAGCTCCCAGCAGAATACACAGGTAAAAGATGGGAGACACCTTAAAGCAAACACATATTTAATTTTCTCTCCAATTTTTTCTTCCATCAGTGAAAAACATACAGGAATATTCAAAGCCTAAGAGTTCAGATCAGGTTCTTGTTATTCTCCCCTGCCTGTATGAGAAGGTTAAACGCAGTCACCGAACTCTGCATACCACCCTCAGTCACGAAGAACCCTCTGGCACAGCTCCCAGACCAGTAAAAAATGACCATTTCAGTCCCCAAAGCATGGAGCCTGATCCATTTAAGCAAAACAACTTCTACTGACAGCTGGTTTTCTTAGCATATTCACGTCTGTGTATTTATCAGAGAAAAGCCCTCCAGGACAACAGTGTTTATTGCAGGATTATTTCTGTGAACACAGGGAACACAGCATCCACTGAGCAACAGTGTTTCTACCCTAATATAGTTTTTTCTTAAAATGTGAACCAAGATGAACCCATTTTTATGTTCTTTAGCATGGATGGCTCATGAAGGAAAAAAAATTACATACACTGAATTATTTCTTTTATGAAAAAAACCCCAAAACCTTCTGATCCACATTCACGTGTAATATGCTGACACACACTTTAAGCATTAATATAGAAATCAGCTGTTCAATCCTGCATTGACTCTTTGGATTTAGAATCTAAAGACTTTTGATAAATGGGAAACAAAGATATGATGGGCAGTTTCATTACAAATTTCTATCCCATGTGAGTATCTAGTACACTTCTGCTAGAAAAGCAATTTTGAACAAGCAAGATGTTTTCTACCAACAGGTTTAGAGACACTACAAACAACTCATGGAAATGCAACAGAGACATAAAGGGTAAATATCCCAGCAGGTCCGTATTGTGACCCAGAGCACAGCTGTGCCTACCTAGCTCAGCTGTATGACCCTCTTCCCGAAGCACAGCAGCTATCAGCAGAGGATGGAGAGCATCCTGCAACAAGTCTCCCGCCCTGAGGTGGGAGGAAGTGAAGGATGGGTTGGGGACGTGCTCACGGATGCTGACAAGCACCAACCTCTCAAGTTGTGCGGTCAGTCTGTGTGGTTTCTCAGCTTACCACTTCCTCCAGAAGTGTGCAGAAACTGTTTTCTATGATACTACAGCAAAGATGGTAGTTTTCTTAAAATAAATCTCATAAATATTCCATGTTTCATTTGAACTTGATCTTATTTTGAAATAATTGAAAGCAACTGTTATTGGCACCTGTTTATTGATGTAATGCAACAAAAAGAAGTATTCTAAAAACTACAGAATGTAAGCTGTTTTAAGTGACTGATTTCAAATTAAGGAAACATTACAAGTTGCTGTTAATATGTTTTGAACAAATAGTATCAAAATGAACTTTTCAAATTAGCAAGTTTTAATGAAAGAATCAAACCAGGTATAGTTATGAACAGTTATTGATGAGATTTTTATAAATTAATACAAATGCTTCCCATCCCTAAATGTGGAGTTGGTTGTTTCACTGTAAGAACTGCACTTGACACTCTTGCAGCCACATCACATCACACCACACAAATCAATAAAGCACCAGTATTGACTTGAATGATCCATAACTCTTCTCCACTCCATTTCTACCTGCTGCTTCAATATGTGGACTTTTTCAAGGCAACTGATGTACTAACATCTTCACCCCAAATCATAAAGGGGTACATTTCCCTGATTCTGGAAATCTCTCTTCCAGAGTCTATGACAAAGTGCAAAGTCGTAGTAGTATTATGCTTACTATCCATTAAAAAAAATAGAGCAAATGTGTTTTACAAAAACCCTTCAAAGCAAAAAACCTATATTCCCATTGCTAGGACTCAAATTTGCTGACAAGATCTGTGGGCATGTATCATTTTTAGAAAGGTCAATGTGGGAATGTGTGTTTATATGGCAGAGCGCAAGAGCAATGAAACCTCTTGGGAAAGCAGGAGATAACTCACTTTACACAAACAGGCCCTTTTCCTCTTATTGCTCTACAAACCTGAAATGTTATTTCATATGTCAGGAAAATGCTATTCCTGTTTGCTCATTCTTCCTAAAGTGAACCTATTTTAGTATTAGCAAAATAATTGTGGGAATTTGGTATTTTTCACGTTTTGTTGAGTACTTGGGAATGTTATGTTAGGAACTATGAACTACTACTTGGTACACCTCAAAATCTGCTGCATAGGAAAAATACACTGGTAATTTGCTTACATGGCTTTTGTAGATCCAATTACTGTGAGCAGCAGGAAAGAACTTTTATAAGCAGAACACAATTCAAATGTAACATGCCATGGCCTCAAGTCATTAAACTAATCCTGAGGGCTTCTTGAAGCTTTTTGTACTTTTGGCAAAAAGTTTAAAGAAGTACACATTGTTTCTTCAGTTCCCAAACACGGGGAAGTTAAATACCTAAACTGTCAGCCCCTGCTAAACACAGCAGAGATTGGTTTTGGGAAAGAACAAGACAGAACGATATCTTTTCTATTAAAGCACAATTATACAAACACTGGAAACATACCCATGCATTTTTTCATGGCACATAAAAAGTAGCCAGTAGCATAAAGGGAGGTGCAACAGCTCACAAGCAGCTTCAGTAATTACGACTTATCAGTACCTAGATACTGTGATGAAAATGTTACAAATGCAGAAAGACAGATTGACTTAGATTGAGTGAAGTATCTCAACTTCAACACGCAGATAATATGAAAAGGTGTGGCACGGAACTCCAGGGTTTACTGGCATGATTTTAACATGACTGCATCAGCTATAAATGACAAAGCCATAAATATATCAGAATGTCAGATACATACCAACAGTACTCAAGTATCTTTCTGCTGTATCGCTCCACATCACACATTTAAAATCAGATGCTCTTTAGGGCACTGAGAGAAAATGCAATGCTTTTAGGAAGACAAAGAGTTCCTTTGTATCATTATTCTGCTTGGTACCAAGAGGTTAACATCTTTCTAAAGATAGTGCTGAAAGTGGGAAAATACGCAATGTATTCATTAGCTCATGGATGATTTAGACAGATATACCTGGGTGGCCTGAAATACACTTAACCATCAACATGTGACTACAGCTGAAAATACAATGGAAACTAATGGTAGCCCATTTGCTTTTAAGAGCTCAGAAGAAGAATCTTTTGGAACAAGGAAGGATAATTACATGTTTGACTACAATTATTCCCTCAACTGATGCTGACAAAAAGTAGTGAATTGATGAAAAATATGAAAATGTGAAAGCTACGAAATAAATTATCTGTGTGTTTGCACATGCACATGTAACCTACGTTTTCCTAAAGTATCTTGGAAGTCTTACATCTTTATCTAAATCAAATTCTGTTTTTTATTTTCTAAACTGCATCCAAGAGTCTATCCAGATCAATACTCTGTCGAGCTAAATGTCAAGATACCATGTTTCTTCACTCACACAAACTTTATCCCCAAGTTATTATAGAACTGCAGTAGTCAGTATTTCCCATCTTTTCTTCTCTACGCAGAGGAGTCATCACCAGCTCAGAGGAAAATCAACTGCAGTACTAGTAAAAAAACAACACATCACTGAAGCAATGCTAGACCACTTAGCATGTGGTATACCTGGAAAGTCTAACACAGTTATTTTTTTTAAGCATTACAAGACTGAGATACTGAAGACAAGGAGAAGCATTAAAACATTCTCAATTCCAGAAAAGGAAGAAAAGAAATTTAATGAAAACAGATTGACTTCTGGTCCTCAGTCTTCCATTTCAGGAGTAAAAATCTGTTTCTCAGCAAATCTATTTGCCAACTGGTAAACAGATCAGTAAGGTTCAATGCTCTTAAAATGAAATATTCAGATATTCTCCTGAAAAAAGTAATTTACTAAAGCTACAAATTCCAAAAGCATAGTTAACCAAGCCCTTTAGCTTCTACAACAATACTTTATTCAAATGTATTAAGTTTATATAGAAAACTACCTTCCCAAAAGAAAAAAAATTAAAGGTTCTCCCCAACAAAAGCTATCACTATGTTGTACCACAGAAGACATTCAAAGTATACTGCCACAGGAAAGGACAGCATAGTCTTCAGAGACTGTGATGCTACAACAACACCACATACAAACAAAACCAGCTGAGAGAAGATGTGTCATTTCTCCACCACACACACACTCGCAGTAACCACTATAACTTTAAGCAATTTAAAGCAATAGCATGTTATCATCTAGTATGTTATCCCATATATCAGGAAAAAAATCGAAAAGTTCTGACATGAAGTAGAATAAACATTCCAGAAAAAACCTGTCTCACTCACTGTTCAATACGTGGGGAGAGGTACAGCTTAGGAAAAACCTGAGTAGCTTCTGCATCCTCAAAACTAACGGAGAGAAGTGCAACATCTTCTCCAGGGTCTTCATTCACATCCTGTACGTATAAAAGTAATATAAAATGGTAAATAACAAACTGAATATTTAAAAGTGTACAGACAAGAACTAATAAGTCAAATATGAATTTATTTAGGAGATGTTTAAGTGAGGAATCTAAACTGTAACCATTGCAAAACAAGTTGCAAATTTATTCTTTCTTAATGTATTTGCACTTTAAAGATATTTTTCTCTGCTTAATTTCCTTTAATGTATCAAAATAAAATAACTGAGTTATCAAGTATACAGTACTGTAGCTCTTCTTCAATTAGGTGAACCATAAATTTCAGTAAAGATACAGATTTTGTTTTTAGGAATTCCTGGTTTGACATCAGATGCAAATGCCAAAGAATGTTTTAAAAAGTTGTAATATCACTAAGTTATGACCACACATTTTGTATTTGTTATTTTTCAAAGTAGTTTATGGTCCAAACTTTCTGGTGTATTGTATTCAACTCCTCTTGTGGATGAAAACCATTTTTGCAATTAGAAATTTTTATCTAGAAGTCACTGCCCCCAAGTTTCCTGCAAGTTAAACCTACGCATTACTTGTAGCAAAGCATGCAGACTCCAGAAAAGTACTGTAAGGAAAAAAAAAAAAGCTAAATACAAGTCAATCTTAATGTAGTCACAGTTGAGGCTTTCTTTATATCAGAACAATCAGTTACAGCTTTGGGATCATCTACAACAAATTGTTCCTGGTTAGGACCTGACATCCCTCCAATTCATAAATCATATACAGTACAAACAAGTGTATTTCTGCCACACACAACTTCATTTAAGCTCTTGACCTCTAGTTAGAAAGTAATGAGTTAGCAGCACAGCCACCTTCACTGACAGCAAATAATACGGTGCCACTTTCTGCTCACAAATAAATCTTTTAAAATGTTTGTTCATATGTACATAGCAACTTGCCAAGATGCCTTTTTTATCCATTTTGGAAAAATAGGAAAGGAAATAAGATATGTGCTCAAAGCAGGATCAACACGGTGCAGAGTGCCCTGGTATGCTCTGTCCTACAGCCAGCTGTGAGGAAGGAACAGGCAAACCACTTAAATATTCTTAGGAGGCCCTGCCCTAACTGGGGAGAAAAAAAATTGAGTGACCGCTGAGTGGTTTCAGGAAGGCGATCTCGTGCCATTTGAAGCTCTGGCAGGACTGAAGCTGTTCATGTCCAGAGAGACGAGATGCATACCAGCTACTACGTGCAGAACACTACATGCCAAGAAGCTTAGTGATAAGCTGCAGGGAAGAATGGGTCTTAAAAAAGCCTAATTGTCTTAGATGAAAAATGAGACAGAACTGACAGTGTTTTCTTAAATTCTGCCTTGGTGTGCAGCTCACTTCTGACAGCTGAAAGAAAACTGTACTCTTAGAACTGCCTGTAAAATGGTCACGAGCACACTACGGCTGGAAATCAGAGCATGGTTTTAACCCTAAGCTGCAGGACAACACTCCCTATGAGTGGCGAGCACAAACGATAGCTGCCGTCCTGTTGTGGTATGATCAGTTTATGGACGGCATTCTGTGACGTGATTGCCCATAACAGCAATGGACAGGATCTCGTGACCCAAAATGTTCCCTTAAGTGTTACGTTTTTAAGTGGTACTATCATCTGAACTAGAGAAAACAGAACAGATTACAAAACCTTTATCAACAAGACAAATAACAACAAAATATACCCAAGAGTACAATCTACCCTGACCCTTTTCCCCAGCATTTCATGTATTTCCATCATTAAGGAAAAAAATTAAATAAGGAACAGCTTTCAATCCTGAAGCTCAGTATACCATTAACTGGCTTTTTCCCATTAATTTGCTAATTGTCAATCAAACAAAAAGAACTATTAAGAGAGATTAAACAGCAATGCTTTTAATGCTAATAAAAATTAAAAAGATTTTAATTTAATGGGCATTCCTCAAGAGATGACAGGTACATAAAGTGGTTAGGTTGATGAGAAGCTCAATGTGACCCCATGACGTGCACTTGCATCTTAGAAAGCCAACTGTACCCTGGGCCACATCTAAAGCAGTGTTGCCAGCTAGAGGATGGAGGGGATTCTGCCCTCCTACTCTGCTTTGCTGAGACCCCACCCGTGGTGCTGCACCCAGCTCTGCCATGGACAGTAAATTCCTTATTTATCTTGCATTTATGATTAGTGCTTAAGTAGACATGCACACACAGCTTGACACCATGTGTAAGACCAGTTTTTGGAATACTGTCAGGTGCTTACTGATTGAATAAAGTCAAAACAAGGAAACAGAAAAACCCAACTTCAAAACAGACTAGGTGAATGCCACTACGGCATCCATTAACACATATAGTAATATTACATTATATTTTCTATGCTCACTAGTGAATTTCATATGAAGACTCATGCCAGGGGAAAAAAACCCACACAACCACAAATAATCACTGTATCTTTGCACGTTAAGCTGCAGTAAAACGAAATGTGTAGTAAGAGCAATAAATTGAGACATGATATTTTTCCATTTACAAAAATAGGCAAAACAAACATGACTGCAACTTCTGTTGCCAGCAGAGCACCGTGTTATATTCATACAGCTACTGCCCAGTGCAAATCCACGTAAAGAAATTGGCATTCTTCTATAACTACCACTTTTCAAATGGATGTGTATTTTCAGCCCTGAGAAATGAAAATTGTTACTTAAAAAAGACCCAAAGCCCCAAAACAGCATTCCTGTAGGTTTTAAAAGATGCAGTGCAGTAACACCATGAAGCTGCTTAACCTTATTGTTCAGGTGGCCACAGATTTACAACAAACTCTGTTCTATCTGACACTGTACCATTTATTCCTTTCAGGCTTTGTTAATTTTATTTATGGAAGAAGTTGCTTGGTAGAACTGCATTTGACACTAGTATATCTGTTACAACTGCCGTTTATAAAACCAAACCAAAACCACATGTCTTACAGATTAACTGTGGAAAACTTTTCAACTAATAAACCTTTTTGATGTTGTCTGTGCCAGTTACAACTTAACTCCTTCAGTGATCTGTGTCCTGGTCTTTTATAGAAACCTGTAAGTGATTAGGTGAGAAGACGGAACCTTCTAATACCGGGCCACGACGTTTGCCCAGAAGAGGGGCTGAGATCTTTTCATTACACCACAGTGTCCAAAGGCAAATGTTGTTTTAATGCTTCTTATCAAACCCTGCACAGACAGCATCTTCCCTTTCCCCATTTCTGCACGTGTATTTATATCAAAGAATAGATCAGATCTAAACAGAGCAGGAAAGTAAAAGCCACCACTATTCTTGACTTTGAGTTGGCTTCAAAAGATAGAGTGACATCCAATTGCTTTGGCAATATTATACCCTTTTAGGAAAAAAAACCAAAAAAATAGGCTGTTGGACTAAAGCCACATCTCATTTTTTAGTATTTAAATAGCCATGATTTTTCTTCTTATAATTTGTATTTAACTCACAACATGATAGATGCTTTTATTAAACAAATTAATCTTATATTCAAGAAAAATTGATTTTGTAAAAATGCAGAATGGCAATTTTCTATAAATGTTAAATTTCAAGGTTAGAACTGACATACTAGAAGTGCCATTTTATACTCACAGAACTTTTTCTACACAAGACTACAGAAGGTATTATTAAAATGAACTTCTAACTGAACAGAGAACACATCCTGGGCCACAGGAATTTTGAGGTTTCAAAACGGGATGTAAAAATGCTTGAGATCATTAGTTAAATATGTGATAATGCACACCTATTAACTTTTCCACAACAGTCTCATGCCCGATAGTAAAAAAACTCTAGAAAATTGCAATGTAAAAGATCCAACACAGACTTTCATGGTGCCTTTCTGCCACCTTGCTACTATCTACTTCTTTTTTTTTTAAAAAATATTTTTCTCATTTCTGAAAATGTCCACTCAAATAAAATATGAAAAAAATGGACATACCCCTTAACACTGAAAAGAAATAGTTTTCTTTCTCAAGAACTGTAAGGGGTTTCCTATGTTTACAGGATACTTTGCACAATGGGGCCTCATCCTTGTCTAAACCTCCAAAGCAATGTGGTGAGAAAAGAACAAAAAAATCTAGACACTTTCAACCCATAGGCTTTTTTTTCTGTTACAGAAACCTAGCAACAATTTACAAAAATAAATAAAACTTTCCATAAACAGAAAACTCATGGTATTTGATTCTAATTCACCCTTTTTCTACTTAGCTAGTGCAGATGAAAGGTTCATTAAGTATGCATTTTCAAAACTCAAGAACAAGAGACCAGGTGAAAATATAAATGCAGAACAGAACAGATGAAAATGGAAGTTTGAAAGCATTTAGAAATTTTTATCCCACATACCTCATGAAAAGACTTTGAGTATCACAAAACTCCAAAGAAAAAACTTAAAATTCTATTTCCAATTGTATCAGCACTGTCTTAACAGCCATTTGTTAGTTTTCATTTGTATTAATCTCAATTTACATTCAAATTCATGTTTCAATGTTTACAGCTGCTCCCTTTCCAAGATCCTTAATCTTTTTACAAAGTTAGTATGAGTTGTTTATGAAAATTACCATCAAAACCACTTTAAATACACTATCCAAACGGCATTGTTTTCTCATATCCTACCTACTGTAATTGAAAACTGGGAATTTACTGGAACTGACAATTTATTATGAGTCAGATGGTTGATAGCCAGGCCAACCAAAACATCTGCTCTGCACAGTCACAACTGCTATAACCCATTTCCTCTTGTGCCTGGAGTCCTACCAAGTTGTACATTACAGTTCCTTTTCCTTAAAGATGCAGAGTATGGAAAATCAGTTATTACCTTTTCTTCGTTATCAAAAAAGAATTGCCTTGCAGCCTCTGATTAAAGTACACTTTTGAGAGGAGGTATTTCTGTATTTGGCACACAAGTGCAATTCCCTGCCCCAAACAGTAATGCTTAAAGTGGTAAGTGACTCCAGTCTTGTCCTGGGCAACAGCAGGATCTGTCTTTCCATGGAAGACTCAGGATGGAGGGGGCATGAGACTGGGAGGAGAGCGTGCAATGGGGCGATGCACAGATAAAGGATGTGGCATTGAGAGCCTGCTTTAGTGTGATTAACTCTAACAAAAATGAGAAGAAAAGAAACTTAGAATTTGGTGGAAAGGAAGGGGAAGTATGTGCAGGAAGAGTATTGGCGTGCTATTGGGGAGGACAAGCAGCTTCTGACCCAGGGGACAGTAGGAAATAAGACAAGGGAGCTGAACTTCTGGTAAGGCTGTGAAGTTTGTACTGTAAATATACACAGCAATTGGTGTGGGGATAAAAGTGAGGGAAGAAAGAGAACACAAACTCTTAAACCTATTGGATGTTCCTTTGATAAATGAGGTGCCTCACAGATGATTAATATTGTAGATGTCTCCCAACAATATGGTGAGGACAAATCTGCTTCAGGAGGGAAGTTCCCAGTCCCAGCTGATTGCTTGTACCTCTTGCTGGAGGTTTCTGACCTCTCAGCTCTCACAACTCTTCAATAATTGTTTTTGTGGTATGATTAATTGAAGGAATGGAAAACTCCAACAAATGGGGAAGGGATCACTTAAAATAAACAAAGGATAAACTTACATGATGGAGGTTGTTGGGGAAGGTGGAATAGAAAGGCAGAATATGGATGAGAGCAGAGTGGAGTAAGGAGACCTTGATCTTAGCATCTGCAGCCAGGTTATATTAAGTGGGTCTTTCAACAGACACTTGACTGTGGTACCTCTCAGCCCTAGCAAGCCACCTTGGTAGCTGACTTCAGCTTCACTGAAGTTGAGTGTAAAATATATTTTTCAGGATCCTTTCTGAAAAAAGAAAGGTCTCCAGAAGAGAAATGCATGAGAGTAACATGCATTCAGAAATTTAATTTATCTTAGGGTAAAATTTAATTCATGTAATTCTGCTGATACATACCTGTAACATACTTATTAACAACCAATCAGAGAAGAATTTAGTGTTGAAGCTGAAATGTGAATTACACCAGAGAATACACAACACTGTTTGCTTCATTAGTATTAACAGGCCTCTTGCTTCACAAGAGTTAGCAATGTCTGGCTTTTCCCCACCAAACAGCAGTGTGCAATAACACGAAAATAAAGCACAAGCAACTTGTACCCTTACTGTGTACAATAGGTACAACTGTTTCACTAGCCAGCTTTGATAGGAGCAGCCACAAGTTCTCCCAATCTTTTCCTATATCTAGTGGTTTTTTGCTTGTTTTTTCTTAAATAACAAAACACACTAGGGGAAAGCAAGCTAAGGAATGTGGAGTGGCAAATGAGACTGAGAAATCTGCTTCACTCTAGGGAGAATATTTAATGGCTCCAGGAAATTCTTTCTCCTGTCTTCCAGGAAACCCACCAGGTCTGATCAAGGAGTGTTGATTCTTTAAATAGGATCTTTAATGAAAACAAAGGCAGTTACCTTGAGTGCACTGTTCACGGCATCAAAGCATTCCATACACAGTCCTTCTCCCAAGGTAACACAGCAAAACATTCGCCTGGCAAACACTCTGGGCAAAGCACGTTTGAGCTCAGTGTTGTTTTGATTTTAAAAGTTACATGAAAATTTGTAGGCTGGGAACAACTTTGTAAAATCTGAAAGGCAAGCTTCTAGGAGAACGTATTGGGTTTTCTTCATCAAACAAAATAAAACAAGTATCTACTGAGCATTAAAACTATCCACAAGACCTCCAAGTATACCACTGGGCACTGACAGCTGAACATAAAAACGACGGATGTTACACAAACAGTGTGACATCCCAGGGGTTCTTTTCATTGTCACTGTTCAGGGTTTTCTTGTTCACCTTTTACATATGAATCTGTTTTGTCTATATTCCTTTCTTTTGTTATGGTCATGGTAATTTATCACTACTTTCACAATACGATTGACTGTTAAGAGTTAGGTAAAGAATGCTGTTAGGAAAAGCGTAAGAAACTACAAACAGTTAAAAAGAAAGAATAACATTCTTGTCCATGAAAATACATGCTCGATTCAAAACTTTCAAGATTATTGAAATTTCAGCTGATAAAAATTAATTTAGTTTGATGGGGAAAAAGTTGTGGTGACACTTTCAGCACAACAACACTTTGCTTAGGTCTGAAAAACAATCTCAGAAAACAAAGCAGATTTCGCCAATGGTCAAAAACATGTTTTGGCAAGTTTGAGACTCAAATCTGAAATACATAATCTAGGTGTGGCACAGTATAAATTAATATTGGATGCAGTATAAAATTGATATTTTTAAACTGATTTCAAGCAAGCTAAAATGTTTTTACACATTCATTTTCACATACAAGAGATACAAAATATATTTGCAAACAAGGATCATTGTATCATGTTGACTAAAGCTACATCTTCATTTATTAAGTATGCTTTGATGACACTATAGTAGAGAATATTTAATAGTTTTAGAAGACACTGGTATCTAATATGCTGATGATCTTAAATTCCAATTCATTGAATGAAACTTAAGTATGAGTACATTTGCTCTACCCACTCCAATATCAGGTATCACATTCAGATTAAAATAAGATTAAAAACCAACATTTACAGAGTTTGGAATACATGTGCAAATAAATTAAAATTAGAAAAAAAAACCCCCAAACATGAAATAGGAAGAAATACTAGAAATCTAGACTGCTAGGTAATCTCAGACCTAGCTTTTCTGTGCTTCCATGAAAAAAGCACTTTTCCTTCTTAGAAAATTTAGGACGTCAGTTTATCAAACAATACACAGGAGTGCTGCTTAATTTTTGTTTCATTTCCTTCTAACCTAACTTCTAAGCAGACCACATAAACCATTAAGTTAATATAAAACACTACGCTTTTGCCATTAAGTAAGTTACCCTGAGAGACATGCCCTGCCCCACTACTCTGATGAAGTTTTGCAGGCAAGAAAGAGATCCCAACACCACCGTATCTTTCCTAGAACCTCAAGAAAAGCACCTTGAGGTTGACAGGAGAGCCTGCCTCTGCCATCACCACTGATAACAGGGTGAACAAAGTGTTCAGAGGCTGCAAAGCTTAGTTTTCAACTGTTCTTAAACAGCAAGCAGCAGCTGCATCCATTCAAACCAAGCTAATGCTGCCATGTCTTGACAAACAGCTAGTTCCTCAACCTGTAATTATTACACATTTTTTAATCTAAGCACTGTTTTTAAACTTGTTTTCCTGATAAAGATTTGGGGACACACAAAACCTGGAATTCAAATCCTTCATTAGGCTTTCACCAAGAGTCAAAACTCTCCAGCCAACTTTTCAGTCGACTGGACTGTAATTTATTTAGAAAGCAACATTTGCATTCCTTTCCCCCATTTTACTGATTTCTCATCTCTTTAAAAATAGCAATGTCATTGGAGAGGCCAAAGAACAGTCATCCTGTGTCCAGTGGAAAACAAAGTCTCCTAATAAATACCCAAGTACTTAACTAGAGGACACAGAAATCATTAATACAATTCTAAATAAAATAATTTTCTTGCTAAGCCAACTTTCTAATCGCCCAGTACAGCTCTTCTATACATGCATATTTATACGTGTAGATTGACAAAACAAACATAACAGAGTAGTATACAGGGCTCAAAGAAAAAGATTCAGAGGTAACAATTACATTTGGGAAGAATGTAAAGTATTTGTGCAAGCGAGGATTCTAGGTGCAGAGCTGACTCTTAGAACAACAGCATGACACTAACAAGAGTACTGTTTTAAAGATAATGAAATAGTTCATTGATACAATTAATAAATCTCACCCAAAAAAAAGAGAGCAAAAGTTAAAATACTGTGAATGAGACATCAATCGTAAGTATTTCTGTAACTGTGTTGTGGTTGGAAGTCAGCATAAGTATTTCTTTTTAAAATCAATCCAACTTTTTAATAAAAGCTTTTTTCCCTGCTCTCCGCATATTCTTCCATGTTCCTGGTTCAGTGAATATCTCCGCAAAATCAGAAATACTATAGATTACATGGGTCACAACAAGAACACCAGAGTAAAGCCATATCCTGAGCTATGTCTTCAGTGAACCAGGAAGTACCAACATGATTTCACAGATGAAAAAGTGAATAATCAAAGTGTAAGGTACAAACAAGCAAAGTTAAACTTGTTCAGTGGTCTTTCACCACTGCAGCTTAGCACTGCTGACCTGATTTAAAAAAATGAAACATTTTATTTTAAAAGAAAATGTCAATAATAAAAATATTAACTGCTATGAGTTGTTTCGTCAATTGCTGTTCCCTGAGAATAAGAGGAACGTTATTAAAGTTCACTGGACCTTTGATTCACAAACTGTTATTATGCATTCCCATTTCAAAGGTATACTTGTATTTCTGTTCCAGAGAATTCTATTATCCCCTCGATTCACAAACTGTTATTATGCATTCCCATTTCAAGGGTATATTTTTATTTCTTTTCCAAAGAATTCTATTATCCTCTTGTCTCATTATTCCATTTACGTGTACAGGCTCTTAAAAATAGGAGTGTGGGGTATTCTCTGCTTTGGACAAAGACTATGGAAATCAGAGCATCCTGCCCCCTTGAGCCCTATTTACAAACATTCAGCTTTCCAACAAACAACATACTTGGTCTGCACACAAGTGCAAATGTATACAGATGTCACAAAGAGTAATAACTCTAATACTGTAATAAAAATAAAATTCTTGCAGTAAGAAGAGAAACACAGCTTTTCTCTTGTATTTGTGTGAAGGTGGATCCAGATACAAGTGAGAAGCAGGACACTGGAACGAGGGATAAAAGCTGTATTCGTAAAAAATGGCTGTGACATTGGTATTTCAGAGTTCACATCTGTGCTGATATGTACACCAGGTACATAATGTGAGAAAAATTCATCGGGGTAGTCTCTTTCTATATATAATAAAAAAGTCACATTTGATGACATGCTGTGTCAAGAGAGGTCTTTGGAACTTACAGTGTGAGACAGTAACTCCGTACTTTGGCACACAGCTCAGGTGAAGGTTGAATCATCTGTTGTTTACTTTGCCCAAGACAGTGCCTGAAACACCGGGTGTCCAGCTCAGATGTGGTCCCACTGAATTAATGGGGTGGTTGCTAGAACAATACATCATGTATTTCCAGATGGAAGACTGACTCCACCACTGACATTTCCCTGATTACTGACTCAGAAAAGATAACCAAATCTTTTCTCCTATCCGTTCTATCAGTGCATCCATCGCCAACTTATGATAAAGAATTTGGAGAAGTATAGTTAAACTCTTTTATAGTGTCTGGAGCTGTATTTCAATAAAAAAGATTAGGGTTCAAAGGCTACTAACATTGATACCACCCTTGAATTTTCGAAGTCTTTCCTGACACTTTTTCTCTCATATCACCTGTTCCAAAGTTCAGGGAATAATTTTCTGTAAGTGCAACTTTTAATGCTGTCACAAGGCTCGAAGTCACCTGCATAAGCTCAATAGTTCCAGCACAGCATCCCAGCATGTGCAAATCAACAGGAAAGAATATCCTCTGTTCTAGGTCTGATATTCAGCTTTCTGACCATAAAATTGAGTAGTATGTTTTTTGTCACAGAGGAAGATCTGATTACATACAACCAAAACTTGGATCACAACAAGAAAGTTTGAACTGGAAGCTTCTTACCCTGTCTTGTAGCGCTGAATTGTTTTACTATTTAATCTTCTTTTTCTTTGAAGCAGTATAGTAAAGACTAAATTTTTTTCAGAAGTTTTCTGAAATAATGCAATTTTGATATTCAAACTTCACACCTGATGGGATTTGCTGGATGGTTATCCATTTGGTTCCACCCTGCAGTTATGAACAGTTAAGAGTTCATGGGGACACACAGACACAATGGCAACTCTTCTACTTCCGACTTCTTCACGAACCTCAGCTCCCCTACAGGCAACAGTTTCAAAATAATGCAGTCCTTTAGTTGTCTTGCATGCACACCTATACTGGGGCTCACTACGATACCCCTTTGGGGACAATATTAAGAATTTTTTTAAAAAGCTCAAGAAAAGTGCAGAATTGAGAGTTCTTTCAAAATAGCATGTGAAAATCAAAGTAAGTGCCAGCTAAAAACCAGAGAAGCCAATACTTACGATGTCATTGAAAAAAAGAACAGATTAAACATATGATGTAAATAGTAGTATTTAAATTCCTAAGTATATTAATAAACTGTAAGTCTGAAACCATCGAGCCTTTTCTGCTAAGAAGCCACTTAGAAAGCAGTTGTGTTTTATCAGTGACAAAACTGCAGTCAACAGCATTTTAAGGATCAAGGGAGAAGGAAGATTCAAGTCACATGCATTCGAGGAACTCTCTGAAATCGCCAAATTCAGCTCAATTTTTCTAATTAATCTTTCCACTCTCAGCAACTTGATTTTTGCAAGTCTATGTAAAATTCTACCATCTTGATATCTCACGTGCAAGATTCCTTGTTTTTTACATTATGGCATTTATCTGGAAATGAAGTGTCTCATCTTTTATTTCTAGGGTTCAAACACAATGCTAGAAGCTTATCCTCTCTTGTTGTTTGCTGAATATTAAGACTAGATGAGATTTCAGCCCACCGTTTTCACTTTGTACGCAGCACCTTCACAGCGGTCACAAAAGACAACCCTCTACACGCACATTCTGCCCTAACCCTCACAGCTACCCAATACATCAATTTTCACATCTTTGGAAAATATACTATGGATGTAAGAAACTACTTGAAGCTAGATATCGCCTCTAGCTTCAATTAAACAGGTTGAGAAACACTGCTTTAACTATAAATATAGTTCAAGTTTTAGCCATCAAAGAAAAGTCTAATAGTCCACTCTAATTAAGACTGAATATATAAAACCACTTACTGGCTGCAGTATGTTCCTTTTAAGATCTACAAGTCAGAGTCTCCTGTTAGAGTCACAATTGAAATATACAATCAAACAACATCACATAGGGAATCCAGCTCTAGACAAAGACATCTGCAAAAAATCAGTTCAACATCACACAGAACCAATTCTAATGTAAGACCTTGTCAATTGAGGGAACATAAAAACTTAGAACTGTGAGTGTAGTAACAGAAATACACTGTGTATTTCAACAAACAAAAATAATTATGAGCTATCCATGGAGCATGTAAATATTTTTTTGTCCTCACAATAAAAAAAATTGCTAGCCATCAATACTGAAATTCAACACCACCTTAGTTTATTTTTATAGCTATGCAAAGAATAGACTGTCCTTTATATTAACTTCCCACTTCTGCAGCCTATATAGCCATGGGATTAATCTAAAAATTCTGCTAGCAAAGCTATAGCCATACGTTTCTGTTACGTGCAGTTCATTAGCAATACTACAATTCATGTTTAAGTGAAAAATCTAATAGACTTGACTTCTTCAAATAACTCTATCTGCATTTTCATTTATACTTGTAAAAGCAGGGGAAAATAATTTATTGATTTACTTCAAAGACTGTTCTAAACATATGGTTACATTCTATACTTACCTATGCTTTAAATCCAGAAAATGTCACCATAATCTTAACATCACTGAAAACAGTAAATCCTGGAAAACAAATCAATCTACCTAGAAATGCAACCTCAACTCACACCAGTTTCATTCTACAATCTAAATACAGCTTCACAGAGTAACTCTGGGAATAGACCCTCATTTTTAGTTCTGCTGGGTACTTCTTGCAAAAGTGTATCTGTTTACTACCATAAAATGCATAGTATTTTACTTATATTGGTTTCAAACAGTCCAAGAAATAACATTGACTGCAATCCATGGTAAAGTGTCCTACAGCTGAGTACGTTCAAAACCAGCATTTTGAAAGAAGAGATAGCAATTTATTTATCTTCACCCTCCTTTGCACAGTGCTCTCATTGCAACGATAAAACTCTTTAGACGTAGCCATGGCACATACAGGCGCACCTACCCATATGTACGTATACAGGTTCTTTTCAAAGAAGTTACGCTCTAGTTACCAGATGGGCACTGCAGTAATTAGCTCAAATGAAACAGAAGTGAAGATCCTTCCATTCTCTCACTTTCTTTGCTGCTTCATTTGGGATTCACACTACAGTCTTGCCAAGTTCTGACCTTTCAGCCCAGACAGTTACTCACGTCATGAACACAAACTTCCCCTTAACTGTGAAGCCCAAGACTTCTCCCCCTCCATGCAGCATTGTTAACTGTTTGGTCTGCAACAGAAGCTACACCTTTGATTTATACTTGGCACCACAGCAATCTCCAGAAAGCTCTGTCTAGACCAAGCCTTCATTTCTTTTGATCGGTCCCCAGACTCTTTGAGTAGTATTAAATAGAAATTGTTGCTATTCTTTGGAAATAACCATTGCCCTGGCTCCCTGTGAACACATGCTTCTTAGCCCCTGCAGTCTATGTCAATCAATATGAAAACTTCTAGAGTCTTCATAGTTTGCCAGCAGGTCTGCTTCTGAAAGTGCATTGCATCTGGGCTTTAACACTCTCCCAATGTTATCAATGGCAATATCTATACATACATGAAAACAAACTTTCAATATTTTCCTTCTTCTCATTAAAAAAATCATGCCATTTCCTTTTGTCTTCCTCTACAATCAATTCCTCAATATCCTAAACTAAATGAAAGGCTTCTTAAGAGTATTTGTTTGGTTCGGGCGTTGCTTTTTAAAACATATTTTTAAATTTTATTTCCATGGCATATGCAATCTTTCTGGAAACAGATGCTTCAATTGCTTGAGCTCCTTCAGCCTGAAATACAAACTGGCTACTTAAACACATCCGTCTTGGTTTTCACTCAGAACAACTGCACTTACTTGACACTACTTTGTCTTAAGGCTATCTGCGTCCAAACAGACGTGCTTATGATGAGTGGTTATTTGTTTGCTTTTAATAAACATAGAAAAGATATCCTTTTCCACTAGGATTAGTCACCACCTACAGATTCATATCTCTTTTCTTCCCCCAAAACTTTTATTTTCTTCATTCTGAGAGCAGCTTAAACCCCACTGCATTAATCACGGATAGAGTGTTCCCACATTAAGAAATACTCTCTGCAGGTATTTTTGTATCTATGAAATTGAAGATGCTTTACATTAAAACTTTAATCTTCACAAGATTACTATAATTATTAGTTGCACTATAATAACTGGTTTTGTGGCAACCACATGTTTGATGCTCTATTGTTAAAAGAAGAGCAGTCCCTTTCATAAGTCGTTACTATCTGGAAGGCAGATGTATAAAGATACCAGGAAAGTCCAGAGACAAAATTAAACCTCCCAGTTTTTTTCCTAATGTTTGTTTGCTTTGTATTGTAATTGACTCATTTTTTATGGCTCTCACAACAAATTATCTTAGAACAAGAAAAGGAACTAACTGAAGGGCATTCTTTGCTGTAGCCAGTTTCACTGTAGAACACACTGATACGTGAAGTACAGTTACTTAAAAACCAGGAAAAACAGAAGAGACACACTCTTGACACTGATGCCATATTTCCTTAGGAAACAGAGCTAAAACTACAGCTGAATGAACACCTTGGTTTATCTGAAATATGGTAGGGAAACCCTTGACATAAAAACGTATAAAGAATTCCTTCATGGAAATGTGTTCAGAGCATATCAGCAGTACTTCATTCCTTCTAGAGTTTGTAATTTCTAATTGAAAAGCCATTCTTGAGAAGGAAAAATGGAAATCTCTGTTGTTGTACAGGTAGATAGACGTCCGAGATGACTACGATGGGTATTTGCAGCCAGTCCATTATATGCTGTACTTAAGGTTCAATAAACCTGGAAAGTGGAGGCTCAAGATTGATGGTGAAATGATCACTGTTTGTATAGTTCCTCAGAAAAAGTCATCCATTCATTTTCTGAGAAAACAGTTTAATACAAAATGTTGCCATGACTAATAGGGAAGTGGAAAACAGAACAGGAGTAAGTATGAGCTCTAAAAGTTCAAAGTCTATAAAAACTCCTCATGTGAGGAATATAATCATTTAGATTACTCTTGATTGAAATTACCTTTGGAAACAGAAAAACCGGATGTCTATTAGGTGAAGGAGAAATGCAGAGTGGGCATAAACACTTCTAGTGCTCATCAGTCTATAATGTACTCCTTGAACAAAGCAGGTGAGGTCTTATCTTACTGCTTGTTGAAGAAAACTGAAATGACACTATTGAAAACTTTATTTCCTACCTACTTATGTTGGTGAAGAGCCACTCACCACCAGACTGCAGCAAAGGTGCTACACCTTATATAGTATCTCATAGAGTCAACAACTGTCCCCTTGTTTCAGTTCAAATAAAATGCTTTGGTGCCCTGTTCACTAACATGATTAATACAATTCAAAATGTTTCTAATCTGAGAAACACTTTGTTTCACTATGCTTACATGAAGAGACCTTTCTCTAAAGCCCCATACTTTGTGACCTGGTAACTTGATTATACACAAACTGCTGGTGGACTGATTGACAAGAACATAGAAACATCTGTTTCCTTTGGAGACGAGAGATACTGTATCAGATTAGATTTTGAAATAGGCAAAATAGAGGAAATATTCTGCTGAGTCTTCATGGTACAGAAGTTAATTTCTAGTTATAGTCCATGATTTTTCCACCAATTTCATATGAAATACGAAGTGATGCCACTCTTCTGCTATCATATTTTCAAAGGCAAAATGCATTATCCAGAATAATGAACAGAACCACAACTTAACTGTTATGACATCGTAGATAAATCTGCACTGACTCTTCAAAAAGTTTTCAACATTTCAATATATCAACCATTTTTCATATATTCTGTGATGCTCATGTTCAACTACTTCAGCTAAAAAAAGGTTTATTCTTAGCAGAATATGTACATTCGCAGTGACTTAAACACTGTTCTTTAATCTAACATAGTGAAATTATTAATGCCAAGTCCAATAGGAGATCCTTTTTCTTGGCTCTAATTCTGCAGGAACCTTAGGTAATGGAATCAAAATCTTGAGCTTTAAACAAGTGCTGGCACAAACCTAGCTGCAGTAACCAGAGCAACCCTAAGCAATGTTGTAGTTACCTGGTGTCTGCTTACTAGACTATCTTTTTATGAGCCTCAGGCAGTTGGTGAATATGTATCTTTGTATTAATTCCCACTTAAAGTTAAATTTAATTAAATAAACTTAGGATGTTCTAGTCCTCACCACAAATGATGTGCAGTACTATTCTAACAAAGAAGTTTAGTAGATATTTGCCAGCTTTGAGAAAATCCTTGTCAGTGGATCTCGCAAATAAACACTGATCTTTAATTTCACTTGTATTATAAAATTATGTCACCTCATGTATTTTGAATTGGTGAAAAACTTCTGGTTGCCTTCATATTTTATCAAGTCCTAGTTTTTTCTTTTTTTTTTTTATACAAGGGAAGTTAAGTATCTTCCACATTTCAGCACCTGAAAAAGTAATGAAATGTGGTCTGAGAGTACCCAGCTCTCATATTGAGTTACCTTCATTAATTATTAAAGAAAACAAAACTCAAAAAGAAACGTAACAAACTTCTGACACTACTACCAACAATGAGTTAGGCATGAGTAAGACTGATCTGCTTTGGGACCAACAGTGTTGCTCTGCCTGAAAGACAGCACTGAGTCTACAAACTGAAAATAAACAGGTTTTAGACAACATACAACTTCTCCAGGCATATAGAAATTCCAAGGACTTTGCAAAGAATACTCTAGGTATGATTAATATACCTTCCAATACTGCTTCTTGAAGTCAAGATGCCTTATTATGCTTTTCACTTGATTAAATAAACAAACTTTATTAATTAATTAAATTCCGTATAAGGAAGGTTTTGCTCCCATTGACATACTGGGGGCCTAGCAGGTTCCAGCACAGTTCAGAGCAGGTAAGAAAGAAGATGAAAGCCACTGTCTTCAGAAGAGCATGAAATACTGTGGCACTGATCAATCAGACTTCTGGTGCTAAGGTTTGAGCTCTATGTTGAGAAAACCGGGCTAATACAGAAATACCAATGACAGGTTTTGCATTCTTGTCTGAACTGATGCTGAAGCCATCAGCAATACTGACACTGGTAACAGCCACCTCAGCACGGGGAATAGCAATGCTTATGTAATGAATAGTTGGTATTATAATAAAATTTCACAAATTAGTTTCTTTCATAAAGTGCTGGATCTTTCATAGGGTAGCCAGAGGAGCTTTGAGGCCATTCCTGAACTCAATTTTGGTTTGATCAACCTGACATCACAACAGCTTGAACTGCCATTTACACCCAAAGACCTGAATGCTCACTTGTCAATGTCAGCAGGAAGAGAATGACACCTAAGTCTCACCACAGAAAGCTGACTTAATGCTAAATGAACTTGATGCATGCCATTGCTCACGTGGATAGACTAGAATACAATTTCCACTGTCTTCTACTTCATTTTGACATATTGAACTGACATTAAATAATTTAAATAAAGCAGCACAAAAGCATTTGGAGGGCACTATCGTTCAAAATATCTGTAGTCTTGAATTCATACATACATGCACTTTAAGCTGCCAGTAGCAATTCAAACTATTACTTAAAAAGGACTAAAACAGTATTTAAAAGATAACCTATGACTAAAGCAAAAAACGATTAAAACAGTAATTAAAAACCTTTTCAGTTTGTTTGAAATTAATACAATTGCTCATTTCCTCTCTACCTCCAACACTGCTGTATCAAAGGATATTACTTGAAGACTTAAAAACAACTACTGAATGACAGCTCCTTAAATTGCATAAAGTTCAACCATGATAAACAAATACTCAAATGGACAAAGGTTAGCACACAGAATAGCTTGTACTCACCTATTAACAAATATCATACTAAATTTAGGTTGACAGCCACAACTAGATTAGCAGATGAAGTAATTATTGTATTTGATACTCCATGGCTTAAAAATCACAACTACCAGAATCTATTTCTGGTCTGTCACTACAGTACTCTACCAAAACTTCATATACCAGTTTCTCAATTTTAAAATGTGGAGATTAATACATCTTATCAGTCATGTTACAGCGCTTAAGTCAGTATTTCTAAACCTTTAGATTCTGACTGCAAAGTTCTCCATCAATGCCGCAGAAAAGAAACATATTAATCTCAATTCCTTTAACTACCACCAACTGCTTTGTGAACAAGAAAAGATTTCAAGTTGCAGAAGCATTTCCAGTATCAGACAACTATCACTGGCAATATAAAATTCTTTTAATAGAAAAAGAATGAAACAGTAATTGGTCTGATGAGCCAAATTTCAGCCTGATGCTTTTATAGGAATAATAAATCTCTAAAAACAGGATTCATAATATTGATGCAGAAATACTGAGACAAACTCAAAACTATTAATGCTGCAAAAGACACCACTTCAAATGCTTTTACCTGTCTGAACCAGTTTTGCTGCTTTGACACACCTACAATTCTTGTATATATTTATCCCTCTGAAACACAGAGCAAGCACATAACACAAAGAGGCCTTTATATATAATGCCGTGTAATTACCCTTCACATTTCAGATGGTTTGAAAATCTGTGTTTATGAATATAGTTCTGTGATCATGATCCTGTTGACTTCAATGAGGGCAGAGTCCACATCATGGAATAAAAAACACAGTCGTCTCTTGACTGGCCTGAACTGCACCAATTGGGCCAATTAGACCAGCCTTTCTATAAAAGCTATCCGAAATATTTGTTTTTAAAAAACTGCACGCAACTAGTTTCATAACAGGAGACGTAACACTTCTTGCCTTGATCACTTTCCAGAATCATAAACCTCTTCTTTTTTTTCTAACACAAACACAGGGAAGTGAAACTACCAGCTAGTCCTTTCCCACAAAATGAAATATAATGAAAATTTCTTTGAAAAACTGGGAAGAAAACCCACCAACTATGAGGTACACACCTGCTCTTCACTATAGCCAAAACTCTGGTTTAAAGCTAGAAGTCAACTCCTTCTTATGACAATTTCGGTATATCAGTGACTCCTTGTTTCCAAATGCAAGTGACTTCATTCTCATTACCGAATAATCAGTTACTCTGTGTAACTGTAGTATTATTTTCAGTATTCGTGCAAGAAAAACTGAGAATCTAGATTTAGCAAAGCCACATCATCATTCCAATAAGTTATATGGCAATTTGCATTCCATACGGTGTAATTAACTATAAATATATTGCTCAGTAGGCTTTATTGATAGAAATCTATGTTTTACATCTTGTATTTGCACCGCATCTAACTTTCTATAAAACATACTGTAGGAAGACTACAACAAAAAGAAGTAAACTTTACTCTCGTTGCTCTAGTCTTTTACAGAAAATAATAATAAATAATAATAAAAAAAAGCTAAGAAAAAAATGAATCCTTTTACTGCTCTGAAATTACAAGCACACATTAAGCATAAGTTCATTTATCGAAAAGCTGTCTACCTGCTTTTCAGTATGTAAATGCTTCCAAACCACTGAACAGCTGTGCAATCAATAATTTGTTGTAGAAAGAAATTTCAGACTGCAACAAGAATCAAAACATTGTATCAATTTGGAATTGTATGTCACTAATAGATTTTAAATATCTCCCCCTCGTTTTATACATGAAAACCCAAGAAATTACATGACTTGTCCTCTCAGCATCTAAAGGAATCTCTTTAAGAACCTCAGGAAACAAAAAATATAAACATTGTTCTTCCTGATCCTTCACACTGATAATGTCATAATGACATAAGGAAAGAGAAGACACTGATGCTCACTTTCAGGCTTTAAAGATACTCGGTAATACACCAAAATACGTATTTGTGATATACCAATCTGTGCACTACCCATGGAAACACAGGGATGCAAAGGACACATACTGTCCTCTTTTTGTGCTCAACAGTTTTGGCCACTTAAAGGTGAGTTTGAGAATTCTGGAATTACTGCTGAACCTGAAAAGGAAATACACTGTTAAAATGGAATGCAAATTGAAAAACAGTGGCTATTCACTTTTGAACTTACTTCATGATTTCACAATCTTAAAATAAAATGTATCATCTTCCCACCATAGATATCAATGCCCAGTAATTTGTCATCATACTCAAAAGAAATACAAAACATATTGAAAAACAATAAATAAACATTCTGCTAACAATTATGTTTGTACACCACCAGGATAGAACTGCTCTGAAAAACTCTTATCTTCATATGCAAATTCCTGGAACACACACAACATCAAGTTCATTTACTTTTTCTTCATTTTACAGGCAAGCTTCTAAACAAATGCAATTGATAACAGTCTCTAAGAACGGTGGGAAAAAAGATAATAAAAGAAATCAGGCCTAGTATCCAGAGAAGGATTTACACAAATAGATGAAAAATAAGTAGGTGCCTAAAAATTACCATTTTATGTTTCTGATGGTAGAAAAATTTGAATTTTAAATCCAATATTCATTTAAAGCTAAAACATTTATCAGACTGCTTCTTCCCCTGCCAGCAAAATCTTTTTTTCAGACATGGTATTCCTTCATGTGCTATTTGGAAGGAAATACTTCTCTGCAATAAAAATTCCTTCTGTATTTTTTTTCACTCCCTTCCAACTTATACCAAACAAGAAAGCATAACAGACATCCTTTTATGGTTAAAAAGATCCTGACCAAGGTTCTTAATGTTCTTGGACTAGCAATGCCCACATCACCACAACACTTTCTTGACTTAACACAGTTTGAAGATGAGGATGATGCTTTCCATGCTCCAGGCTGAACAGATTTGTTAGGAAGACATGTCCTGACAGATATGCTTAAGAGAATAAGGTCATTGATTAATCAAGAAAGGAGTCCATTAAAATAATGGAATTAATATATTTGTAGACGGTTACTTAACAGGACACTGTCAAGGTATTTTTGTCAATTTTTGAATATTCCCTTTTCAATTATCATTAATAAATGCTTGGTTCCATATTTGTCCAGTTTTCAGAGTGTTAGAAGCTGGATTGCAATTAATGGCTGCCAAAAAAAAAAAAAAGTTAACAGTCCTGAACTAATAATTTATTTAAAGTGATAAATTGAGCATCTCCAAATACTTTGTTTTCCATGTAATAGCTTTGCAAAGATCGGTACACCCTCACGCACAGGAGAAACAAATAAATATCTGGAAACAACACCATCAATGTTTCAAACTAGTGTTTTCAAAAGTTTACATGCAGTAAGCTTCCAAAATATTAATCTCAAGAAGAATCTTTTTCATTGTATTTTTCAAAGAATACAAAATTAGAACACAAAGATGAAGAGATAAGACTTGTTTCCAGTCTTTCTCTGTGATTCAAAAAACTCTAATGTTTTGTACAGCTGTAAATATCTTAATTGAAAGTACATTCCCAAGTTGCCTTAATATGGTAATGCAGAGATTATTCATCTTTCTCTACAAATTCAGACTCTTGTTTTTTCTGTTCAACCCCAAATAGCTTTTGCATATTAAATGAGCAGTTAAGAGTCTTCATATTGAAAACCTACTATTGATTCTCTTAGCTTACATTAAAGGAGAGATTTCCTTCACAGTAACAGCAATGATCAACTCAATGGAGGGAGAAGAAAATCAGCTGCACCATGATCTACCACAAACGTTCCCAAACTGATCACTTGACTAAAGATTTATTTTTAAACTGTATAATCCCTTAGATGGGCATTCCCAAATTGATTTAAGCAACACTGATAGATGATTAAGCTGCAGGAAGGAGTTTACAAACTAATTCAACCAAATGCCTTGGTGCTAAGCAAGTGTAAATATTCTACTTGGGCATTCATACCACTTGAGCCAAGTTGTTCTAAAACTTTTTGGATGATGAAAAAGTTTTGAATGTCAGCAAGTTTTTCATTCTAGTGTGGACATACTGTAATAATTTTTCTCCCATTTAATTTCGTTTCAGATTCAGTGCATATACAAGCACTCTTTTCAGATGCCTCCCCACTCTCTTCGCTCCTTTGCTTGACCTGTTTTTAGTCTCAAAAGACAATTAAGTTCATAGAAGCTCTATGAAGATCAGCAATCAGGTAGAGGAGAGCCACAACTGGTTATTCCACCAAATACTGCGACAGGTAAATTCAATTTGCTATGAACGGTAGCAGCTGAGGGGCAAAATACTGAAAACACTTCCCATCCTCTCACTGGATAAACTGCTACACAGGACACATGGGAGGACAGTAACAGCACAGCGTAGAGACTCAAGAAGATGAGGGATTAAACCTGTACGAAATGAAGCTTCACTATTTCTACTGCTCACAAATCTGGTGATTTTACTTAAAACCTACATCTGTGTGTGTCAGAAAACTACTCTAGAAGAGAAGTCCTGCTAAGCACACACACACTTTCTGTGTTGATGAAGAGCATGGCAAAATTAATTAAATTTTTCTTTTTCAAATCCCATTTATACAGATCACTATTAGAATTTTCCAAGTTTCCTGGGAAGGAATCCTTCCAAACCTAAGAGACTGCAATTTTTTCAATCTTACATGGATCTTTGTTAATAGGCTTTGAATGACTCTCAGTTATTTTCTATTAAATTATCTCTTTGTGCTATGCCTTCTTTGATATTTAGTATTGAAGCACTATATTAATACAATGCTTATTCATACACACTTACCTTCTTGTAACAGTGATAACATTTTTATATCAGTGGCATATAACTTTCTACACCATTTTTCCAGGAGGGATAAGTTTATCCAGCCATATTCACAAAATTCATAAAGAAGCCAAGGAAAAGTAATTCTGCATACTGCAATGCTGCCTCACATGAGTCAGAGGAATAATATATGCCTCCAAGTTGCTTTAATAGGTATAGTCTCCTAAATGTGATACTATCACTGCCTGAAGGCCTGTAAATGGGCCTGCAGTTTGATCACACATCTTTTCAAGAAGGAACTGGCAACATGTGGTAAACAACAAAAAAAAAGAAACAAAGAGAATATTTTAGCTATTAAGTTGCTGCCATACAGTAAAACTGATGCTGCAAGAACACAATTGTAAAATGCCAGTCTTGTTTATTACAAATTCAGTTTCACAGCTTCTTATGAAACATTTGCTATTGCATCAAGAGAATCTCTCTGGTAATTTCATTCCAACATTTCTTTTGTTTTAGGAGAGCTCATAAAGCACTCAGTCCTAAAGCACTGTATTATTAACGCCTCAGTCTTTTATTTCTACCAAACAAGTAATATCCACCTATAATTTCCACATCTTGAAATAAAGTTTCAACAATTTATGATTTTATATTAAAAAAAATAAAACTTGAAAAGGCAGTTTGAGTTGCCACGTAAAAATGAATATTAATACAAGACAAACTGCTCTTCTGTTCGGTAGTTCTAGTGCAGTCAAGGTTAATTACACAGAACAAAGCCCAGAAATTACTGCCGTTTTAACAGCCTTTTATTGACATTGTCAAAATAAATGATATGCATAAACTGAAATGGATACACAAAGAACTACATTCTACCTAGAAAGGTAAGTGTTCCATTTGTAAACAAAGATGAAACACAGCCTTAAGAATACAAAATTAAAGTTGTACTTTAGTTTAAATATTTCTCACACAGACTGCAAGTCAGATTGCATGTACTCTGCTCTCTGCTCTGTCATTTATTTGCTTTTAATTTTTTTTTTTTTAGTAAGTGGAACAGTTACAGTGCTTTTCTTTCACGCAGAACACAGCTCGATTCTGTGAACTTTAAAAAGAAGATGTAATTGAAGTTCTAAGTATCTTCAGAGATACAGTTACAGTCCAGAGGTGAAGAAGTGTCTTCATTGTACTCAAGAACAGTAAAGAATGTTACAGCGGCACAACAGTAAGAACCCATAATAGTGGAAAAATGGCCTAGGAGAAAAATCTCCAGCAACTCCGAAGTCATACAACTCTTCCTGCTGACAGGCGTGGCTCGTTTTTCCTTCAAGAAAAGTGTGTCAAAATGAACTGGACTTAAACTGGACTAAAACAACTGTGATGAGTTGTGAAGGTTAGAGGAAGAGAGGGTAGAGGAAGAACACTGCTTTGGTTAAATCCTTGGACAAGCTCTCTACTCACGGGTCAGGATTCCACTTGGAATTTGCATATACCTAGCTTGTGTTTCAAGTGCTGACTGAAAAATAGAGGTTTTTTATCATATGTCACAACTCCTGTGAACAATATATTAAATTAGAACTTGTGAGATGATCAGTTACTATTTTCATCTAACCTATGCAGGGAGAAAAAGTGACAAAACCTACATGTATGTCAAAATGGTAACCTCGCTGTAATTTGACCTACATTTCAAGAGCTTATCTAATCACTTAACAATAGTAAAATGAAAATTAAGTAAGATATATTACTTAAAAAAAATAATGAGTCTAGGTGAAATGAGATAGAATTAATGATTTTATCTAGGACACACATTATAAATGCTAAACAATGAGAATAATAATTTGGAATGAGCGTGTTTATTCTTTGTTAACCAACACATTGTCCTCAGGGTTTTGCAAATGAATCACTGATTATTTACATACCATCAGTCAGTCATCAGTTTTCGTCAAGACGTCAGTCATATTTGTCTAACATTCTTCTACACCAGAGAAGATGTTACAGTAAAACACAGAATATCTGATATCTCCAAATATATAAACACATTCATATATATTAAAAGCACATATATTTCAATAGTTTATTACTTAAGATAACTACAAAAGCAAATAATTAAAATGACAAAATATGGCAAGAGATGGAACAGCATTATCAATTTAATTATAGTTCACTATTTTTCTTCACCAGAAGGACTTCCTATTGGTATTATATGGGTATACTTAAGTATTACATGTGTACTCCAGACAATTCATTACACAACTCAAAATCAACATTTAATTCACAGACATCTTTTTGCCCAAATTTTGATGCACTGGGAGCCTGTTAAGGCCTAAGGAGTGCACCTTATCGCACGGAGTGAAGCCAAATTAACGCTCCTCCCCGCTGCCCCTTCCCTCCCATGGATGTGCTGTTTGCAATGATTACAGGTCCCAGCACATGAAAGACATACAAGTTGTAGCATGAACACCTAAACTGTTAAAACAGAAATAGAGAGTCAAGAGGTCTAAGTTTTATTTGTTGTTCTTTCACTGTCTCACTGAGATGCTGCTGGACAAGGTAGACTTTCCTTCAGCCTCCTCCATCTAAAGTCTCCTTCTAAAACAGAAAATACCTACGTACACCTTCTGTAAACAAGCAACTACCTTCCTAAACAGAAGTTACTATAGAAATTAAAAGCTTGATAGGAACATGGCACATTATTAGCTAGCAACTGGTGGACAAAATGCTGTGCATTCTTCGGGTAACATGGAAGAAAAAGAGCAGAACATTCTAGATTTTTTTGTATTTTTACTTTATGTTTTATGGTATTATGATTAATGACATTGCCAGTATCAATTAGACAAAAATAAAAGTGATGAACCAGTCAGCCTCAGAATGTTTACTGCTGAGAGTAACTTATTCAACATTAAAGCTTTAATTTTTTTATTTTTATTTTTAGCTTAAACCTCTAAACTATGAAACCAAGTAAAAGTGAGTAGTGTTACACACTCCACTACACGGTTATTTTACAGACATAAATTTAAAAAAAAAAAACCAAAACAACCTCATTTTAAGACTGACAGCCATCAAAGAATTTTGTACACTTAACAAAAAAAAAAGCTACCAATGCAAATCACAGAATTCAAACCGAGCATGAGTAAGACTCATATGAAATCACCGCACAGACATACATTCATGTTAGTACTATTCTTTCTTAAGAAGACATAGTCTAGTAAGCTGAAAGCCAGAACAAAAAAACCCCAGAACATTAAACCAACCTAGTCCTTGTAACAGCAACTGGCACTTTTGTAAACAAAATTTACTTCAAAACCTCAACATATGAGTTGCTGTAGGATTTAAGCCCTGATCTGAAGCCTTAGGAAGAACCCCAATACTAGAACGTGTATGGCTCATGGCTGTAGGCTCAGCATGGAAATATCCCTCATAAAATCCTACCATCATGCTTTATCCACTTCTGTATCTGTAAATACAGATTTGTTGGTTCATGAGTTCTACAGATTATTTGCTACATCCAAATTCTATGCTCAACAACTTCTCAAATATTTTTTCCGTCAAGAAGAAACAGCAGTGGAGAATGAATGCAAGAGTTTTAAAAACATACATTTCCAAGATCCACTTCCCAGTTTAAGACCACTGTACATTGCTTGTTCTACATATTATGGGCGGACCATGACAGATAAAACAAGCACCATCATTATGTAATAACCTGCAATTATCTTTATGGCTATTGAATTCCATTCTTCCTATGCAATACATAAAATGCAAATGTAAAGCAATAGTACAAATTACAAGCCCTAACAAGGCAGTAAATCTGAACCAAGTCACGCAACATAACGTGTCTATAAACTTTCCCACCAGATGCAAAAAAGGCTTTCAAAAGCTGCTCTTTTTAACTTATTTTTCTTAAATTTTTAAAGAAAATTAATGAAAATCCACCCTATCTCTAGTCATAGCTGA
The DNA here is from genome assembly GCA_014706295.1 of Lycocorax pyrrhopterus obiensis. Classification (NCBI taxonomy): domain Eukaryota; kingdom Metazoa; phylum Chordata; class Aves; order Passeriformes; family Paradisaeidae; genus Lycocorax; species Lycocorax pyrrhopterus. The sequence goes on from JACSVZ010000004.1 coordinate 28,380,437, forward strand.
ATAGCAGATTAATAGTTCTACCAAATTTGAGGAGAATTCACAGAAATTGAGATGAATATTGTAAGATTTATCAGTTAATGTGGTGGTCCTTTCCTTTACTATTGCATTATAAAAATAAAATATTTAAAAATAAAAGAACTGTCATCAGAAATACAGTTGATTGGAGATTATGATTCATATTAAGATCATAACCTAAAAAAATCATCAGCTGTGCAGAATGAGCTGTTCCAGTTGACAGATCTTATTAACAAAATCTTCCAATAAATTACAGAAAAAGCTGATTTAAAAAAATTGCTTTTGGCCTTCAGCATATGGAGCTTAAGGTGCTCCTAACACTAACATGTTTTATGTGGTTTTAGCAACTAGATGCTACAAACAAGTCAGCTTGTTCTGGAAAAGCTGTACTAATAAATTTAGTGAGAACGAACTGAGGTTTTTTTTTCCCAGAATTCAAATGTAACACGTTTTGATCATAAAGTACACTTTTATAGAGCTTTGCTTCCCTTGGTTTGTGGGCAGAAGATATTAAGAACAAAATCATGAAAGGATGACTAATTAAATCATAGTGTCTGTAAGTACTTCTGCAGCTTCACTGAACTACAGCAGTTATCACTTTACTCTTAACTCTCCAATACCACCATCAGTAGATTCTGTGACAAAACAAGAGCTGATCTATTCTGAAAAACCCTGAGAGTTCAATAATAGGACTACAATGGTAAGACCAGCCAAGAAGCACAATACAGTGGAATATGAAAGATCTTCTACACTTTTACCTATAGTGACAGGTGAAATATCTTGCAAAATAAAAAGCCAAAACAAAACCCCCAAACCTTTACAGCTGACAGATCTTTTGTTTTTAAGCTATAATGAAAACCTAGACACTTAAAATATTTCAGCACCAAAAAAGTCTAGTTTTCTGATTCCACAACTTTTTAAACTACCAGAAACATTTCATGACATGAAGACATGGTTTTTCCCTCCCCATTTTATTTTTGGCCTCAGTCACTATGTAAGGTCCACTGCTTGGAGTTTTGCCTGCTTCTGGCACTCAGCTGCTACCCTGACAATGGCCAACATATTGAGGTAAAGGAGCACTTCCTCATTGGTACTTTGTTATTATTTTCAATGAAAAACATGGACAGCAAAAATAAACTGCAGATTACTGGGCACGGGCTAAAATGAAAGATTCTAAGAGACAAGCACCAATGACATCCATTACAGATAAATGTCTTCTGCACGCAGCTTATATTTATTTTCCCAGCCTCTAGATCATGCAATTTACTGTCTTCAGCTGCTACAAACTCCGCTGTTTCAAACACTGCCAGTACTAACTTGCACAGACCCACTTCTAATCTAAAATCTCAATGGCCCATTTTAATTGTGTGTTATAAAGTTTGCCTTTATTAACAGAAGAAATCCAGACAATCTTTGATGGACCAATATTCTGTTTAAGTAAGTTAATGCTGGTATGGTAATCAATCTAGAGAATATCATACTGTCATCTACTTTTAAAATTTAAACTATTTGCTCCTAATGCTTGCTCAAGATAAGGAATACATTATGGAATGCAATTCAGGAAGTTAACTTTGTGCCTTTGTCACAAAGTCTTAAGTAGTATAATATTAACAGCAATCTAAATTAGCCTAAAAGAGCTCTATGTAAAGCATGGTCAGAGTACTGCGAATCATGAGAATTACATGTAATTTCAGGATTATCTATCAGTCTTACAAACTTCCAGTTTTGCTATTGGTAAAAGAGTAAAATGACACCGGGCAACACAGACCTGACAGGCTTCATATGGTATGCAGGTCCATCGTTCTATCCAATACAACACAAATACGTTTTGGAAGTTAGTCAAATAGTATATGCTGCATAACATCCTACGCTCCTTTGAGAGGTAGCTGCCTGGCATAGACTAAAACAGTCTAGTGCAAAAAGATCAAGTCGTATCTGAACTCCACATTGTTCTTCCCACTGACTTTGTGACCTCAACACACTACGCATCAGGTTTTAGTTAAGTCAGCTACAAACAAAAGCAATTAAGTTTAAAAGCAAAGGAAAATATTATTCTTTTTCAGCATATTTAGCTCAGGTTTTTTAAACAGCATTAGAACTTTTTATACAAGTGTATTTGTGTTTTGGTATTTGCAGCAGTTTAGCACAAACCTTAAATGCTGTCAAATAAATCAAACTGCTAAAGCACAACAGTAAAGAAATTGGCTTGGAAAAAAATCTCATTTGACCCTGCATATTACATTTTTGTTTGTTCTCTACTATAGTTAATTACTCAAACATAGACAAGTATTGCAGCCTTTTCACAGTACCTGGAATTTGGTCTATGTTGTAAACAAAAGTTGCAGTGAAGTCTTTTAAGAGACTTCCAAATGATGAAATCAGAGTAAGGAAAAAAACACAAATATGTTCTTATCTTTCAATTTGAACTTGAGGATAAACCTCTTCCATTGACAGTCTTACACACAACTGTTTGGCCCCTGGCAATGTGTCTAGACAATGTCTGTTATTTATTTCAGTTCTAAAAGATATGCACTAAATACAATGGTCATCACAAAAAAAAGCACCCTCAAAAGAAACAGGTCTGTGTTGCATATTTCCTTTACACTTCAATAGTGAGAAATTATTGGAAGGCTGCTGGTCACAGCACCATAGCTAAATTAGTCCTGATATTAGCTATTCAGCAGAGCACAACAAGCAGGTACATACACATAGGAAATGAGTACTTTAAAAGATATATACAAGAAGGTGGTGTTGATCAGAGACCATCTTACTTAGTCAAAACCTGAGAAACCCCCATAGAAATAAGAAGAAGAATACCTAAATGTCTTGTTTTTAACAGCATCACCGGCAACATACTCTGAAATTCACTAATACTGCGCAATCATACTGCAGTCACATAATCAAGTACAATTTGTAAATTACTGAGCTGAAGGTTTTTAATGATTTGTCATTATGGTTACATATGTGCCCCTAGCCAACAAAAACTACTAAGAATGAAACAAAACTACACAGAATGAATGTACCCAGGTAGCTAAGAAGGCCAATGGCATCCAGACTTGTATCAGCAATAGTGTGGCCAGCAGAACCAGGGCACTGATTGTCCCCCCGTACTCAGCACTGGTGAGGCCACACCTCAAATGCTGTGTCCAGTTCTGAGCCTCTCACTACAAGACAGACATTGAGGCGCTGGAGTGAGTCCAGAGAAGGGCAACGGAGCTGGGGAGGGGTCTGGACCACAAGTCTTAGGATGAGTGGATAAGGCATCTGGGGTTGTTTAGTCCGGAGAATTTGAGGCTCAAGGAGGACCTTTACCTCCCTCTACAAGTATCTGAAAGGAGGTTGTAATGAGGTGGGGGTTGGCCTTTTCTCCCAGATAACAAGTAACAGCAGAAGAGGAAATGGCCTCAAGTTGCACCAGAGGAGGTTTAGGTTGGATATTAGGAAAAACTTCTTCACTGGAAAAGTGATCAGGCACTGGAACTGGCTGCCCAGAGAAGTGCTGGAGTCACCACCTCTGGAAGCGTTCATTTGATGTGTAGATGGGGCACTTAGGGACGGACATGGGGTTATTAGTGGACTTGGCAGTGCTGGGTTAACGGTTGGACTTCATCATCTTAGAAGTCTTTTCTAACCTAAAAACTTCAATGAAAATTTTAAAGAGGTATTTTAGATGTTGAGCCTATTACCTTTTCTATTACTGCGGCGTACACAGTCTCGGTAAAGAGGCAGAAATGTGAACTAGAGACTGACTCTCAAAACGAGTACGTACACTGAATACTTCCCTTTATAAAATACTGCGGAGAAAATTAAAAATGCTGCAACCAACAGAAAATAATTTAATTCAAAATGAACATGCTGGTTAAAAACCCAACTGCAAAAAAAGGCAAAAGAAAAGCATATAAGGATTTTCCTGAGCCAAAGCCACATTCTTTTCAAATCAGAGAACCTTAATGAAAGATTCATCATAATAAACCTCGCAGTAGTTTGAGCCATCAGCTTGATTCTGCAGCTGTTTCAACACAAACTTTTCACTTACAACAAATGGATTTGCATAAGAAAACAATTTGAAAGTGGATACAAAGGTCCACAATTAAAAACCTTTGCATTAAAGTATAACTTTTTAAAAGAAAAAATAATGAATGTGCTTTTTAAGTGTAAGCCAACATTTCTTTTAGAACAGCTCTTTAGCATAGAAAATACACAATGATGCTTTTTCTTTCAAACGTAAAGGAATATGCCAAGAGAAGTCATGAAGAGAGATTTATTTGCTGCAGATATTATAACAGGTATTATGTTTCCAACTAAATAAAATCAGAAGAAATTTTACTAAAATAACTGAAGAAATTTTGCTACAATTTTAGAACTCAAAGGAAGAAACTGTACTCTGCATTTCTCTTTTAACTATCCTCAGTCTTAATATACTCAGCTATTTTACTTCAAACACACACACACTTGAACTCAATTTTAAATTTAGTGCCATGAATACCTTTGAAATAACCTGGCAAATTCTCCTCTCCAGTCCATAACAATCCAACTTACGTTACACCTTTAAACTTTTATTCTTTATAGGAAAAGTACTATCACCACAATCAGTACAAAGTTCACAGAATAACATCTTATATTTCCAGAGTGTATTCTCAACAACCACAAAGATTTTGCAACACTGCATACTGATCTCACAGCTTACATCCTCAAACCTGAGTACTGGCTTATGATACAAAGCTTTAGAGTCATGCTTGTAGTGTGACTACCTACTGACATCAATAAAAACTTCAGAAGAGCGCTAGAAATCACTGGGATACTGAGTGATTGATCAGGCAAAAATAATGATCTTTAATATTTCATCAGATTTTAATACAAGTAGTATTAATTAAACAAAAAAAGAGGATGTCAGAGAAAGCACAACACAGGTTTGAACTTTGCAAATCATTACAGAGAAGCTATTGCACACTATAAGGTGGGCTACAGACTAGAACAAAATTCAAACACATTAAATTCTGCAGTAAAACATAAAGCTGTTAATACACTAACAGCCTTCAATTACTGATTGTTCTTCCACCTTTCAGGGTAATATATTAACAATTATTTCCACTGCATCAATAGACGCTCTATCCATCATGTACCATAATCCAGAAGGTAGCATCAAAATCAGCATAACTGGCAGCCATGATGGGAAATAAACTGTTTTATTGCAATACATCAAAGGTCTACTTATGTCAAAAGTCTAGTCCAAAAAAAAGACATGGACAGCTTAAAAAAACCCCAAACCTCTCTTTTTTTTTTTTTTTTCAATAGCTTTACTAATTTGGAGCAGTCAGAGCACAATTATTTCAACCACAACAGAGTAGTTCTGATTCTACCTGCTTTTATATTGTTTATGTTGTTGTCACATGAGATGACATTCATCTAGCTCAGAATACAGGAAGCTAAAGGCAGCAGTATAAGGTCCATGCCTGCTACAAAGCACACTCTCAACCCGTGCAGGAGCCTAAATCAAACCATTTTTCTACTCTCAACAAATACTTCTGGAATAAAACAGTATTTCTTCTCCTGTGGCTACTCAGCCAGAGCACATGTTACTTTCCTACTACAGTTAACTTGCCAGTTTGCACTGAAGAAGCCTGACTAAGAAAACTAAGGATTTCACGAGTACATTGCCCATCAAGAAGGATCCGCTGCTGTAAAAAATTAGGCTATTACATACAAAAATACATTAATTTTAAAACCCCAAAGCTAAGACATTAAGACTTCTGAAATGCCAAAATAAAAGCAGACTGGGAAACTTTGATTCTGCTACTTGCTCTGTGTGTCTCTTCACCTCACACTACATATGCATGCAAAATAAATACGTTTTCCTTCAGACTAATGAATCACTCAGTACTCAGGATGAACAAAGCTCCAGGAAGAGACTCATGGAGCACTAATGACTGTGGAGCACAGTGTACGAACCTTGTTTAGAGAAGACGTTTAGCGAACATGATTGGGTATTACAGTAAGGAGGAGTATGCTGTCATGCATTAAAGCATTACTCTTCAGAAACAACAGCAGGTTCTGTTTCTATCACAGGGTTCCTACATGATGACAGTTACATAAGTCATACATCACCTTCCAACCTCCAAGTTATCCCAGAAACTGAACAGAGAGGTACAAGACAGCCCTGCAACTGAAGCTATTGAACATGTTGCTTCTGCATTTGTCCTGAAATTCTTGATTCATTTAAAATTCTTCCTGAAAAATACAGCACTTGGCAGTTCTGGCAGGAGTAGACAGCACAGTTCACATTATACATTCTCAGTCTTCTTTTTCACACAGAGTCTTTCAGAAACAAATCCTGGCTATCTCCTGCAGTCTAGGTGAACTGTTGCTGTGTCCTGCTTAACAACCTTCCCAAAAAGGCCTTAGCCAAGCCTCTTACATCTGACTGGAAACATTCCCATTCAATGAGATGAAAAAGCCCAGTGAAAGACAGCCTCTGGGAGCAGAGCTGCTACTTATGAACACAGGAATAAACTGAAAGTATCTGCATACTTTTGAGAAGCAGCTCATTACTCAAACAGAAAATAATCTACGGAAGGCAGAAAGATCATAGGATTCCAATCTCAAACTGCTATCAGAAATTTCAGATAGTTGTGCCTGCCTTTATTTTCATGGTTTGTAGCTTGAGACATCTTATTTGGTGAAACACTGAAAACTCACACTTGCAATTGTGATCTAACAACAGTTGAAGACAGTTCTAACAATAAGATGAAGAGGAGGTAATGGAATCCACACTGACAATTTCAACTCAACACATTAGTTTTTAAAGATTAAGTGGCTGTTCCTCTTTCCAAATATTTAAAAGTAAAAAGCTGATTAAGAAGGCAGACACGTGGTTTAAAGGAAAGATGAGCGCTGGCAACATCAACTGACTCAAACCTTGTCTGCAGTGGAAGTTCTGGCACTTCATTCTGACAGTCATGATAGACAGAAAACCAGATCTCTCACTGCATTCTCTAAATATAGTAACATTGACCTTATGATGGGCTTCCACAGTAGATGCTTCAAAGAGAGACTGTCTCCGTGTTGTGAAAAACACTCATTTCAATTTCTTCCATGGTGGTAATTCATCACAAATTGCTTTTTCTGTTTTTATTTCTCCTCTTGGCATAGAAATAAATGCACTTTTTTTTCCCAACTTGCAAAAATACTTCATAGCCCTATTTTCAAAAGTATCTGATCAAATTTGTGTTCATTGTGAACAGTGAAGCAAAGTGATCACTGAAGCTTTCAGTTCAAGTAACCAGAATTTGCTTTCATTCCCTGTTAAGAAATGGTATATTAATTTTGCTTTTCTGCTTCTACTGTCAAGACTACAGGTACAATTGAGACTGTTCATTAAAAATCCCAACACTAACATGTCCTGAAATTCCACAGACTCACGTAAAAGATCCCACTAAAGTGGCACACAAAACAACAGTATGTCCAACATCACCTTTCCAAAACATAATCCAATCAGATTTAGGAATGGTGAACTTTCAAACTCTTCGAGAGCAGGAAGGCGGGAATGTCAAAATAGTTACTAAGGAGTCTGCAATAATTCATACTCTCTCACAAATACTGTCAACTTAGACAGTCATTTTACCTTGAGAAGGTATGTAGGAATATTGCTGAAATCGACAGGCAACTTCAAGAGGAAGCGAGCCGAGAATTCTCCAGTCTGTGGAAAAAAGGGAACACTAATGAGACCTGGTAGCTAAAACAGAACCACAAACATTCTGAGGATTAAATACTATCCAGAAAAACATCTAAGAGCTCATACCAAAGAGAAGGGTTGAGATTTAAAACAAAATTGCTGAATAGAAGTACTGGAGAGGAAAAAAAAAATTACAGATTTCACAGGTGTCATATGAAAAAACACCTTAAAAAACATTAACTATCATTGCCAGTAAGTCAGCAGCAAAAAGTAGTTAGAATAAAACAATGTGCATGACAAAATTTCAGACTGTATTTTGTTACGCCCTAAATATAGATGTATCTTGGCTGTACTCGTTTCCGGACAAAGGTCTGGCGAGACCTGCAAAGAGTCTGAAAGCAAAGCTAAAAACCTGATAAATTGATAAGAGCATATAGACAAAGTAGAGGCATCTTTACAAACACTGCAGATATACATAAAATAATCTGCGTTTAGAAAGGTGAGCATGTATCAAAAGTGTCCTCTGAATAAACTTAGAGGAAAAGAGCTGAAGTAGGAGGTTTTAAATAATTTGTTTTCAGAATTATGTAACTCTAAACACCTAGACAACTGTTTACTGAGAATTTGCCAAGTGTCCCATACACATTGCTCTTTTTTACGCATAAAGGGTATGTGAAGGAAATGGAAAGGATTTCCTTTCTGTTTCATACACTTCCTTAAAACCAGACTTGGTCCACCTGGTTATGAAGCAACGAAGTTAACTGTTTTTTAAAAACAAATGCCTGCCTGATTTCCTCCATATTAATTTTTTGCTATCTCTATTTTTTTAGTTCAATAAAGTAGCCACGCAGCAACTATATTTGTTAGGTAGGTTGAATTAGCAGTAAAGAAAGTGTTAAACATTGATTTTATGCAATTAAGTACAAAAAACGGGTAATTTGAGACAAGCTAGCCAATTTGTCTGTGCCAATTTGTTTCTTGGTCTATCTACCAGGCACGAACTAGAGATAACTCATGCTATCTCTAGGTCACTAAATAAGAAAAAACAAGATCTGAAATGAAACTGAAATCTTTCCAATGGTACCTCTCAAGTTATATCATTTGCCAAAAGGGTTTGTGTGACGTTGGGCTGTAAGCCACCCTTACACCAGCTAGCTGAGAATTGCCCTTTAAGTTTGTTTCTGGTAGTCACAAAAGATAGGCAAAGAAATTGCTCATAGAAACACTATGCGACAAAAAGTGAGTGTATATTAACACCCAACTGTGAAACCTTTCCTGATTACACCACTTGTGAGGAGAGATGCCAACTTTCTGATGCTGTATTACTGATGTATGCAGAAAATTCACCAACTTCTTGCACACGTATAACATGAAGACTGCTACGATGACAGTCATGGCCCTCACTTTTTATCCAGAGTGAAATGGATATTACAGATAGTGCTTCTCTACTGGACTTTCAAAAAATGCCATACAACATTTGCCATAAAATCCAGAAAATTGTTTTTCGTATAATACCAAGTCTGATGAACTGGGATGGCCACTGAATAGAGGAATGGCCTCTGAACAATGCTGCTCTGATCATCAGCTGCTCCAAAAAGTCTAGATCTTTCATGTAATTCAATCAAGATTATTTTGCAAACTAATACTTCCAAAGGTGCTCTGGCTGGACAGGGAGCAGCCCCTGTCCATGGTGCTCACCTCCCCAGCCCCAGCCAGCTGGATACAGGCATCAAGTTGAGACAGATGAATTTCTGGCCACAGCCCTGAGCCATTAGATATTTAATGTCTCCTGCACCCGCTGGTACTCCGCCAACATGAAGCTAGTAAGCTAGATAATAGTTTGTCAGTTTGTCATATATCTTGGAGACTTGCACTTTAGGAAACTGGAGATAGTGGAACAAAGGTATAAGAGCAAATTTCTGTTCCTTTTTGGGACACAGTGCTGAATTCAGGCCTTCTCTTCAAAGTTTTTTTAAGTCATGCACCTAAGATGATTGCTTTCATAACACTGTGCAAGGCTCATACTTGATTATTTCAGCAATCTGCTGAACGACTATTGATCCCTGAGAGACAGCAACAACATGAATTTCAATGACTTCTAAGTAGAGGAGATAAAAGGCTGTTTACCTCCTGCTTTTTAGACAAACACTCCTATTTTGCTGATCCTTAAGGCTAACAAAACAGTTGTAAAGGACAGGAAAGAGAACTACACAAGTTAGTTTCACAGTTTCATTTTAGGACACTAGTAAACAAGCCTCTGTCATGTATAGCAAGTTCACAGAATCTTCAAGACTCTCAAGAGTCTTCTTGAGAGAATGAAGACTTGGAAAAAAAGTACACACTATGGAAAAAACTAAAATAGCTCTGCAATGATGAAAAGGATTTGACTCAAAATGTATTTAAGATTTATTTTACTGGAATATTTTTAATTAAGACAGCATTTAAAATTAAAGAAAAGAAAGTTCTTTATTCAGTTACCAAAGACTGAGAAAAGACTCGAAAGCTACTTGAGTAGCTATGTCTTTCCTCTTAAAAAGGAAGAAAACCCCCAGTTTTCGACAGTCTAAGTAGAATTTTTGCAACTGGCAAAAACTATGATAAAATCTCAGTACAGTTCAGAAAGCCTTCTGCACTTCAATAAACCAGTCTGGTGAAATTTAGAGATACAGCAAGTTGCTTGTGACGCAAGCTACAGACAGTAACATTGTGTATAAGTTAACTTCAATCAAATATTCTGATCTATAAACATTAAAAAAAAGAGGTCTGAATTTCTTTGATAAAGAAAATTAAACATGGGTTCAAATAAAAAAAAGCCTAGATGACCTGTCTGAGAAAAGAAAACCAGATGAATGTGGGAGTTGTAAACATCCTTGCATCACCCGTAACTTAAGGATGATTGAAGTGACATGAAGTTGAATTCTAGGCCTTGATAATAGGAGTGCTGAATTTTCATCAATTTTCAGGCTGCACCTATTACAGAAGACACTGCTTCTGAAGGCCTGCTTATCTTAAGAGTTTGTTATTTCTGAAAGCAAGAGGGAAACAAGTTCATCATAAACACCATTAGATATTTCCAGACATATCTTACTCCAAACTTCCCATGAGAAACATATTGCCAGCAGAAAAAAACCCTGATTTTTGCAAAGCTTACTCTGTGGCAGAGATTGATTAAAAAAAAAAATGAATTCACACAGTAACCAAAATGTCTACATTGCCAATGGCCACATCTTAGAGATGGTATATACAGAGTGTTTCTATAGAGCATGGCACATTTCCCATGTGGGAATATGGGATATAGCTTCAGGAAACAGATAAGCCTGTTTAATGTCTTGACTGTCATACGAAAGCATGTCCCTACAAAGTCACTGCTCTAGCCCATCTTGCCTCCTCTTGCAAAAAATTAGTTGGCTTAGTTTCTCCTCTCCAGTTTAGGTTCTTGGAACAACTCATCTCAGCTTACACAAGCGCAAGACAGATACTGGCAACTGCAGCTACCAATTAAGTCCACTCGATCACAATGTGGAAACACACCCTAATACATCCTACCCATAAGCAGGCTGGTAGGCTGGCAGGGTGTCACACCAACACTGTTACTCTGCCTCTCAAATCTTCAAAGCTAACTCAAGCTTCCACATTAACGTTGGACTGTGCCCTCTAAACATAGTACAGGCTTTTCAACAGTTTCAAAGTTTTCACCTATAAACCAGATGAATATACAGCAGGTTCAAAACCAGTTCTCACCTGGAAATCTGGTTCAACCAAGGTAATGGAATACAGCGACATACCAAACAGGGACTATACAAAATGAGCTAGAGTCAAACAGGAGTTTTCTCCACTGGAAACAGAAAGCATGGAGATCCACAGTAAGAACTTAAGTTTTCCGAAGCAAGAGTTGTATTTGCTAAAAGCATTTTAGGTGAAATAAGAGCTTACCCAGTTGTTTTTTTTGCCAGCATAGATTTCCATGTTTTCTCCATACTGGGGCTCTTCAAGTAAAGTCTGATACTCAAACATGAGACGAGAGCTCTCCCGTAATCGGCTGCACTGAAATTGGTGATATTGCTGCACAAGCTCTTTCACAACAAGCAGGAGGCATTCAGGGTTTGAAGGATTCCAGGAAGCTAAATTCTGTTGAGTAGAAAAGAACAAAGACCAAAATTGTTTACAGCAATAAAAGACAAGCAATACCCCTTCCATACTGATACCAGAGGCACATATGCATGTGGAACCTTTGTGACAAAGCTAAACCACAATATAAAAATACAAAGGTTCTACCATGCTTTGAAAGAAAACCAGGTGAAACAGCAGAATCTTAATGTCAAATAGGAGACCTACCATAAAACTGATAACAGGGCTACTACCAGGCTTATATAGGTCCAAATTACCATTCTATTATTTTCTAAAATTATATTGTTGCATCTGAGAACTGGGAAAGTTTGAATTAAATTAAAACTGACAGCCAATACATAAGGATTAGGTAAGTACCACCTTGCACAGTAACTGATTCAAAAAGCAGTCAACCAAGTCAACATGGCAAATTAACACCAACTACAGAAACTGCTCTGCTCCATTATCTCAAATAGCAGCTATATTCACAGGGGTAGAGCAAATGGGTTCTATTCTCTTGCCTCGACCTTGTGACTTATTTCACTGTAACCGTCTCTTCACTAGAACAACCTTGACTCATCCCCTTAACACAAATGTCATCTGTACCCAGAAGTCTCTTTAATATGCTTGGCAGACAATTTTATTACAGGTTCGCTGTGTTTCAAGAAATACACCTAACAGAAATAAAAATGATAATACAATTAAGGTAATGGTGTCAGTAGCCCAGTAGCAACGTTATCACTCCTATAATTGGCTTAGATCAGTCATCTGTGCACAGTAAGTTTTATTCAGGCAGTATTTGGTGTTACAAACCACACCTAGACCACTGTTGCACGCCTGCATCTGCGTGACCAAAAGTGGACCTATGTGAAAGGCAAATGAGGACTCACCCTGTAGCCCATGCTGTTAGGACACGAGACAGCACTGATTGAAAGTACTTAAGGGATCATATGCTTTGCATTTGGATCTTCAAGAGGTTTTCTTGATACAACCTCAGAGCATGTTAACACAGTCATGTGGCTTTTGGTGAGCTTTGAGTATAAGCAAAATTAATCTGCATTTCATAGAATCATGGAATGGTTCGGGTTGGTAGGGACCTTAAAGATCACGTAGTTCAGAGAAGGAACATCTTCCACTAGACCAGGATGCTCAAAGCACCTTCCAGCCTGGCCTCTTGACACTTCCAAGGATGGGGCACCCACAACTTCTCTGTGTAACCTGTTCCAGTGCCTCATCACCCTCACAGTAAATAATTTCTTCCTTGTATCTAATTTTAATTTACCCTATTTCAATTTAAAGCCATTAACCTTTCTCCCACCACTCCATGCTCTTGTAAAAACTCCCTTTCCAGTTCTCTTGAGGGCCCATTTAGGTACTAGAAGGCTGTATGTCACACAGACATTTGACAATAAACTAGCTGCAACAGAATTTTAAATTGCATGAATTGTACAGTTAAGAAACGCAGAACTAGCAAAGATGTCTGCATTTTACAACTAAGTGAAGATATAATATAGTAGCTTCATGAAATTTCTTATCCGTATTTGTATTCAGCGTAGTTGGATGGCATGTTACTTCTTCCTGTTAAGTTACAGACATTTCATAAACAAATTTATATTTTGTGTAACACAGAAAGTAATAAACACAAGTAATAAACACAAGTGAACAGGCTGCATACAGAAGTTGTTGAGTCTCTGTCCTCAGACATACTCAAAACCTGACTGGACAAGGACCTGGACAGCCTGATCTATCTCATTTTGTCCAGGCAGGGCAGCTGGGCTAGTGATCTCTATCTAAAGGCTCCTTCCAACCTCAGCTATTTTTAGCTTTATGAAGAGGTTTAAAAAAAGCTCAAACCGAAACAGGATCTTAGCAAGATGAGACTCTACAGCTCTGGCCTGAAAAGAAATGAATGAGTTTGTGCAGAAATTTTATCTTCTGATACCCTGGCAAGGCAGATAGAAAGTTTAACCAGTTACTCATCAGGCACCATGCTTCAGCTCTACAATGAAATTTACTTGTAGCCTGATCTCTAACTACGGTGGCTATTTCCATTAAAAAGGGTTATAACTTCTATTATTTCTGATGACTTTAGATATGTCCCTATGGAATAGTTTTATACAGACTTCAGTGTGTGTGTACGATGGCTTAGTATCTCAAGCGTTTCTCTTTCCACAACTTAGTATTTTTTCCCACTTAAGTAATATATATGAAGATGTTACCAAAATCAATTTCTCATTTTCAGCATCATCACTTAAACCATACCAGTCTAATTTGTCAGTGAAAGCAACATGAAGTATGTATTGCTGTGTTTTACATGCATGAACAGCTACAGGACTGGACTGTACTCCTCCTGGTCGCTCAGATTCTGGTAGAAAGGGATGCTCAGCATGGCTAAAAGGCTATCCTTGAAACTCTGCCTTTAGAAGTTACCCCAGTGTAACATTTGACCATGGCTTGATGTAAAAGTACTCTGTCTTCTCCCCCTTATAGACAGTAGAAACACCTATAAAACGGGAATATTGTCATTGCCATGTCTTAAAAGGAAAACTACATTCCAGAGGAATTGGTGGAGACATACTAATGCAATTCATGCAAGTTCCTCAAGTACTACAGAGTGACTGAGAGCCTTGTTCTACCTTGTCTGCCACCTACAGCTGGTGAAAACTTGTTTGCAACTCGAACCCATCTAAGCTTATCCAATTCCACAAAATACTAGAGAAAACCTGTCAGGTAGACAGCATCTTCTAGGAAACACATTTTCGATCATGCAGTCTGAAACCAGACTGCATATAACCTTAAATTTCCTGTTCCCAAGCTGCTGCTCAAATAAAGCATTTCCAGAAAGCCAGAGGATGCAATATGCCAGCATGTATCGATATCAGCCAGACAAGTGGGAATAACCTTTCCTCTTAATGACATTGGTATAACACAATAGAAATGTTCTGTCAAAGGAAATGACCAACAGTATTTTAATAACTGACCTAAATGCAACCGAACCTTTTGTTTTTTAAATAACGTTACACTACAGAACAAAAAAAGAGCAAGAGGAAATCCATTGTCATTTGTGCAGCACAGAGCTGAAGTAGTGCTCTTTCCAAAGAATTCAAGAACACTGCATCAAAACAGTGTTTATTCTGTATCGCCTTAAAGCTACAGGAATTAAAATGAATGATTTGACTGTAGGATCCTTACTAAACACCTTTAATTCAGCAACCCAAGTTTCAAAGTACAAACTGGTTTTAAAAACAAATCACCTGAAGAACAATTCAACTACGCACTCAGGACAAACATAAATTGTAACGGATTCTCACTGACGGAAGAATAAACATACAAGAGCTACACAAATTTTCTGAAACACAAGTTCTGATTTATATAAACCGTTCTTAGCTTTAGAATTATATTATTGTAGTGCTTGTTATTTGGCATTTGGCCACCACATTTCCATCCATTTTGTTAACTTTGCAGAAGGGCTGTACTTTTCAGAAGATCTAAACTCATAAATTTTAACACAACCGCTACTGGATACAATGCCATGTTTATGTACGAAATTTCTTTTTACATATCTTAGTGTAACTTATTTGCCCTAAGCACTAGGTTCATTCACCTGAAAATACTTTTAAACAACTTTACTGTAATCCAATTTCAACAGGATGTCAAAACAGGTGCTATACTGTCCTCAAACAGCACCTTCTTTAATCTTCCTTCTATTTTTGAAATCAGAGATAAAGTAAACAACTACCTGTAAAATACACTGAAATCTAAGGCAGTATTTGATTTGTCAAATTTACCCCTTTTAGAGTGTCTACACTGCCACAATTTCAGCATCATAAAGATTCTTCTGAGGACACACACTTAGTCACTTTAGTTGATGAGAGTAGTGTCCCTGCAATAGTAAGTTGACCTTCTTCTTTAGAGGTAAAGGATCTTCTAATTAAGATTTTATTTAGCAATGTAGTATTGTATTCACTATTAGACTTTGGAAGTCAGCAAAATATTAAACTTGGAGCAAAAAGAGTAGTAACTGAGTGTGCTTCATTTTCTGGTTGCTTGTCTGAAGGTTGTATTCCAGCTCTAGCCAATCCAACTTTTTAAGAGATTGTATTTAAGAAGATTTAAAACATTAGAAGAACAGAGTGAGCTTCTGGTGTTTGTGTTTCATGGCTTCAAGTTCTGTTACAAAACTCAGACCTTGTACAAGTATTAATATCTGATGCAACTTCAAGATTACAAAGTTTAGTTGTTACAACTTTAAAAAAACCCTGGAAATAAGAACACAGATCACTGAAGCCAAGAACGTATGAAAAACCCAAATACAGAAATAACAAGCAATTATGTATATAGAAAAAGACTTAATGCTTTCTGTGGCTTATATCAAAATCTTCTTCTGCCTTGCTCACAAATCTATACATTATCATTTTACCAAAATCACATTCATACTGAAAAGAGAGGGGTGTTTTTCTGAATCCGCTATAAAATTGTGAATAAAATGAATTTTATAGACAAAAAAAGATCACAGTGACTGGGGTATTGACAGACTAAGTTACATATTTCACTCAATAAATCCTGTCTAATTTGAAACGAGATTTCTGCAGACTTTCCAGAGAGTTAATAAAATTTAACAGAACAATCATTAATGCATTCAAAATAAAGAAATCCAGACTTGGATACAATCCCTTGCCTTGTTTGCCAATAGATATCTTTAAATGAACTCTGCAGTGCAAACACTCTAACTTACTCAATAGTTAGCCAGTTAGACTGAAAGTGGCCCACTGTACAGCAATATACAAGTACGAATCAACCCAAACTGCACCTGCAACTAGTTCTGCATTCGTGCTGATCTCACATGAAAGCCTACATGCATAACTCAGATTGGGTAGGATCTTCTTTAATGTTACCACTTTTTCAGCGTATCATTGGAGAACTTACCTGTTATTTCTGAGCACACAGATGGAGGCTCAATTAAACAATTCTCTTCAGTCTAGACACTGCTTGCGTGTCTCTCCATGATCTCCACCAACACTAGGAGCAACTTCATGCATCAGATCTTAATTTCAACCTTTTAGTTTTTAATTTCAGCATTTTTTTATGGCTTTGCCATACTGCAACTTCTGTAACTTTCATTTTCTAAAAAGACCGATTGTTGCCTCATCTTAAGAAGTACAGAAGTTTCAGTTGCAGTTTTAATAGCATCCAAAGATGACTGCATATTCTTGTGGACAGAAAAGCCTGGTATGTCATCTGTGATGACTGGGTAATCCCCATTTTTCCAGTTAGGGAATGAATGAAAAATGATCTACAGAAATGAATTCAAAATGGCCTTCAGAAAAAGTAAGGGAATGAGAACCTCCATATGATAGAGACCAGACTCCATAAGCATCACTGCCCATACAGTGTCCATACATACAGAAGATGGCCAATAACTATTTACCTATCCATAAGTAAGCAATTCAACATAAGGAAGTTAAATGCCCCTTCATGGCAGAAGTTTTCCTGGCTGACTTTTTTCATTATAGGACAAAGTTTCAGGACAAGATATTCAAGAAAACAGTTATCTAGACCTTAAAATGATTAACCAATAGTATGTATATTCACTAAGTTTGCCCTCTAGCTCATGTTGTGTGCCAGTAGGAATGGAAAAATAGTATCCAATTATTATACAGAGATTAATAGCCCATAGGCGTCCATCAAACGGTGTCTACATTGGAGAAATCCAAGTGATTCAGGAGATCTGTTCTGATGGTCTGCCAGATATTAAGTTAAACAATCGCACCAAGGAGCACTGATTTTCACTAAGAAGTATAACCCCAGAGATTTTTTCGGGCTGCAAATTCAATCTGTGAATTCCCTGGCTCCTGATCCTGTCTGCTGACAGAAGGTGGCTGCATAGTAAGTGAACAGTTTGACAGGGTAAGGTTTTTCGACAATCAGACATGACCGAAGAGCTGAGAAAATGAATTCACTTGAAGTCGGTATAAAAGGCAGAGTAGAGCTGTTACAAGGCCACCCACAGGGTGCAATTTAAGCCATTTCAACAGTAACTCATTTAAATGAGTAGCAATGACACCAACTGGATTTCCAAAAGAGACAAGGAAAATTTGCAGCCTGACAGTATCAGTTCTAGTGAGATCTTACAGGTGAGGCAAGTGAAAAATCCCCAACAAAGTAACTTCTCAGGCCTATTAGCAGACGTGCAGAGTTTAGCTTTCCAAAGCTGCCGTACTATTCCACTTCCAGCAAAAAAACCACATTTAAATTTTGTTCTGGAACATTTTGTGCTTTGTAGTCTTTCCTTTATCCTTCCAAAAAAGCTAATTAAGAACCTATGCAAACTACTCCGTGTCCATGATTACCTACTCCCCATTTTTTTTCACAATACAATGGGCCTCATGTTCCATAAAGCTGCCAATTCATAGACTCCTTCACAGGTTATTGCTTATTTCACACCTCCAGGCAATGTCCGCAGCAAAATACAATTCTACACTATCAGAAAGGAAATACAGTAACAATTTCTAATTGATTTGAAGTTGTTTTTCTTTGAAATGTGTTTAAATACCCAGGTTGCCAGAATATCTTCCAGGAATGTGATTTTAAAGAAGACAGATTGTAACTGTTTTTCCTGGCTATACTACAGGAAATAACAGCAAGATCTTATTTTAAGTTAGTGTACTTTTATATTTCTAAGCAAGAAATTAACTTTCATGAGAAAATGTCAGTAAACAAAACCTCCCAAGCCCGTAACAGTGGTAATGCATTTCTATAGCATCTTTAATCCAGAATTATCATAAAGAATAATGTTAAGTACAGATTTGCATTTTGTTTGTATCTCTGCACACCACATGCACACAACTTGCATCCTACAGTGGCTTAAAATCAGTACCAATATAAGTTTTTACCCGAAATGAGAAAGAACACAGTGTGATATTAGCACTTATCCTCCACATAAATACAGAGGAGATACTGGTCCAGTGGTTACAGCATTAGTGTAGAAACTGGCATATCTGGTTTCAGTCCCCTCTTTGCTCTACTCTTCATAGGCCACAACAGGGAAATTGCTCACAGAAAAAGGCATAGGATAATTATCTACCATATGCTCACATCTTTCTATCAACAGATATTTTTCACAGTATTTGCAGGGCTGGAGTGTTATAACAACTTCAAAGGCTTCAGTTTCTTAGCAGCCAGCACTTAAACATCCTACAGGCTGCAGCTTCAAATCAATCACTGTAAACCTACATGCCATCTACTTGTCATCTTGTTTTCACAGGTTCTTCATATCCCTCTCCCCCAAAGCACCACTGGAACAACTTTCTGGAGTGATCTTCTTGAAATGATCATTTTTGGGCCCAAGCAAACATCAAAACTTAACATTTCAAAAAACAGTTCAACTCTGGAGCACTTCTGTCATTGCAAATACAACCAAAGAATTTACAGACCTCATGTGCTCTACGACTATGAACACCAGATAAAACTGTTTGCACAAAGCAAAGCTTGGGATTGTCAGTATTTACTCTAATTTTTATTTTTGGCAAGAGGCTGTGAAAACTGGATACAGAAATCAGAATAGCTTATAAACACTTACTCGAAATCCCAAATACCTGAAGGCCTTTAATAAGCAAGAAAATACAGAGCAGGGAAACAACATAATAAGAAATTAATTCTGCTTTCAGAAAAGCATCTTATGTCTCGCATGAAATTATTTTCCCTTTTTTCTTCCACTGGCTACACAGTGTGATTCTTGATAAATGATCCAATACCCAAAGCAACTGCAAAAGACATCCCAGCAAATCTGACACATGGAGAACACTCTTCTGCATTCACCTAGAATAAATGCAACACTGCCCCTCAAGTACCATGCACCCAAAAAAGGAGTAAACTCAGCTTCCTAGGGTTACGACAAATTTTTTCTGTTCCCTGCTGTAGGAGCAGTTAAGAGACAGATGATTTTGGTAAGTTAAGGGTGCTCAAGAATCCAGAATCCGTGAAGCCAAGTCCAGGAGAACATTTTTATGTTGTGCACTCTTCCTGAAAGAGTCTGCCTGGTTCTCCCACAGAGCTCTCTTAGAAGATAATCAGACCTTTAAAAGCTACAACTGCCTACTATCTAATTAATCTCCTGAAGACTTGGCATGCATAAGCATTTCTTGTCCTACTTTGCTAAGGGATTAGAGCAAGTTTTGTTTCTTTCCAGACCTCTCAGCACAGCTCTCTCAGAAAGCAGATGATACCTTTACCTGATCCAAGAGGGAATTTCTTAATTCCCTCAGCACATAATAAATTTTGGGTTAGTGAATCCAATGCACTAATCATTAGTTTCTCCACGTGAGTACACTGCACTTTTTCTCCCTGGGAGTTGGCTACTAGAGGTGTACATATTTAACTAGACACGGCAAGTAAAAGGAACAAAGCATGAAGACAAGAAGAATTCCCCCACAAGACATAGGCACATGCATCTTTTACCTAAAGACTCACTTACCGTGCCTTGATGGCAGTGTGAACAGGCCTCAACTCCTCAGACCCTCAGTGGACTAGAGAACAGACCACTGTCAATGCTTTACCTCAAGAGTCCCTTCCAAATAACAAGTCTTTCACTCTTATCAGCTCTTGTGGTTTTTCCTTTCCTGTCAACACAAGTAATTTTAGCTACAGCAAAAAGGCAGAACCTTCACAGCTAATGTTTTGGACAGCATCCACTAACATCCCTTGAGCATTTATCATTGGGTGGCACAGGCAGAACTGTTTCCTTCTAACCATTTTTCCCCTTCCAAAATCCTGCAAATTAAAATCAATGTATAACACAATGGATCTCACTGTTGTGAGAGCAGTATTGCCATCTTTATTTTCACATCTGTACTACAAAAGGGTTTATAAGACCTTGGAAATACAGTCTCTAAAGAAAACATTTACAGAATACCATTGTGTAAATCATAAGATACTGGAAATCACAATTAATTCTCTACCATACCAGAAAAGTTATTGCAAAGTAGTTATCTCTTCTCAAAAAAGCAGCATGAGAACACTCATTTGGCTCCTTTATGAATGTAAAAGCTGCATCTCTGGGAAGACGGGTATATGGCAGAGTTCATGTAAAACTATACAAACACTTATACTGCAAACAAAAGACTCAAGATGCTGACTAAATTTGAATTATATTTCTGTAGTTATCTCTAAAAAAGAGCAGATATGCCTGAGGAACTGAAATAGAAGATAGCAAGGAAACACAGACATAAAAGAACGTAAAGAATGAGTAAAACAAGGAGAGGTTTTGAAACAAACATAGGCTGAAACTTAGACCAATAAAAAGGAAAGAAAATATATCTTCAGCCCTCTTCCATTTGGGGAAATGAAGAGATCTTTTGAAAACCATCCTGAGTTTATTTATCTCTTCATTTCTTTTGAGACATTTATTTCTTTGCCCCAACAATATCTTCTGAAGGGAAGAACCTTCAGGGTACCAAACTTCAACTAATTTAATTGGAGAAAAGTACAGCTGTAAATTATAACAGAATTCACAATCCAGAATGAAATCAAATACAAAGTTGCACTATTAGACAGAATGACCATTTCTAACTGATCTTCTGTAATTAGTTAATTTAGAAGTTTTTTCCTACTTGCACATTCATAAGCAATGACCGACTTCCTCTACAGAAAAATGGATTATAATAGCACATCAACGTGAATTCAATGGGCATACTACACAGAATTTAAATGCATTCTCAATTCAGGAAGACTGTCCTAGAGTCAGTCTCTTCTCTCAAAAAAAAAACCCTCACCCAAACCCAAGCCCCTTGTAAATTTGTTTCTAAAAAGCTAACAAGCTGTTGCCTTCAAGACATGCAATTTCTGACTGTTTCTAGAGTTCTTGTAAGGAAGCGGAGTGTACTGTGACAGTAACATCACACATAAGGGCCAGAATCTTTTCATTTTCCACTAGTTTCTCTAATAATACTTTTCACCATTTTTAACAAAACATTGCTCAAGTAAAGTACGATTACATATTAATAAACTGAAGCAAAAAATAGTCAGAAGTACATTACCAGTGTGCTGGTTTACATTAAAGAATTATAAATGCCAACACATTGTCATTGTACTCCCAGACTTCCACATATAAGATGTTCTGCTTTCATATGTCTGGCTTGGGATATCCAACTTTATATATTTGGTATGAACTACGGCTTGAAAGTGAATGATTTGCTGGAATTCATTATACCACCCTTACCACTAGCAAGAACTGTATTTCCTGCAAAGGAAAGACATGCAAGCCTAAACATCTTTTTCAGCATTTTATATTAAAGATTTAAACATCCTGTTATTCTGGTCCAACCTTCTGGCCCATCTAAATCTATAACCATGAAAAATATGGCCAAACTCATATGACAAATGAAAATAATCTTTATTTTTTCCTAATACAATGCTATGAATGGAAAATAAAATGTTTTCTCCCCGTTTTACTAGTGCACAATGATTAAGTCCTTCATCACGTGCACTTCAGTTAGTATGGCAGAAAAACATTTTCTCCCACTTTGCCATCCTTCAGCCAAATGTCCATGCACATTCCAATGTTCTCCAAAAACTCGTCTTTCCTGGACTGAAATACTATATTTTAAAAGCTAATATTCTAGATTTTTCATATTCTAGGGAGAAATTGCATTACCAGAGAAGCTTGTGCCAAAAAATGAAAGGAAATTTTTCCCCCTGGAGCCCTTTACAGAACTAAGGAATTAATTTTGCCTTCTACACCAGCAAGATTTAAGCAAGAAAGGCAAAACTACCTGGCTTAACAGATATTTTGTTCCCTCAAAATTAAAGGAGTATTATCAAACTATGGATTTTTTTTTTAATTTCTGGATTCACTAGGTGAAGAGTCCAGCCAAAATGTTGCAGTTAAGTAAAGTAGAACTTGTAACCTCAGCATATTCTCTTCTGCTTATGCTTTGAGATAGAAAGCCACATTTTATAAACTGCGCTAGGAAATGCTGAAGTTTGGCAAAAAGAAAGTGAGGTAAATATATGCAATGATTTTACATTAATAGAAAATGACAAAGTAATACAAGGTACCTAACCCTCTCTCAGCCTTACAAATATTAACAACTCTAGACAAAAAGGACAAAACCAAAAGGCTGCAAGAGAAATTAAGAAGACTAAAACAAGGAGAAAAAGCAATAATTTCCCAGTGTAGAAAGGTCTTGAAGGACGCAAAGATGGAAAGATTACAGGAAAAGCTTTTTTTCTGTCATCCTCTTGAATTCCTCCTGCTGGACTGTACAGCCACCATATTTACCACACATCTACACAAATAATCCTAACACTTGCTCTCAGCACCATGTGACTTCTCAGAAGGACCTCCTGAATGCTGGCCTCACACAGGCTGCAGTCAAGCTGCCCAGGCTATGCCAGGAGAGGATTCCCAGCCAGAATCCTCTTTTGGGGATTTCTCATTTTAAACCCAATACTTATTCAGCTTGGCAGAGGGGTTGAACTGGATGATCTCCAGAGGGCCCTTCCAACCCTAACTATCCTGTGATTTTGTGATTCCCTGAGGAACTGCATGGAGCTCAAACACCAAAACCAGATCAAAATACATTCAAAATAACACTCTTTCAGATCTGGCTTTCAAAGGAATGCTGCACTGGTGTATCTCTATTGTTCGACCATGTGGACAAAAATGTATACTGTGACTACACAACAATACCAGTCAAAAGGTCCTTGGGAAAGTTTCTGAATTAAATTACTTCTCTGATGGTATAAAATGTGATTTTTTTTCCACTGCCTATCAATACCAGACAAATACTCAGCAAGGCTGCAGTGACTACGTGCGTATATACATGTGCACACATATCTACATCCCTCTTATATACACATAGGTAGGATCAAGACAGAGGGACAGGAATAAAAAGTTTTCAAAATTCATGTTTGTTTCAGAAACTTAAAAGACAAATAACATTGGATTATAAATAATCAAAACACATTTTGACATACAAAGTCAAGACATGACTGAAAAGTGAACACAGTAAATGGGAATATAAAGTAGTTCAAAATAAGGAAAACACCTTTTAATAAATTGAAGGATCCAATTCTGCATTCTGTTTCACTTAAATTCCCCAAGTTCAACAGAAGCCAAAGCAATTTAAGGCTTTCAGTACAAGAGCAGCAGGTTAGGTGTCCAAGAATGAAATCTGCTGCTGCCATTTGAAATAGAGCACACAGAAGAGCTAAATAGGTTGAACTTATCCAGACAAGCATTTCCCAGACAAGCAGAACCCAGTGCTGTGGCTTTTTATTTTAAAATCACACTTGAAATACCATTGAGCTCATTGCCCTTATGCGGGTCTCTCACACTAGAATGTATAACATCTGAATCTTTGCTTACAATACAAATGACAGAATTTTTAGAACAAAATAGTTCAAACGGCGTTAGTTAATATAAGGAGTGCTTGGGCTTTTTTGGAGTTACTGTGAGCAGGGGGACAATTGACACTGTTAAACATGTGTCTCATGCACCTGAGTAAATAAAGAACAATTAATGGAAGAGGGGGATATTTAAAGGATCTCTTCATTACCCATTAAAAGCTAACTCAGAAACCAACAGAAATAATGATTAAGACTTTGAACACAGACACAAAAAAATACAACCTTCATGACAGTCATCATATAGCCAAATGAGTCTAATAAGCACAAATACAAGAACTTAAAAACAAACATTGGTCTACACAAGATATAGAGCATGACAGCCAATACACTCGAGTAGCACAGTGCACTGAATTAACTCCACAGTGACTGGAATCTGTACTCAGTATCAACGACTACACAAGGGAAAACAATCCTCCCAATGCTAGGTACTGGCATGAGAACCGCAGTGGCCCATTCTCTAAAGATCTGGGATGACAATATCTTCCTCCCACACAAATGCAGCCCTAAGTATTCCCACAAGGAATATGCTATAAACTAGCCCACAAACACATATTCTGCACTTAGCAGGCTTCAGGAAATGCTCATGTCCTCTTGTCTCCATTCCCACTAAGGCTAATGAAGCCTTTTTGATAGCAGTGGGTGGGCAGAATAATTCTGGGGAGACTAGCTGGAGACCTGAAGTAGAATACTAAGATACCCATTTCCTTGAACTGACAGTTACCTTGCTTATACTTCTATTGCATCCTCTTTGCCAAACAGAAGAGACTTCAAAATCATTGCAAAAATGGGGTTAACATTTTGAATAAGTACTTCAGTTATTAACCGGCTCACATTAACAATCAACTAGGCTAACATAACAAACAATTCTTGTTACTCAAACTGGCGTCATTGTAATGAGCTCCAAATTAATCTCATCCGTACACAATCACTAATCTTGTTGTGTGCTAACTGAATTTTTAATCAGAACGGAGTGAATCATAGGTTGTTTTTAAAATACATTTCTAATACTTGTCATCCAAAATGAATAAACACTAGAGCAGGAAAGAACTTTTCTATTTACACTCTGAGAAGCTAATTTTATTTATGCATACTATACATGCAAGTATCAAATGCATTTGATAGGAAAACATTCTTAATGACAATAAAAAGTAAAAATGATTATTTTTAGTAACTCTTTGAGCATGAACAGCACCACCAACCTAAAGAATTTAGCCCCCTGACTGTAATTAAAACTGTATGACAAACCAAAGGGACCACTTGCCCCGCTGTTGAACTGCCCCACAATGCCTACATCATCCTACAAGGTGAGCATGCACACGATTAGACCCTGCAACCAGCAGAGTAACCACTACTGGTAAGATATGCAATGAAGCATGTATGTTGCAGTGCTGAACTTGAGACTCAAGCTGAGTTTCAAACCTAAGTGACTTTAATGTTTGTGCAAGATACAAAAGCAAAGCTAAATTTCAATGTGTGTTTTGAACTTGATTCTGCAATTGCAGTATCAATTCAAGAAAGCATTAGCTCTGCTTATAAAACAAGAGTGCTCAACACATGGCTCTACCACTGAAATACTGGCCTAATCATTTAGGACTTCTCCAGGAAAAAAAAACCCCAAAACATGAACTATTCATCTACAGCACTTACTTTTTAAAATGCAGTATTTCTGGAATCTTGCTTTAGCTGCCTGGCTAACAGCTGCTTAACTGAACACCTGTTACCATGCTCAGATGAAAACCTAACTGGAAGGTCTGCCCATGGCCATGGAAACTGAAGAGTGACTAAAATGATCTGCAACACAGCCATTCAGATGTCTTCAGGGAAGCCTACTGACAGCCTCCATTAGAGCCACACGACCTTGAGGAATCTGGAGTACCTGGTTCTCCTTTCAAGCTAAGCATAATGCCTGACTCAAGCCATCTAACAACATGTGACGACTTCTACTTAGAAAACAAGACACTCAGACAGATGAGAGCAGTGCATGCAGGCTCAATGTCAGAATTCCCACAGATTCAATGGCACATATTACTTACTTAGATACTGTGCTCCTCATTGAATAACATCTACATGCTTTTGTGCATGGTAGATTCTGTTTTGATTGCCAGAACAGTTGCATCAGAATTATTTGAAAACTACTCAAGATTAAGAGCATTAAATTATGGTCAATGTGCTAATCTGTATTTTACTTCTAGTCAGTAGACAGCTATGTTAACACATTTAAGAATTCTGCTAATATCTTAGAATTCAATTAAAATTATCTTCATTAAACAGCTCTCACATTTCTGGAAAAAGGGGAGCTATTCAAAGACTTAGCATAATAAGCAAGTTATTGTAAATGCAACATTCTGAAGAAAAAGCCTACAAACCACATGGAACATTAAACAGTGAATGCAAAACCAAAGGTACACTATGTAGACCACAGCTGCAAGGTGGGAATAACTTGCTCCGATATCATCAGGACTAACTGAAGGAGAATGACCAAGGACCTTATCAAAAAAGGTTACATTTACATAGTGAACGCTTCAGCAAGGCATAATGACCAAAGGAAAACTGTTGGCTTGCAGATTTCTTCTTTGGTTTGTTCTAATTACTTTAAAACAGGCTGGTTAATATCTCATTATGTATCAAGAAGCAAATGGCTCTTCCAAGTCGCTTTTTAACAAAGATGACAGGAAGTTTGTTCTGTGCTTAGGCAGAAGAAAAGCAACACTCCCAAAAGAAGCATCATTAATGAACAATGTAAGAAAGAAAGAAAAATAAGGATGTTTTTATCCTTGCAGGTTTTCCTGTGGATCACTACTGTTAGTGACTTCTTTTCACATGAGAAATATGGCACCATACCACTCTCAGCAAGCTTCTCCATCTGAACAGCATTTCTGCAAGATGTCCCAAATTATTTTATATCTCATTTGCAAATTGGTATTAATTTCTGTTTTCCGGTACACTAAAAGGTGTTTCTCTTTTTTTAATATCAACTACAAAAAGTAGTTGCTAATGTGAACACTGCTCAGGAGGTTGCAAGATTGTGAAACAAATGAGAAAAAGAGGAAAATAGAACTGGTAAAAAAGGAGTGTGAAAACAATTCTAGAATTGCCATAGAAAGTAAAACCTTTTCTATAAACTCGCCTAATGAAATAGCTGTTCATCAGCACCATGCTTCCTTCCCAAAGGAGTTTGCAAGCTTAACAGCAAAGTTATCAGGAGAGGAAAAGAAACATGACATTCACCTTCTAAAAAATTCTATTAGGTATGCTGAAAATAATTATTCAAACCAGTTCTTCTGATTTTTATATATAACTTAGTATGAAGTGAAAGGTAAAACCAAAACCCAGCACTTGTCACGTCACACATCAAGAACATGTTCAACCTCCAGCATGACACCTGTACCACAGCATGACAGCCACTGACTTCCTTCGGGGAGCTCTGGAGATGTGCTCATAACCACAAGAGGAGCTGCAGGTGAGGGCTCTGCAAACAGTCTCTTTAGTAACTACTATTAAGTTTTGAGAGGGAGAAGTATTCTAAAAGCATAAGCACTGTTATCTTCTTCAAACAAGGCTTTACTAATTGAGGCTGTGACTAGTGAACAAAAGCTTGGTTTCAGGTTGTGGTGTTTCTTCTTATGTAGTACTAAGGATGTATAAAAGTATTTTCTCATTAATTTTTGTCCCTCCCACCTTTTAGAAGGTCATTTCTTTGTCTAAATAACCCTAACACACAGGAGCAGATAGCTTTCTTTGATGCAGTGGTTCCCATAACATACTACCTACTTCTATCCTTCCTCAACAGAAAACAAAAATCAACAACGCTACACCAAATTACGCTACTTTATTTTAGAAATAAATGCTTTTAAAGACACAATTTATCAACTTTTTTCCTGAGACA
Organism: Lycocorax pyrrhopterus obiensis; assembly: GCA_014706295.1. Taxonomy (NCBI): domain Eukaryota; kingdom Metazoa; phylum Chordata; class Aves; order Passeriformes; family Paradisaeidae; genus Lycocorax; species Lycocorax pyrrhopterus. The sequence continues at coordinate 28,408,525 of JACSVZ010000004.1, forward strand.
GATAATTTAAGATGGTCAGATATTAAACAGACATATTTTTAGTTATTCTAAATAATTAATAAAAAGGTAATATTGTCTTGATTAAAATGTTTTAAACTTCTCCCCTCATCCCCCATTTATGGATTCAACTATAAATCACTTTAGAAAGCAATGTGTTTACACTCAAAATACCTGTGAGATAAAAGGTGTTTTTCTTTTTTATTTTGCATTGTTATAAAATTTCTGTTGCTGCAGCTATTCTAAAAAAGCAAAGTCTCTCTGCAAGGTGTAAGGTTCTCAACCAGTAAAGTACTTACGTGCAAGGCAGAAGGATCTGGCAAAAATTCAGCATCCTCTCCAAAGATAAAATCTGGCGGCAGGTCAGGATAGTGAGCATTAAAAATTATATCCCCTGAAAAGCAATAAATGAAAACACTGTTTGCACTTTTATATATATGCTTATAAATAAAATATAAAATAATCACATACAACACACATTTTAAACACAGAATTTGACAGTTACATTACATATATTTCATGTATATATCCATATAATTTTTACAAAAAATTCACATGCAAGATAAGCATCAGATGTTTTGGGGGATGAAGTCAAATTCCTGAGGCGCAGCTTCTTCCTCCTCTTCAAGCAATGAAACATGAAATACATTATTGCTTTCTATCTTAAATTGCAATTCAAACACTATTGAGGGTTGCCTCAAAACACCAAGTTAGAAAACTGATCTTGTTTTAATAAAAAGTAGCATCTTTAGATGGCTGTGTTTTGTCTATTAAAAGTCAATTGCAAACTACTAAGGTCACGACTTTCAAAATACCATAGCTTTTAAAAATTAGTAGCACTTACTCCCTCTCTTCTCCTCACCACCGCCAACTCTTAGAAGGAAGAATACACAGTTCAATAGGAACCATTCCAACTACCCAAATTCTGGCCAAGAGAAATGCAGTATTGCACATTTAAATGGAGAGACTAAAATTAACTGAAAATATAAAACTTCATCACAGCTTGGCACTGAGCTCTCATCTTGCCAGTGTCACAAGATTTGCAATTAAAAGAAATTTGGGTTGTAGTATTTCACTAGTATACAGACTTCAGAGTTCATATAGATCAAGAGGTGGTCATATGCATCTGAGCTTTCAAAAAACCCACCCACTGTTCAAGAAAAAAATTTAAAAAATAAAAATAAGTGTTTCTAGCCTTACTTGTCTACCTCCCCATCATTCTTTACAACAATACGAAAGAATAACCGAGGTTTTGCATAAAACAGATTTATGAGGTAGCAGACATTAGAAAAAAAGGCTGCCTACTACATGTTATGACTCGTTTAAAATCCACACAGCAAAGTAAAACCAGCATGGTAACCCTTATAAACAATTCTGTTCAGAGAAACTTACACCACTTCTTATTTCCTAAAAAATTGTGAATGCAGAACTAGAGGAAAGCATTAGATGAACAGATTTTGCAAAGCCACATCATTGCTGCCTCAGTAATGTCACCATCTCACAAGGCATTTAACATGGCAGTTTTAATTGCGGATATTCTGTAAACTTATCTTGGCCTTAGCTGGAAGCAGGGATGCCATGAAGATTAATTGCAGAGGATGGAGGCTCATGACCAAGAAGCCACTGGCCAGTCTGGGGTAGGTATTCTCTACAGCATGGCTCCAAATCACAAACTCACTGATCATGCGACAGCAGAGCACAGTGTGGGTTTCTCCTGTCCGCACTCCCACCTTCCTTTCACAGCTGTCAGGAGCACGTGTAAGTATGGGGTGCAGAAAATAGCAGAGGTCTGCCAGTTAAAATTCCTGACACACTCAACATAAAAATAAACCCTTTAATTTCATTTAAATTTTGTTTAAAAGAACGAAACAGGCACCAGTCCTGGAGAAAAAGGCATAAAATTGCAACAGGAAATGCATCTACATTAAGTAAGAGAAAATAATTCCTAGATTGCCTCAACTGTAATACAGCACTGAAGAATTCAGAAAAGTTGATGTTTACTAGATTGGGTAGTTCCTACACCACAACAACACAACCCTTTTCTTGATTTTTACCGCAATTAAAATGTCATGCATGGCTCCTTTCAACAATCTCATCAATTTCTACATAAAGAGCAGTGAACCTGAGGTTATGTAGTGAAGGAGATTCACCTTAGTACATTCTTTGTCTGAGTTTTGAAAAAGGCATGTTATGAATAACTCAGAACACAGCACAATGAAAAAGCCTGGCCTGTTACTTAGGCAGCCCAATGCTACTCCAAAGGAAAGGACTGTACCTGTGCTTTTGCCACGTTCCTGTGTGATGCTAAGTAACTCATTTAGCACACACTTTTCATACTGCAGGTGCTAGCTGCATGCTTTTCATTCTCTGCATTCCTGCTTTAACAGAGTTGGTCAAACAGAGCAGATATATCTATCTACAGCTCAGCTCACTTAGGAGCTGCACTCCAACTACACACATACTAAAAAAAAGCTGCTGAGAATAAAAGAAGGATCAAAATAACAGTATTTTTTTGATGTTACACCTCCGTATCTGATAAGGGAAAAACTATTACAGAACCTCACATCACGAGGCAGCTTCAAGACTCTGCTTGAGTAGTGAGATCGGCAATAAACCGTATCCACCTCTATGAGCTGCACAGGAAGGGGTGAACCTCAGGAAAGCTGTGGCAGTAGGTACAACATGCAGGTTCAAGTAGGTACAAACTCTTTCCTTTCACAGAGAGAACTCACAGCAGCTCCCAGGACATCAATATACGCAGTGCTCAATATAACAGTAAATTAAAGTTGGCATTATTAGTTTAACATGCTAGGTGGTAAACTTTAATAATCTGGGGTTCAGGTCAGCTGCATACGCCATGCAATGATTCCTGCTGGGGGATGGGACCCTCTCTCTGACCACTCATGTGTGATGTGTGGTCACACTGAGGTCAGGTACATCATGTGGCAGCTGGACAAACCACTCTATTACCTATCTCATGTCCTCATATTTGTTCTTTACCACCTTCTGTTAGACCCCTTCTTCCACTAAATATTAGTGGCATTATGAGTCCTTATCCACAGTGAGTGACCAACTATGCAGATATTTGGATTTTAAAAGTGTTCATGACCTACTGACACCAAAGAACTATTCAGGTACAATGGACAGAATCCAGAGTACAAATTAACATTGTGATATTTGATTTTCTGTTACTCATAATTACTTATAATTGCTAAAATTGCTTCTACTTGTCCAAGGTAAACATGCTTTAAATCCAAATTCCCAAGTCCTTTTAATAAAAGTCACTTTGAGACCAAATATATCAATATTAATGCCAATGTGTATTTCAAGATTATTTTTCCTATAGTGTATTCAATTTCCAAAAGGCCATATGTTATATAGCTACACAGGTTCTCTAGGCTTCAAAATAAATAAAACTAATATTTCAGTGCCTGTTAATTATACAATCACAAAACACTATTGCTGAGACCATACTCAAAACATTTTGCAACCCCATGGAAACGAAAAATTATGCCATTGTTCTTATGTTCTAACTAAACAAAAATGTATCATTTATGCTTTCCTTCTTACAGTACCATAGGTTTAGCCAAATGTAAACCCTAATTTATTCTGCTACAATCAAACCTTACACAGGCTGGCTGACAATTTAATAGAGACAAAGAAGTACAGAACAAAATGATGTGTCCACTTCAATGTTAACAGTTAGAAAAGAGCAGTGATTCTCTATCATCAGTGGCTTTCATTCGGGAAGTTAAATACAGCATCTTACTACTAAAGATCCCAAGATTTGACCTTAGAACAAATTTTTAACATATTTAAAAATGAAAAAAGCATTCCCTCAGTCAAATCTGATTCTATTAAGTTTCATGTCTGCCGTGAATCCAAAGATGTTCAGCTAGTTCCTAAAACAAAAGAAAAAAGAACCTTTTTTTTAACTGTATCAGACATCCATACACATCACCCCCAGTCTCTCCAACTTTTCTGCTCCGTGCTCCCCTTCCATACAGTCTCACTTATGTCTTGCTTAATTTACCTACTAGAACAGAAAAGGTAACACCTTTGACTCTAAAAGGCTTAGGCACCAAGGAAGCAGTTTGCCCTATTCAGCTATGAGCATGAGCTATTTTCCTAAGTTCCACACTTGCAGCAAAAACACACTGTAACAAATCAGACTACAGATTAAGAGAATCCATCCTAAATCTGAGTTTTGTTCTTGTTAAATATCAAAAACCAGAGAAATTAAAACTGCAGTTAACAGTTTGCTTGGCAGGGCTATGATGCATAAATGAAAAATGCTTCGTTACGCTCAAATAAAAGGTATTTAAACAATCCCAACAGCCAATGCAAATCTGGTTTTAATTAACATAAATATTAACACTAGCCTCTGCAGTAAGCTTACAAAATAAAAGGTGCTAAATATTTTGAATCACAAGCTAACAGTTTGTCTTGACCTACTAGAAAGAGCCATTTTTATAGCAAGTACTATATTTAATGCTTACATGATATATATTCTGTGGCTTACCCTCTTCAAATGTAATTGTGCTGGGGTAAATAAAAATAACACTTTTAACCAATAAAGTAATTTGCAAAATTATTGGGCTTAGAGTTTGGGAATGGTTACCATTTTAACCTTGGAAGAAAAAAAACAATGAAAAAATCAATATAGGCCTGCATTCTCTACCTTTCTCACCAAAATGACATAAATACCCTTTTCCTTGCATCTCCAGCACATGAGTTTCTAGTTCTGCATAAGTTTCAACCCTGTTGGCCCTTATTCCCTCAACAGAAGGCCACCTGTGTGGTGCTCCATAGCACCACTGACAATGACCATTCCAGTGTAAGAGCAAGGCAAGCAAAACCTTCACTCAGACCATACTTATCTCATTGCTCTAGATAGACCAGCCAATAATTACTTTGATGTAATTACATTTCCAATTATCCAAAAATATTACTTTCTCATCCTTTCTTTCTCCTCGGGCAAACAGCATTGAATGTTGAAATCTTTTACTTCACAGAACTTCAAAAGAAAAGTTAATAGGCTCCCCACAGACAAAAAGATAGAAATATTAATACTTAAGTCTGTAATTTCTTTTAAAACACACATGGGCTGTTCTTTTCTCATCTATCAAAATGCATATGCAAATCTAACAGAGGAATAAGAATTGACTACAGCCAAGACAGGTGTTTCTCAGCAAGAAACTGAGAAATTTCTGAAATCCCTACAATCACTTTCCACTGGCCTACCCAGTTTTTCCTCTCCTGGTAACTTCATTTTTGGGTTATTTTTCTTCTTTTTTAGACTATACTATGAATTTGGTAATACTGAAAAATGTTATGCTAAGAGTGCCACAGCATTAACATCCCTGTTTAACCAACGGCAGCACAATTAGGAAGCAGCCTACCAGTTAACTTCCCAAATTCTACTTTTGAAAGGATATCTATATGCTTCAGTTTCTTCTGACACCAAGAATTTCTAAGTCAGCACTAAGTACGTAGAATAAACATATGTGGCCACTGCAACCTAGAATAAGACCAATTTGAATGGAATTTGTTATGAAGGAGATCAACCCGTTTGGCTTTTAAGAAATTCAAGTGCAACTTTATAATTAAATGCATTCACAGATTATAAGGAAATTTCTGAAGCGAGAGGCCAGACCATGTGCAGAATCAGTTCTGGGAAAATACAGAAAGTGCCCTTGTTGTGTATTAAAAAAAAAAAAGTCAGTAGAATTATATTATTCATCAATTCAAAATTCTAACCTGTCTCTTCTAGTAGCCATGCAAACTGTAGACAAGAACCACTGATCAGTCTCTTCTATAAACAAATTCTTACCTAAACCAGCTGGTTTTAATTGTCTTTACAGACACAAAAATAATCAGTTACTCACTACAACCTGCAACCAAGATACCAAGTCAGTGCAGTCAGCAGTATGAAAGGATTTAAATTAACTAAATGCAGACCTGCCTGGAATCCTTGTCACTGGATTCCACCCTAAAGAATTTGCTCTGTAGGCTTTAAGTCAAATACAGCAATATAATACCTATAGAGGCCATTTCTAATTGGTTGGCAAGACAGATTAGTTCCTGAAATTACAGTAAAACTCGTTAAATACAAAACTACTACTACTGAAAGAAGATACATGAGTAATTCTATTTTGCTGTTGTACTGCTGCTGACAGGCTATTCTTCTCCCAACTAAAGGATGTTTTTGAGCTTAACTTCTGACTTGATGTGAGAATCAAGATACCAAAAAAGGAAAGGCAGTAAAGTCAGCTTAAAGACTCAAACCCATCTCCTAATACAAGAACAATTTGAAAAAAAAAAGATATTGGATTGCATTAGAAAAATCTAAACCAACTTCTCTGCACCTCTGTGACACTCTAGAAGAAATTCTAGCTACTCCACGGCACACAAGCTGTGAAAGACCCAGTCTCCATAACTTTGGTGCAGCTGATGAAACCAATTTGTTTAATGTCATTTGAGATGCCTCAGGGCACATTTACGGCAGCTGTGACACATGGTTTTCAGAGAGATCAGTGCCCTGTGGGTCGGAAGCTGAAAGGGCAAAGCAAGGTATTCTTGGGAACCTCAGAGTTAACACACCTATAGTTAGGCTAGTGAATCAAGTCCAACTTTTCCAATAAAAGAAAAAAATCTATAGGAAGCATTAGCACGATGTTAATTTGATTCCTGGAAAAAGGGTTGCAGGTGTGGGTCTTTTTTTTTCTTTAACTTCAACTGACAAATGCTGCTGTAGGAGAAAAAAAAAAAAAGAGCTGTAAGACTACAGAAAGTATGTTGTTTTGTAAAGTGGGCAAACTTGCAAAAATGGAGTAAAAATAAGTAAACTGGATCCCAAGCTGAGCAAGAAGGCACCAAGACAATCTCAGATCTCAGTAATTTGCACTTCTGTAGCTGGGCAACTGCTTTCTCAGAAACCTTAGTACTAGAATTGAAGCGGACAAAGATGAGAACAACAGATAATTCAAGATGGGATAAAATACTGGTAGAAATTAAGGCCAGGCAACACTGAAGAAATTAAAACAGAGACATTGGGTAGGTGAGAAAAGGAAAAGTGAAGACAAAGGATAAATAGATTCAAACATGTGGACCAGAGACCATTACCAGTATGCGCAGCCCAAACAGGTGAAAAAAGGAGGAAAGAGCAAGGTGGGAAGGCACTACGGTAATACCACTATGGAGGCCTAACTTAAAACCTTCTAAACCTCTGTAAGTCCACACTTGTACATAGACACTTCTAAGGTCACGTCTCTTGATGAAGAAATACACTATCTAAGACTTAAAACCGCAAAATCTTCTGTCATTTACTTGCTCAAGAGAAGTCCAGAACATAAGAAAAAATGAACAAAAGTGAGAGGAAAGTGATTATTTAAAACGGGCAAATACTGTTGTAAACTTTGTATTCAAAGAAGAAATAAATATAACGAAAAGATTAGACTCTCTCTTGACACTCTCATTAGGTACATTCATTAGATAATGAACAGGTTATTGAGAGAAAAAGATTTATTATTCCTGCCACATAAAGCAAGACTCAGCCAAACTTTAGAAAACATATTGCCTGGAAAAATCTTTGGTATGTGGCATGACCCAGCAAAAAGACACTTACCACACAGGTAAGGATAACGCCTAAGTATAATCTGAATTACAGCAACCAGAAAGTCCTTCCCATAAGAGCCTCAACTAAAACACAGCCTGTGTAAAATAACCTAATGGTGCACAAAACACTAACACATGCATTGTAGCAATATACTTATGTGAATCTTAAATCTTACAGTAACTTGAAAAATCATTTTTACAATTGTTTGTTGGCACAATAAAAAGTGTTTAGCAAATAACTTGGCAAAGCAGCCTCTAAAGGGGCAATAAGGAGGTCGGGCTGTTCTCTATACTTATCTTTTTGTTTGTTCTTAATTACTTCCTTAAAATAGAAAGCCACAAGAAGACTGGATGAACTTACTGAAAGAGTTCCATCACAGGAATAAAAACAGACAAAATTTTGTACCATGTATTATGGGCAATATTCTTAGACTAGTTAGGCAGCAAGAATGGTTTCCTCTGCTAAGGCCCATAACTAAAAAGAGTAAGAAACTAACAAACAAAAATCAGAAGCAAAAAAATGAAAAACTAAGCTTCAAATGAGACAAGGGAAATGTTCCTCAGGATCAAGGAAACCAAAGTGGTGGCAGTAGAACCCAGAGCTATAATCCACTCACATAAAAACAGTGAAAATCAGACAGAAGATGAAAATACTAGAGTTCAAGAGGCCACAGAGAACAGTAGCATTGCAAGGGCAACACATTGTTTAATCACTGTGAAATTCCAGATGACAGCACTCAAGGTCAGAGAGGGAAGGAGGCATCAGTGCCTGAAAAAGAAAATGTGAAGAGCAAAAGCAAAAAAAAAAAAAAAAAAAAGTCAGATTCCCTAGCAAGTAGCAATGAAAGCTTGAGTGAAAAAGGAAAGCCAAACCCAAGATATTCCAAGGTTTTCTGGAACAAAACTGCAATTTGATTCTTAATGTCATATTTTAATTACAAAGACTACTGCAGCTTATAACTCTGCTTATCCTGACAATTTCTGCTGATATCTGCCTTGATGTTTTGTCAACTAAGACTGAAATATCTGCAAGAGTTACAGAACACTTCACCTCAAAATACACAAACAGTTCCTCAGAAAGAATACTGAACTTTTCTAAGCAGATACTGCTGTCCAGTTAACAATAAAGGATACCTCTGCAAACCACACAAAGTAATTTTTGTCCTAGGAACACAGATTCAACCTCTTACAGGGTATTACAGACAGGCTTCCTGAAATTAAAACTCCAGTTAAGAACTTTGAAAAACTCAAATACATAGAAAAGCATGGAGTTTAATGCAAAAACATTGAGTACTATGGATGAACTAATAAAAACAATATGGCTGTCTCAGATTTCAACTGACAGTCTAGCAAGACTAGGCTCAAGTTTTCTAAGTATTCCCACCATGAAAACAAACAAAAAAATTATTTCCCTTACAGAAGAAAATAAAGCAAAAGTGCCCCCCTGAAAGCACCACTGGAAAATTTCTGAATTGTGATGGAAGACAATTACTACGATAAACTATTTATCTTGAACATTGGCATAATATTTTCTCCTGTATAAAATTGTGGGTATCTCCAAGGTCCCTGGCTGGAGCTGAGTAACTGTTCAGTGTAACATTCCAGCAGCTCTGCATACATGCAAAAGGTGAACAACACCTTAAAAAAACCCATTAAACAGCCAACAAGGCGTTCTTAAGTCACAACATGTTTGCTCCCACCCAAGTTTACAAAACAATTCTTTTACACTACAGGTAGCTAGCCTTGCCTGTAAGTACACTTTCTCCTTTTTCAAGAAGCTGTGAACTTTCTGGTGTTTTGGAAAACAGGACTGCAGTGTGCAGTTACACTTCCCTAAAGCTGCACACCAACAGTTTCCAACACACTGGGATGGCTACGAGGGTGCCTGTGCAGTGGCAGCGGTTATGATTGATGATATGCAAAGACCTAATCTGTTGCAAAGAGGATGCAACACAAACCACAAAGGAACTACACACTTCAGCCTGTGTTTGGTACCACATCTGAAGCCCATACAGATCCTGAACACTTTCAGCCAATCTTTTCATTCTGGCAGATTTCGCAACTTTCCTTTGCAGAAAGACTCTGCCCTTGAAAGATAACATATCTAGTAACAGCCTACAACAAAGTATCTAAACATCTCCCTTTGCACACTATGGCTGCCTTCCCCTGCCATCATTACAGATCTAAACACAAAATTATTAAAGCTTTCTTGAATCTGCTCATATCACTATTTATTCCACATGCTGTGAGACTTAATGATTCACAGCATTTTCAAACACGTAACACTGAAATGCGGAGGATTATTAGAACTTGAATTCACAGCTATTATTAGATACCTCTGAAAAAGATAACACTTGTTTACACCATTTTAATTTGTCTTGGGTAAAATATATAACGTAGTTAAAATGTGTGGTTTGGGCTTTACAAAGCTGGAGAGAGCAGTAGCACTGTAGTTTTTTTTGTTTAATTGCGTATGTGATATAAAAAATACAAGAACACTGGAGAAAAAAACCCCAGATTTCTTGACTGTAATGTAATGCGTATTCCGTAATCATATTTCTAGGTACTTGAACTGGACTACAGTCATTTAAAATATGAATATAGTCTTTATGCCTGTGCACTTGCATATGGGCATTTTAGTCTATCCATTTTCCTTTATGGATCAGGAACAACTTTAGCCTCTACTTGAAATAAGACACCTCTCAGAATGTACAAACATGGACCTATATAAGAGAAGATGGTCCCATAGGACGTGATACCACTCTGCAAAGGATGTCATGCAGTGAAGCTTATTTTGACTGCATCTTGATCATAGTTGTCAAACAAGACTCAAATGGAATCTACTACGCATTGCAGAACACATCAAGACTCAACAGGATGAGTTTACTACACATCATAACAATTTTTTAAATAGAAGTTCTACCTGGGAGGGCAGTCGGCTTCATATAATACAGCCATGATTTACAAGAATTCTGAACAAATGCAGAGCCACTTCTTTTTTCTTAAAGTAATTGCTAGCTAGGACTTAAATCTTTCAATTTTATTTCGTGAGAAAGAACAATTAGTAAGCCTCTTGAGCCATAATTTCATATATTTAGAAAAGTCAAAATAGCCATAGTAGGCTGATACATGAGCCGGGCTCCTCTCTTGAACACGAGTAAGCTTCCAGATCAACTTCTGGAAAGACAACTTTCCTTACAAGTGCCAAATGGAAGCTTTAAGGTACTTCTAGAATACAAGGAGTTTAATTGTGTTGATTTCCAGTCATAAAGGATAAGGACTTTCAGTGCATGACATAACGTAAAAAAAAAAAAAAAAACCAAAAAACCCCAAAACCGCAGAAGGAATACAATAACATTCTTAATATTTAAAATGTCTTGGAGAGCTGCAGCATGTGTATGATGAACTAAATGGATACTATCAAAGCAGTGTTTTAAATGCTTACCATTTCTGTTCACACCAAGTACCTGCTCCTCCAGAGAGCACACTTTCACAGACTCATAGGATAGCTAAGGCTGGACAGCACCACGGGAGACTGCCTAGTCTAATCCCTCAGCTCAGAGCAGAGCGGACAGACCAGATTGCTAAGGGTCATGTGCAGCTGGGTTCTGAATAGCTCCAAGGACGGAGATACACAAACTACACAAGCTCTCAGTACAATCTGTTCCACTTTTTGACCCTCCTTGCAAAATAATTTTTATTGCGTTTGAATGGAATTTTCTACATTTCAATTTGCGACCATTTTCCTTCAGTGACCACCACTGAGATGAGCCAGGCTTCTTCATTTATCCCCATCAGGTATTTATAAACATTGGTAAGATTTGCCATGAGCTTTCTCTTCTTAAGAAGCCACAGATATTTTGGCCTCTCCCCATACAACAGATCCTCCATCTCTTGGTCATCTTTGTGGTCTTCTGCTGTACTCATTCCAATGTGTTCATTTGCTCCGGTAACAGACAGACTAGAACTGGACATAGTACTCCAGGTGCGGCTTTACCAAAGTTGCCCTAAATCTATAAATGCCAAGCTTTGAATTTTACTTTATCTGAAATTCTTCATCCTCTCTCATTTTTCACTTGTTAGAGATAAAAAACAACACAACCATTTTCCAGCAGCTCAAGTGTTTAGAAAATGTTACCTTCTAAAAATACACGAAAGCAAATTTTATTCTAATCCTTTGAAACAAAACACAAACTAAGACAAACAGAACACATACTAAGAGTGGGCAAATGAACTAGCTGTCTACAGGTCCTCTAAGCATAAAGATGATTTAACAATACCACTAAATCAGAAAATTCAAATTCACATTTCTCTAATCTGGTCAATTATACCAGTCATTGTTTAAAGATACCTAATAAAACAGCAGACTGACATCTTTTATTGGAGCTTCATAAAGAATTATTCCTAAAAGAGACAGAAAGAAACAACACAAAACATATACGACTTATAACTTAATCTAAAAATGGTCATGAGATTGTCTTAGTCATAACATTTTATTAGAAGTACCGGGGGGAAGGTTGTGACTTTTGGCTTTTAGAATTCATTTTTCAAAACCATAGTCTCACAGATGCCTTAAAACTTGTCTTAAATATTACATATTCTTGATAGTTGTGTGTTCTCGGAACTGAAGCTTTAAAAGAAAACACCAAACACATCTATCTCAAAACTCACAAAGTTAGACAGACAAACTGGAAAATTAGCAAGACACAGAACACTGAAAGAAAAGCCAAGATGCAGCTGTAAGATTTTTTAACTTACATTTGAGTGTTTCTCCCGCGTAAGGGATATGTAGTTTAAAACGATCACAGCTGGGTCCAGGGGTCAAGGATGTACAGCTAAAAATGAAGATAAGAGAAGAAAGAATGTGCTAAGCAGTTACAGATGGTAGCAAACACTAACATTATTCTACAGGATACAAATGACTAATAGTAAAGACATTGTGACTACTAGAAATACTTATCCTTATGATTCTGAGAAAGAAGAAAAAGTGGGAAAGATGCAGGAGGCCCATTCTCTTTCGATCAGCAGTTCCCATAATAGCATAAGAAATGTCAGGATTTGTGCCAACTCTCTCCCATTTTATAAAGAAAACATATATGCAAAATGCTCTGGTCTGAGTGTGTAATCAGAATGCTATCAATTAGTCAGTCAGTGCCATCAAGTTCTCCACTTTGTATACAACTTTGCAAGTCACAACTCTGTATGTCACAGTAACATGGTTATCTGCTCCCTATCCCTGCCACCCATATAACTGGGATCAATCTGAATATTAAGCCACCAACATTTATTAATTTTTTACCTATTATAACATTAATGTTTTCTCTTGTGGAAAAGTCTCACAGTAATCTTCAAGTGGGCAAGTTTCACAACCAGCTGTCTGAGGCTGTAACAACTGAGCACGTATGTTCTTGGTCTGTGACTCTCCTGTTTATGTGGAGCACTGGAACAGCAGCCGGGCCTCATGGTGGTAAGTGAGCATTTCATGAATAGAAAAGTCACTGGAAAACTGTTTAGTGCCTAGGCCAGAGATGATCAACTTTTTCATAGTTTTTAAGTCATAAACCAAAATTTGCAAACAACAAATCTCAAAATCTCAGCTGCAAAAGGAGAAACAGGGACACACATTGTTTCACTGGCAGGAATGGTCTCTCTGCTGCAGGCTGCTGGGCATATGATGAGTCCCAGGAGCAAAAATACCGTTCATTGCTTTATGTTTCTAGGGATCTTGATAACCCTGAAATCTTCTTGCCAGCCTAATATAATTGAGAATTGTTCATAGCTGCAGCACAATTGTTGCAGGCCACCTAAAGATCAAAGCCATACTGGTCAACTATAAGAAAAACAGTGAATGATAAGAAGGTAGACAAAGGTAAAATAACTTGCCTAAACTTATAGATCAGATCCCTGGTAGAGCTCTAATACACATCACTGACAACACATTGAAACAAAACCCACATTTTCTGGGCTATACACACAGCCAAAAGCAGAAAGAGGGGTAGGCCAGAAAATTTTAAAAAATTCTGATCCTACCTTATTAGAAACAACATGGTAACTCCTGCAGCTCTATCTGTCATACTGCACAAGTGGGATCATGGCAAATGGAACAATCTTAATTCTTACTCACATACTCAAAACAGTTCAGAGAGCCATTTCTCTCAGGTGCTGGCTCTACAGTCTCTTTTCCTATTTCCACTTGCAAGTTATGGAAACCATATGCACTAACTTCAGACTGTTTATGTTCAGTGAGCTACATTTACTACAGTCAAACTTGTGCCTGGGTGTAGCTTCCTCAAAAAGAAGCAACCTCGAAACTACAGATCAATTAACTTAAATGAAGTTTCCACAAAAATACTAGAAAACATAAGCAAACCACTTATGTGCACCTAGAATCTAAGACAGATACAATTAAAAGCCACATGCAGTTAACAGCCTACACTGATTCAGCAAGAACACATCATATTTTTTCAGTATCACTACAGAAATTAGATAACTGCCCTTTCAAATCAAAAGGAAGAAACTCATGTCCTATCTCTGCCTTAGAAAGGTTTTTGCAACATCTTGTGAGAGCACCATGCAAAACAATCTAGAAAGACACAATTTAGATATAACTACTATCAGATATGTGCAGACTTGAATGGAAAGCAAGTTCCAAAAAAAGGTTAGTTCACATCTTACTTCATCCAGGAAGAATGCCCTGAGTTGGTTCTCTTCTGCTGGAATAATACTTCACATTTTATTGAAAGACTGATGATGGAAAAGAAATGATGCTTGGTGAAACCTGCTGATGATGCAAATGTGAAAGGGAGTACAACATGTCGGACAATAGAACCGCAGATGAAATATGTTTTGATTTAATGATTGTACTACTTATTTTTAAATTTCATCCAGGTAGGGCTTATTAAGAAGAGTGAGCATCACCAGCCTTGCTGGGAGTAAAATCAACTTAAGAATACGAAAGACTGGATCCCTAGTGCAATAGAAACAAGAGAATATAATTTTTTTCCAAGCTGCACTTTTTTAGTAGGTGAGAACAGCAAAATGGGAGTGCCCACTGTAAGGGTGTTTGAATGGCTGTGGATGAATTTAACAGCTGTACTGATATTATTGTCTACTTCCAAATAATTTCTATGGCTTACAACAGATATAAGGCCAATTCTAGGAAGCACACAAAAAAAAAAAAAAAACCCAAAAAAACCCTGCAACATAAAAAATCTTTTTCAAGTTCTAAAATATCTCTGCAACACCATTTAATATTTAACGAAAATTTCTTCCAAAGTATCACAGGTCACAGTCTGAGACATTTCTCTAATACCATAAAAATTACACTATTGTTAGCTTTTCAACAGACACAAAAATTTCTGATCCTGCAAATACCCTACAATCTTTTCTTTCAGCACAATGGGCCATTTGGAAATACTTAAGGAAAGTATAATATTCTTTAACATTAAAATAAAAGCCTTTTTTAATGGTAAATGTTCCTAAAAGCAATACTAAGTACTTTTCCTATATTATTAGAGTGCACTAGAGATGTTTTTAATTTTACTGGTCTAGAAATGATAAAAAGTGACAGTATTAACATTTTTTTCCCCCAGATGGCTCTGGCTGGGCTGCACAAGAGACTGCAATAACTGAAATAGGCTGAGCAACCAAGCAGAAATCTTATATGCATCCATTTGAAAGGAGGCAGTTTCTTTTTAGAATAAACAGCAAAGGAACAAAACTCCTAAGGCAAATCAAAACTTTGGTACATGTAGGAGTCTATGTGCGACCTTATTTCAACAGAAACCCCCAAGTAATGGCCTGGCTATGGACATTATCTCCTGCTTGAATTTCCTTAACACACAGAACTTCTTAAAGTTATACACGTCTGACCCTGACACATGACCTCTGTCTTCTCCAAAACTAAGACTTTTGTTTTTTGGAAATGTGATCCTTTTCCTTAATGTGGTCCACACAAAAGTCACACTTGAAAAGGAATTACTTGTAACACAGTCTTTTTAAGATTATTTGTTGTCCTTTCTTTACAGGGAATTGACATACAGAACAATAATACCTGGTGTTGAAAACTAATTTCATAAGCTGTCTCTTATCTCATGATATATGGGTGTGCTATCTCCCTCTCTGTTCCTGGAAAAATATTACACTGGTTTACATACATTAATCTAAATAATCAATATTTTACATAGGAAAGCCACTGAAGCAAGAATTAATGCTCTGATGCTCAGAGCAGTGATATGTCTTAGTCTTCATTAGATGACTGATGCTATACCACAAGATATCCCACAATGGTTTCCCTACTAAAATATCAAAGAATCATCAACTTGAAAAGTTTCCGGGACCAAGGAATATCGTTAAGTGTATTGCTTAAAATCATATTGCCCTGTTCAGAGGGGCTGTGCTGAGACTTAAGGGTGGAAATTGGTAGATGGAACTGAGTATACAGCAACCACAGCTGAATACAGCTTGTTCCCTTTTGCAGCAGGTTTTAGCTAAGTTCCTTGAGCAAATGCAGCAGACTTAACTTGAGCTGAGATACACTACATCCTTATGAAGTAAGTATTACAAGTAGGAGACAAGTAGAACATTCCTTCGTTGAGTGTTTGATGCACCTTACAGATTGCCTGTGACTATTGGGAAAAGGTTTCTTTCACAGTTAATACAACACACATAAACTAAACTGTTCTTATTCAAAGTCCCTGTTAGCACCAGATGCTTAGTTATAAGTGTTCAGAATTCTTTACCAGTCACAAAAGGAAATAAAAAAGGTTATCCAAACTAAACAACGATGACGATAATAACAACAAAACAAACCAGGAAAGTCACTCCGTTTTGCTGCTTGGAATAAGGCCTCAGTCTATAACAATAGGTATAGTACAACGTATTTTTCTGCAAATTGATTCTTCGTCCCAGAGTATTCTAAAAGCCTTTAAGAATACAGTTCTACTTGAGTTTAACAGCAAGCTCTCCTCTTATACCAATGTATTTGTGATTGACTGTTTTGCTGAATTGAGATGACTTCTGTTTTGTTTAGCTAAAAAAAAAACAAACCCATTTTGATACTTTACAAGATTGAAGCCACAATGATATGGAGGACTCTGATAACCCTAGATTTCAACAACATCTTCCCATCAACTAGTTTTCTAAAACCATCACACTTGAAAGCATTCCCAAGAGAAGTAGTTTTAAATTACTTGGGCTCTGGTAAGATATTATCCAAAATTATGTTCTGTGACGGCTGAAGGGATCACAGAGAAACAAAAGCACGAGTGTTTATCACCTTAATCCTTGAAGTCAGGAGATGGATGGTTATTCTATCCAAAGACTTTAAAAAAAACCATGAAAACTCAAACCCATCAAGACTTCTCTCCAAACCCACTACTTTATACCCCAAAATTCCAGTCAGAAGTTTTTTATGCCACTCCTAAAACCTCCTGCTTAGAACCATATTAGCAAACATCCAGAACTGCCAACAGAAGTCCAATAGCTCTACAGGAAAATGAGTAATCTCCTTTTTTCTTCTTTTTTTAATTTGTGGTATAGGTGTAAGCCCAAATAGTCATGTCAGATTTATCTGATGACTATCAAATTTACTGATTAAAAACTATGCAATGCCTTTAGTCATTCTTCCTTCATAGATCACACAGAAGCTTTACTGCCTTTACTGTCAGAAGACAAATTATCAGTGAATTTTACTGTACAATAGCAAAGTCAAATTAGACTAAGAATTTTAGCCTCTATAATTTCAGGAACTTAATATTGCCACTGCCTAACCTGAATAGTCAGAGATGCAAAAGCTTCTTTAACCTCATGATGCTTAGGCTGCTACACTCGCTGTTCTTGAGGATCAGCACTTCTTTGGAAAACAGACAACTGTTTTCTGTTCACCAGACTCCTGGTGCAAAAGCCAAGAAAGCTTCACACTGCATTAGAGACAACTTGATGGAGAACACAGCTAAAAACCAACACAGACACACACACACACACACAAACACAAAAATAAAAAGCAACACCACAAAGTCAGTTCTGAGCACTGGCTGCATTCCCAACCTCTCCCACTATACCTAGGATATGCTTCCTACTGTTCCTATATGTGTCGTATAAAGATACTGTTATGGGAAAAAGAGGCCAAGTTACTTTCATAATACAAGAGGCTAAGAATGAATATTATTTTAGGAATGACAAGACACAGTTCAATCAGCGTTCCAGAGGCTGAAGGTTTTGCCAGCAAGCGTCAAATATAGTTCAGAGGCAAAGACAATTTGATTGTTTGTTACTAATAAAAGGCAGCAAACTCAAAATTCCACCCAAAACTCTTATATGGCATTTGCTAAGAAAAGCACCTCAATGCTCAATTCCAGTAGAACAGCCTTTGTCGATGCCTTCAGATTTTTATTTCCTCCAATTTTTGTAATGGAAATCTGCTCCAATGTTCCTTCAAGACACAGTATTTATCCCATTTAATTAAGAATTAATTGCAGAATTCACAACAGATGGGTACGCCATGTACAGAGGCATGAAGAATAATTAAAGTGTGTGGAGGGTGGAGGTGAATAGAAGGAAGGCCAGCAGGTGAGAGGTTTTTTGCAAGGAACAGGAAACAGAAAAATGGTGAAAATCACATTTTAAAGCGTTGACACTGATGACAAAACCCTGTATCAGGTGGTAGCTCCCTGCAGCATTGCTTTACAAGCTCCTACACAGTATTTAGAGTATTGAGCAGCTGCTGCTGAAAACAAACAGATCCAACCAAAATTCTATTAATCAGGCAAAATTTGAAATGGGAGAGATGGTCAAGTCAACCAATTTCCATCTTCAGTTTCCCTTCTTTATAAAGACACATGTATTACACATATAAGAGAGAGAGGGACTTGCACTTAAAAGACACACACCACTGCTTTTGGGAAATTAAAACCCAGTTACATTTAATCACTACTTAAATGCAGCTCTTAATTAAAATATTAAAATATGAAAGTCAACTGATAATTATTCAAAAAACTTCCCAGTAGATAAACCCACTGTTTTCAGAAAACTCATTTGTACCCTATCTGGTTTCTTCAAACTTAGTATAAAATTAAACTATAAACAAAGACTACTTCTGGTATTGCAATACAGATGATGATGTTTTTGAATCCTGATAGTATAGGTGATATTCCATAATTGCAACAGCATTTCAATCCACAGTTATCATCTGAGAAATCCAAGGTGTCTCCCAATATGTCAACTATATCCTCAATATAACCTTCATCTACTGTAAATGCTGATTTTCCTACACATACATTTATGTTTTCTTTCAAGAAGTTCATCGCACTCACTGGAACTTTAAGAAAGCAGTGGGATGCAAGGCAGAACATATATACCAGAAAAACAACCCCTACTTCCCTTCTGCACCTATAGGCAGATTTGCATTTTTTAAAAGTAAAGTTCAAATAACTATTTAAAATCCATTCAGCTGCCAGCTGAAAAGCCAGCAACCTGCTTTCACGAGAAACACTACAGAAAAGCATCTTATGACTATCTTAGTAAAACAAATACAGCACTTGTATATTAACAGAAAATGTAGATTTTCTTAACATGAGTGAGGGTTTGCCAAAGCAGATGTTGCAGGTGGGGAGAGCTCTGGGACTTCTAGAACTACAAATCTCCTTCACAGCTGCCTGAGTCTTGTGGCAAGAGCTCTGCAGTTGCCAAAATACAGCTGCCTCTGCTGGAGGATGTCCAGCCCAGCCTCTATGAGGGAAACAGAGGAAGCGCACCTATATATACCTTTTGAAATAATCTCAGAGAACTTCTACATTAAATTAAAACACATACAAACTTCACATGATTCTGGTATTTTTTTAGAACCAAGCTCCCTGTTCATTTAGCCTAGTAAGGCTGGGTTTAGAACAGCTCTTTTCCAGTCACCATAGCAGGACAGGTTGGAAGGGGCTACCACAAAAAAGAAACGTCAAGTACTACATCCACTGTACTTGCAAGTGGACTTGAAAGCAAAGCTCTGAAGAAAAAACTATCTCAAAAGTTTCCATTCACAAAATCTCTGTAGTTTAGGGTGGGAGATGATTATTATTTGGTCTCAGGGAGCTAATTATGATACTAATTAAAAAAAATAATTAAGCATTGACGAACTTTTCAACAAAACATATTTTACAAACATGCTTTAGAAACATTGATAATCAAACTGATTTCCTTTGTAAGCAAGATCTTTTATACTCTGGTAATTGCATGTAATTCTCTTTAAAGACTACACATGGCACACACGCCTCAAAAGAATGAAACAGAAACAGAAAATGGAAATTTTAATGAGGGAATGACCAAAAATTGAACAGAAATAAAGACAATTGCAATGAGATAACACTAATAACATAGTATGTTTAGGTAAATACACTAGTGAATTCGCAATATCATAAACCGTCACATGTTGACGCAAGAAAAAGGCACTACTTCATTATACTGTAGGACCAGCTGTACCCCAAATCCTTGGATCTCATAAGCAAATTTTTAGCAAAGAGTATGAGGGAGTGGCAGATGCATCCTTTGGATTTACTTCATGTCCCTCCCCTCCTGACACATTCAAACCATGTTTCAGATTTTCACAGCTGCCATTCAATTATCTATTACTTTGCAATGAGTTATAACCTAATAATGTGTCACATGTTTTATTTCTACTGTTCACTGAAGTGAACTCCATTTCTGGAGAAAGAAAAACAGAATCTGACAGGGAACATTTTTACTTTTAGATTACTCTAAAAGAGAACCATTCTTCACCAAATATGAAATTACAGTCAACCACCTGGAGTTTCATATACTTTCAGTGTTCACAGAAAAAGCATACTCACAGCAAATCACAGAAGTTGAGCTATTATAAACACCAGCTTTAATAAGTCATGCAGCATTGCTCAGAATACTGGCTGTAGTAGCCATAAAGACTCCCAATCCATTTTCTAAGTAATTTATTTCATTCCATAAAAATTTTTATTTTATTGGAAAATGCAATGAATTGGTATCAGGGAAAAACCTCAAGGACTAAAATCATACTCCATGTTTACATATTTTCCCCTTTTAACAAAATTAAACAACAAATGGGTGATAGCCCTGCCCAGGATGGGGGGGGTGGAACTACATGATCTTTAAGGTCCCTTCCAACCCAAACCATTCTATTATTCTATGAATATTAGGAGGGATCCAGGGATCCTATGTCTTTCGTATTTCCTTTTCAAAGTTTTCTTCTAATTGCAGAGTTTTAGATCTTTTTGGTCACATATACCTATATTAGTTGATTTCCTAATTCATAGACTCTCAGAAGACATTTATGTTAATACAACAATGATGAATTCAGTTCTTTGGATGTGAAAGTTAGGTCAAGCAAGGATCACCACATTTAGAACATAAATCCATAGTCTGCAGTATTCAAAACGGCAACTTCAAATTATGCATATTTATATAAAATATTACAAAGCTGGAGACACAGAAGAAAGCCTATAAAAAGATAACACCTAAATAAAAATATCAGTAGTTCTCTTTCTAGCATTATTTTAGATTAATTACAACATTAAAGATATGCAATAGACTAAAAAGAGCAGAAGGAAAAGGAAATTCATAGGTAAAATTACAACAGGCCACCCTGTGGAACCACACCTGCAGAAAGCAAGTCCCACATCGCTGCATGTTACATTTTCTCCAGAAGTCTTGCTCTAGAACTCCTCAGCTCACCTTGTCTTTCTCTAACTTCTCATTCTCACATTAATTCTCACATTAATTCTCACAGTTCACAGCCACCTCAACAGTGCTAACACTATTTTCAAGATTACACTATAAAACATAAAATTAGGCATAACTCTCCCCATGGTCCTATCTAACTATACCTAAAGAAAGGAGTTCTATGTACATTTTTCTTGATGACAGTCCAAAAAAACCTCTTCTTCCCTGCAAATGCTTGTCCTTGCCCTCACAGTCCAGTTTACTGTTTTCTCCCAGCATCATGTCTTATCAGCCTCACAGGCACAGAAAACCATGTAGGACC
This sequence comes from Lycocorax pyrrhopterus obiensis, assembly GCA_014706295.1. Lineage (NCBI taxonomy): Eukaryota > Metazoa > Chordata > Aves > Passeriformes > Paradisaeidae > Lycocorax > Lycocorax pyrrhopterus. Next base: position 28,430,159 of record JACSVZ010000004.1, read on the forward strand.
TCCTGCAATGGCAAGACTATTTATAAGCACTGTCACCTTTAGATCTCAGTGAAAAGAGAGTCCAGTCTACCCTAAGTTCTTGTAAGTCTGAGTCCCCAGCCCACCACAAATGCCTTGACCTGTCTTTATGCCACTTCCAACACCTCCCCTACACCCTAAGTTCTCCCCTTTTCTGCATCTATCTATTAAAACTGAATTTTGCCTATGTGCAACAGGTTAAAACTAAAACAACAAAAGTCATGTACATGGAAAACACTACACAACTAGAAATCTCCGAGGAAATTATTCCTTCCAAGTGTCTTCACTGCCTCTTTGCAGTTGGCCTGAAACCATATCACTTCTATAGGGTTTAAGTTAAGGCTTATGACTAACACTTATGGCAGCCTGGAAAACAGGACAGATAATCAACATCTATTAGCTAAAAAAATTCTCAGTACAGAAGAATTCTTAACAAAGAACATGAAACAATGTATTACTCACATCACCAAACCACCCCCCCCCCAAAAAAAATCCATGGCTGAAGTGCACAAAAAACCCACAAATGTTTACTGAAGAGACTGAAACCAACATTCTAGAGGAAGAAGAGGTAGAAAAGAGAGAAAGAAATAATATAAATTGGGAGACATTTTGAAAGGTCACTGGTAGCCCTAACTACAAACAAGACCAATCTAATCAGGTTTTTCTAGCGAAAAAATAACTGACCATCCAAAACAGATCAACCATTACTCTGTCGTATTTCTGGTTTAAAGATAATATTTCAGCAACGCATACAGTGATGCACAGGAATCTAGGGTTGAGTTTTTTAGGCAATGTAAGCTTAGAGGGCTTTATATTGGGCTTCATTTTTTGGTCTCTTTCCCATTATGGAATTCTGCAATTTCCGCTAATTAGCTCCATTTTATCATTGGGATTCTTTTATCTTCCAATAATAAAAATATTCAGTTCTAGTGGTCTAATTTTGTTCTTTCAGTCATATACCACAGATTACGGAGAAAAGAACCTGTGGCCTACACTGTAGAGTGATTTGCCTCAGATATAAATTCCCTTCTCTCAGGAAAGACAAAATAAGTATGTTCCCTTTTATTGACTTTTCTATGGATTACTTAGGAGGCTTACTTTTACCTCATGGACTGAACTTTCAATAAAAACATCAACTTCAAGAGCAAACTAAACTCTGTTAGTTTACACACGCAGCTCTAAGTATTCTTTTCAGATGCTTGCTTTCAGTTAGAGAACAGCTGCTTCAAAGAATGTCTACACTGGGCAGTGCAATACCAGGTAAATGCCTAAGATCAGTACCTCAAGAAACAGATAAAAAATAATTAATTATTACATTTCATAATTCATTCTTGTTTTGCACACTGAGAGAATGATCTTCAACACTGCTGCATACTGGTCTGTCAGGACAAAGCCTCTGATCATCTCCTATGCTTTTAAAGCCCCTAATACCATCAGACAATGTCTGCAGCAAAAAGGCTAAAACAAAAATTTGTAATATTTTGCTTCAGCTTCATCACAAGTGGACATTAGCTTTTTAATGTTATGCCATATGTACGTGCATGCATATGAAAGAATCACACATACAAGAAATAACTGCATATGTAAGACTGGAAGAATTTACTGACCAGCTATCCAGGAAAGTACTCTTCTCTACTAAGGAGAAGGGGAAAAAAAAAGTGAGTTGTTCTCAGCTTCTGGTGAAATGCAATATGCATCCAAGACACACAGCATGCTAGGGATCTGTTCAGTTCACACTAAACAAACGCAAGGATTTGGAAGTGAAGAAATTGGACTGGATACCGATTATTAGATTTTAGCTGTCTTTATAACAAAAAATAAAGTCCTAGGAATCTTTTGTCCTGGAGTGATGCACAACGCAAAGAAATAAAAGACATCTGTTACAACAGAAAGACCTGGGCATAGACCTACACTAACATAAGCCCCATTTTCAAATGTTCAGTCAATTCCCAAGATACAGATAGCAAAACCACATTTAAACACCTTGTTAAGGTACATCTTTTCAACAGCATCTGGCGCACATATTGGTACTACATCATATGATGCTCTCTTTACACAGAAAAGAAATAGTTGTATCAAGTTTCTTCTCATTTTTATTAAATAATAAAAGTGATAAACACGGCATTTACCTTTTTCAAGGTCAAACAAGAGGAAGCTACTCACTGTCCCCATCTAAAAACACCAGCAAAGATATATTGTGCAGTTATTTAAACTGAAAAAATCTCAGGAAAATGCATACAGTCTTTTAAATGAGAGCCCAAATTACTGCAATTATCTAGTGCTACCTTTACTTTTTAAAATCCTTTCTTTCCTCATAGCACTTGAAACTGACAAACATACTCTTTTTTTATTCTGAACTTCAAGCACCTTGTTTAAAACTGGTGTAAAAAGAAGGCCAAACTTTGTGGAGAATATTTACAAAACCATTGCCAAATGTATGCCCTGCACTTAGATCTTCTACCAGACAGACATTTTGCCTTTGTTTTTTCATCATTCAGGAACAAATGCAGGGCAGTGCAACCTAGGAGACAGTCAAGTCTTTTTTAACCAGCACAGAAAAAACTGCTGTTCACAGTTCCAAGTGCTGCTCCACAGCACCAATTCTATCAAACTGTCCCATCAGAGCTTCAGTCTTTTATATTTTACTTGAGAGACAACAAACTTCTAGTAGTAAGATTCTTTGCAGTGAAGAAATATATTTGTCATCAGAAACTGGAAAGAAACAACCTACTTTGTTTAAAGGTAACAGTTCACGATTTGTCCAATACAGCAGTAATGGACTCGTAAGACCACACTTCTCCTGGAAACTGCCACATCCTTTCAAGTACACGTTTTACACAAAACACAGCTATTTTGAAAAACAGCTCTTCATAGTACTTGTGTTCAGAAGAGTCAGATTCATTAAGCTTTATACATAAACAAAATGTAAACACATGTTAAAAAAATTACCTACAGACACCAATGTGAATGATGGATATGAACCTTCCCCAAGCAACTGAAGCAGAATCTTTCAATTTAAATTAATCAAAATCAAAAAGATCAAGCAAAAGCTTTAAATAACTGCTACAGTACTGTAACAGTATTTCACAGCTAAAACCAACATTATTTCACAAAATATGCACATAAAAATGCATATTTACTTTAAAAAGGGAAATGCCCAAAAGAAAGGGAAATACCAAAGCATATTGCAGTCTACTTGATAACACAAAAAAAGTAAATCATCACTGCTCACTAGGAAGCAGGGCAATAAAGTTATAAATATCTTATTACAGCTTGACAGTAAATTTTTATGTTGAAATTTACTCCAGAAAGAATTACATTCTTTTGACCATTCTTCATATAGGTTTCTTTCAAGAACATTACTTGCACACACAGCTGAATATCAGAGAGGCAGAAATTAACAGTGTATCAGACAGGTGAAAAGAACAAAATACTAACATGGTTTACTACAAACCACTTATTTAAAAAATCCACAATTAATCTTCTCATAAATATGGAAAAAATATAACCATATAAGTATGACATTTAAAATTTTGTTCTGAGTGGATATATAAAAAAAAAAAATTGAATCGTAATATATGCAGCCTTAAATCACTGTACTCATTTTGAAATTTTGCCTGGTGGAACACATCAAAGTAATTTAAAAAAACAAAATCAAGTTTGTTGAGTAAGAAAAGGCTTGCAGCATAATTTGAAGCTCAAGCATGGGCTCTGATGAACAGCTGTAGGGGAAAAAAAGAGTTTTCAAAGGCAATGACCACCACAACTATGTCTTTCACTCTTGGAACGCTCCATAGGAAAAGCAGCAGTCTCTTAAACTGGATTCTACATTATACAACAATTAAACACCCTTCACATAGGAAAATATCCTCTATTTCTAAATCTACATAATAATCACTTTTCCCTATTCAACATCTTTCCCATGATTACATGTGTAAATGCTAAGAAAAATGCCTCAGCCACAATTCAGTTGGTTATGAGTAGATTTTAATATCTAATTAGGATGGGTCAGTATTTCAAAGAGGCACTAGTAGAGATTAACTGAATGATACAATAAATGGCATTGACTCAATTGACAGCAGTATTTTCTTTGGGTCTAGAACAAAGTAATATCCTATGCAAGAGTTAAAAATGCTTTGATCCACTCTGTCATCTCGAAGAATGTCTTTTATTAATGCAACAGAGACGCCTGCCAGGGTTTTCTTATCACCTGAATCAATGCTGCTAAAGGTGCTATATTTCAGATGTGACCTTACAGCCCAGTTCTACTTTTGTTCACTGTGGGGCCCTATTTACAAGAAAACTTGGCCACCTAACCTTTTATTAGTATTTCCGTTGAAGGGTTTCTTTCTTTCCTGTCACGCCATATTGCTGAGCTCCATTTGGGGGTCTGCATCAGCAGGGGCCATATAAATTCTATAAACAGTACTTGGTCCTGAATATCCTACTCACAGATGTAAATATATGTGTCTTATGAGACTGGTACTGTCTAATAAGTTTGTAAAACACACAGACATTATGAAACTGTAACATATTATTATAAAACATTTACATACTCAAAGACTGCAAAACAATAGGATTTCCTTACTATGACATATTTCCCTCCCACACTTGAAAGCAAAGCAAATTAACATATCATCATACTTCATACATCTAACATCAGCTCTTTAATACAGTTTATAAAACACAACAAAAGTTGTCAATCTCAGCAATAAGTCAGAATAAGTGCAAAACAAGCTCCTTACTAAAACTATCTGACATATGGATTGACTTTTCAAATAATTAAAGGCTTAATATGCTTGCCATTTACAAATCAAAATCAATTGATATGATAGGCTAAAATCTGGAAGTTAATCTTCTACTGGTGAAACAGAAAGGAAATTCTTTCCACTTCTCAGAATGTCTAAACCAAGGCTCTGAGTGGGCAAAGCCTTAGAAATACTACTTTATTCTGTATGTTACCATCATTCCTTGCTAACCACAGCTCCTGTTTCTAAAACCTAAGAAATGAGAATGGATGGATTTTCAGTTTGAACATTTTATTTTGCTATAAATTGTAAAGCACTGGTTCATTAGGGAAGGGGTGTAACAACAGTAACTCCTAATTTTCTCTAAGAGTTAACACCGTGGTATGTGACAGTGGAGCAACCATATAGCTCCTCCCCAGAAGCTTACAGATGCTTCTACTTTCAAAATTAATAGCTATTGAGGTGATTACCTTAAGTATTTTAAGCTTTCAAAGGTTACAGCAAAATTGTATTTATTATTAAAAATCTGCCACACAACACACCAGTTGAAGCAGGAAATATTTGCCTGCTCTGTAATAAACTCAGGCTAGGCTAGGGTTTTAACAGCCTAGACTAGAGTGTGTATAATCCCTTTAATGTGTCAATAAATGGACAGCCACTATGCAAAAGCAAAATTTTCTGAACCAGTGCTACTCCCAAATGGTCATATTCTTTTGAGATCAAGAACTGCTCTTTATCTAACTTCAAACATTTAATCTAGCAGCTCTGCCTAACCTGCCTGGTTCCACTTTTTAAGTTTAAAGTCTGATTTCAACCCATTGAAACTGAAGGGAGTTTTGCAATTGATATCCTGAACTTCATCCCCATGTCTTTAAAAATAGTTCTCATTTTCTTCCCATTTATGTCCAACTTCAAGGGCCTCACAGTTCTGTTTCTTCATGCTAATATCACCTACATTTGCCTCTGATTTTGTCTGCATTATTTTGCTTCCTTTTAAAAAAGCATAATGAAAGTGAAAGTATACAGGGGCTCAGATAATCTCGTGATGTGAGGACAGGGGAGGAGAGTAGGCATATGGCCTTCAATTCATTTTTGAACTCTCAGAGCCCTGAAAAGTTTTCCTCTACAGTCAGTATCCAGCAACAGATTTAAATCTACTAACAAGGCTGTGGGTTGGGGATTTTGTTATTTATCAACTGACATGAGACTCTGAGAAACAGTCTGCAAGTATCAAAGAACTCCTGTATCAAAGGTTAAAGACCCCTGAACTAGAACCTGAGTTATGGAAGGGACATCTCCGTAATTCTGTGATTCATCCATCTTATGGTAAGTAATTTTGCACTGTTTACCAGTTCAGCAACAGCATAAAGCACTAAATCACAAGAATTTTGTATTTCCACACTGATGCATGAATTGAAATTTTTCTGTTTAAATAACCAACAATTTACATTTACAATTTACAATTTATTTGTGACAAACAAAAATCTTTCTGAAAAACACATGCATGAAATTTACATTTCAAAGAAATTTCAGGCAATTGTTAATTAATTCTGTTTACAACAATGGTTTTAAGAAACTAATTGTGCCAAAAAAACCCCCTTAAAAGTGATTCTGAAATGAATGAAAAATCTTGATTAGCCTGACTCCATCTCCTAACAACCTCAAGCCAAAACAAAGCCCCAGCATAAAGAATGAGATTCATGCTTATGTTCCAGAACAAGGGAAAAAGTATTTCTAACACATGCATTTAGGCGGGCCAGTGTCTTTAAACAAGCTGTGAGACAACCTCTGTCAGGTGCTGTACTTGTGTATAGACTGCACGTCCAACAGAGTTACTATACAATTTGAATCACTGTGTTTGGGTGACAGGTGCAGCTGCTGGCAGCTTTAATTTTTTTTGAGGAATAAACTCTTGGAAAACATTCAGGTTTTAACAAAGCAAATACAAGATCTTCTTGGCAAGATCAGTGGCCAAAAACTTTAGACACCTATTAAAAATACCCCTGACAAGAGTCAGCTAGAAAACGTCACTTTTTATTATTTTAATCTCTTATTTTAAAGGCAGGTAGCATAAGCATTCAGTGGGCAGAGAGCAAAACCCTTACCTACCTCCCAACAAACAGTTGTGTTTTCTCTCTACTTTTCTTTTTATTCCTTTCTCCTAAGATTTGAATCTGAAAAATGTAAGATAGCTCCCATCTCAGCTTTCCTAGAAGACTAGTTCAAGAGAAAGCCAGATCTAGCATGAAATGACAGCAGCAGATGCAGAACTGCTCAGCCTGTCTTACATAATTTGCAAGCCTAAATGTCAAGACAGTCAACACTAATAGCAAAGTCATGGCTTCTTAGACCTCCAAGTAAATCTGTACTCTGTCCCAGCACCTCAGAGGGTTCAAACTAACCCTAGAATTCAAACCTCCTTCCTGAAAAGCCATTGTTACAACCAGAAAAGCACCTCCAAAGCTTTCCATGAAACCATAATAAAACAGCCTTCAGAAGCACATTAAACAAAGTTTTCAGCAGAACTGTATTTTAAACAACAGCGATTTGTGGTGGTTCTGAACATCTATTGTATTATGCTAATATCCAAAATGATACACTAAGCAGTAGTTTGTACAAGCAAGATGATTTGTATACCTAAAGCAAAAGTAATTTCAGGCTCTGAGCTCCCGCAGCAAAAAAAATACCTGAGTCAAAAAGGTTCTGTTAGATGCCCAACTCTATAAGAATAAAGCAATTTCTGACGTGTCATCTAAACATTTCACTCTCCTCATGTATTATTCACAGAGGTTATACACCGAAGTCTGTTTGTATATGCAAATCCCAAAATTTTATCACTACCTGAAAACTAATCTGAATGCTTCTAGAATTGAAAATAAAAGGAGCAGCTTGGCTTATTTCAAACACTTGGCCCTAGAGCCACCTGATGCATTGAACTTGAGGGAGGTCAGATAAAGGAAAAGTTGCTTTTTCTTCTGTTTTGGCATATTCATGACTACAGGTAAGATCACACAAATTTGTCTTGCAATTTTTGGTTTACAGAGAAGATTGAGTAAGCAAGTGATAAACAACAGAAAAAAGTGTTTATAACTATCTCACTGCTGAAAACCAGCACTATCAAGTGGCAGCAATGAAAGTGTTTTAACAAGATTATTATTGCCAAAAATATGACAAATTTAGTCTCCCAAACTACAAAATGGTAGCAAGACAAAAAATAATGTAGCTAGTATGTCAGCTAGTATGTCAGCTCCAGCTGCGTTCAAAATGCTTAAACACATGAACCTAATAAAACTCAGTGCTGAAAAGACATCTTAACTGTGAGGGGTTGGGTGCTCTTTTTGCATGAGGAACTTACCCAGACTTCAAGTCTGTAATCCGTAAACAATTAGTAGCATCTAGTCCTACTTTTCCATTTCTGACCACGCTGGAAATGAAGGGCGAAAGTGCTGGAGAAATTCTGTTCAAGGCCACTTCAGGTGACATTTTGTCTTGAGCTGCAAAGGGACAGCAAAGGGAGAAAATTAAATTTAAAAACTACTACTTATTTGATGTAGATTCACATGTACTCTGCAAACACCAACAGAAAAAAAGCTACGCACGCAAAAGACCAGGAACGTAGAGTAACTGAAGGGTGTGCAGGTTTATAAAGAAAACATAAACACAGGTAGGTTTTTTCCTCCCACCTCTGCAACATTCAATGAAGCCTGTTTATTCAGTATGAACATACCAGAATTTTGTCCTAGGCACCTTTAATTAAGGCCCTATCTCTCTGAGAAAGAAAATTGAGGGCCACTCTGACACTTTACAGCCTAACCCTTCTTTGGGCATTCCCAGTCAGTCTGTAATCGACAAGTCACACTTTTTCCGCTTCCCCTGACATCAGTGGGACTCACATTAACTGCAATGGGCCCAGGGGTTTGATACCTCTCTGTATTCTCACCTGCAATTTCTAAGAGCACTAGTGTGCCTATAATCAGTATTACTTTTACACTACTTCATTAGGTAACATCATGATGACTTCATGATGCCTTTTAAAAGCTAACACTGCTTCTCTTTCAGTGCTATCACCATGCTCTTTGAAAGGCATCTTCATCTTCCTTCACGTACCAGATCAGGAAGCTGATGTATGCAGATTCTAAGCACAGCTTGTTCAGAAGTGCTTGCAATTGTGTGACCTTACGCTAAATCAATTAGGCCATTAATTTAGCACGCTTTAGGAACCCGCTGCTTTCTAGCTGAAATGCAGAAACTGAGCATACACACATTTTAATTTATTGCACCACAAAAAGACTACAGTACGTGGACAACAGCAGACTGTGGTAGAAGTGGGAGAAAAGAAGGATAACCAACCTATTAAAATGTTAACATATTTGATCACATTCTAAGGCATGGAGCTTCATATGAAAATTAACTGAAGTTGGCAATTTTAGAAAACAAGGCTGTAAATGACTAAAGGTAACATAAACTTGCCACTGATAAGTGGGACAGAAGAGCTTATACATAAACCCTGCAGATTAAAAAATATTTTTAAAAATATGCATTTAATTGGAAAACACCAATACGCACTGCATTCACTTTCTTTAACATGCTGCATATGGACTGCAGTATTAGTAAGTGTTCTGTAACAAGAGTGTGAACAACTCATGGCAATAATTGCAATTTTCTGTTGTTTCTCACACTCAGTTTACAAGCATTAATTAGTAACTAATGGGTATTCTACAGAATCTACTAAATCTCTGTAACTGGGAGCAACATTAAATTTCACATTCTGTTCTCATGAAAGCCATTTACACTGGAGTAGCAGGAAGCAATGCTCAAGAGTGTTTGTCCTAGCTATTCAGAACGTATCTTAATAAAGCAAAGGCCAGGCACTTTAAGGCAAACAGAAACATTAATAAAGTAAGACTTCCTAAAAATAGTAATTATCTTTAATACACTGGCTCCTACATTTTATGGCAGTGAAGAAGCTGAAGACTAAGTATCCATGCCCTGACACATAAGGTGCTCTCATAGATGATTTGCTTAACTGACAATGGAACAACTTAAGTTTGTTTAGCAAACACCTACAGCAATTTAAGATACTACCTCCGGTTTGCTACTTTTCTACTAAAAATTTCTGCCTACTCACCTTTATTCTTCCCCAGAGGGACTGAGAGGACACAAGCCCATACTTGACATATTTCAGTGCAAAGTCCAGTGGCTTAGACTAAACTGCTAATAAAAATTAGTTTAAGCTAAAATACTTTGCACAAGAATGGTTACAACAGTGCACATACTTCAGTCTGCCAGCCCCGCTGTAGGGAAGAGTAATTTCAAGCAGGAGGCAGCTGGACTGATGAGGGCAAGAACTTCTTAAACCACGAGAACATGCTGAAAAACAAGCTATCCTTCTAGCAATCCTGAAGTTATACATTAAGATCTCAGAACTGGTTCTGACAATGACACATTTTACGGAGACTGTAAGTGTTATGAGGGTGAAATTGCGAGACGTGATACGTGTGGTGATCACAGCTGAAAATACGCATCTTCCAAAATGAACTTTTAAATGAGATTCCTTATCTTTTTGTTAATAAAATTTACAGACATTGTCAAAACAAGATTTAAATGACTGTTAGGCATTTTTCTGTATTTTATTGCATCATTTTTTAAAATCACAATACCTTCTATTTAACAAGCCAGATACACAAAACTTAAAGGGTTGCTATCAATTAAACTCACTGATTTATTTTGTAAACAAAGGGCTTTACAAACTAGAATACAATTTGTACCAGTTTCCTAAGTTTCAGTTGTCACATACATTTTTCTTCCTCAGCTTAAGTTTCCCACAGTACTGGAAACTGAACACAAACAAACTCAGGGGAATTAAGAACAACAAAATTCACTGGACTGCTTCCCTCCCAGAACAAAACCTTCGAAAGAAGCAAACAAACTCATAGTTGAATGCTCTTAGATTCAGCTGGCTATCACCGTGACTTCGGGCTAATGTTGAACAGGCTTCACAACAACCATGAAGTCCCGAGCACTGCTTTGGGCACCGGAGAGAGCCCGGATGCAAGATATTCTGTCCTTCCACCACCGGGCATACCATTATGGGCATTAAGTGAAGCCTTAAAAAGGAAAAGGGGAATATTATGATGGAGACCTGGAAGCGTGACAGGACCTTTCCTGTCTAACCCTCTTGGCGTGGCCGTCGGCAAGCTGGTAGTGTGGTTTTCACTTTGGGGGTGGCAGGAACATGTGTCTGAGCGTGAGTGGGGAAAGGAGGGCACCCACGACCTCCGCCTCCGGCTGCCGTGCCCGAACACATCCACGGAATGCGATCAGCAATGTGGACCTGCGCAGCCCCGGGTAAACGCCGAAGTCACCTAAGCCGGGGCACGGAAGAACGCTCAGAATCCCGGAATGGGTGAGGTTGCAAGGGACCACAATGGGCCATCTGGACCAACCTCACTGCTCAGGCAGGGCCACCCTAGAGCACATGGCGCAGGATTGTGTCCAGGCAGTTCTTGAATATCTCCAGTGATGGAGACTCCACACCCTCTCTGAGCAATTTGTTCCAGTGCTCAGTCACCCGCAAAGTAAAGAAGCTCTTCCCATGTCCCGTCCATCAGTCTCGTTCCGGGCTGACCCCGGCCAAGCCCCGCTCCCTCCCCAGCCGGTGCCGCCACCCGCGGCGCTGCGCCCGCCCCGCCCCGCCCCAGCGGCGGTGCTAACACCGGCCTCCGCCGGCTCCGGGCCAGAGCCTCCCGGCGCCGCGTCGCCTTCCGCCGGCCGCCGTCCCGGGAAGGGCTGTGGCATTGCTCGCTCCCGCCCACTCTCCCTGCCCGGCTCGTTCGCCCCATCGCGCCCGTCCCGGCCCCGCCATTACCTACGGCGGCCGGAACTCGCCGCTTGGCAACGGCGTGCACGCCCCCGCGCCCGCCGTGCGCGCCTCCGCTCCCCCCGCGCCGCCGCCGCCGCCTCTCCCACCCGGGTCGGAGGGGTCTTCACCGGCCCGATAGTGGCGTCCGCCGCAAGTGCCTGTGCGGGCTGTGCCGCCGCGCAGGGCTCGGGGCGGAGGTTCGGTCGGTCGCCGCCGGCGCGGCGCGGGGGAGAGGGAAGGAGCGGGGTGGCGGTCGTGGCAACAGGCGCTCGGCGGGGCAGCCCTGCCGGGCGAAGGTCCCCGCGGGCAGGCCGTCGCCCATGGCAACCGGAGAAGCCTCGGCGGGGCCCGGGGCGGGTCAGGGTCAGGGTCCAAGGGCCGCCCCGGCGCCATGGCCGCGGAGGTTGTGGTGGTGGGATCCTGCATGACCGACCTGGTCAGGTTAGTACTGGCTGAGGGTTTCCTGCCCGCACTGGGCGGAGCGACCCCGAGGTCATGGGAGCGCAGGGCGTCACGGTGCCCGGGGCACACCGCAGGCGCGCCGGGCCTGCCGGGGCTGCCCGGGCCGGGCCGGGATGCGCCCCGGGCCGAGCCAAGCGGGTGTCACGTCTATCCCCAGGCCGGGATGCAAGAAGCGGGGTCGGCGCCAGGCGCGGCGGGCGGAGTGCTCGGCCCCGGGCAGAGGGAACCGCGGCTGCGGCAGAGGAAAGGACTGAGCACAGGCACAGATTGCCCAGAGAGAGTGTGGAGTCTCCATCACTGGAGACATTCAGGAACCGTCTGGATGCAGTCCTGTGCCGTGTGCTCTGGGATGACCCTGCTTGAGCAGGGAGGTTGGTAACCCACAGGTCACGCACTGTGGTCGCTTCCAACCTGACCCGTTCTGGGATTCTGAGATTCTGTGAAGCGGGGCGGCTGCGCCCCGGTGATGTCAGCTGCAAATAGTGCTTTGAAAGAAGAGTATGGGAACGGGGAGAGGTTTGAACTTGCTGGAGCTGTGATCAGCTGTCTGTGACTCTGGAGAGAGGAGAGACTTGGGTTTGTGTTTTCAGCTGTGCCGGGTGGGTCGGTGTTGGCCTTGGCCAGGGAAGCAGCGTTTCGTAGGCACCCGCACGGGAAACCTGTAACTCTTGATACTCGTTATCAGCAGAGGAGTCTGAAACGATTTTATTAAAGTAAATAAAGCTGGTCAACTGTAACACGTTTTCAGTTCAAAGCACACTTGTCTGCACTGGAAAAGCGAGAAAGTAAGGTTAACATTGCAAAGAAACCACAGTTAGCTCCATGAAACAGTAGGTTGTAAATTGATTACTTGCAGACAACATTTTGTGTGACACTTTGAAATGAGATTGAGGGAAAGGGGGAGAGAGGGAGGGCCTCCCGAGGTATTCATATACAAACATATCGAGAAGTGCATATAGGAAGCCGTCAAAAATTTAGCAGCTCTGCACCCCAAAGCTATTTTTAAAATGATTTAATAAAATTTTTAAAGGATTATCTTAATTTATCTTTATTCATTTTCTGAGCATTTTGCTTTTCAAATTAAATACTTGGGTCTCATTGTCTTTTTTTCCTTCTTTTTCTTTTTTGTACATAGGTAAGGTTTGGAAACTTCTTTTAAAAATTAAAGTACAGAAGTTCATGAAAGCTCTTGATTCCAGTAGCCCGGGCTTTATAGTCAATACTAAATAACAGGAGAATTCAAGCAAAATTGCAAGAATTTGCAATGCAAGTACTAACCTGAACTGGCTGGCCTTGTCAGTCCCAGTAAACTTGCAAATCAGTCTTTGATTTGCACTCTTTTAAACACATCTGTCTCCATACTCTGTATGCAGACTTGGTTAAAATAGGATTTAAAGTGTATGTATCTGGACTGCATCAGCTTGTTCTGCTAGGAATTCTGCAATAAAAAAAAATACCCTTTATCAACAGACAATTGTACCAAAGCCTGTGGGTCAAGAAAGTGCAGAACACATGGTTAGAGGAACATGCTGAGGAGTGAGTACTGCTTAGGCACAGACTTGTGTTGCAGAAACGATGAAGCCCCTTAAATAATCATAGAACCTGTGTCAGAAAGATTTAATGCTTTATGTAATTTGCAGAACATGCTGGCAGCTTTCCAAGAAGAGTAGTTGTCTTGTAAGTCAGAGTAAGAACTGTAGCACTGATCTTGACATTATATGTGAATGAGCTCTCAGATGCACATGACGTTGCACTGAAATGTAAAACATGGTGCTCTAACCTCAAGACATTCCTTTTCCTGTCTGTCTAAAATGTGGGGGAAAAAGTAATCAAAAAGTTGTCTGCCAGTTTAAGCACTGCTGACAACTGCAGCTTTGGGGTTTTCTTGACACTTAAACAAACAAACGAACAAGAAAACTCCTTACTTTTTTTTTTTTTTTTTTGGCTGCAAGTTTGATATGCTAGAAATGCAGTCACTTATTTGAAGGCATATTAACTGGCCATACTGAAACCAGGGATTACACCATGGGCTGGAGTGATAGATAAAGTTACACTGAGATTAAGTGGCTGAAGAAAAGCCATTTCACTTTTCAGTGAGCTGAGAGGGTTTCTTAAAGTGTACAAATGCTATCACAAGTATGTATCTGACTCACCATTATTAGCTTCTGCTCTAAGTAGCAGTGAAGGGCTTTTTATGAGTGATAAGATAATCTGCTTCAGCTGAAAAAGAAGGGATGGCTTCATTCTTTCTGTTACTAGCACAGGACTTCGGGCACGTCATAAAATAAGAAAAACGGTGTGTTTAAATTTAGCTGGCAAGAGTTTAATCGGACTAAAATTTCCACGTAGTACCTATGTAGACATTGTTTAAATGTATCCTGGGTTATGAAAATCTGGGTAAAATTACCGGAAAGTACTAGGCAGTAGGCTTGATTTTGCCCAGGTGGAACAGGAAACTATTAACAAGCTTTATGAAATATAAAAACTGTCAGGTTAGGCTTAGGGTTAGGATTAGGTTCCAGGAACATAACTCTTGACTGTCTTTGTATCTGGAATTTAGAGGGGGCTGCATATTCTAGATTTAAAGCTGTGGTTCATTTCAGCTGGAATGAAGGAGCATCGGGTTTTTGTGAGTTTGTCTTTTGTGCTGATGTTTCAGTTTATAAAAGACATGGACAGCAGTGATCATGTTATATGCCTATCACTCATTTGGAGGAGCCTGAATAAATTTGTGAGAGTTACACAGAGGAAGCCGGACACATTCTTTATACATTGTGTTTAATGGGCATATTCACCACTCAGCACTAAAGCCTATCTTTCTTAGAAGATAATAATATTGATTGAGACTCTGCCAGAGCTAGACAATGCTGTGTTATAACTTAAACTGGTAAAATACCCTGTTGGCCCTTTAGGACACAGCCTTGGCTCTCTGTCTGGAGAGCTAGAAGCTCAGGGTCAGACTTGAAATGGTAGTAGGAAACTTTAGATGTTAAGCATTCCCAGGTCTGTAGAGACAAGGTACCAAAAAGCTTTAAGCCACCGTTGGACATATGGTAGCCAGATTCACCATGAAAAAGAAATTAGCATATAATGTTTTTGCTCAATAGAGTAAACTAATGATTTAAAGAAGTGTAACCTCTGTGTGAAATGGAAATGTACAGTTTGAAATGTGCTAAATCTTACATAATGACCAAGACAGAAAAGGACAGGGGCCTTTGGTTGAAGACAGATGCTCAGATGTAATTCTGAGAAATAATCAAATTCAGAAGAAAGGGTAGCATGTCTTAAAATTCTTCTAAAAGGAAGGGGCCCAGTGGTTTGCTTTTGAAACACTGTTCTCATTGGAAATTCTTTTCTCATTGTCCTGTAGCGCTGCAGTGGCAGAATGTGGGTTTTCTAAAGTGAACTTCACATGATCAAAACAACCTCGCGTACATACATGCAGTAAACCACACTCTTCTGGCTTAATAGGACCAGGAGCAAAACATATTTGTGGTCACAATCACAATCAACACTTCATTGGCAATAGCAGGCAATAGTAGTAGAAAACAAAAACAGCATTATTCTGTATGGTCTAGATATCAAACCAGATGGGTAGCATCCACAGTATTATTTAAATAGTTTCTCTTCTGACTCATATTTGCAGACTGGTCGTGGCATTGGCATTTTAATTCATATTAAACCAGGACAAGACTAAACATATAAACCAATGAGAGTCAGACACACTAAAACAATTAGAATAAACAGGAGAAACTTTGGCATGGCAATTGAAAACAGCAGAAGCATAGAACAAAATGTAAGATGGAAAAGCAGTCTTTGGATAGTCACAACAACAACAGTCTTTTCAGTTTAACTCAAGAGAATGACACCACAGTCCAAATAGTGGAAGACTGCATTTGCTAGAATGTTCAGAATTTCAAGTCTTAGTTTTCTGTGGACATCTTTCCTCTCATCACGTTTCCTCACTCCCTTTAGGGAGTAGAACTAAAAGTTCTGCTTCCAGCCCCCTTGTTGTAACAACCACTGTTAATAATTATTGCAAGTACTAAATTGATTGACTGTAACATTCAGCAAGACAGAAAGACAAGGCGGAGAAGCATTGAGCTCCATACAGAGTAGTGTGTTGCTGAGCTGCAGTGGACAATGGTGACAAACGCACATCAGTATAAACATCCCAAACACATCAAATCCTCTTTGCTAACTGAGCACAGCCTCTGCTTGGGCCAAATGGCAAAGGTATCTCATTAATGAGATTCTGTGTCTTCCTTTTAAGTCTCTAGTGGTGACTATTGTCTGCTGAAGTGCTGAAATAAATGGCTCATTGGCACATTGGAAATGTCCATGATCCAAAACTGTGTCTGTACTTTCTTTTTTAAAAGTGCAGTATTTGGAACAATAATTGCAGACTTTTTTTGGTGGGAATGTGAAAAAGGAATTTTCTTACGTTTCTTTTGAGTGATCAGAGGGAGTCTCACATATGACTTCATTTTCTTCTTTGCTTTGTTTCCAGATCTCACACATGTTCTCATTTCCACCATTTCTCATGCATGTCACCAACTTTTAAAGTTTTTGTCTTGTTTTGGTATTTTTTTCTCTTCAGCTTCTCCTAGCAGCAAAGTGTTCTAGAATCCTTCAAATCCATTTCATTTGTGTTTTTGTTTTTATCTGTAATGCTTCCCCTGCAGCAGCCACTCCTCATTCTAGTCAATCTGCCATTGCCAGCAGCATGGGAAAGCACAACTGTGAAGGAATACAAGCTTAGTCCAGTAGAGGAAATTAATCTTTGGATCCAGTGAAAGACATCAAGGCATGAGAGAATGTGTCATCTGTGAATTGTTTCATTTATGTAATAGTGAAAAATCTGGGCTTGATTTCAGACCCAGTGCTGTCTGCCCCTTGTCTTCTTCTCTGACCTAGCAAAGTTTGGGTGCATATTAAATGCAGGATGTACAGGCTCTGCATTTGATTCTACTCTGATTTTAGAGAACCTAGATGTTTAGAGAAACTCCTGTTTGCCCTCTCTTGTATGGCAGGAAGAAAGCTGTCTTGGAGGCCCAAAAAGAAAAATGGGATAAAAATCAAGTTGATGAAATCTTCAGTAATGGCATTCAGTAAGAAAATTGTCTTCTGTGCATATACGGCTTTTGAATATCTCTACTGGCCCAAACACTGCTGATACAGGGCCTGATCCAAGCTCATTTATGTCAAAAGCAGCTTTTCATTGCTGCAAACTGAAATTAAATTGTCGTCCTCCAGCAAAATCTGAGTGATAGTTTATTTTAGGGTGAGACACAGTTTAACATTCTAGCGTGTTAAAGGTATTTGGTGTTATACCCCAGATTTGAAAAGCTTCCAACAGAGTTCCTCTAACAAAAAATGACAAAATATTGAAGAGGGAAAAAGGAGGGAAAATGTCTGCTTGGGTGCTTCTTAAATTAACACAAAATAACTAGGGCAAGGCCACCAGGGACTTTTTTTAACCCATTACAAGGGCTGCATTTGCAACTAAGGTTATGAACCCCAAGCAAGAGACAGTGCGCCATTGATCCCAGCTGGCATCTTCTGAAAGAAACTGTTGTTTGTGCCACAGAGGATGCTGTGGGCCCTCTCTGAGAAGGACTGGTGGTGCTAGAACACCTGCTCAGCCCTTGTCTTTGGCTCTTATCCATGAAAACAGGTTTTTTCCTCCGCTTCCTAAATGGAAATGTGGAAGTTTTAAAAGTCTTGGGAAATATGAATGTGAAACTGGTCACACAATGGCTTTTAAGTTAAGCACAACAAAAGTATTGCTTTCTGGATTCTATTTAATTGAAATGTCTCTGCCCTTTCATTTGGTGTCTTCATTTTGTGTTCTATGCTACTGTGTACTGTAATTAGGTGTTGTCTTTACTCCAGAGGCAATTCCATTTCAGCAATAACTAATATGCCTCTTGTTTTTTAGACTCATTTACCTAGTTAAGTTTTAGTAGTATGTGTTTAGTAGTGCTTTTGAGCTAAAGAATACCCCTTGTGGTACTACAGTCAGGCCGGTACTACATGAATCCCAGTCACCAAGAGCAGCACTATTTGCCCTCCTGGGCATTTGGAAAACATTTTGCAATTTGAGGACAGGAAGAAGGGCAGTTTGCTTTGTAGAAAGATAGGAATAAGTAAAGAGAATTGGAGTAAGTTATTAAAAGGGGCAAAAATAATAGGAATGACTAAACGTTTTACTGCAGAAGGTGTGAAGAGTCTATCTATAGAGTTGAAGTTGAGATAAAAAGCAGGGAAACTACAGTCCCTAATAGTGACAGGTCCCCAGTTGTCCAAAGGCCCCTTGTTTTTCTGCATCTCTTTCTGTCGGCTCTGCCTGTCTTCTTGCTTTCTGCAGTTTTCTCACATGGCTGCATGGCAAAATTCAGGGAAAAGCTCTCTTTTAGTCCTGCTGTCTTCTCCCAGCACAGTATTTTGGAAGATATGGCACTGAGTGAGTCCTCTGTTACCTCCTCCTTCCCATGAATGAGTTCCCAGCTGTCTGCTTCTGTTCCTACCAGCTGCAGTGTCTGGTCTCTTTAAGTTTGTAAATTGCTTTGAGATTCTTCAAGATAAAAGGTTCTTCTTAAGTGAGATCATTATCGCCTTGTACATTTCTCCACTCCCTTTTCTCAGTTCAAGCTTCTTTTCTCATCTCGACTTGGGGTCCGGCACTACTCAACGTTCCCAACTCACGGCGACACAAAGCTTACACACAAATTTCAGTTTCCAATCCTTGAGTTGTTTGATGCCTCTTAGAGTACTTCAGAGCTGAAGGTTAAATATATGTATTTTCCTGAGCTGATGCCAAAATGCTTAGCACTTGCCACACTGAGATCGTACTTCTACATTTGCGTCTAACTTCATGTTATTTTGTGTGCTTCAAGAGACTGTGGAGTTCTCTTCCTCCCACTTCTGAAGTACTTACTCATTCTAGGAAGCATTCCAGCTACAACGTTGTTCTGAGATCCTACACTGTATTCTCATAGCCATACTTTGTTCGTGTTCTTGTGGTTAAACTGTACGCCTGTCAGGGCAGGGATTTGACTCCTCTGTGGTGTGGTGAACTTACAAAGGAGAACCCTGACAGGAGTTCAGAGGGCTCTCTGTTCAAAGGTTCCTAGGTAGTAACACAGTGTTTGGGCAGGAGAACCCTATTTCTGTTCAGCTGCAAGTCTAGTTGTTGTCTCCATCTTCTATAGGTTAACTGGCTAGTAATAGAGTTTTTCACTGTGTGGTATCTATGTGTGTTTATTCCCAATGTCATTCACATTCCAGTGAATTTTCCCTCTTTCCTATGAAAGTGAGGTCATCTTAAACCTGTGTTTATGATATTGCAGTCATTTCCATGGCAGTAGACTATGATATCATCAGTGGAGGATTATGCCTTTCCTATGTGTGTTAGCAATTAAAAATTATGGTTTGTGAGATAAAACTAGTATTTACCAAGCTTTTAGCTTTAGTCCATGTTAGGCTGGGAAACTATTGCTTAATCCTCTAGAGAGTTCACTTGGGTAATGGAGTAAATTAATCTAGAAACATTTTGATCCTAGCAGGTGATACGTTTTTGGGATGTATTTTCCTAATGGGAGAAGAAAATCAGCTACTCCATCTTGTGCTCTCTTGCCTGGCCAAGAGCACTAAATGTTTGACTTAGAGAGTCACAATTTTCTACTCTCATTAGAATGTAATTTTTCACCTTTGGAGGTCCATAAGCTATTAGACACTACCCACAAAAGTAAAACAATGTGATCATCAGTCTTTTAATCTTTCTAGTGGGTGCCCTATTTGCCAGCTATCAGTAGCTGAATCTCTTTGTTGAACCTTCCTGAGGGTGTACATGCTTTCTCATGGGCTGGTGACAGCAGAGGCCAGTTCCAACACCATAAGCAAAAGAAAATTCATCTGTTTAAAATGAGGAGTCCAGTGTCAGAACAGTTGCTAATGCTGCAAGATGAGAGTGGTGGACTCAAAACATAATTTAAATGTTCCCTTCAAATAGTTAAGGATCTTTAAGCCAAGGAAGTAGACTTTCCTCAAAAAGAGTGTGAAAAGAAAGGGAAAAGACATTAGATGAATGTTTGTAGAGAAAGCACATCCTCAGTCTGGGTATTGCAACATGTGACAAAATTATTAGTAATATTTTGGTAATGTAGTTTAATTTCAGAAACACACTACATTTCTGCACATTTCAGTCTATTTTCCCACCTAACACAACTGAACTCTCATTAAATATCTCTTTCAATGATCTGGGTAAGACCATTGGGAAAAAAATGTCAAAATGGTGTACCCTAAGTACATACATACTTGCATGTGTCCAGTTACACAGAAAGTCTGGGATGTGAAAAGGTTCTTCCTGAAATTCTTACCATGTGAGTGACTACAGCAGAAAGAAATTGCTTTTCCTATTGTCGTTCATTGAAATGGAACCAGTCTGGAATAAGAGGATAGACAAAATTATCGTATGTATTTTTTGGAGACTAAAATTACTAATGCCGTAACAGACCTAGCTCTTACTTACTAATGATACAGTCAGGTGATGTTACAGCAACCTGCTGAGCATGCATCTTCCCTATCATTCTGCATTCCTTCTGAGGCTTCATCTGTCTCTGGAAAACCCAGAGTTGATACCTGTGTTGGAAGAAAATGAAAAGTCAAGAAGTAAAATCATTGTGATGAGGGAAGAGGCTGTTGGGATGACAGCTTATTTACCAACTGTCCAATATCACGGTGAGAAGGGGTTTGTGTTATTTTCTGCTACAGAAAGATGCCATTTTATCTCAGTAATGCTCTGTAACATATGGCCATTACTTCACATTATAACATCCCACTTTACAGAGAGCACAACGATTGCCTTTTGCTCTCTGTAGGGTTCTTAGCAGCTGAGCAGTTCCAAGGAAATAGCATGCAAAGCGGCAGTACACTGGGCACTAGCAGTGTCAGTACTGCAGGGCATTCCTTGGGCTTCTGCTATATCCTGTGATACACATTGAATATTACGTTGTGTTGTAAAATTATCTATAATTTCTAGCCCCAATAAATACTTTTACCATATAACTTCCACAGTTTTTTAATGGTTTGGTTATTGTCCTACTATTACTGGAAATTGTTTTTGACTATTGGAAATAAAACGTGTCTTGCCTTTTCAGTCCGGAGGTGTCTGACATGCAGGATTCACTATGGTCAAACGGGAAGTTGTCTAAAGGAAGTCCTTAGAAAATATTTGTCACAATAACCAGGTGTTAGGCGCTAGATTTTAACACCCAACACAGAGAATATTGTATTTTCTCCCCAGTTGTGAGACACAGAATGGTATGATTAATATTCCATTCTGTCTTGTTAATGAATTACTTGCTGGCTGTACTGTTAATGGAAATAACCATTTTCCTAGATGCATTTCTAGACATAAATATCTTCGGGTGAATTTTAGTACTCCTGACAGTAAAGAGCTGCTGGCACAAATCAAAAGCTGCAATAAAAATCCTACTGAGTCGATGGTAACAAATTTGTGTAAAAACACTCTGGGCAGGCCTATATATTATGTTGCCTCTAGGAACTGTCTGAGCTGTTCTTTCCATAGGAGCTTACCAGTAAGGTTTTGTTTGCTTGTTTTATATGGCTCCACTTGTTAGCTCCTATATCAAGCTGCAATAAGTTATTTGATGCTGACATCCAGGTTCCCTTGAGGATCCTTGTACCATATACTTTGAGCCTGAAGAAAATACAAAATTACTTTTCACTAGTATGTTGCCAAAGTAGGTGCAGCTTTGTAGAACACGTTGATCTTTGTGACAACTAATTATAAAATAAGAAGGTGGTAATGTTCCCAAATATATCAATGTTCTCTCTTCTGTATTTTATTCTTTCTTCTTTCCATTTCTGAGTTTAGTCCTTTTTTCCTCCTTTTTTTCCTGTGCGACATCAATAGCATGTCATTGTTGAACCATGAAATTTCCTCTAATTTGCTTTCACCTCTTCTTGTTGTCCTTCGACATCATGTTCTTACAGTGCACTTCTCTTCTGTATTGCTCTTTCCCTGTCTCTCATAACTTTCAAAAATAACTTTTGTGTCCAAAGAATCATAACTCCCTTTCATTAATTTATTCCATCCATCACTTGCTATACTTTCTGTGTTCTTTCAGATCCCTGTTTACACAAAATACATAAACCTCGATAGTATAAACAGCAGAAAGAAAAAAACATTGGTCAGAGCTGAAAATAAAGGATAAGCAGATCAAGTTCAGTACTCATATGGAACGACTGGCATTTTCCATGTTCTCAGCAGCAATGAGATTGAATATTCACTACTTCTTCTAATTGTCTGATCCTGTTAGTATTATTCATTGGGAATATCCTGTTAGTATTGTTCAATCATTTTTAAAATTCATTTTCATTTTTCTTTTTCCCAGAAAGAATCAAGTAAAAAATGACCTGTTGGAAAAAAGCAGTTGGTGGTTTTGCTGAAACTCGTATTTAGAGGCAGCAAAAATGTGCAGATTTTTCTCCAGTTTTTATTCCTTGTTGCTCCTTATGCAGTAATCACGCAAGGGCATGGCTCCGCACACAAGATGGAGAAGTGCAAAGTGTTTATTGCGCAGTAAAATATTCCCTAAATACCAGTACCTAACAGGATATCACATCATATAAACAGGAAAGATGTTCACCTCGGTGTCCCCCAATCACCTGGGATAGTGCACAGACATTGCCTATTATGGTAACAGGTAAACAATACCCTATAAGGTCACAAACTACAATTATCACTTCTCATAGATCTAACACTGTCCAGAAACCCACAATCCTCTCTCAGCCCATCCCCGGTGACCTGGATGCACTCCCAGGGTCACCTCCAGGTCCAAGAAAGAGGCTCTCTCTCTGGCCCTCAGGGCCTGTCTCTCTTCCAGCACATAGTGCACCCCAACACATTAAATTCTGTGCTTAAATGGAGACACAGGAGTTGTCCATTGGTAAGCATAAGAAGCCCCGGTTATACAGAATTGCACTTTTCTTTCTGATATTTAAGGATCTGCCTTTCTCAAGAGAGCTTAAATTGTGAAAAAGGTAAAGGTGCTTACCTAGAGAGGATTCCTACCTGTCACAGCAGAGTTAACCTTGGCCGGTGAAGCCCACGCACACTCCCCCCACACCCTGCACATTGTCATCTTTGCCCCACAAGCCTTAATGTTACTGTAATTCCAGATTTTAGTTGATGCCTTTATAATGAGATGGAACTTCAGAGAACACTTTTTTATCAGTGAATCAATGGTAAGATAGTTTCAAAGTAAAAACTTGACCAAAAATTTATCCTGAAGTGGCTGGGCACTTATACTTGATGATGGTTGTAGGTCCCTTCCAACTGAATTATTCTATTCTATTCTATTCTATTCTATTCTATTCTATTCTATTCTATTCTATTCTAATTCCCATATAATAAATATACATATATTTAAATATGTTTATGCTTTCATTATCTATGATACATTGGATAAGTGTATGTAAACAATGTCTTATTTTGGTTATACTTTTCGTTCGTGACTCATATGGATTCTGCAGGAAGCACTGCACTTACAAACTTGATAAAAAATATCGTACTCAACAAAATTACTGTCCTGGCTATGAGCTTTTAGAACAACATCTTATTGAAGAAAATTATTAGTACTTGGACTGCACTGTACTTCATCTTGATGAGTCTGTAGTGAAAACACATCTATGATGTTTCTCCTAATATTATAGTTTATAAAGTGCAATATGCTTGTGTGCAAAATGCCAATACTTAATGGTGTGCAGGGGTTCTTTTAATTTTTTACCTGAAAAAGACTGACAGCAAGATTTTGTATAGTAGGTGCCCTGTTTTCTGTATGATAGTAAAGCAGAAGTACGGACTACTTTGTTGATTTACCAGTATATAGAAAATCACGATTACAAGAACAAGGACCCTGTGGCCTATCCAACCAACCATATTATTTCCACTTTGTTCACTGTTGTCTGATAAATCCTTTTTTTTTAATAGGTATAGAAAAGATTAATGTTCACATGTCTCATTTATCTTAATCTGTCCTTGGGCACGTAAAGATCACTCTTTGCTTGGGTTGCAAAGGTTGTTTTGTTTTGTATTTTTTTTTTCTGCTTTAGCGCTGGTATTTCATCTTGATATAATGTTCTGTTCAGCACAGGAACCGTAGGCTGCCTGCTTCAGTTCTGGGTGAGCACAGCCTGTTTCAGAGACAGTCTATTCTAACACTACCGTCAGATTGCATTGAAAATAATTATGTAACTGCCATTCCAAAAATAATGTAATCGAGAGACATCAATGAAGAACAACGTGGGAGGCAAATAAAGCTAGAGAGTAGCAATTTTGAAAATTTCCACAATCTTTCTTAAATACAAACCAGATGTTTGGTAAGAATGATGGAATGTTTGCTGAGACTTAAATATATGAAGATAGATTTATTTGAGTTTTAAAATCTCTTTAGAGCTTCAGCTTCAGAATTAAACATTCCACAGATTATGAACTCATCAGTGTTGTGCCACCTTTTCCCCAAATTTAACTGCTAGTGATGTGAGGAAATGTTACAGGTTTGTTGTTCCATGAGAAAGCTTTTTATTTTTGGTAATCAGTCAAATAAATAATTTCTTTGTGTTGAAGTTTTCATTAAAAAAAATCTGCTTCTGCACAAAGGGTCAACAAAATTGTTCACTGAAGTTCTTGAAGAGCTGTGGACAGCTGTTCTCATTCTATGTATTACAAGTTTTGATCTTTTTCACTTGAAGCTGTGATTGTACATAAAAGAAGATGTAACTCTTGTGGCCCTCCTGCGTGTAGTCACAGCCATTCATTTAATTTTCTCCCTTGCTAGAGATTTTCTACAGTTGTTCCACTTCAGCTGTTTACCCACTCAGTAATGAGATCTACAAACCAGTTTGTCTATTTATATCTATGTATCTATATATCTATATATCTATTAATGTGCTTAAATAAACAGTTTGTATATTTATATGTTATTTATATATATTTCTGTTTCATAAAATACATATTTTCCCTGATGGCAGAACTCATTGAGAAGATTCCTGCTGCTTTGCACCGATTTATCATTCACTTGTTTGTGTTGTGGTGACACATGTTTTTTGATGTAAAATCAAACCGATTTTAAAAAAACCCTCTGAATGGATGATGGTGTAAAGCTTTTGCATCTCACTGTGCTGCAGAGGGACTCCTCTGTGTCAAATGCTGTGCCTGATACCAGCTTGGGTAGTGCTTCTACAGTGTTCATTACTGTGGGCTACAGAGGGAGCCCAGACTATTAAACAGCCAAGCAATAGGCAAGTATGTGAATTGCCTGAAAATTTTGGGTTTTTTTTTAAAGAAAACCTTGTCATGCTCAGGGACATAAAAGGAAAAAATATTAGAGATTTTCTGATTTTTAGGGGTTTTTCAGTCATTAAAGGTCTGAAGGAAGTCTACAAACCTAGAACCAGATTGCCCCATGCTTGAACCAAGCTGTAGTTAACTAAATTCCTGAGGTAGTCTCTTTAGAAATCTTGGAAGTTTTCTACCTTCCAATAAGATATTTTAGTGGATGATTAAAAGGAGTGAAAGCATAAATGAGTCAAGAACATCAGATTTTGAGAAGATTGTGGTCTTTTTGTCTCCGTGTTATGGATACTTTCCCACAGCATGTGTTCAAATCTTCAAAATGAAGCTAGACAAAACAGACCAAGGCTAAACCAAAATGTTACGCCAGATCCAAAAGAGGTCTGAGACTTTTTCACCACAATGTTGTATTAATATTAGAGGCAAGAACTATTCTCTCTTTTGTATTTGTTCTGTTGTGAGAATCATGAAAGGCCAGTAAATTGTATGTACTAGTGGCTAGTTACACCTACTCTAATCTCACTGGGATTTTCCCCATTCTAGGGAATTCCCAAGAGTGGAGAAAGCGAGTTTTGTTCAGTGATTCAAAGAGAACAGAATCAAAGCTAAATTCTAGAGCTTTGCCTTATATTACTTTTTATTAAGTCAGTTTTAAATTCAGTATTTCTGCTGCTATTTTCCTACCCCTGATCATCTTCACCTTTCTTCAGGAATCAAAAAAATCTGAATGTTTCTTTTGATACTATTTAAATGACAGTCATTTTAGGCATTTTTGGTGATATTTAATCTAATGTAGAAATTCTCTTCCCGTCTGAGTTGCCTGATGAGAATATTGTTGGGGCTTTTTTAGAGAAAAATACTCAAGTGCTTTTCTGTTTTTCTTATGCATGTCATTTTTCTGGAACATACAAATATTCTCTGCTTTTCAATATATCTAATGAGCTAAATATACTGTACTACTTAAGCAAACCTTAGCTACAGAGCATTAAGTGTTTTCAACACAAAGTAGTATCAAGTGCAAATTCCAGCTTTGGCTCAGGACAGTCTGGCTGTATGGCTGCCAGCAGAGGCTAGAGGCTCTCCTGCTCCTCCCTTCACAGGCCCACCTTGGCTGCTGTATAATGAGTTGGATGAATTCGCTGATCCAAATGAAAACGACCCTTTGAACAAAAATGTTTTGAATTAGGAAGCTCTGAAAGCAACAAAAGCAGTGCTAGAGAAAGAGTGGGGAAATTCTGCTGAGAAGAGGGCATGGCTTCACATCAGTTTAAGCCAACAGTAATAATACATCTTTGTAGTTTTCATGTGTTGAAAACAATGAACAAAGTGGTTAGGTGTGAAGAATCAGAAGCAAACCATGATTAATTTCAGGATTAATTTATGCAAATTTTGCTTAATATACATCTTTCCCTTTCCCCTTCTTCATACTTTCTATCTCCGAATGTGATCTAGTCACTGCTTAGAGGGGAACTTTTTGAGAAACCCAGAATACCGGGAAAGGTGCATTAATGACTCAGTACATTGTGCTTTCACCTCTGATTCAGTGCTTCAACACAGTAGTAAAGGGTTCTGTTCTGGTTTTAATGCCATCCCTCATGTCTGTCTGAAAATACAAATGCTAATCAGCTCTAGCCTCTAAGGGAACTCGTGGCACACACTGGAAGAGAGGGTTGAAGTTAGTGCAGTGGTAGAATTCTTATGTGTGTGCCTTTATTCATCCCAAACCTCTGAAACATAAGTGTATGTAAGATTCTTCATTCGTCACAAACAAATGTGGGCAGCATTCCTGTGTGCTTTACATTTAAATGTTGTTTTGTAAAAACTCAGTTGAAATTCTGAGTGATTATATTCCTTGCTTGTAATGTCCAAAGTAATTCAAGATGTTTCAGTCTGAACTTTCCCCTATAAATATGATTCAGTAGTACAGTGCACAATTTGCAAAACATACAGTAATTTTATTTTACTTAGAATGTGTTGGGAGTTTTCAAGTTCAGTTTGTGGTTGTTCTTAAGACATAAGAGCTCAGTAGCCTTTGCAGCATTTATCCTCTCAAAGCTGAGCAGAATTTGTCATGTAAGCACGGAGGAGACTATTGAATAGTAACTTAAATTGGGTTTTTCGGGTCAGTGTTTTCAAATTACGTCAAAAGTTGTAAATGGCTTTGCAAAACATTTTATGTAACAATTCTGAAAGCCCATGTGACATTTTTTCCTAATTAACTTATTTAGCCTAGTTTTGGAGTAACATTAGCTGTTTCATCACTTTTAGGCTATTTTGGGTGTTCTTTGTGACACCATGAATAAGCCAAGAATTTATAGGGTTTCTTAATCATACAGATTACTCATCACTGCCTGCTCATAACAGAAGCCTGAAATGCTCATTAAAATTGTCTGATGTGAATCAAAAGTTAGTATAGTTGCAGAATTAAGTGATGAGAGAATACCATTATCTTAGCAAAAAACCCTGTTTCATGAATACTGGTTTCAGTGAAAGTTAAAACTGCAGGCTTATATATAGATCAGTACTCCAAATTTGTTTCATATGTAAAATAAGAATAGGCTTCTGGAGTGGAGAATTGCTCTGGAATGATTGGCAATCATGCCTAAAATGAAATATGGTGAAGGCTTTGTTTGTAGGGAGCTACAGGAACTTGCTGCATGTTCTTGCTTCGTCTGTTTCAGCCTATTTTAAAAATTGGCTAGTTATGAATCCCTCTTTCAGCTTGATCCTTTGCCCTTTGCCTTGTACCTTTCTATCAAAACAATAAGAAAGGTCATCTCCCTGTCTTCCACAAGCTGTTTGATTCCCACAGGCAGTTGTTATGCCGTGCTGCTTGAAACACTGAGACTGAAATTCTCATCTCACCAAGCCTGTTCTTTCGCTAGTGAAATTATGATGCTTCCACCGGAGTTGCATGTTGATGCCAACATAAAAGAGAGAAGAATCAAGACATAGTCTGGCCACTGTTAAAACAACAATATTTATGGTTCAACATACTTCTTGAATATGAACTCTGAGCAGTGCTATTAGGAGATGTGTGCTGGAATCACGAAGATTGTTAATCTTTGCTTAAAAATATATTAACTTATTGTGGAAGCAAATTCTATTTAGAATAAGATACAATATTTTAAAAAACCAGCCAAAGGAAGAAAAATGAATTGAGAATTGATGCCATTTTCATAGTGCAGAATTTAAATGAGAAGACAGTGTGAGCTGGTAGATTACGCTGATCTTTATTTTTGGTTTTGCCACTGGCTTCTTGACTGACCCAAGGCATGAAAAGGCAAAATGCCTTGACTAAGTTCCGTACCCGCAAAACAGGAATAATGATGTTGTCCTGCTTTGTAAGGTGTAGTGAGATGTGTGGATGAGAGGAACTATTCAAGAGCTGCTATTTGTACTTATTATCAAGGCTGGGTGAAACATTCTTCCTTACTGAATGGCACATAATTTTAGATGTGTATGTGCAGTACCCTGGCAGTGGCTGAAGAGGAGCTTCCTCAGCTGAGTTTTGTGGCCTTCATTCTCTGGTCCACAACTGTCTCTACTTTGGCTTCCACTGGTGAAAATGGTGATAAATTACAGATGTTACCATTAAGGAACATTGTTTATCTATTACTATTTTTTGATACTCTTTATTTTTTGCACCTTTTTCCCTAAAAGCATACAGTTACTCATTGTTGGAAACAATTTCCTGAATGCTGTGGGCAAACAGCTTTAACTTAGCTGTATTAGGATCTTAGCAATCCTTTCAATATATATATATAAGGTAATAAGTATATTTTTAAAAAGCTCTTGTATTTTTACTGAAAATGGTTTGAACATTTCCCAGCAAAACGTTCCTGGCTCTGCATCTCTGAAAATGAGTGCTATGAGCTGTACATGTGACTCTTCTGGGGTTTGTCTGTGACTACCCACACAAAAGAAACCTGATAACTGTGTACACTATCCTCACATTAAAATCTGGGGTGCTGTGTCTCTATTAATGAGTCTACATCCCTACCTCTATTTTTTTGGAAATTGTAACTACTGATGAAGCATAGACCTGTAACAACTCCTTCAAAGCCAAAATCTTAATTTCCGGGAGTTTGGGACTTGTTTGACTTTGCTAGTTTCATTTTAGGTTTTCTTGACTTTCTAATGATCCTAAACCTTTGGACTGATGAATGCTGAAATTGAAAATTAGAGGGAGAAAATAATGTTTTCTTTTTCCTTAGAGTTTTCAGTAAATTAGGCTGTGCTCTGTCATTAGTTCTGTAAGATTCTGCAAACGCCCATATGCCCCAGAAGGTGCAGCATAAGCTCAAAAAGTAATATACACATACTCTTCATATCCTTTCGAAAAACAATCTGTAGTGATTGCCTAGTGCAGAAGCGTAGAATCATAGAACATTCAGGGTTGAAAGGAACTTTAAAGATCATCCAGTTGCAACCTCTTCTGCCCTGAGCAGGGACACTTCCCGTTAGACCAGGCTGCTCTAGGCCTTATCCAACCTGGCCTTGAACACTGCCAGGGTTGGGGTATCCACAACCTCCCTGGGCAACCTGTTCCAGTGTCTCACCACCCTCACAGGGAATAATTTCTTCCTAATGTATAAACTTTTATTCTGAATTGGAAGGCTCGCAATTTTCAAAGAGTCACAGAATGGTTGAAGTTGCAAGGGACCACAGTGGATCATCTGTTCCAAGCTCCCTGCTCAAGCAGGGTCATCCTAGAGCACGTAAAACAGGATTGCATCCAGGCAGTTGTTGAATATCTCCAGTGAGGGAGACTCTCTGGGCTCAGTCACCTGCATAGTAAAGAGGTTCTTCCTCATGTTCAGGTGGAACTTCCTGTGCATCAGTTTCTGCCCATTGCCTCCTGTCCTATTGCTCAGCACCACTGAGCAGAGCCTGGCTCCATCATTTTGGCACCCTCCTTCAGATACTGATAAAAATTGATGAGGTCCCCTCTCAGTCGCATTTTCTCAAGACTGAACAGGCCCAGCACCCTCAGCTTTTCTTCATAAGAGAGATGCTTCAGTCCCTTGATCATCTCGGTTGCCTTCAGCTGGACCTGCTCCAGGGGCTCCATGTCTCTCTTGTCATGAGGAGCCCAGAACTCAGTTTTTGAATTTTGAAGCTGCTGTGAGATTTATTGGTAAAATGATGTTATAAATTGACAAATAGAGCCGAAGTTAATCTCCTAATGATAAGGGTGAATTCTTCTGCATTCTTTCAGACTCCCATTCCCCATGCTCCCTTTCTATCCTTCAGACTTCTGGAAATTGTCTGAGGTAACTGTTGTTGACTAAGTAGGTTGTTAATACATCATGAAATGCCTGCCCTCCCCACGTGTTGTGAACTTGTTTGTAGCGTAAGAGATTTAAAAATTACATTTTTAGGCCTTGTACCTGGAATGCATGGCTTGAGGAGGCAGAAATTTTGGTTATCTGAGTTTCGGAAATGCATCTTTGACTTTTAATAGAAATGACGAAAGTCAGGTAGTCTTTGCATTCTGAGAAATTCTTCCATGCAGTCTCAGTGGTGTCTTTTATTCCTTTCAACTTTTATTGGAGATAGCAAAGCATCTGGTAGGGTTAACAAAACTGCAGTTTTGTTTTGTTTTTTTTTCCAAAATGGGAATGAAACCAGAATACACTCCTGATGGCTTTCGGCTTGTATTAGTGCATCTGGTTCTGGGCATCCATCCGCAGAAGGATGTAAATGTAATTGGACTGCATTCAAGGAAAAAACAAAATGCTGAGAAGTTGTAAAGCTTGATTTGTAAGAGAAAAACTTAAAAAAGAAAAATTTTGAATTTGTGCAGTGTGCCTGCATGACAGCAGAGGAGAGGCAGGTTTTGGTAATGATTACAATTCTGAGGGGTGTGAACACCAACAGAGTGAAAAATTACTTAAGGATAGTTTAAGAAGGTATAATTAGATGTAATGGAATTAAATGAACTTGAGCCTAATGTTACAGTAAAAAAAAAAAACATGAACAGTGAGACCTATAGATTTATGATTTACCTGTATTGAGTTAGCACTGGGGAATCCCAGTCAGGGATCAGGTGCTTCCTCTGTAGAAATATGAAACACGAACAAAAGAAATGCAGTCCCTCTCATGAGGGGACAGGAAACTTGACTGGGTGGCATTTAAGGAATAGACTTAAACTAGTGGGATGTGGAGTAGAACCCTAAAAGGTCTTTTGAGTGTTTCTCAGTCTTATTGGCTGACTGTTGAGCAATTCAGGATTATAACAATGTAACTCTTACTTTGAAGATGCTTGTTATCTTCAGTTGCTAATGTGTGTGAATATTGCTTTAAACTGGAATAGCCTTACTACGCGATTGCCAAAAGCTGGAGAAACTATCCTTGGACATAAGTTTTTTGTTGGTTTTGGTGGGAAAGGAGCCAACCAGTGTGTCCAGTCTTCTCGACTTGGAGCCAAGACCTCTCTCATCTGCAAGGTAAGCACTGACTTGCACTTCGATTACAGCTGAACTGAATGTTCATGCAAATTCCAGTAAACCTTTCGGTCACTTACTGAAAAGCGCTTGGTATGTTCTTAGCTTTTTAAAATCTCTCTCTAATTCTCTTTTCTTTTTCTTATTTCAGCTATAAATTTAAGCATGGAGGAGGCTGTTTAAGAACACTGCCAGAACCAAAGACTAGTTGGCTACAGATCTGACAGAAATTGCATGTAGAGAAGGATTGCAAAACTTAGGTTGATATA
Organism: Lycocorax pyrrhopterus obiensis; assembly: GCA_014706295.1. Taxonomy (NCBI): domain Eukaryota; kingdom Metazoa; phylum Chordata; class Aves; order Passeriformes; family Paradisaeidae; genus Lycocorax; species Lycocorax pyrrhopterus. Next base: position 28,462,348 of record JACSVZ010000004.1, read on the forward strand.
CCATGGAAAAGAGAATTGGGAAGAGTTAGAGACGTTCAAAATTTAAGAAATCTTGATTAGGCCCTACTCTTTATGTTCCCCGCTGTTACAGCAATCAGCACTTCATTGATGATATTCAGGTTCTAGAAGCTGTGGTCACTCTGAAATTTACTTTGTGGATGATTAAAAATCAGACACTGACAAGCCGGTGACAAATTTGAGAAGGAATGTAAAACTTGGTGCTTTGAGGGTTGAATCATTATCTCATTACTTGAGATTAAGATACGGTGTTCATATCTGAATTCTAGCACCTTTGTGTCCTATGGGATATTTTTGCCTACTTTTTTGAAACATCTGATATACTGTAGCTCTAAAGACTTGCTCACAGACCATTGGGCTGATTCAACTTGGCAGATGCTATATTCTTAAAATGCTTTTCTTTGATTTTTGTCATTAAACATTATAAGTTTTGAGTGATCATTACTACGGTTAAGATCAAATTTTTCTCTATGTAGCCTTATTGTCTATCCTCTGCTAACTGTAGATGAAACTTCAAATTGACTGGACATACTTTGTTTTTTGCCATAGCTGGGGAGGATGCTAAATTTGTTGGATCATTGTCTGTCAAGGATTTTTTGAGAAGTACTGGAAATGTCTCAAGGAAGCCTTCCTCACTGTTTTTTCAATTCAATATTTAGGCTAAACAATGTTAGCTATAAATTTAAATTACACCTGAAAGCATTTCTGTGGGTTATTATCACTAGTTGTTCTACAGTGTGAGGTTGGTTTTTTTCTTTTGGCAATGTTTGCGCTTCTGTCATATTGTGTATATTTGATCATCTTTGCATTCAAGAATGATCGGATTCAAGTACAAGATGAACTGGCAGTGAATTCCCTTCTAACATTTTCTGCTAAATGTTAAAGATTTTTTTTCCATTGCAAGTGTGAATTTTGCTTTATTTTTTTTTAATGGTCTAGGCTTTGCTCAGTGCAATGGAAACATTCACATTCATAATAAAATTTAGTAGCTACTATATTTTCTAAGTACTTTTCAAAAACATATTTCTGTTATTTCACTAAAACCCAGTTTTCTTTCTTTCTTTCTTTTTCTTTTTCTTTTTCTTTTTCTTTTTCTTTTTCTTTTTCTTTTTCTTTTTTTCTTTTTCTTTTTCTTTTTCTTTTTCTTTCTTTCTTTCTTTTTTCTTTCTTTCTTTCTTTCTTTCTTTCTTTCTTTCTTTCTTTCTTTCTTTCTCTGTTTCTTTCTTTCTCTCTTTCTCTCTTTCTCTCTTTCTCTCTCTTTCTCTCTCTCTTTCTCTTGTTCTCTCTGTTGTGTATTTGTTGGAGAAAATGTTAGCATTTTTTTAGATTTTGAAAGCTATTATTTAGTTTTTAAAAATTGCACTTTATAACCTCACAAAATACTATCTCATCTCATGGAAGTCTCATATACAGTCTTATATCTGCATAGGTTAATGAGATATGGTATAAAATTTCTCGCTGAATAAACTAAGAAGAATCTGGCAATAATGAGCTTCTACAATTAAATTATTTTTACTGCAACAAGTAATCTTAAGTATTTGGTGGTTCCTTAAGCTGGATTGCCCCTCACACACATACTCTGTGCTCAGTAATGTGCTTCTGTTTTGCTCATATTTCCCAACATTTTTTTATCCAGGATGGATGCAACAATTGCTTCTACAATCTGAAGTTCAGAAAATGGAATCAATATTAATACTAAAAGGACATTCCATTGGAGTGTGGCATCCTCTTAGTAGCAGTGTAATTTAGACAGAGGATGTCCTCAACAAGAGTAGACAACTCACATCAAGTGACAAGGAATTCTTCATACCTCAGAGCTTTAAAACACAAGAGCCAGTGACTGGTGAGGGTTTGAGAGAGAGAGTATTATAATGACAAACTGTTGTGACTAGAGATGCCACAGAGTGCTGTGGAATTTAATGTAAAAATTGTAAAAAATGTTAAAAAATTGAGTTTGAGTAGTGGAAATGCAAACAGTGCTCTGCTTCCTGCCTGAATGTCTCTGCAAGTGGCCAGTGTTACTTGGAGTTATTGACGTGTGTCACAGTAGCAGTCAATTTGCTCCATACTGTAAAACAATGTATTGATGGAATAGTTACAGAGAAATGTAGAGGATTCCTTTCAGGGTACTAAAGGATTTAAGCAAATAAATTAATTTCTCAGGTTCATACAAGAATACTGTTGCAGCACTGAAAAAATAACGTTGTTCTAGAGAGATTCCAAGCTCCCCATAATATTTTCTTTCTTTTTGTCATGACCAATCAAAAAAAAAACCCTGTTAGGCATCCTAGAATAAGATGGTGGAGGGATGTTGGTCTGAAAGGCATTGTATGTGCTGAAAAAGGTCCTGCTTTACTTCTGACAAACAATTTGGAATGATCTTCACTGGACATTGTTGGTATTGCATATACTAAATTCTGTTTAAGCCATGGCTGCATTTGATTCTTACCTAGAAACAGGAAGTGTTGTATTACCATGTTGTATAGTCTTTTCTTTTTAAATGATCCAAATTTAAGTGCTGTAAGCTAAATTCTCACTATGTTGTATGAATATAGCTGTATCTCAGATGCAACCCAGAATATGATGGATATCTTAAATTGTTTTTTTCTGTTTGTATTACCATCTTATGCTTGTCTTTAGCATAAGACCTGTTTAATTCCCTAATGACAAAAAAGAGTAAACACTCTAAATTAAAAAGAACATATAAAATAAACAAAAATGATCAAGAGGTACATGCTTTTTGTTTTAAGTAATTTTCGGGTACAGATGAGTTTGATTCTTAAGCTGCTAGAATTCTAGCTGCTATAATGCCAGCCAGCTCCCTAGCTCCATGTGGAAAACATGATCAAAAGCAGGAAAAATCCAGACTGGAAAATACTGATGTAAATCCACTTATTCTGATACTCAAGCTGTGTGACAATAATGCTTGTACGAATGGCTTTTGTTGTTAAGAACTTGAGAAAGAAGAAATGCTATCTCAGCACTTAACAGTGTTCTGTGGTCAGCAGACTAAGACATTTATTTTTCTGTTTATCCAATAGTCCATCTAGCAGAGTCTGTGCAAAAGCAGAAAATATTTAAAACAATGTTATATAATTTGACATGGTCAGTAAATATGCCTTTTATCTAAACTGAGTCTGATGCCCAATACTCTTCTTCCTTGGGGGTAAAGCCTGAATGGAAAAATAAAGTCCTTCAAATGCACTAGGATTAACTGGGTTGGATGCTGATGAACTAACATGGAAAAAAGTTTCCAGAGGAAAACGACCTCCATGGGCACTCCTTGGAGGGCTTCCCTCCAGCACTGAGGGAATGTCTTACTGCGAGCAAAAGTACCATGGCTGCTCTCAGCTTTTTTGACAGTTGAAAAGTAAGGGATGCCTGTCTGTCAGTCACATAGAGCTGAAGGAAGCTCCAGAGCTGAAGGAAGGAAGTTTCAGTTGAGCTTTTGGAAGAGGGTTATGAAATAGTTTGTTGCTAAATTAACTGAGCAGATCATGATATTTATTGTAGAAGAATCATAGTAGCAAGGGAGGGAGAAGGTGATACCATCAGACAGAATGTATTCCAGAGCACAGCTGTTAGGCTGCAGAGGACAACTCAGGTTTAAATTGCAGATGGCTGCCGTCGTCCAGCCTAAAGCAGTCAGAAGGTGCAGCTTCTGACAACCCGCCCTGTCTGGCAAACTGGGAGTAGTCAGAAATACAGAAATACTCTAATATGCAAACAATGAATAACACAGTGACCCAAGAAAATGTTGGGTTGTTTGGGATTTTTTTCCGTGTACTAGAGGATTATTCCATCTGGTTAGACTACTCTGACCTTAATTGCTGTCCTCCTGCTGAAAGACTGGGACCATCCTTAATAATGCTTTAGAAAAAACGCTTGTAGATGTTGTAGGAAATGGAAGTTTCAAATCGTGGTTATGCAATCAAATACATGAGGAGAAGGACCACCCGTCTGTGACACTTTAAATTTTAGAATTCTGAATCATAGTGTTCAATTCTTGGGATCACTAGCTGGTACTCAGGCCTTCTCCAAGCTTTCTGAAGGACTGAGCTCATAAATAGACAAATTTCTAACAACAGCCAGTAGAGGCAGTTGCTTTGTGCTTCTAGTAACCAAGTACACCATTAGCTATGTCATGCTGTTTTATGAGAAGATGGATAACTGGTTAGGGCTCCTCTAGACCCATAACCAGGATCTCGATTTGGCTTCTAATCTGAAAGACGTTTCTTTTTTCCTCTTGCAAAAATACTTCCTGTAGCATTGGTTAGTCTTTGATACTGCTCAGATACACAACTCACTCTTGGAATTGGGAGCACATGCTATGCATGCTGAAAACAGGCTAAAAGTGGTGAATCAAAAGCTTTGTTGGCATTATAAATATATTTAAGATGCTAGCATGATATTAAGTGAGTTAAACTATTTTTTTCTCCATATACCTCATCTCCTTTGTTCAGTTTGTGTAATGTAACAAAAAGAAATTTGTATTAGTCTGAATAAACAGCAAGCAGAATTGTTTTCAGCTGGAAAGATTAATGGAACTGAAATTACAGGCTTTTTAACTTGCTGTTAGAAAAACAATAGACCATAGCTTGACTCCCTAATGCAACTTGATCTGCTGTTGCTTGATAATGCAAACAAAAAAATGTCGAATTTCTAAACAGTACATTTAGTACTGAGGATTGTAGAAATTGGTAATGCTGTGTTTATCGTCACTTTCTATCCCATAGACACAGTTTGATATTTTTCCACCAAGGAAACTTGAGGTACAAAATTCAGAATACAAACTGCAATTAAGAAAGACACCAGAACTGATGTCAATGCTTTCAATTCGAAGCTGAATAATTCAGTACATGTCCAGATTATAAAATCCCCAGAAGTCTCAGAGTCAAAGGAGCACAGGGATTGTATGAGGATGAAACCTGAATATAGCAATATGGGTGTTTGTAACAGAGGAGGAGAAAACTGCAGAACACTGTTCTTATTGTTTACTAATACTATCAATACATGTTTACTATTATTTCTTAATTTATTATTTGTTGATTAATAAGGCAAAGGGCTTCAAGACTAGAAGTGTTGTATTTAAATTACATTACAGCAGTTGGTTGTCTAAAGATGGTCTATCTACCCTCTTCCCTTTCTGTAAAGAAAACCCATTCTTTTATCTTTTGTATAGGTTGGGAAGGATTCCTTTGGCAATGATTATGTTGATAATTTGAAGAAGAATGGTATTTCTACAGGTAAAATTTTACTTTAAAATTTATTTTTAACTTTAAAAACTGGTAGTGGAGGTTGGGTGGTTTTTTTGCCTTATTTTACCATTCAAAACTGTGAATAACTATTTTGATGCAGCTGGCAAGAATTGATGAATATGAGAGAGAATCTGGGGACTTCTGAAATCAGCTGTACCTCTAAAATTAAAATGTAGTGTTATTACCTCTAAACCTCAGACGATTGCATCAGTGCAAGTCACCTGATGATAATTTGTTGTTATGCAATTGTTTAGTCTGGCATTAATGATGATAATGCCTGGTGAGAAATTGAAAAATTCAGTCTGATTATTCATTCTCAACTTCACGTCGTCAGAGGAGGGATGGAGTGGAATTTCAATGGTAAATGCAATACATTTCACCTTTGCTTTGTGAACTGACCCGTGCAGTCATTTCAGAGACCGCAGCTGATGCTAGCACACATACACACAAAAATCAATGTTAAAAGGTTTTCAGAAAAAGGGAAAATTAAGCATCCACAATATTCTATTATCTTTGCACCTTTGTAAAACCAATTCCCTCTCTGCTGTGCGCTGCTTAACTACATGGTCACATTTTTGTCTGCACGACTCTTGTCTCCTTCGGGGTGGACAAGGATGGACATATGTAATCACTAAGTGGCAATTCAATATTCTGTTTATCTCTTCTGTTTAATGTGCATCCACAAGCTTAATCTACTGCATTATTCAAATCCTGCCTTAAAGACAAAGCTATCAGTATTTTGTGGGCTTTTTTATTATGCTTATCAGTGTAGCATCTAAATATTTCACAAATGTGTATGTAAGTTTATTCATTGTGTATCTTTCAACTTAGGCAAGAAACCAGGCAAGGATACCATAAAAACAGTGTCTGTTAGTGTACAGTTCTGAATGCCTCCAAAGCATGCCTACCTCGTGTCTTTGATCGTGTAAATAAAGCAATTATAATGCATAGCACTTAATGAAAATGCATATGCCACAAAGAACCATAATGTTTTCTGATGTAAATGATTGATCTTGCAATCTTTATATGATTTTTTAAATAATCTTTTTTGCAGCAAAAGAAGAGTTTAGGGGAAAAAATTCAGAAACTCCATCATATGGCAGTTCATTGATACCTAGGTAGATCAGTTGAAGGGTTGGAACATTTAGGTCCAAGGTACCAATTTCTGCTGGTTGAGTTAAGAATATCTCAGAATGGTGTCTGATTGTCACCTCCTACATTGATCAGCCCTCGAGAAAAATAAGATATATTGCTGGTGAGGCTGATCCAGGATCCTAACTTGTATTTCAAGATCTGGAGGCAAGGGCGACTCAATGAGCTTTTTGCTCAAGATGGTCTTATTTCAGTCATGGGCTTTTCATTCTGGTTTAATCCTTTTCTGGCATATCCTTGTTGTTGTACATAAGGATACTGGGTACTGGATGAGAATCCCTGGTATGATGCCAGTTCTGCCAGCTCCCATATCTTGGGTCCTTGTTGTATGTCTTCTTTATGTTGCTCTTCTGTTTACTAGTGTATCAGTATACCCCTTTTCTTTCCAATTCCAATCTTTTTTGTAATTTTCCCCTTCCCCTGTCTTCTTGTCTTCCACAACCAACTAGTTGCCAGTGCTGCTCAGACCATTTAGATCTTTATTGACTTGTTGTTCCCTTTCACACATTTGAACCAGGCAACTTGCTGCTCATGCTGCAAGAGCATTGAGAGTACAGAAGGCACACATTCTCTGCTTTCAGTTCCAGTGTGCAGACAATTCATGGTGAGAAGAAGCTGTAATTGCAAGGGAAGTTCTGCTCTGACCCTGATAACTCTGAGCTAGACAAGGATACCTCCAGGGCGAGTACCTGCAAGACTTTAGCAAAACCCAGTGATCATGATGTAAGGTGTTTTTTCATCCTTGTTCAAATTGGAGCAGATTGTTAAACTGGCCACAAAGGCATATCTTGAGAAAGAAGCCCACTTTTGCCGAGCATCAAGTCCATATTCTAAAACGTTAGAACACCAGAGCTCCTTAAACAAAAGGTTACCAGAATTTGTCTCAAATGGAATAGTAGATTATTCTCAAATAGAGTTCTTGGGAAAGAAAAAAGAAACCCTCAACTTCTTGGTCAGTTTTCTGCTACAGTGCTACTGGTTTCTACTACCAGTTTCCTACCATTGGTTAGTATTTGACAAATTTGCTGTCAGCTGAAAACAGGTTCTTATAGTAGTAAACGTGGAACAATCTTTTTAACAGACAGTGCTACCAGCATCATGTTACTTTCTCTGAATAACAATCCAAAGAGGAAACATATAACCCCATCACTGCCTTCCTAGCACTTGTTAATATTACTGCTGAAATGCAAATCTACACAGAATGAGATGCTGGGTTGTTTTAGTATTTTTGTTTTTCTTTAGCCTTGACTCTATTGTTTCATTGGATAAAAGAAGTACTTCCAAGTAGGAGTAGAGAGCCTGAGATGGCTGTATAAATAACATGCTTTCTCTAAAGCAGAGATGTAGCCAAATTAAAGAATGTTGGACTCGTATTTCTGTTTTGTGGGTGTAAATTAACACTTTTTGTTGTTGTTAGCTTCTCTGGCATTGTTGCACATGAAAGAGTAATTAGCATTTTTAAATTGCTGGAGGTTATGGGTTCATTTTAGATTTAATTCAATTAAACAGCATCACATACTATTGGTTGAAAGTAATGTATTGAACTAGTGCATGCTCTAACTTTTCCCTTTCTTAGCATTTGTAGGTCAAACTACAGATGCTGCTACTGGAACTGCTTCAATAATTGTCAACAGTGAAGGTACATATTTCTGCTCTGAATTGTCCTCTTTGTTCTGCCTTTACAGCCATAAAAGAAACCTTTGCCTTGTCACTGTTAATTGTGGATTTTTTTTTTTACATTTTTCATTTTTTTCATGATTTTATTCACACTTCGTTGCACTTCTCTTTATTGTAGGCAATGTAGGATTAGGTGCCTAAAAGCAGCAGAATCAGATGCTTAATTTAGCAGTGTGATAGCCATAATTCAATCACCAGCTGATCTATCTAATTTTGCATTTCCTGAACACACAGTGTATTAGAAGGTTAAAGCTCTCCTTTTCCACTACAGCTTACCCAGCACTTTTACTATAGAATCATTTAGGTTGAAAAAGACCTTTTAAGATCATGGAGTCCAGCCATTAACCCAGCACTGCCAAGTCCACCACTAAACCATCTACCTGAGTGCCACATCTACATGTCTTTTCAATACGTTTAGGGTTGGCGACTCAACCGCTTCCCTGTGCATCCTATTCCAGTGCTTGACAACTCTTTTAGAGAAGAAATTTTTCCTAATATCCAGTCTAAGTCTCCCCGGTATAACTTGAGGCCATTTCCTCTGGTCCTGTGAGGGAAGGGTTTGCCTCCTCAATTATGCCCTCAATCAGGAAAAGGAATTGTCCTCAGTATAAGTAGAAATAATTCTGTTGATCTTGTAATTTTACCACAGATCTTGATTTCAAGTTGCATCTGCAGTGATGAGTACACAGTGAAATGGCATATTTTTTTCCGTGTTAGTTTTCCTTAGCCTGTGCCTTCGCTCTCATTTTGCAGGGGAAGAAATAAAGATTTGGCTTGTTTTCATATTCTTTTTCAAGACTGCTAAACTATCCTCAGAAAACTTTATATCTTTTCCTCAAGCATAATTTAATCAGCCAGCTGATCTACCTAGTTTTATCTTGTCCTGAACACATAGTATGTGAGAAGGTTAAAGGTCTCCTTTCCTACTACAACTTACCCATCACTTTTACTATGGAATCATTTAGTTTGAAAAAGACCTTTTAAGATCACAGAGTCCAGCCATTAACCCAGCACTGCCAAGTCCACCACTACACCATCTACCTAAGTGCCATGTCTTTTCAAGCTGTTTCCTCAAGCTATTGAGAGCCCTTAAAAGAAGTGTGTCTGGATCAAAATATAGAGCTCAAGACTGATAATGTTTATGCAAACACAACAAATTAAATGTGATTGGATTAGTTCACTTTTGTAGTTGCTGAAAGGCTTCATTTGAACAGTTACCACAGTTTAGCTGACACATCAACTTAACAAGCTTCTGTGTAACCTGATGGTTGTACATTGGGCTACAGCTCAAAATGGGAAAGGAAACATAACCATTTACTCACGCAGCAAAACTGGGAAGGAACTGTGACTAAAGGCAAGCCTACACAGGAATATTCAGGAAAATTAGGCAAATTAGTTGGAGATGTGAGTTTAATTTTCCCTAAGTAAGATTAATCCAAGCCTTGCATGACAGCTCTAATTCAGAAATAAGGTAACTCTAATATATTGGATAACCTGGATACCTGCCTGTTAACTTGGTTTGGATCAGCAGGTAGATTACACAGCAACTCTTGACACTTATTTCTTATGCTGCTTTACAGTCACTATGGCCATTGTAAATAGGAGGGACAGTGGGAATCCAGTAGCGCTCCTGGGCCTCACTGTTTTTTACATGTTTTGCACTAGGCTTGCTGTCCAGAGTAGTTGAATAAGAACCAGTCTTATTATTTCCTAATTCGTATGCATGGCCAGCTAAGATAAAAATAGTCTAAACTTGAATGAACAGAGGATGACCTGTTAAAATTTTACCACCAAGAATTTTTCTGAGGGATAAGGAACAAAACAATCTTGTGCATGTAAAACCTTTATAAGCACCAGGAAAGGGAAATAGGTTGTTCAGAACCACGGGGTTCACAGTGGGCTATTTTACGTGTTAGTGTCAGTGTGAAGGGTATATGACAGTCTTGTGATTCACGCAGTGGCATGAATAATGCATAATGTCATGTAGTTTGTGCCTCTGACTACCTGAAAAATTGTATGCTAAGTTAGCACTGGCCTCAAATTTGATTTAAAATCTAGTAGAAGAGCAAACCTGGTCAGAACTATGCTCTAAAGCAAACAGATGCACAGAATTGGTAATGGTTCTCGTTGTTACTTCTCTCAAAAACCATCTGGCGCCTGAATTGAGTAAATTGCAGTAAAATAGCAGTACTTATGTGCTTTGCTGTTGCAAGAGACATTTTGGTTTTTTTTCTGTAGAAACCTGGCTGATTTGACCTAAACAGGCTTTACAGCAGTTTTCAAAGGGCTTGTCTACACATGCATGTGTTACTGCAGTGGCTGTGCTGGCATAGCTGAAACACCACAGCACTCAGTGGACTGATGTAAGTTAATTTCTGCTAGTTCAAATTATACCTAAAAGGGAAGCATTTGAAGTTGGGGTTGGTGATGGTGTTTTGTGTTAACACGAGGGACAAATAAAAAACAGCTATCATCTCTTTAAATTAACAAGTTTTCATTGCTGTATTGTTACACACCTTACCTACCCTTCTTACCAATTCTTTACAAGCACTGATACTTGGGAAAAATACCAACTCAAACCAACTAAGAAAAATTACAGGGAGAAGTAGGAGATATGCAAGTAGAGGGTGTATGAGACTGTGATGTATGAGTGAAGGCAGAGCAAAAGAAAGCTGTAGAGATCACAGTCAGACGAGGCTCTGAAGTAAATCTTTCCTGATGTTACCTCTGTCTGTCTAACTGGCGCTGCAGAATTTCTAGGAAGTTTTTGACTGGTTACTGAATTGCACAAGTATAACTCACCTGCTATTGTAATTGGCAAAGTGCTAAAAATTTGAAAATTATCAGGCACATTTGATACTCTCAAAGTTGATTATATTCTGGGACAATACAGTATAGTTTCAATAAAAGATAGAGAGGTTCAATCTCTGCTTTAATGCAAAATGGTGGAGAGATGTTTGACAAGTTTATAGAGCTGCACTGAGAAATGTGCAGCCCAGAGATGCTGCAAAGGTTCCGTCTGGGCTGGTCTCAGAAATCTGTGCAGAAATATTTCTGGGACCCTCTGTTCCTTTCAGTTGTTCTCTTTTATGCTACTGCCTTTTCAGAAACTTTTGGTTTGACTAAACACAAGCTTCAGTATATCAGGACCCTGTACACTTCAAATCTGTACTTTCTCTCTTGAGGATAAAAGCTGGTACATCCAGCTGCTTTTCTTAACACATTTTCTTCGAGGTGCATCACACCACTTTGAACCCCAGGTTTTGTTTCCCCTTTCAGTCTGCCTTCTTGCCACTAGCTCTGTCACTTAGCACACCTTCTGCTAGCAATGTGATATTGGATGGGAAGAGCTCCATAAAGTGATGATGTGTGTTGTACTTTTACACACATGAAGGGAGGGAAAAACCCTCTTTGTGGATAATTTTTTACATTATTACCTCTGAAGGTTATTGCGTCTTTGTCCATATCTGATACTGACTGTTGATGGTGCCATTATGTTGGCCTAACTGGACTAGAGGTTTGAACAAGTCTGACAACTTTCATATTCATATTCATAGCAAAAATTCAGTGGAGGCACAACAGAGATTGGCAAGTCATGATTAAAATTCTCTTGATAATTGCAAGTTAGGACTTAGAGCTCACCTACACAGAACACTGCAAGGTAGCCCTCACTTGAGACAGGCGTTGTGCTGACTTTATGATAAAGTTATTAATGATTCATGAACAGTGAATAGACATTATTATGTAAGTTGAGTGTACCTTCAGTACCAAAGCACAAGTAGTAAAAAAACATTCAAAATATATATTTAGGTAAGGCTAAGTAAACAAGGCAAACTTAGAATACATATGCCAGCTTGTTTTTATTATGCTTTCCATAGAGAAAAATCTTTGGTTTGAACCTTCACGTTTATGAAGAAATGTCACCTCAATTTTAGAGACTTTCTACATATTAACTTTCTTCATGAACTTGATTGTTTTGTGTGCAAGACTCTTCAATACTTCTATTAAGTGGTTGCCTAGAAATTATGATACCATAACACACCCAAAACTCACCTTCATATTCACGAACTATGTGATTTGGCAGCACATGTTTTTCTTGTAACATTCTTTTCTGATCACAAATATAGTTTTCTTCTGTATGAATTATTATGCACAAGCTCTGCAGCTATTGTTACAATTGCCTTGTTTGATGTGTTTGATATTTTGATGAATTCTAAGCACTACCGATGGTTTTTAGGCTTGTCATCCAGTTTTAAAGAGTAATATTTATTGCACTGTGATGTTTACTGGTTTGACATTTGATTTTTCCACTGGCACTTCTCATCTGGTGTCATCTATAAGATGATCCTTGTAAAAAACCAGTCTGGCTTGAGTTATCCATCTTTCTAAGAACTGGCAGTAGCTGTTTTAGAAGCCCAGCTTAAGACAGTTTTTATGTATGCAGCATTCATCCTGATTGGACCCAATCCCCATCTGGTATAAGCTTGTGCAAGCTTATCAGTTTCATTTAGCTGTTACAGCTTATAGCAAGTGTGAATGTGGCCCTTAATAGTCTAGCTGATGTCTGCAAAAACTCAAAGTTATATAGATGTTCCCATCAAAACTGATATTTTTAGTCTAAGAAAAGAGATTTTAGAATTAACTGTAATGCAGTAAATATATTATTCTCATTCTTGGTGTGGATAACCTTTTACCTCACTGGAGTAGTTTTAGAAGTTAGGTCTACAGCTTAAGGCTTCCCTTAGGGTTAACAGAGGTTCATAGACTTTTCTGGACAATAGTTTATCTCCTCCTCAAACAGATACCTAAGATATGTAAGACTAAAAAAACCTCTGAAAATATTTGTCTCTTCTCCTTGTTGAAGGAACATAGAAAAAAATAATTTTTAGAAATTAGATTTCTTAGACTTTTCTAGTGTGTAGGATTTTTTTTAAACTTAAAAAATTAGTTCATGTTGGACAAGATGAATCTCACCCCTCTTTGCCATCTGTCTTTAACTCTGTTGTCCCTGATGCTGAATTCCCATCTGATTTCCCTGGCAAGAAATAATTGCTTTCAACAAAATGGTTGCTGTTAATAAAAATTTTGTATTAATTGTGAGTGCATGGGTCCCGATTCTGCCTTCATGCAGAATGCCTGATGCAAGTTTGTGGTGACTGCTATCATTCAGTGAGTGTGGTATATATAGCTAAGAGCAGAATGGGGGGGTTTCCCTCCAGCTTGGGTTTAGTCCATCTGGACTGTTGCACCACAGTAGGTACTGCATTTCCCTCGCAGGTTTGAAAGCAGACTTTAAGTCTCTGACCTTTTGTAGTTATGAAGAAAAGCTTCAGACTGTGATCCAGTGTAGTATGGTCTACCTTGAATTTGCACATATGGGTTTAAGCAAACAGCCCTCCTTACTGCCTTGGGCCATTAGCTCTAAATTCTAATAATAATATACATGTCAGTACAGCTAAATAGTTCAGCAAGATAATGCAGCAAGGCATGTGGATAGAATCTGAGATTCTAGGAAGCACAGAGGCCAGGCAGAAATGAAAGAGATTCTTGTTCCACTGATTCCTTGTCTTTTACTGCCTGCACTGCTGCACCCTAAAGCTATCAAAATATATGCTTGGCAAAATGGGTGCAATTTGCCTTTGAATATTTCCTCAACAGGATTCAGATATCTTTGGTAACATTTACTTATTGCAGAAGGTTTTTTGTTTTGTTTTCTTTTGTTTTTTATCCAAGATGCCCATCATTGTCTGTTGAAAAGCAGGGCGTTGGCTTCAAGTGCTGAGGTTTTGCTTTTCGTATGCAGCTGTTCTGTACCAAACCATTGACAGCAGAATTGCTTTGGAAAGCTTGGGTCCCTCCCTCTGAGATCACTATATTATTCTTTCCATTGTCCTGCTTTCTTTTTGGAATGTATTTAGGGAGAGAAGCTTTGCACATTCTTAGTCAAAGGACTTTGAAGTCACATTCAACAAAAATAATGTATTTAAAAACATAAATATTTATTTGCAGAGTAATTCAGTTCATTACAGAATTGGTAGCCTTTAATGATTGGCAGTCCTTAAAGGAATCTTCAGCGGGGGCGGGCTGAGCCTGTAAATCAAGGAACAACTGACTTATTGAAGTTAATACCCGAGTGATTAATAATAAATTTTAATTTGAAGGCACCCATGCCTGAAGGTCTCTAAGTGTTGTAACAGAGATTAAAAAAAGAAAGAAGCTGCAATAAAAGAAGGTGATTTGTGTGTCTGAAGAAAAACAAAAGAATATTTGGAACCTACGTAAATGAACCTCACCTAACTGTAAAACAAACTACAAGAATAAAAAGGATCTTAGTTGTGCTTTGAGACACTGCTGTGCTTCCACACGCACAGCTTTGCTTAGACCATTCTCCTGGCCAGCTCTAAGGGCAGGAGAAGCTGTTGCCTGCTTTGTTTACTCACTTCTGATAAAACTTTCCCTAGACACAGGCATCACCTTTCTGGGCTTTGGTGACAAGCTGGTTCTGGTTTTCATGATGCTTAGGAGCCCTAACTTGAAATGTCTCAGGTAAATGGTGCAAGCCTGCTTCTCTGAAATCTAAAGAACATGCATAATTTTCTTAGCTGTGTGAAATACTTTTTGTTCCCAGCTGATGGGAAAATTAAAATTTTTATGCCATTTTTGGCGTATGAATTCAGTAATCACATTGATGCTTTTCTCTTCCAAATGCTACTGGAATATTTCAGGAAGATGCAAATATCACCCTCAGCTTGTATCTACCATCTCCACTCTGACTAGTACAGTGCTTCTTTAGAGTTCACAGAAAACAGCAAAATAAGACTGCGGAATGCCCATACATCATTTTTCCCAAAGGAATATGTATTGCATTTGTTGTGCAGTGTTAGTTCATTAGTACATTGATCTTTTTGGTTATCCTCTGAAATATTTGTGTATTTGAAAATGTCAGCAATGCATACAATTTTATTGGGCTTTTTTGGAAAGTAAATTCAAATACTCATCTGAATGTATTGTAAAAAGTGCGAGGAACTGTTTTACATACTTTATTGCCAAAGTTAAAGTAAAAAACACGATATCTTCTCTTTAGGACAGAACGTTATTGTCATAGTCCCAGGAGCCAACCTTCTTTTAAATTTTGAAGACCTGAAGAGGGCTTCTGATGTCATCTGTAAAGCCAAAGTGGTTGTTTGCCAGCTAGAAATAACCCCTGCTGTTTCTCTTGAAGCTCTGAAAATGGCACGTGCCAGTGGAGGTAATTTAACAAATGCCATTCTCTCTCTTTCATTTGTGCTACATGAAAAATACTCTTTATCGTGCTTTCTAAATAAAGATCCTGTAGTCTATTCTGGTTTCTGTCGTATTAGTTTCATTTAGAATTGAAACAATAGCCAAAAAATTCATGCTATGCTAATGAGAACGGAATTAACTTTAAAAATTTTGCAGTGTTAACCTTGAATAGCAAATCAGCTCATACCCTTATAATCTCCCTGTATGTGTCTGGTGCTACCTTTCCTCCTATTATTGTGTTGTGACTAAATACAGTATAATGTTGGTAGGTCAGGAGCTATGGGTCTGACTCTGCTATGATTCCAGAGCAGAACAGGCATAATGAATGCAAGTCTGTAAAGTTACACACACAAGAAAGTGAATGAAATTACCTCAAAACCAGACTTAGGCCCTTGTTCTCCCAGCATAGCAGTAGGTATGGCTGTGGTTTTTTATATTGTAGTTTACATCCTTAAAATAAAAAAAAAAAAGAAGCTTTTTCTTCCTAACCAAAATTCTTAGAGTGTGACTGGGCATGATGCCATTGCATAGACACAGTCATGGTCTGTGAAATTATTAGAAAATTGTTACTGTTCTGTACTTTTAAATGTAGGGCATTGTTCCTTCAGTGTAGCATATATGTAGATGAAAGCTGACATTTTGCTTGAACAGGATGGGGTTTCATTACCAACATAATGTTTTTGTTGTTTAAGTGCCTGTAATGCTTTCAGTTACTCAAGCACAATTACCACGGTATTTGAACACTAAGTAAATAATTATGCAAGAGAGGCATCTATATGAGATTAAAAATTTTTTTTTCCTTCTATCCAGAAGATCAGACTGGGAGGGGACAGCTCATAGCATAGTCAGTCATGCAGCAGATCAGGGATGGAACTGGGATCAGAACTAACTGGTTTCTTGAAGCTGGACCTGGGCTACCTCCAGTAGATCACAGCATGCTGGAATTGTGGGCTCTCCAGTTCACCTTCTGCACCATGACCTGTTGTGCACCTGTTGCACTATATTTTTTTCATTACATTTTGTGAAAACGGATAACAGCATTCTTAATCTAGTGGTTAATGGACTATGGTTGAATCATGAATCAATATCCATGACTTCTTCTGTCTACTTCTAACTCTACAAACAGTTTTGGCAAGATGCTTTACACTTTTGTCACCCTCCTATGACAAGACACCAGTCTGTGACAGAAGACAAGATTTTTTTAAAAGCAATTGAAAAAATTCAAACCTGATACACAGAACAGACATGCAAACACTTGCATGTAGATAGCACTTGCAACTGTAGATAGCACAATATCTTAAGAAAAGATAGTAGTTAACTGTGGGCCAGCTGTAGTTCTGTGCTGTCAGAGTGTTATCATTGTGCAGCTCTTCTGTCAGGGAAGTTTGGTTGCTTCTGCTTTAAAACAATAGGCTACACATGTTCAAATGTCATGTGCCATCAAATCTAAGTAAACAGCTGAGTTTATAGCACTGTAAAAACCTATCTGTAGCCAACAGTAAATTGTTAATGCAATTTCCCTTCTTTTAGCTTGCAATACCCTCATGTATTATGTAGCACTTCATGTTAGAATGTTCACTTGACTATTTTTGTGTAAAACAGATGCATATCCAGATGCCTCAAACCTCTGTTTCAATGGGGTTTTTTTGCTTGCTTTTCTTCATTCTTACTGAAAGAAATAAACAAAAGAGAGAAAGAATATGGAGACAGGCAAGAACTCTGCTTCTCTTCAGTGAAGGTCATCTGGTTCTGTAAGCTGGAGAGGGACATCTCATGTATGACATACTCTCATTGGGGCATTGATTATTCATTATTCTTGTGACAATCATGGTGAGAAGGAAGGAAGGAAGGAAGGAAGGAAGGAAGGAAGGAAGGAAGGAAGGAAGGAAGGAAGGAAGGGTTGTGAATAACTATATGAAGTAGGTATAAATTGTAGTGGAAATCTGGCTGGACAATTACAGGTTTTTAGTGGTTGATGGTGAGAAGCTGCTGCTGCTTCCAAAAAGTCTGGTTTTGGGCTTCTCTAATGACAGGCTCCATAAAAGATGGCTGATAATGCCCAGCATATTAATACTGTCATGAAGAATGAGCTGGAAGCAGCCTCAGTTAAAGGTTCCATGTCGCTTGCAAGAAACAGATCTATTTTTTGGACTCTTCAAGTTTTTAATATTGGCTGCAGTTTTTCATAACAGCTGTTTGTCTGTGGTTAAACTCTTTGTGATTTCTGCCAAAGCACTGTGGTTGCAGTAACCAGGCAATGGAAAATGCCTCCCACCCTAACCTAGCTTTTGAATTATGCATACCAGCTACCTTAAAATTTACTTAAGACTTGATAGCAGGGGAGCTTTCTTTTAAAGATAAGCCTTCACAGTGGTATGGAAACCTGCCTGATTTTAGCTGTATTATTGGCCTCTGGAAAATAAGTACCTTTCACGCAGACATCAGAAAATTGTTAAGAGCTTCACAGCTAGCTTCACCTGAGCATCTGTCCATACAAGCACTTGTCCATTTGGGCAGCATGACTTCCAGTGTAATTCCTGAATATGGTTTTAGGCAACTTCTTTTACACTGTTAAAGATCTGTTGTAGGCGCAGGAAGCACAGAGCAGGAGCCTGCTTGATTTCAATGCAGAAGAGACAAAGCTGGATGGGAATGCTGGGGATGGAGAGTTGATTTCAGACAAAGGAAATGTAGGAGAGTTTTCCTTGATTTTTGCGGGTGGCAGAGGAAGAAGGAAAGGAGAAGCTGAAAGAGGAACAAAATTGGAATAGACATTAGGATTTGTTGAATAGATTGGAATATGGAGGTAGAGTCAGGGAGCAGGCTGTGGACACTGGAAGTGGGAAAAGAAAGTGTAGGCCATAAAGAGATATGATGTGGTTAAAGCTGAGTGAAAAAGGTTGACATTGCATAGTTCCTATGCAAGGAGGCACTCATTGAGGAGAATGGATCTTGGCAAAGGGAGAGAAGTGAAAAGCTCAAGGAGTAGACCTATGGGAATTTTATGAGGTTTAACAAAACCAAGTGCAAGGTGCTACACCTGGGTGGAGCAACCCTGTTATCAACACAGGCTGGGGGATGAACAGATCCAGAGCAGCCCTGCCCAGAAGGACTTGGGGGTGCAGGTGGGTGAGAGGCTGGACAAGACCCAGCCATGAGCACTCACAGCCCAGAAAGCCAAACGTGCCCTGGGCTGCATCCAAAGCAGTGTGGGCAGCAGGGCCAGGGAGGGGATTCTGCCCCTCTGCTCTGCTGAGACCCCGCCTGGAACACTGCATCCAGTTCTAGGATCCCAGCATAGGAGAGACAGGGTTCACAGCCACCAAGATGACCAGAAGGATGAAGCACCTCTTCTTCGAGGAAAAGCTGAGAGAATTTTGTTTGTTCAGCCTGGAAAAGAAAAGTCTTAGGGGTGACCGAATTGCAGCCTTCCAGTACCTAAAGGGAGCCTACAAGAAAGATGGAGACAAACTTTTTACAAAGCATGTAGTGAGACGACAAGGGGAAATGGCTATCCAACCCAGGCCATTCTATGATTCTGTGATTCTATGAAAGAATTTGGACAGAAAATAAGTTCCTCAGGAGGATCAAACAGATTATCCTGTTCAAAAGCCATGCTCTTCTTCACAGCCTGAAAGAGGATCTTAGGGTTCCTCTATCTCCCCCCATGCTCAGCAGATAGCAAGTATGGGAGAAAATGAATAGTAGTGTACTACATTGTGTTCATGACGAGTCTGTATTACTTAAAAAGCAAGTTGGAACACTTCCAGTGCTGCTCCTGACCCATGTATATGTCAGTATGATGCCACATGACAGTTCGTTTTCCAGTATGTCCTGTTTCTTTGTTTTACCTAGGAAAGTATGCCTTAAAGTTCTATGTTTAAGAAAACTTCATTAGGGTTGCAGTTCAGAAAATAGGAAATGCAAGAGTTAAGGTTGCCTGTGAAACCTTAATTTGTCTCCTTTCTGCATATGTATTATGTTGCAGTCTTTAATTATGTGATCACATGCTGTTTTTCAGTGGTATGTGATCATATAATTAAAGAGTTTATTATAATACATACTATACATACTGTATTATAATATAAGGGAGCCAAATTAAGATTTCATTGGAATTCCTAATCCTGGCATTTTCTGACTTCTGAGTAAAAGTCTTTGTCACTTTAATACTGTTTTTAATGAGGCAGGTAGAGAGGCATGATAAAGTTGTACAGTCAAAGGCTAAAACTTTCAAAGAGTTAATCACCTAAACTTCTTGGTACTCAGATTTCAGAAGTCTCTGTGCATCTTTGTCTGTTAGGGCATTAACTGGGATTCAGAGATGTTCGGGGTGTCTGACATGCTATAGCTTACAGTCAAAATATGTGTTTAGGACTGAAAATTTAGGCGTCCATTTTGGAAGATTTGATCACTGACTATAAGGAATATTTCTGAAGTAAGAGTGTGTGCTTTATTTAAAAACGATGGCCTTGTGGTTAAGACACAAGTATTAATCATAGAATTGGCAAAGTGAAAAACCAAGGCTGCAGACTTCCTGTGTTAATAGTGAGTAAGTCACTTACACTGTCCTCCTGACAAACCTTTTCTGCTGCTACAAGGGGCCTTAGGCTACTACAGTTTAAAGTTAGGTAGTAAAAACTAACATATTCTACCATGTGTTAAGTTTAGATCCAGCTCTGCCAGATAGCATATTAAAAATATACAGTGCCTTGTCTACACTACAGTTTTATAATGTGGCATTTTGAACAAGTTAGGTAACACATTCAGAAGCACATTTAATTCCCTGTCTGGACATGCCCTTCATTACTCCATAACTCGTGATTCTTCATGTACAGAACTCAGATAACGACACTGAAAAATTCTAGAACTAAATCAGTTCTTGTAAAACTTGTTAATATTGTGGAAGAAGCATCATCAGTTAAACAAATTGCATTAATGTCTAAGGATTTTCTCTTTTTTTTAAATTTAATGATTTCTGGGGGTTTTTTCTGTTACTCTTTTCTCCTGTTCCCATCATGACAGGTGCCTGCACGTGAATTAGAATGGAACTTTAATATAATAAACAAAGCTTTTAGCAGTTGTGTAAGACAAGGATACAGAAACTGAGAGTCATTTGTGTGTTAATAATAAACATTGGGGTCTGTGATTGAAACACAATGGTCTTTCAAGTGACGGTTTATGAATCTAAAACACTACAGATTTAGACTTTGTTTTTCTTTTTTTTTCCAGTCAAGACTTTGTTTAATCCAGCTCCAGCCCTTGCTGACCTAGATCCACAGTTTTATACCTATTCTGATATCTTCTGCTGCAATGAAACTGAGGTAATGATCATATGTTATGTTAAAGAAGGAGTCTTAAGCAGGAAAATTTCAGAAGGATACTCTTCTAGAAATGCAGCATAGGGAGCAGGAAAATTGAACCATGCTCCTCTTACATAGGACTTTTGGAGGTGACAGGTTTGATTCCTGACCTAACCAGCAAAGAGCAGTATTCTAAAATAACTTTAGCTTGCACTTGAAATTAAATTAGCTGTTTGCAGCCAGAAAGTTGGGTCCAGCCTTCCTTACAAGTAGATCAGCAAAACACATCCATAAAAGGACACTTGTTAAATGTTATCACTGAGTGGTAAATATTAAAATAGTTCCTTGTCCTTGTTCTGCGGTCCCTTGATATGATTAGCAGGAATGCATTAGCCATAGTGTTCTGACAGTTTTAAACTCTCTTGCCAGGAGGTGATGCACGCTTGCTGCACTTGATGGTAAATAGTAGCTTCATATGCCTCTTCCTGTCAGATCTATTTTCAGTGAATCTTCTCTGGCCTTCAACTGTATGTTTTCCTTTTTTCTTTTTTTCCCCCTCCTTTCCCTCTCTTTTCTAATTCAAGTGTTATTTCTCCCAAAGGAAATTGGTTTTGTCACAAGAGATAAATTAACCTCATCTCATAAGACCTTTGTTTACATTTGCTATTTATTAGCATTAGGCATGCTGTGTTCCTTCCCCTCACCCTCTCTTTATATAAACAGGAATGTGGGAGAAGTAACCTAGTGGATAGGAACCATGCCTTGATCAGAGTTTAAGTTATGTCTAAGAAACATGATTTCTGCAATGAACATAATCCCTTTGGGTGGAGAGGAGGGGGAAGAGCTAAGAGAAAAGCATGGCCCTGCTTACTTGTAGCATATTTTGTCTGATGACAATGTCTGTCAGTGTAAATTTTTGAAGACTCAATTACCCTCTTTTGAAATTTCTGTTAAACTCTAGCACAAACTATATCAAAAGTTCTCAGTCTATGAGTCTTCCAGCATTTAAGAGTCAGCCTAAGTAACCCCAAAGGACATAAAAATTTTATTCTGGGATGTTTTGTTATGTGTCTGCCAAGTTCACATACTCCAGAGAATTTGGGAATTAGTGAAATAGCAAGGTGGGAGATGCCATGGCACTTCAGGTCTCTGGAAGCCAGAGTTTCCAGGATAACTGGCAGTGATACGATTTGTGGCTCAGACACTGCCCAAGAGATACCAGAGTTCAATTCTATGTGGTGAAGAGAATGCTAAGGCAAACTATTTATTCTTGTTCAGAGGACTCGCAGAACACTAGTATCATGTTTTCTTAATGCTGTCAGACAGCTCTTATGCCTGGACTATGCCTCTGGATTGACTAAATGGTGCAATGGCTCACATTTTGGGCTGAGAACATCCATACTCTCCCACTATTTAGTAAATGTCATTTGTTGTTTGCTTTTTTCATAATGCCACTTGTTAATTTTTTCCCCTGCAAAAACTTATCCCCCATATGTTAGAAACAAAACTTTGTTTTTCGTTACTTGTCTGTTCCTGACTTTTCTCTCTTTGTATCACACATGTTAAAGTTTTCCTTTTGTTGTATTTTATTGCTAGGGGACAGTCTTGAAAGAGGCATTCTTTGAGAAGTGTAACTTGCTGGAGCCAGGGGTATTATTATTACCACCACATGGAGAAAAGAAAATTAGTTCAATTTAGAGAACAAGAAATACAGGTGTATAATTATGATAGATCCCTGCTCACTCATCTACCTTTTCCTGCAGAGCTGGGGGTACAGTTTGCATTCTTTTCTGCTATTTTCTTTTAAAAAGTAATTACCATGTGAAGATAGCTAGGATCACCGTATGCAAGGTCAGGCACAGAAATATGCTCTCTGCTGTTGAGGAGGCTCATCTCTTCTGAATGTAAGGAAATGGTAGACATATGGAAGTTCCTGCCAGCCATATAATGGGAGCATAAATCCAAGTGTAGGACTCCTACAGCATATTCTGAGAACAATGGCATATAAATACCTTTGTTTTTAAAAACAACCTTTTGAAACTTTGCAATGAAATAGATTATGTTAGCAGAAATGTAATATTCAATTTTGTTTGATTTCATTCTCTCTGTGTGTCTGATTTGTATTGAACTGATTTTCAGGGATGAACTATTACCATTGCTCCTTTCTTTTTGCTGAGAAAAAAGGAAGATTTGGGAACAAATCAAGCATTTGTTTTTCTTATGTCACAAGTTTGAAAGTAGTTTTTTTGGTAATTGTTATATGTTCATATACCATCTGTTTTCTGTTTTCTTTCATGACTTCCTTTAATTTCAGATCTCTGTAATGAATACACTTGAGAAGTTTGATATACAGTTAAATGTTTACATACCCAATAAAGGTTAGCAGTCACATCTCTGTATGGCACTTAAAAGCAACAAGTTAATTCTACAAATCTTAAAGATAATTCTAATTTTTTAAAATTTATCCATTCAACCAACTACATATGCATCTCCATCATCATCTTAAATCAGGAAGTACATAAGACTTTGGTGATCCTGAACATATACTGCGAAAAGATCTTTTTATCCCTTTTTTTTTTTAATTTCCCCCAGTATTTACTAACAGTCACAGTTAGAAAAGAGCATTTGGATAAGATGGACTTTTTCTCTAAGCCACTATGGTCATTCTTTTGGATTTTTAAAAATTACTATTCTCTATGGCCAAATTTATTGAATGTCCTGCTTACAACTGCCTTCCTGAGACGTTCTGTTCCAGCTCCATTGCCTCTCCTAGCTGGTATTTCTAAGTCTCAAATGTCTTCCTTCTAGCCAAAATCCTATTTATGTTCCAGCTTTACCCTTTCTGGAATATTTTATTTTTTATCTGCTATTTTAAGCTACTTCCAGGAAAAAAAAAGTGTATTTCTGCTTCATCTTTGCTAAGTCTTTTAAATAGTTAATAAATCACCTTGGGTTTGAAGATGAATTCTTTAGAGCTACCCAGTTCAACTGCTTCTAAAACAGTCTTTTTAACACAGATGTGTGTTCTAAGATAAGATTAAATTTACACAGTTTTGGTTTTTTTATTACTTTGTTTGCCTTTCTTAGTAATTTACCTTTACAAGTATTTATCACAATTTTATCCTAATGTCCTTCTCTTTCTTGTTCACCAAGAAATACTTCTAAATCATAGAATCCTGTGGTTTTCAGATAATATGTGAATAGTATGTTTGTAACAGAAAATTATGTTGGCTGTCAAACAGAACACCAGCTATATAGTTGAAGAGGTCTCATAGACTGTGTGAAGTGTTTGTATTATTAAAGATGAGAAAAAGGGGATAGTCCTTGTGATGACCTGAATTATTACTGAGTCAGAAGTTTCTGTTATTTACGGCTCTAAAGGTCGGGGTCTTGATCTGCAATGCCTTTGTCACAGAATAGAAGTTTAAAGATGTCAGCTATAGTGTCAGCCATGGGATGTTGGCTTTCAAACATGCAAGTATCAAATATAACATCAACACTTCATATTCCATTCTTTATTAAATGCCTTAGGATTTAATGAAATCACACACAGTATCTGGTATAACAGCACAGCTTGTTCTTATGGATTTACGTGCTAGAGAGAAGCAAACAAAATTACACTATCAGTGAATTATCTACCATTAGTTTGTCTAGAAGGCTCTTCACAAGCTGTTCTTTTCACTCTTGCTTGTTGCAATAACAGGGGTTTTTATGTCTGACATTACTTTCTTTTTATGTGGTTCATGAACAAAAGAAGTCAGAACAAATCTTGCAAGGTTATCAGTTCTTTCTTTGCTTAGCCTGTAGTTCAGTTTTATCTTTTCCCAGAAAGATCAAACTTGTTGAGACTAGTTTGTTAATTCCCAGATGTAGCACAGCCTAATCCCTGAGGTTTGTGCAGGAATGTGCTAGTTCTCCATTCCCTTAATTCTTCTAATGAAAAATAAATGTATCCAATGTCATCCTGGTGAAAACTAATGGTTGTTCTTTTCAGTCATCTATAAATGTTGAAAAAGAGACAACCTTATACAAGACGAGCTCTTTGGAATACTTACCATTTTTTTTCCCCACGTATTTGTGTGATTCCTTGCTGCAGATGGCTCTAGGCATAACCACAATGTCAATACAGTTCATGTGTTGTTTTTCTTTCTTAGCGTGTGCATGCAGTTACATAGCCCTGCAGGTTAGGAACCAAAATATATTGCACATCAGCAATTTCAATTTGATCCTAAATGTTTTGAAGAACAGCTGCTTCTCTGTTCAAAGAGTACTGAGGAGCCCTTCAGGAGAAGAAAAACTCCTGAATGGTTACAGCAAATGATTAAGTTTGACAAGCTATTTTTAATGCAAAATTGGGAACTACTTTCTCCCTAATGTAAAATGGGTATCAGATTTCTGATCTAAAGAAGGCCATGCAAAGATTTAATTAAATGCTAGCAGAATGCTTTGGAGCTTCAGTAGTAGAAAGGAGTACAAGTTAATTGCTAATTTTGTTAAATAAAGCTGTAAGATATATAAAAATAACACAGAAAAATAGATACATTCTTACTGTTTCATTTTAAGTGTTACTGTCTATTAACAGAGGATAGATCATTCCTTGGAATAAATATTTGTTAGTATGTCTAGAATCAAGAGACATTGCCTTTTGCAAGATTCAGAGAATATCAAGTTTATAAAACTTTATCTGTAGTCTGGGATGATGACATTTAAGACACTGCTTATTAATACAGAGAGATTAATACTAAGGATAATCTTTCTTAAGAAAATATAATTGATATTTCTAGGGGTCAAAACAAAACCAGATCCTTTAGAAATAAAATATTTCAGAACATCTCTTGAATTTGCCTTTTGTTTTAAGTAATGGAAAGCTACTATTCTGCCATTACATAGAAGTTGCCAGCAATTCACAGTCTATTTTATTTCCATCTTTGTTCTAAACCCCATTTTATCAGTTGCTGGAAACTATGAATTTTCCCATATTTAGTCTAAAATGAAAGATGTTACTTTGGGGAGGGAAATGAATAGCTTCAGGCCAATTCATTTCAATCAGTTTTTAATTATTCTAGCATGATAAGTATTTCTGCCTGTATGTATGCAAAAATTTTATAATTTGAAACAACTGGAACTAGCTTGGCTTGTGGCCTGACCTTGCAATTTCTTATACACTAAATCTGTTGTACTGCTTCTTGGGGACTGTTCACATGTGTTAGAATTAATGAGATTGAGTTCTTGTTTTGTCATTTTCAAAAGAAATCTCCTAAGGTGCAGGCCAAGTTTGTAGCCAAGTGACTTACTGTGTTTAAATATTTGAAATTAAAAGTATTTTAAATTATTATACGTAGTTTTAGATGCATTATCCTTAAAACTGAGACAGTTTCCCTGTTATTATTTATTATTTCTCTTCCAGCAGTACCTGGCAATATTTGCAAAGTTGTTATTGCGCTAGGTGCACATAACCCAGTCCAAATGATAGACTGCTCCCCAAAGAATTAAGACTTCTTGTTATTTCACCAGTTAGTATTTGCTGAGGATCAGAGGATTGTGGAAGTTAGGAACAGACCTCTGGATGTTCAACTAGTCCAACACCCTGGTGAAGCCTGTCCAGTTTAGGACGGATTGCTCAGGGCTTTGTCCAGTCAAGTTCTGAATCTCCCAAGGCTGGAGACTGCGTGACCTCTGGGCATGTGTTCCACTGCTTCATCACCCTTGTGGTGAAAAAGCTTGTCCTAATATTGGAATTTCCCATGTTCTAGTTTGTGCTTGTTGTCTCTAGCGCTGTCCCTGTGCACCTTCAAGAAGACTCTGGCTTCATCCTCTCTATACCCACCTACTAAATTACCCTAGACAGCAATTAGATTTCCCTTTAGCCAGGAGTTCTTAAGGCTGAACAAGCCTACTTCTCCCAGCCTTCTCTTGTATGTCCTGGTCTCTGGTCCTCTGACTGTCTTGATGGCCTTCCACTGCAGTGTGCTGTGGTAGGTCAGTGTCTTACTTGTGGCAGAGATCCCAAAACTAGATACAATGCTGCAGATTTGGTCTTGCAAATGCCAAGCAGAGGATCCAGAACATCTCCCTGGAGGTGGCTGCCCCAAATGCACCACAGCTCGGAACAATTGGCAAGTGTTCACATGCTAGGATCATTCTCAGTTTTAGCCAGTGTAAATTACTATTGCTGTTGAAAGAAGTTAATTGTTTTGGATTGATTTTTGGGGGTAATGTGGGACTGGGGGTGGTGTTAATTTTAACACAGATCTGCCTTGCAATCCAGTTTGTTTCCAGGCCACACAAAGGGCTGTCCTGGCACAAGAGAATGGGCCATGTGGACAGGAGTGGCAGGGAAAAAGCAGGGCCATTTTCTTTTCTGCAGCAGTTCTGGTTTGTGTCATCCTACCATGACTAGACTGCACAGTCTAAAGAGAGATGGAGACTTAACTAAGATTAGTGAGGATTATGGCCAAGAACCTTCATATCAATGAAATTAAAAACTTTAGTTAAATTTTTCTACCACTTTTGTAAACAAAATTATGAAAATAGTTTGTGGATTAATTATATAATATCCATCATAGGTTTATTCTGACAGCAGTTGTGTGGAATGTCGTCTTGCTTTAATAGGTCCATTTAACTGAGTAGTTTTATGAGACTAGCTGCAGAAAAATAAAATTCTTCATTTGCTGCTCTTTTGTACAGTACTATGGCAAATGTCCACATTGGGCTTTTAGTATTGTTATTTAATTTTTTCTTTACATAACCATTAGTTATTTCCCTCAATTGTACCACAGTTTGTTTTTTAAATAAGATTCTACTGAAGGGAGGAACTTAAAAACTCACCACAGTATTTAACATCAGTTGACATTTACCGCAATCTCTAATTATTGGCACAGAATCTGTCTGGCTTCTGCTGCTTTTATGGTTCTTCCAGCTTGTTCCAGTGTTTTTTACTTGTACCATCCTGCTGTAGATGAGTTAGATGATAGTGGTTTGAAGCAGCCGAAGATCTACTTATATACAGACTGTCTGTTCAAAATAATTTTGTTTATTGGTATAAGCAGTGTAAAGATGAAAAGAAAGATTTCTACAAAACCTTTCCTATATCGGTCCCAAAACAATTCTTTCACTACTCAAACAAAAAATCCTGTTGATTTGGGACATAGGAAGCACAAAGAGGAGTACTGTCTTAATGCTAAGCATACAGGATGTGCATTTCATTAGGAAGAATATTATATTTAAATACTTCATTTACCTTGCTCATGAGCTTACAGAAGTATAAGTACCAGGTAAATAAACCTATATTAGATTTACTGTTTCTCTACCAAAACCAAACCCACTTTCATCCTGGAAACTTTGCAACAGAGGTAGAAGGTTTGGAATTATAGCCCCTCATAAAGTACACCGAAAATTCAGTTTGCCTGTTTCATTCAAGGATTTGTGTCAGTGCATTTTTATTCTTGTAACACAGTGTACGAGGTGTTCTAAATAGAGGAATACACAGTTCCTGCTCCAGAGATCTTAAAACTCATGAAGAGACATGGAATATTTGGACACTTGAATAGAGTGTACATATATATTTTAATGTTGTATGTCATCTATCTGTAGTTACTCCAAAACCATTATTATTGTATTGGTTCCCTGGAAACCTTGCAAGAAGATACATTCAAAAGGTTTTGTGAGATACTTTTTAAAACAAATTTTCTTACTTGAAAATACTTTTATAACCTTTTAAATACTGAAATATGTTTAATATGCTTAAATAGTTTATACTGCAAGAGAATTTAGAGCATCATGGTGACATGCCAAAGAGAAAATTGGATAGATTTAGTTGCCTTCTTATAATTTAAAGCGTACTATATTCTTGTCTGGGATCAGTGTGGTTAAAAAAAGTAATTTTAAATTGCGTGTACATGTTGACCACGCCTTGCCCCTGTGCAGTGCACAAGTTTAACAACCAAGTCCTGCCACACCAGGCTCTGCCTCATAGTGATCAGATCAACAGTGCTTGAAATAATCTGTGCATTTATCTAAGTAGGAACTGCAGAACTTGGTCATGTAAGTTTAAAAATTAAAACCAGTAAGTGCTCTGCTAGTGATACTATAAACTCTCGGGAGTGTGTTGGCATAATGTGGCCCTTCAGAGCCCAAGGGTGGCTGTTCTCGCCTGGGTCAGGCTGAAAGTCGGGAAATGACAGTGGCGAGCAGCGGGCGCTGACTCACAGCTGGGGGCGGTTTGCTTGTAGATGGCTGTAGTAGTTCCTGTCCCCAGCTGTCTGCCCGCCCTCTCTTTACTACCGGCATGGCCTGTGCTCCATGAAGCACTTGTTTAATCACTACAGTTTACAGTTCATTACATCAAGAACTGCGAGCACTGAATTCGAGTTTCAGTCATGCAGAGGAAGGTAGTTTGAAATATTTCAGCAGCTGTTTCCCAAGAAGCTGAGTTGCCCATGCAGCAAAGGTCAGGAGAGTAGCTGCTGAATAGGTTCCAAAGAAAGTTTTCCACTGAAAATAAGCCCTAGGAGTATGGAAGTTATGCTCAGCTATGAAGCAGTTATCTGAAAATGCTTCAGACTGCATTCTTCAAGATCCAGTAGCAACCTTGTAATGCAAGCTACAGTAAGGCTTCCCTTTTCTCAGGCAAGCAGGACAAAATTTAGTAAAGACAGCAAAATGTAGTATGTCTGTTTACTTGCAGCTAAAGGCATACGGTATTATGAAAGAGTACTGCCTGGTAGACTGTTTCAGAGAAAAGACAATTTCTCTTCCCTTTCTTCCTGTTTCATTCTTGTTCTCTTCCCTGCCAAAAAGAAGAGAAAAAGCACATGACAGTTGACAATACAATGCCATCAAGAAAACATATGAAGTGGTGAAAATGTTGTTTGATTCTGGTCTTCATTGCAGACTTTGGGGAAATTTTGCTCTTAGTTGGGTGGAACTAGAAGAGATTAATTTTAAGACCAACTGGGAGAAGTTTACTTAAGCTCACTATCAGTTAGAAGAGTTTAACTGTGTTTGTACAGAGCCAGCACAGTTGACAGAAGGGTATGGACATGGCCATAATACAAATATATAATAATCTTTTAATGGGCCTTTGTCCAAAGAAGGCTTCAGATAAATTTTAGGTATTCTCATCCAAAAATATATATTAAATTGAACAGAGTGGTCAAAATTGAGCAATTTGTTTTCCCTGGAAGAGATTTTCCCCTTGTGATGTCCCTCTAGCTGAACACTGAGAATTTTAAAAAGTGTTTAAAAAGTTTCTCACTTGGTGATAAATATCCCTCAAGAATAGTGACCAAGCTGACTTGTAGCATTTCTTCACATTAAACCACAAAATGCTTTTGCCAAGACTGTGTCATTGTGTCCATTTCACAGATGAAAAAACTGAGGCATGTGGGAAAAATGTGATTTTACTAAGGGTTGTATGCCAGGTAAGTTGTAGAAGCTGGAACAGAACCCACACCTCCTGTGTCTCTCTGCCTAGGCTGCTCTCCGTTAGTCTGCTGTGCCTGAAGTACACACTGATTTCAAGCAAGGAGCAAGACACAGCTGAATATCAGCGTAGGAAGTGGTTTCATGATCATCCTACAATACACATTTTAAAAAGCTACTAAATACTGTTTTCAAATGCAACTGTTGTCCAAAAATGAATGCTGTCAGATTATGATTTTCATTTGCGTGGGTTGTTTTCCAGGCAGAAATTTTAACGGGCATCCCAGTTGGCAACCTTGAAGATGCTGAAAAGGTGGGACGCATGCTGTTAGAAAGAGGGTGTAAGCTCGTAATTGTTACTCTTGGAGCAGAAGGCTGCATGATGATATCAGGAGACGAACCCATTCCAAAGCACGTTCCTGCTGGGAAGGTCAGGGCTGTGGACACTACGGTACGTTTTTGTGGTTTAACTGTCTTGCTTTGGAAAAGACTGCTTAAGCACTAGGGGAAAGCAGTGAGTAATCAGCCAAATCTTTGGGCACTAGCACAAAGGCTAATTTATGATGTGAAGCTGATATCTTGCTTCCAGTGTCTCATATATTAAATGTCAGTTCACCTGAGTTTTATAGTCTATATTGTAGATGAGCTAGAATTATTATACATACTAAAGGTGTCCTCATGTTCCTGCTTTACTGAAGTAAGTACTTGTCTCTGACTGTAGTGTGTAATGCCACTGGCTTGAGCTGCAGTCCTGTTTTCTCACCTTTGCCCTGTCATTTAATTCATCTTGTCCAGAACTCAAACACTGTGAGAGAATGGAGATACTACTCACAGTCTGAAACTGTATGTTTGATTCTTGTGACAAAGCATGAATTACTTACCAAGTCTAGCATAAGGTAATTAAAGACATAATTTTTACAGAATATAGTGGAAACCCCCCCAAACGTTCTTGCTGCTTCGTGATGACTGTTTCATGATGCTAGGTAAGGGATACTTGGTCAGGCGCATTTTAATCTTCGCCATTAGGGTACTTTTTTGCTTCGTGCTCAGAAATAAGTGCAGAAAACATACTCTGTGAAACCACAAAATACAATACCCCCAGCAAAAGATAAAAACAGGACAGGCAATAGTTAAGATAGCATTGCTATGAAAACCTTACCACATTGCACATATGGGGCTATTTTGTGTTCCTAGTATTATCTGACATAAATCCAAAATAATTCCAGTGGAGTTACTGAGAGCAGAGCAGGTCGCGTTATATGTACTAACTATACATTTAAATGCCTGTTATAATAACGTCATATTACATATGTTCTGTTACAATAGTTCATTAAAATCCTGGAGATTTTACCATCTGGTACATTCCATATCTGAATTGCATTAATAACAACTAGTTCTCGTAGCATGTTTTTTATCCATGGACCTCATACTGATTCACAAAGAGGAAAGGCAACTGCTTAAAGGATGAGGAAACAGAGGCACAGGGAGCTGAAATTACCTAGGTCAGTAGCATGCAGTAGCAGAGCTAAGAATAAAGTCACTTCATCTCAGTCAGAAGATCGCTCATAGGTTTGGACTGTGATACTCTGATACTGTGGAAAGCGTTGTTTCATTGTTCAATATAATCTTTTTCTATATGACTCCGAAATAGAGATACTTTGGTTTTATTTTCCTCTTTTGGCCCTTTGTCATGTAGAAGTTTGGCGTTGGGTTAGTGCTGGTTTTGGAATGTCTTAAATTTCTAGATAGGGGAAGGAGACATCACTGTACTCTGCATAAAGTTCTTGGTAGGGCACTACAGAACCCAAATTGCCTCTGCTTGCTTTTAGCTCAGAATTAGAAGTGCCAAGGAAGTGAAAGGCAGAGCTCCCAAAGCTGCCCAGAAGCAGGATTTATTAGCTTGGGAGCAACACCTTGTGAACCTGGCAGTACAGCTTCTTGCTCTGAGCTGGTAAATCCACTACTGCTATCGAAGCTTACTGTTAGAGTTTTTTCTCTATCACACAGAAGCGATGTTGAATAAGTATATGTGATCTGCTTCTTCAAAAGAAGAAAATTGCTTCCAGATCAGCTATTGTTTGATATCTTAAAGATAAAGATTTGCTTCTCTTGGAATAAAACAGTGATACTGAAACCACACACTGTGGATAAAAAATGCTTTTTATCTTGTGTAGCAGTTCGGAGTTTCATGTCTGAACTAATGTAATGCTCCTTTTTTTTTTTTTTTAAATTCTTTTTATGATAAATAAAACCAGTTTCTTTTAATTTACTAAGTCCTTGCCCTGCCTCCTTGTGGCCAACAGGTTATTGGCTTCCACATAGCAGAGGATTTTCACAGTTAATTTTGTTAATCTACTTAAATACCAGTGGGTTGTTTTCAGTAAAACAGCTGTGCTTGGTTTATTCTTGCAGCCTGAATGAAAAAATATGTGTTGGCCTTCCATTATAAAAGTCTTATAGTGCTTAGCCTGATTATCACTTTGCCTGAAAGCAAGTGGTTTTAAAGCAACCCTTACAAACACTGAAGAAAATAATGTTGTCCTCAACTAACCTGGATTGCTCTATTATTAAAATAAGCATTCAACATTCTAGTAGGACATGTTACTTTCTTCAAGGCATATCCACAGTAGATCCTTCCGCAGGAGAAGGATCAAGCTGTAAGGTGGCTTACCAAGTAGCCACCTACCCACAGGGTATTCAGAGTTGTTCATGTGTATGCTCTTAGCCTGCCATTTGATACTAAAAAAAAAGTTGCTACCTTAAACTGCCCTGACTTCAGCATCTCGAGGGACTAGGCACAATCACATCTGGCTGTGTGCCTGTATCTGTACTGATACTGTTTAGATCTGCAGAAGGTAAAGTTACTGCCAGACAAAGGGTTAAATGACGTGTGTACCCTATCACAGAATTTACAAAAAGCTACAGAGTCCTTAATAAAAAACGGAGTTTGCCATTTAGAAGGTACACATGTAAGATACAAAATTAGCTTCAAAGTCCTCTTTCACTGTAGAATTTTTCCATAGCTGCTACCACTGCCCAGAGTCACCTCTGCTGCACTGCAACTTCAGTAATGACTCCGGGTAATTTCTGTTGCCCACAGCAATTTTAGGAATTTTTGAACAACAAAATACTTGGGTAGGTACAGCCACAAAGATTAAGAATTTGAGTTCCTTGTCCCCGTTTGTGTGCTCCCCATTCTCCATGTTCACAGGTTCATCAGAGACACTAAGGGTTCATAGACTGTAGGGCCTGGCTCTTCCTCTGTACCCTTGAGGTGGTTAAATCCAAGCATTTATTGGCAGAACACTGGGAAAAGCTGGCTCCATCTCCCACTCTGTGGTGGAACATGAATCTTCAAGATTGAAAATCTGGCGTTTTTCACCCACACTAAATCAATACTATAAAGAGGGAAAAAAGGCCTGTTGATTCTTTTTTTTAGCACTAATTATCTTAGTGTGGGCTTTAGTAATGTATGCAATGCTTCTCATGACTGTTAGCAGAGCTCTCCATACACAGTCCAAAACATGTACAGCACGAATAGTCATTCAGAGGGAAGTTTTGCAAGACATGGTATTGTAAAGCTGAAACATCTGTTTCTCCTGTTATAGCTAAATAGTGCAATAAGCTTTTGTCAAGAAAATTAACTTTCCCTTCATTTTACTAGTTCCTGCTATCTACTTTCTATGTGCAAATTTTGAATAAACAGAAAAATAAGTGAATTACTGAAAAATAATCCTTGAATTTTCTGTATGACAGAAAGATCTGATTAAGCCCACTAGTTATATCAATTTGTATTTGAAACAGTTGATGTACATGAGACATTTGACACATAATGAAGTACTAATATAGGTATACATTATATTCTATTTTCATTACTTTAAATAGTTGCTTTTAAATTTACTTGACTATATTAAGTTAAATATATGCATTTACTTTATTTTTGGAAGAACCTATTTCCACTCTAGGTGAAACTAGTACATGAAGCTACATTAAAATAGCTGTGAAGGATAATTATATAATTCCGTTTTTATGACACTTCTTCTGTTGGTAGCAGAAGGTTTCACAAATCATTCACAAATTTGATAAGCATTTCATAGAAAACAATAATATCATAGACACACATTTTGCACTTGCGTGTGTGTGAAGCAGTTTGCCTGCTGCTGAAGCAGAAGCACAGCTGAGGTGGAGCACGGCAGCTGCTCACAAACAGCTGTGGGACATGACCGAACACCATCATGTCAGAATTGTACTTGAGGTGAAGGGGATGATCTGTGTGATGAACCACACGATGATCCTGGATTTTGCCATCTGCTGCTGCAGTAGCCCTGAACAAGCCGTCTTGGCAGAGACATACGTGGTCTGATGAGAGAGAAGGCCACAACATCATCCATACTGGAGAACGAAGCTCTGCTCTTTTTGCCCCTTCATCCTTACTCTCCCCCTCTGCTTCTGACAATCACGCAAAGTGTAATTTACAGCACTATTTACATCTATTTACATTTACTAATTATATTCCATTGAAACTGCCAAGGAAAATTTGTCAGAAGAATGTAATTACTCAAAGCTGGAATTCGGCCAGCAGTGAGATTAGTTCCCTTCCATTTTGAAAAAAAGCACTATTGGATAGTATGGAGCTGAGCGCTTCAAGTGACAGCTGGGAACCAAGTCAAATCCCTGAGGTACTGCCAGAGGCCTGCCTGGGGCTTGGTATCTGCAGGTGGACTTTGCAGAGGCATTCAGGCTGTCTGGAGTTCCAGGTTACTCAGAATCTAGGCTTCAGAGCCACGCCAGGCCTCCTCTGGAGGTGGAGCAGTCTGGTGGTCAGTGGCTATGGCAGGCTGGAACATATCTGCTGGCTCTGGGATTTGCTCTGTGGTTGCTCCTTGCAGTTGAGGGTGGGGTGTCCTGTCTAAGGTCCGTGAGTCAAATTGGAGAGCTGGCACTGGCAGAATCTCTCCTGTGCAATGGCATTAGTGGAAAATGGGGAGCTCTCTAAGTAAGCTGGAGCTGCCCCTCTGTTGGCCCCCCATTTAAAGAGCACTGAGATCACTTTGGGGAGGAGGTCATCTAGGGTTAATTTTTGTAACCTCTGGTTTGCTCCATAGCCCAGCTTGGATCAAGATGCCAAATATATACTTGCACCAGTTAGGGTGACTTTCTAATTTTTGTCTCATCTGGTCTTCTAAATGCATAGCATAGTTGCTCTATTTAAGATCTCTTCATCAGTTGACCTCTAGGTTTACACATAACAATGTTGTGTGCAAAAAGTCCTGCATTAGCACACTCACAGCCAGGAAATCACGCATCTGCATGTCTGGCTTAGGCATGGATGCACTTGGGCACACAACATTTAAATGAAAATTTGGAATCACTTTTCACAGTGCTGCCCCTAGGAACCACAGCAAGTCAATGGTCCCCCTTTTAAATGTCGTGGAGAACCTAGAATGTTTAGCTTCACAGTATTTCTAAGCACAACCATTACATTACCATGTAATTTCTTATATTACCAGCATTTTCCCTGTCTGGTTGTGCTTTTTGGATATAGAGATTGCACAACCTGCTAAGAGAAGCTCACAGGTTGAAGTGCCATGCTTGTAAACGTGATGAAACTCATTTAAGAGACAGAATAAAATTCAACATTTAATCTACTTTGCCTGAAATTTGACATGAGCATATGATTTATTCTGTATAGTCCTCTTCTGTGCAATATTCTCAGAGATATGATACATACTATTTGTCATAATCATAAATGTTACCATTATTTTTTCGTGTCAGTTCTGCAAAAGAAAGGCTTATTGCTACAATAGGAATTGTCATCAGATGTTATGTGTTCAAATCGTGTTGTTTCTCTCAGATTTCTTATTACAATTTATTAGATCTGTCTCTTTTACTAGGAGAGAGTTATGAAGGCTGTCTTTAAACAGTAGATTGCTCACTGAGCAGCTTTGTATTGAACTCTGAAAATGTTATGCAACCTTTATTTTAATAAAGCCTCATATAAGTGTATAGCTATATAATTTTAGATATGTCACAGTATTCAGGCCTGTGCAGCAATTGTGGTCTAAAGAAGGCAGTGTGGTTTAGCCATTTGAACAAAGGACTGATTAAGAGTTCCAGGGCTCTGCAAAAGACTTGCTGTAAATCCTTGGAAGAGTTACGTGTCTTCTTTGTATCCCAATTTATCTGTCCATAAATTGGAGCTGCTATTAATGTGTTGCATATAAGCCATGAGAAGTCTGGTAGAGATCAGAACAGAACCTGGGAGGCCTTTTTCCCAGGCTTGTCATATAACCTCAGGCCAGTTGTGCTTCTTTGGGGGCTTTGCAAACTCATTGAAGTGCTTCTGCTTGAAGTTGAGAGGTCTTGTCTGTAAAAATATGGTTTACACTAAAATTCTCTGACTTAGCTGTATCTTCTGGTTTGGAGGAAGCCGGAGCCAGAGGAGTGAAGTGGACACTGAAATAAAGCCTTAGAATATAAATAAATCCAAAACAGTCCTCCTAATAACAGCAATTCTTTGTCTCCTGACTTTGTGGCCTAACGTCTGAGGCTCAAGGGGATATAAATACAACACTCTGTGCAATGACTAATTACTCAAAATTCTGTGCATCAGCAGAAGTGGGACTTGTGGTTGACTCTAATATTATCAAATGCTTTTGCTATTTAATAATCTTGTAGCCGTACATTATTTAGCACGCCGTTTGCACAAAGGACAGTGATTTTATTTCAGCTATCTCTCAACAAAGTAAAAATGCAGCTGGTAGTAAATGAAGCATTTGGCAGACAATGTGTCTGATGTACAGTTCTCTAACTTGCTAAGAAAAGAAAAATGTTGAATGTTTAACCTTTTCCTACCCAAGGATGTAGCAAGGAGTAAACCTTTGTGGTTTTCCTTTTTCTCTTTTTCCCTAACCCTAAAATGTAGCCTTTTTCTTTTTTTCTCTTTTTCTTTTTCTTTTTCTTTTTCTTTTTCTTTTTCTTTTTCTTTTTCTTTTTCTTTTTCTTTTTCTTTTTCTTTTTCTTTTTCTTTTTCTCTGTTTCTTTCTTTCCCTTTTCCTTTTCCTTTTTCTTTTTTTTCTTTGCCTCTTTCTCTTTCTTCTTTTTTCTTTTTTCTTTTTTTTCTTTTTTCTTTTTTCTTTTTTCTTTTTTTCAGTTCTTTTTTTTTTCTCATCTTCCCTCTCATTCTCAAGGAAAGAGAAGTTACTACCAGGCAAACATCTTATTTATCAGTAGAGTTTATTCACACACACCAACACAGAGTAATTATGCCCAGAGCTCCCATTAACATCCCACAAACCAACGGCATAATAGCTTCCTTTCTTTAACATGCAACCCAAATAGGTTAATAAATAAGTTTAGTTCCAGTCATAGCCCACTTTCTGACTTAGCCTTCTGCATTCCCTCTTTTACAAATATGGCATCCATTGAATTTTGGAACAGAAAAACCATGAGGAATAAGTTAATCTGCCAGGCACTCCAATCAGCGATCTGCACTGTAAGTCTAAATAAAGCTGCATCTATTATGTTCTGAAGTTCAGCTGAACGGTGAAAGGGCACATGACTGAAATCACTGCATGTGAGTTGACTCACAGTTAAGTCTAGATGGGACTTGCCTGGTTCCTCATGAGTTTCTGCTTCTGATTCAGGCCTTCTAAAGACACTTCATTTTGTTAAGGCTTAGTCAGTGGCCTAAGGCTATACAGGTATCCAGTGACAAGAGGGATTTCGAGAGTGGCATCCCTCTGCATTAGCAGTCAACTGAGAAAATGTGGAGCAAGCTGGATGCATCTTCTTTCCCCTTGGACAGCAGAAAGCTGTATTATCCCCCTTGTACAAATTGGAGAAGTGGAACAAAAATGTTAGCTGGATGCACTGAAGCACAAGCTAAAAATGTTCTGCTCCAAGTTACATGGGGAGTTAGAGTGATGCAGCCAAAAATGAAGCACAGGCATATATTGTCCCATGCTGCTCTCTTAACTTCTAGACAACATTGTCATGGAAGGAAACGCTGTTTATCTGCCTAGTAACTGTCTATTTTAATCTGTAAGAACAAACAATGTAAACAAAATGAGCAAACAGAAGCAGGCTTGTACAGAACAATTTGCAGCCTTGTTTTCCAGTGGAAGATTCCATGGACCACCCAGGCTTTGCTCTAGTCCTTTTCTCAACCACGGAGCATCTAATTAAATCCCTTTCCATTCCTGACTCTAAGTGGAAGACAGCCTACAGTCCTGTACAGTTTCTTTCCAGATGGAAATGCATAATTTAACAGAGATACAGCTGACAGGGAGAAGTGGGCCCAAAGCAGTATTAGCATTTGCCACAAATTGCATTAAATTACAAGGGCTACTTAATGAAGACGTATTACAAAAAGAAGATTAAAGCCAATATTTAGTTTTTAAGCCCCTTCTAAGATTGTAGAATGCCAGGCAACAAAAAACTCATAGTGAAACTACTTTAGTGATACCAAGAGTTTGGTTTAGCTACACATGATCAGTAATAAGTCATGACATTGTGTCCCATTGTGTCCTACAGCTTTATTCCATATACATGTATACATATACAAAAAGTTGCTAAGCACCTTACATTATTTACTACTTGGGTGCTTACAACGTGAAGAAAGTACTATTCAGACTGCTGTTTTGTAGATAGGGAACAAAACATGCAGACACTGGCTTGTCAGTGGCAAGTAAACCTGTTTCCCTTGTTTAACCATGACTTGTTCTCTATGCTTCTCTTAAAAAAAAAAAAAGGACTGGAGTAAAATTTTTGTCAGGCTATCGGCTGTCTCACTTTTAGAACTGGACATCATTGTAAATGTCCACATAAAGGAGAAAGTGCATAGAAATGCAGAGTTGCTTTGCATTAGATGCTCCTTGAAGAGGCTGTAGGGAGTTTACGGAAATATGGTACGAGGACAAGTGCTTTGGCTCCACTACTGACATACTGAGAAATATTCCAGTTTGGAAATTAACCCAGTTGATTATTATTCTGGACATAGAAAGGTGGGGTTGCTGGCAGCATATAGGTAGCAACTCAAATGTTTTGTATGTGGGCCAGAACACACGAATGATACCACATCCAATATCTGCACCTGAGAATACAATCTGATGAGGTCTAGAGAGGCTGAGTTCAGAAATATCTTTGTGCCATCTCACTTCTGGGATGCTTTAGTAAATGAAACAATGGTATAATTTATGCAGGTTGAGAGCAGAGTAGGAAATTACTTTTATTGCTTCTCTTGGGCTAACTGTGTCATGCAACACAAGTCAAAATCATTGCAGCAAAACATGCTGCATCGCTTTTTTGATTTGCTGTCCTCCTCTTGACTTTATGATGAGTCCAGCTCAGGGTCTCCTCCAAGAGGATGCTCAGTCCTGGTATGTAGCTCACCCTGTGTTGGAGCAGATCCTGGGCTGCCAGTGCATGCACACGAGGCAGTGCCAGTTGCAATGGTAGATAGCACTTTGGGATATCTGAGTTGCAGAAAGGATGAAGAGGAAGGAAGACCAACTGCGTGCAGCCATCCTTTCTAATGAAATTCCTGCAGTTAAAAATAGCTAGTGGAAGCTGGCACTTCTGGCACATCCAGAGCGTCACCTTCCCAAGTATCTTTTTCTGGCCTGAGCTGTAGGAAGTTGCAAATGCAATCCACTGTGTAATAGTGCAGCATATTCTTGGCCAAACTCCTCATCATTTTTTTCCTCTTCATGGTTAGCTAACAAATGTCATATGCCTCCCTTTCTTCTTTAAAACTATTCTCTGCAGAACCAGGTATCATCCAGGCTGTTGTGGAACATAACTTACTCTTCTCAGTTTCTTCACATCAGTTCTGGCTGTGGTGAGAGAGAAGGCAAACCTGGCTCTGGAGCTCCTCATCTGCCTAGTTGCCCAGAAATGCCAATTGCAGTAATGATGATATTGAACAATATCAGATTTCATGATTTTCCCCAACAGAGTTTTCAATGCCAAGTAATTTTGGTCACTAAAGAAACCAGAAAGGTTTGAGTTGGATTGGTGATATTGCATAATTAGGTTTTCAAAAGAACAAGAACAGAGAAATGAGAATAGTGGGGAAATGAGGCTTCTTTTGCAAATTCTAACCGCAGAAAATGCCAGAAGTTGTATTTCTTATCAAGAATAAAGGAGTTAATCTTTTGTAGCCTGTCCCATGGACAGAATATATTTTAAAACTTTCATTAGAGAAATGGAAGGAAGCTAAAACTCTAAGTTTTGGTGATTGATAGCAGTAACCTATAGGAATATCTTTAATAGCAAGTTTACAGTTGAGTGTACTGATTCTGCCACTTTTCTCAGGGTTTTCTTCTGTGTCTGTGTGTTTAAAGGTAGATATACAGACATAAAACCAGCTATAGAACAAATTATCTGTAGAAAAGCGGATTCCTGAATTTTGGCAGCAAAGTTTGTCAGCTACCCAAATGTTTATAAGGAATATTTTTAAAATTCATTTCAAAGCACAAATAGACACAGAAATACAGGAAAAAGGTGAGGAAATTCTCTGGAAGCTCATGCCTCATTGCTGGTATCTGTGATTTTGTTGCTGAAATCATTAAGCAGGCAGTGTGTTTCTTGGAAAGATCCGTTTTACAGGCAATCTCACAGAGAATGCCCTTCTGTCAGAAGCAGTGCCTTGGTGGTCACCTACTGCTGAAGACCATGAGTGAGGTGTCAGAGGGAGCCCTGTTTTCTGCATTCCTGCCCCACAGGTTAAGGACAAGAGAATGAGCGGGTAGCAGAGAACAATACTGTTGAGCAGAGCAGCAGTTCTGGCTTGTAAGTCACATCTAACTGAAATTCAAGAGAGGAGATACAGCTTGAGTAGTCATCAAAACGATTACACAAACTCAGTTGGAAAAAGAATGCAGGGAGCTGGCAAGGGGACAAAGCTGGGGAGAGCTCAGACAAAAAACCTCCTGAAGTTTGGTGGGTTTTTTTTCCCTTCCAGGATGTGTAGTTCATGGGTAGGCAGAAGCAATGGCCAGCCAACAAAGGCTAGATGCTGTGGTTTTGAAAGAGGCACTCGAGCATATGGAGCTTTCGTGCAAAAAAAAGAATGTTATTTTGATCAATTCCAGGCGAGATGGCAGTTGTGTCATTCTGAGTGCTTCTCCTCAGATTAGATGGGATCACTAAGAGTCCTTTGGCATTTTCAGTCTGAGAGAAAAAACCACATGTGGCTAGTGAAATTGCCCAGCACAGAGATTTCCTTCTTCTTATTTAACTGTTAGATTATGGGGTCCTGAAGCCATGTCAGGCTTGTATGTGATACTGAGTGACACAGTTAGTGACAATTTGGCCAGTTCTCTCCTGGTTGGGGAGGGAAACCCACTGCCAGAATTTCCAGTGTACTATCAAAATACTATGATGTATTTTGGGCAGAGCTTTGGCTGTAGTTTCATTTCATCATTAAATGATATTTGTGAACTAACACATAAGCATGAACTTTGTTGGGACGAAAGCACAATTTGGCACAAGTGACATGAATAATGAAAGGAGTGAAGTACTGCTCAAGGAAATGAGATAAGTGAAGCTTTTGATTAGAGTAGGAGAGTAGCTGCATGTTGTTGAGGCTTGATAAACCAGTTTGAGAAGTACAAATCACCCTTCTGAGGAGCTGCTATATTTAGCACCAGTCTTCAATCACGACTCTTTTCATTTTGGGAAAGGTAGATACAGCTCCTGTAGCATGTTCAGCTGAAAGTCCATCTTCTGTCTATTAGTGGTGATGTCTGCGTGCTTCCCTGTTGTTGACACATTGTGGTTTGTATGCTGTACTTTGCAAGAGTGCCACTGGAGAGTTTTGTGTTCAGATGAAGTGTAATGAGAATTTTCCAGTGCTGCATTTTGTATGTCATACATTTTTTATTTGCACTGCAGGGGGGAAAAATAGTGTGGAGGGTTTCTTCTGCTGTTTCTGAGTTTCTGTGTGAGGTATGAACTTCCAGATCAAATGAAAGGAGGTCACAGATCAAAGCTCAAGAGTGGAACCAGGGAAGAAGCAGGTAACGAAGGCAAAAGCAAACTCAGTCTTAAACAGAAAATTTACACAGAAGTGTATCCCAAATTGAAAAATTCCTTGCCAAAATATCTATGGTTCTGGCAGTGTTGGAATCAGAGTAGTGGTGAATTATTTGGTTGACAGGAATCTCACAGGTTCAGCAACATGGATCCATTGTTTTTAGAATGGTGTATGGAGCTCCTGGTTCAGTGCTCTTACTCCATTGTGTAAGAAAGAAATAAATTCGTCACCTCTCATTAATGCTATCTGGAGTTGAAAGGAGTTTATATGAGCATCATCACACTGAATTGTTTCGATGATTCAGAAAACAGAGTGCTCCCTGTGGGTGAATACTTTGTTGGCTTTCTGGGGTTAGACT
The DNA here is from genome assembly GCA_014706295.1 of Lycocorax pyrrhopterus obiensis. Lineage (NCBI taxonomy): Eukaryota > Metazoa > Chordata > Aves > Passeriformes > Paradisaeidae > Lycocorax > Lycocorax pyrrhopterus. The sequence goes on from JACSVZ010000004.1 coordinate 28,504,858, forward strand.
AACAGTCTACTACACAGAATAACTTCATTCCCCAGTGCTTAGCAGCATACTGGAATATTATCATCCAGGAGAATGAAGTTCTCCTGCGATCTTTCCCAGACTCCTTCAGTGTGCACTAAGAGAAAGCCATCACCTCAAAGACACTTTGCAGTATTTTCCTTGTAAACAGTGAGGTGGGAGCTCCTCTGTTCTCATCCTGATTGAGAGTCCAGCAGAGCTGTGAAGGTCCACTTACTTATTTTGCATGTCAGTTTTAGGGTTCCCAAGCTGTGCCTCACTTTCAAAGGACGGGTAGCTCATGTGACTCCTGTTAGCCCATGGAAGATCTGGAGCTTTGGATTCAGCCCACAGATGTCTCAAAGTGGGTGTTCTTAACATCCTTGATCTTAAGTTGGGTTAATTTCCCATCATGTGAAATGAGAGCACTATTACCTGCCTTCAAAGTAGATGCTGTATATGGGCTTTGAAATGTAAAGCAGATACTTTCATCTGTGCTTTTTAGATGATACACAAATTAAAAATTGCAGAGTTGTGAATGTTGTATGTTTTATTTCCAACATTCACCACAAACCAAACATTTCAGGGGGATTCATGCATCTGTAATGCTTGTCACTGATCTTTTTAGAAACAGTGCATAACTTAATGTAGTAGGATGTTTCAGAAAGGAAAGAAATTGCATGCAGGAGGCCTTGTATTGAGATTAATCTCTCAGGAATGCAGGGGGTTAACGGTCAGGCTGATTAATCACTGTTAATGACCCATCAGGAAATCTGTCAGGAAGTGGGTAAAAATTCCTGATGGCTGATGTGAAGCATTGTGTGGTATGCTTTGGTTTTGATGTTTCCCAACTGATAGTCTACACTGGGTGCAGTTTAGTTACCTCTAAGTTCCCAGGCCATGTGAAGGACCAGATGATACGATGGCCTTGTTCAACCTGAGTAAGTGAGCAAGAAATTTTCCCCATTCATGGCTGTGCAAGTACATCGCAACATAAATGCAAGAAGGTCAGGGATTGCTCCTTCCTGCAGCTTCCCAGAACAGAGTCTGGTAAAGATACAGAAAGGAAGCGTGATCATTCCCTCAATCCTCCGGACAGAGCCCACAGGGTACGGGGGGAAGAGTGGAACAGGCAGCTTTCCCTGTGTGAACAAGGAGCCAGAGTATTAAGACTTGGATACACAACTGAGTTAATGAATTGCCTGGTGTTGACTGAGGGCAAGGTTCCACAGTTGGCTCAAGCTGATCCAAGATCATGCTGAAAGGAGTGTTTCTAACATCTTTCTCCTTTGCCTGGGACTAACTATCATGTGGTAATACAGCAACTTGCTGATCTGGGCGGAAACTATTGTTTCTTGGTCAGTGTTGGCTGGCCCAGTCGTCAGAAGGATCAGAGAACTGATCTGCTTCACTGCTTGGCCACACAAGTGCTAAATCTGATGTAGGGGAGGGTGTGGGAACATGAGACAAGGGTAAAAACATGAGTGGGGACTGAGCCTTTCAGCAGTAGCATAACCATGGATCGGCTTAAGCCTATTATGAAACTGCAGTCTGAATCACTGGAATTAAGAGTGCACTGTCAACCTACAGGGAATGCAAATTAAAATGTGTTAGCTTACACCTCCTGCCGTTGTTAAACACTGGCTGAGCCCAGCCATTCTGCACGTGGCTGGGAGGAAGGAGCTATGATGGGGCAGCATCCTAACAGGTCCCCAAACCGCATCAGACAGCATCAGGGCTGTGTGGGGAATGCAGAGGGGAAGAAGAAAGGAACAGACGAGCACCACTACCATGATTCTCTCTATATATTTTCCTTTGGCTTAGGGTAACATCTACTTTTTCTTTGTGACGAGACTGCAGAAACACTCAGAGGACAGATTGAGCACAGTAATAGAGTTGGGGATCCAGACCCTAAAGCTCTGGGGTACAGTGTGCTTCTCCTAGATCTTCTCCTTTATTTTCAACTGAAATAACCTTTGCAGTGCTGTCTAGTCAGTACCAAAAGTTTAACTTAGACCTAGCAAGGCAAGCCCTGCTATTTGATTCAAGTTCATGTGGTTCTTATTGCTAAATTTGGTAGTTCCCAGTTAAGGACTTCTTATCATTTTGTTCTGGCTCAAAATTCCATGTAAAGATACAGGAATAACTGTGTTAGTGGGAAATCTCTTTGTAATTTTCAAATATTTCATGTTTTAGAGGTTTGTAACAAATGGTCTTCTCCTTTAAGCACAGCCGTGGAGAGCCACACCAGTATCTGCAGGGTGCCCTACAAAGACAGCAATGCTTCCACACAGGATCAGCAACTCCAGACACTGTGGGAGTAGTCACCCTTGTTAGGCCTTGATCTTAGGAAATAGTTTGAAGATAGTCAAATTAGTTTAATTTCAGGAGAGTTTCAAGATAGTGAGCTTAGTTTAATTTAAAGATTATCTTAATTTAAACTGCCAAAATATCTTTCCAGTGAAGCATGAGGAAATATGTGGGGAGGAAAATATTAACCTCCCAGAAAATAATTTTAAAAAGTATTCCACAGGCAAATAAATGCAGAAGTAAAAAAAACCAGCCAGGAACATTTCCAGAAATAAATCATTCTCCATCACATAGAGGATAAACATGGGTTCTTTCAAGAAGAAGGAAATCATAAAAAACCAAAAGCTGTATAACTGATTCAACCACTGTGATTGGGGTTTTCATGGCAAGGTTTTGGTAGTGGGTGACTACAGGAATGGCTTCTGTGAGAAGCTGCTGGAAGCCTGCCCCATGCCCGATAGAGCCAATGCTCCAAGAGGGACCCACCACTGGCCAAGGCTGAGCCCTTCTGTGATGGTGGTAGCACCTCTGGGATAATGTAGGTAAGAAGGGGTAAAAATACTGCTGTGTACCAACAGCTGGACAGCGGGATGAGAATATGTGACAGAAGCAACTGTGCAGAAGCAACTGTGCAGATACCAAGGGCAGTGGAGAAGGAGGGGGAGGAGGTGCTCTGGGTGCTGGAGCTGAGATTCCCCTGCAGCCTGTGGTGCAGCCCATGGTGAGGCAGCTGTGCCCCTGCAGCCATGGAGGACCATGAGGATGCAGAGATCCACCTGCAGCCTGTGGAGGAGACCCACGCCAGAGCAGGTGAATGTCCAAAGGAGGCTGTGACCCATGGGAAGCCCATGATGGAGCAGGGTCCTGGCAGGATCTATGGAAGAGGAGCCCACATGAGCAGGTTTGCTGATAGAACTTGTGACTCCGTGAGGGACCCACACTGGAGCAGCCTGTTCCCAAAGGACCGAACCATGTGGAAGGGACCCACTCTGGGGTGGTTCATGAAGAACTGTAGCCTGTGGGAAGGACTCATGTTAGAGAATTCCATGGAGGACTGTCTCCTGTGGCAGGGACCCTATGCGGGAGCAGGGGAAGAGTGTGAGGAGTCTTCCCCCTGAGGAGGAAGGAGCAGCAGAGATGTGTGGTGAACTGACCACAAACCCCATTCCCTGTCACCCTGTGCTGCTGTGTGGGGAGGAGGTAGAGAAATTGGAAGTGAAATTAAGCTTGGGAAGAATAGAGGGTGGGGGGAAGTTGTTTTAAGGTTTGCTTTTACTTCTCATTATCCTGCTCGGATCTGATCAGTAATAAGTTAATTTCCCCAAGTCAGGTCTGTTTTACCTGTGATGGTGATTGCTCCCTGCCCTTATTCCAATCCACAAGCCTTTTGTTCTATTTTCTCTCCCTTGTTCAGCTGAACAGGGGAGTGACAGAGTGGCTTTGGTGAGCACCTGGTGTCCATGCAGGGTCACCCCACCACACACTGTCACTAAAGTGTATTTTACTCCCTGAGCATTTCAGCTGAAATTATGGCTTAGCTGAGACATAGACCCTAATGGCACAAGACTATCTGAATATATCCAAAGGCTGTAAATATTTCTCCAGTTCCACTAGTAACCTTTCATCAAAGCACAGCCCAGGGATTCTTGTAGGGAGACATTGGCATTTCCCACTTGTGAGCAATGGATAGTGAGTGCCTTTGCTGACAGCTATTTTTGTGTTACATAGGGCTAATTTGCAGTTTGGGTACAGAGTAGGCAGAGGTACAGCAAGGAATGTTGAGCAGATGTGACAGAGCGATAACATCCTTAGCATAATCCAGTATCACACAGTTGTGGAGTGCTATAAATACAACAGGAATTCTCCAAGGCCCAATTCCTTCGACAGAGTTGGGCATCTCTGCATTGCCATGGATGTAGACTGCACTAAATCAGTGTAATCCTCAGGCTTCGTTCATTTGTGCACTTCTGTGAATGCTCCTTGGAGACTATAAGCATCATTGTGAGCAATGTTACTGGTTCTACATCATAAAGCAGTTTTTGGCAGCTTTTGGATTGATGTTTTAATTTATTCACTAAATGAAGAACTTAGCATTACAGGCAAAACATTTCTCTTGTACTGCTATACAACATCCTTTTCAGGTGTTTCTTTGGGCCTTGGTAACATGCTCTTACAATCTATTTAATGGAATGAATCCATGTTAATAGCCAGACTGCACTAGGACTGCAACTTCTTGTCAGGTTTCAGGAGCCAGGGCCCTCTCATGTTCTTCCATGGTTGCTGTTGCTCTTACCCAGGAGGACAGGCTGGGAGGGCAAAGGCTGAGCAAAAGAGTGCCCTGGAACAAGGTGGTGCAGCTGCTGCCACTCTGTGGACTGTAGCTTTTGGCCTCTTGGCCGCCAAATTTTTTTGATCAGCAAGTTATCTTATTGCATAAGTGAAATGCATCCTAATAGTCTGTGCATGATGGATTGAAAAAGGCTTTACATGCTGGAAAGGCTGTTGAACAATATAGTTTCCACTTACAAAGCACTTTCCTTAAAAAGCTTCTCAGGGCAGCATTGTATAAAAATAGTTATACTAAAGTTGTGAACCAGCTTCTGACAAATCAGGACTAACAAAAGATAAGGTATAAATAGAAGTGTTTTCATGGGTTTTCTCTTCTCTAGAGGCACAGAATCTCAATCAGTGCTGGATTGTAAGAAACAAAAATGCCCTTTTCCAGACACACAGGAAAACAAGGACCTTACAGACTAGTGGCACAGAATATAAATAGGTTTTCAAAACTGCTTCAAAACCATAAAAGTTAGTCAAAACCATGGCATTTGTATTTAAGAATGAGCCATGCCATATCAGACAATTTTTAAATCCAATTCTTTATTTTATTTCAAACAAACTAGCATCTCCTGCTTTACAGAAAGCTTTTCATAATTATGGAATGAATTGTCTCCAGGCACTCAAGGATATGAGGATTATCTCAAAGTCTGCAGTGTATTAGAATTCCCGGAAGACAAATGCTGAAGAATGTAAAATATTACATACTCTGTATTTATATTTTGTCAATGGGCACTCTCACCTTACTGGTGATACACCTTACTGGTAATTTTCAATTTTTTTTTTTGTGAAGTAGGTTAGAATTATTTTTCTTAGAGCAGGTTTTGAAACAGCTAAATGTAAATCTGCTATTTGCTATTCCAGCGTTTGTGTAATTTTGATTTTACTCTGAGCCTGTTTCTTCTAGTGCTCTGTGCCACCCTTTTCTGAATCTACCAAACCCAATGTAGTTTATTCCACAATACCAAAGAAGGAAGGTCCCTTTCTGTAAGCCAGAAATAGTCCTTACTGCAGTTAACCTTGCATCTGAATCAGTTCTGCTATTGCTCTTTTAGTCATGTTTGACCAGTCATGTCTGCACAGACCAGAAGCAAGGCTGAGCAGGGTATCTACATAATCAATCTGATGCATGATGCTGTTCTTAGTGCAGCAGCTCCTGTATTGAAAACATCCCCCTCACAAAACGTTCACTTACCAACAGCTGAGTTTATGATACCCTTTGGGTCTGTAGTAGCTAGGCTTTGCAGATACTGACTGCTTCAGTCTATGCATGGGAAGTGAGGATTTCAGCGAGAGTTTACTGGCATCAAATCCTTCTGTATATTCTCCAATCACCCTATAATCTTTTCTCTTGCAAAAAAATGCTAGGGGGCCTTTTTCCATTCTGGATGGGAGTCTGCTGTTCTCTCCCTTTTCTGCTTTCAGAGCCATTTATCATTGTTCAGCCACACTAAAAGGGAGATCTCCAGCCATCTCACAACCTCAGAGCGTCACCCACGAGCAGGGAGCCACAGTAACATTGCAGGGAGAACTTACACTCCGTCTCACTGGCATACAGACTAAGACCTGGGTGACACGTGGTTAGTCTTTTTTGTTCCAATAGCAAACAGTGCAGCAATTATAAAAAAAAAGTCAGAAAGACAGTATTCTGCTCCATGCTGCTGCCAGGTAATAGTTTATGCTATTTGACACCAGATATTCTGAGTATTACTCATTAAAATATTTGGCTACTTCCATTTCCCAGTGATCACTGTAAAAAATGTTCTTCCTGCTAGAGCTACAGCAGAACAGATCTGCATGCTGAAATCCTACTCCTGTCTATAATGACAGCACCAAAGTAGCTTTAATAATTAATCATGCACTGATTAGATTACGAACTCTGAGATGGGATGGAGATTTTTGTATTATGCATCAGACAAAAGACACTGGCAATGCTTAACTAGCAGTCACCTGCTCCTGCTCCACCTGCCATTGTGGGAACACTCCGGAAACCAGAAGGGAGACAAAGGCCCAACAGAAATTGATAAAAACCTTCACCTGCCCTTGGTATGTTCAGGAATACAGAACTGTTGAAACAGGTGCTGCTACAGCTGCACGCAGGGGCACTGCTTCGCTTATTAACTTGTCATTTGCCAGGCCATGCTCTCCATTGTATCCTGACGGAAGAGAGCATTCAAACTCCAGGCCAAGCAAGAGTTAAGCAGGGAGTTTTCTGACTGGAAACACCAATTCAAACAGCCACTGTGGTAGGGCTGGGCAAGGAGAGGCCAGGCCTAGGGTAGGGCCCCTATCCTGTGCTCACCCTCGTTAGGGTCCCTTGCAGTGTCCTCGCTGCACTGCTCTGTCAACTGCTTGCAACATTAGAAACAAATTTCTGTGGAAGTGGCATTGTTTTGCTGGAATGATATTACATGCAGCTGTTTTCAGGGCAAGTAAGAGTTTAAGACTGAGAAACACTAGTACTTAAAATTGGAAAATTACTTCCTAGTCTTAACTTCCAGTAGAAATTTTGCTGAGCTGTTTTAACAAAGTTTTTCCAGGCCCTTTGCTCTTGTCCCGTGACTCTTGGGGCATATTTATGACAACTAAAGAGGCAAAATCCCTCAGGGGAGATAGTCCATATGCTGGATCTGGAATGAAATAAGATAATACTAGTGTGTCTAGTTTAATGCCTTCGCTGGTATAAAAGCATGATTTAAAAAAAGGGACCTTAGGACCAGTTTTATGGTACCAGCAAGAATTGGTACCAGTCTGGCCTTAGAAATCAAGCCAGTTGTAGGGGAGGAGGAGGAGGAAAGAACACTGTGGACTGAAATGAGCAAATCAAGTTAAAAACGGCCATCAATCAAGTTAAATTTTGCCAGGTACTGGAGATACTTCATAGCACCGAACATCACTAAACAACAGTTACTGTTAAAAAGCACTTGGGAGGCGAACAGCTGTCATTCCCTGCTGACCAGGGCACAGCCAGTGGTATCTGGGCAAGAGGGTCAGAGCAAGCTGGCGTGTGGCTGGTGCCCATGTGGGACAGATGTACTCCCTGCCTCCCAAGGGCTCCCATGGGGCAGGCAGGGCATGGCCTGGGAACGATGGGTAGCTCAAGAGGGCCATGGCTGCCAGAGCTCCAGGTGAATGCCACTGTCCTCATCCTTCATGGTCAAACTCAGCACAGGTGGCAAAGCTTGCCCCAGGAATAGGAGTGGTTTATGTGGTAGACACATTCATAGTTTTTAATGTCAGTGGGACCTTTTTAATAAACAACAGCTAAGTTCTGGAAGCATCAAAATGTATCACTCTGCAACTAGGAATTTACAGACACCACAAGCCACATGGCTTATTTTTTTCCCCTTTTCTCTGCCCCTTCTACCACTGACCTTTATGAAAAACAGAAGTTAAATAAGAGAAAAATAGCTTTAATGAAACATCCAGGTTGAGAAATCAAAATCGGACACTCCAACAACAGGAAGTTTCAAAAGCAGTGTTTATAACAGCATCTTGCTGAACTGTGGCATGCTTGCTTTTCTTTTTCTTTAAGTTTTAAGCCATATTGTAATGTGCACCTTGACTCAGCAGCTGGGTACAAGGATAGTATTGTGGCATTAGTTTAACTTTGCAGAATTTCCTAGGCATAGAAAAGGGAATTGAACTCAACCCCTGAACAATTTCCTGACCCCTGCAATCAGTGCTACAACTTGTGTCTTTCCGGTAAAGGCATCTGAATTGTTTCCCTGTGCAAATACACTTAAGCTTGTTTGTTATTTTATTCTAGGGCGCTGGAGACAGTTTTGTGGGAGCACTGGCCTTCTACCTGGCTTACTATCCCAAGTTATCCATGGAGGAAATGATCAGGAAGTCTAACTGCGTCGCATCAGTGAGCGTCCAGGCACCGGGGACACAATCTTCATATCCTTACAGGAAAGACTTGCCTCAGGACCTTTTCTAATTGATTGTCTAGCTCGCTGTGCTGATTTTATCTCATACCAGACAGCAGTATTCTCCTGACTGCACTGAGGTTCTCGTCTGCTGATTGGAAAGGCCAGGAGAGTCTCTTTGCTTCTTATTTCAGGAATCCTGTGTGTTCCTGTTCTACAGCAGTAAGATGGGGTGGGGGTGGTGGGTCTTTCAAACACAGCACAGCAGGTCTCTCTGGCCTCACACAGCCCTGAGCTTGTGGCCGTCCCACACAGTGCGCTCTACGACATGAAGTTTACAGCAAAACACCTGGAGGGTATTGGGCTCCTGGCAGTATTTTTACTTGATTTTATCAGACCTTCTGATGTGAAATGGCAGCACATGAAGCAGAGCATCAGCTTCGAGACTGCAACTTCAGTGCTCAAACACCAGGGCCAGTGTTTGGCTCACAACAAAGCCCTGTATATCGAGCCTGGGCCCGCCTGTGCCCACGTGCCTCATGTATGCACTGCACTCCGTGCTTCCCCACACTCGGGAGGGTCCCTTCAACTGCAAATAGGACAGGACTGCTACGGAGGTAGACTTTGAAAAATGTTTCTAGCCATATTGCTCTACACACAGGCAAGCTAATTACAGAAAAAAAACCCCTTACATCAGAGAACTGCCTTGTCTGTTTCCTTCATGTTTGACAAAAACCCAGGAGTGAAAAATCCATCCTACTAACCTGGCTGAAAATAATACAGCCCTTTTAACCATGGTAACAGCTTATCCAAAAACTCATCTAGGTTCCCATTCCTTCTTTCCTCAGAAGGAGCTGGTGCAACATTACCCCTCCAAGTAATGACACCAGCTCGTGGTCACTACTGTCGCATCTGTGGCTGGTAGGTTAGAAAAACTTGCAATCCTGCCATTGAATTCCTGCTGTGGAAAATGTTAATTTTTATTGCTTTATAAAACAATAGTTCCTTTGAAGATTACAGCCTCTTTCACAATAGAAAACACAGACAATGGGATTTGCTATTTAATTTTTTTTAATTGAGCACTGTAAAAATAACTCAAAAGATAAATAAATGTTACTGTGATGATCTATGTCCAGACATCTCTCTCTACATTGTTTTATTCACAATGGCCTTCAAATCACAGGAGACGGTGATCCCAGTTCATTTCCTCTCTTTTCAGCCCATGTTGCTGGATTTCTGAATCAGTGTTCACCCCGTCCTCCCCCCAGACCATCCTCTCTTCATGTATAAATCAAGTCCAGTCATTGTTCACACAGAGCGGATTTTTCTCTTCTCTGTGAAGAGGACACGTTGTTTTGCTACAGGGGGGGGGGGAAAAAAAGAGAAAAAAGAATCCGTTAAGAAGCCTGAAGTGTTAAAATTCAATTCAACCAGCCCACGTTCCTTTTCTCCTGGCTGCCTTCACTGCTTAAATGAGTGTGGAGCAACTGACTGGCACAGCACTGTTGTTAACCAACTCTTGAAGGAGTTTAGTGGTGCTTTCACTTTACCACATGTAATTTTTAGTTCCTAAGATGTCCACTTTACCTCTGTGAGAATAAGTATCAGGATGCAAGTGACTGAAAACACTCAACAGCTGCTCTGTGCGACTATTCTGAGTCACAGCTGCTCGATGTAGGGACAAAAATAGGTTCTTTCTGCTTTTTACTACTCTTCAACTCCAGAGCCCAAACAACTACAGATGATGAGCTGGATCTAGTCAGCCTCACAGGCTGACTGAGAAGTTAACCAATTGTCCTGTGGATCTCTCAAAGAGGCACAAACTGGCCCTGTCCACAATGCCTGATGCAGGTGTTTGCAAAGTCACTACAGGTTAAACATAGTCAATACATTAATAAAAACCAAAAATTACAAAATAAATCAAAAGCAAAGCTTTACAATGCCATTTGAAAATCAACACTGTTTGGCTGAATTTCATTATATGAATTCCATTGAAAGCTACGCAAGAGCAATCCACACAGCAACAAAATCTCTTCTTCCACATAAAAGTTTCGTTTTAAGAAATACTGCAGATACTACAGATTCTGTTGCTGCAGTTGGGAGGTAGTGAAACTTGGGCAATCCTGCCACTACTTCACTAAAAAGCTTCATTCTGCGGATGTCCCAGGTTTCTGAGAAGTACAAAACATAAGGTGAAAACACATGCCAAGTGAAAATGCTTCCTAACATATTCCTGATGTGAGTTGTTATCTAGACTCAAATTTACTTCCCTTCACACATGCAACACTTTCTCACATCAATTTCTCACTTGTGTTCTACTACAGGCTACAAAGATCAGAGCTTTCTTCGGCAACCTACTACATGTTCTGTCTGAGTTCTTCTCTTTCTTCACTTCCCTACAAGTTGCAAAGCTTCTGGAGGATCACTCTGCACAATGTTTCAATGCAGTAATTTATTTTTCTTATTCAAGAAAATAGTCCCAGAGATCTCTGATTCCCCTACTGTGTGGAATTCAAAAGGAAAGCCACAGCCTCTGTCACCTTTAATGAAAGCATATTGCTTCTCTGGTGGTTTCTCTCACGTCTCGAAGCTCCTGTACTGTTAGCTCTGAGAATGAAAAGGTAGTCCTCTAACAAGAATATAAAATTTTAAGAAAAAACAAGCTTCAGTCATGTAACTACTGTCCGTGCATTATGTACTTAGAGCTGCTTAATAAATTTCTTATATTGTGTAACTTTAAATAAGCCTTTTTTGCATTAGCTCCACCATGTTATTTCTAACATGGTTCGGTTTAAATTCTAAGTTTACCCAAATTAAGCTTTTTCATATTAAATTCAGCTTTTAAATGTTAACTACAGAAACTTGAACCCTTAGTCACCTTTCAAAAAGCTGGGTGAGCAAAAGGCAGTTTGGCAAGTGCTATAACCTGTCCAACAAATCAGATTCTTAAACTGAGATTATCTGCAAGGACCACGGGAACATAAAAGAATCCACTGTCATCTGGAGAGTGATATCATTTGTGGAACAGGAAGAATTTGTGCCTATTTCTTTAGAAGAAAAAGTCCATTTTGTAAGAGATGGTTAAAATTTCTGGTCTAGAGCTCCCATGGCAGCTGAACTGAACACTTCTGTTGATGCATACTTTGTGCCTGCTTGTTGGAGGTAGCACAGTCTAGCAAACCACACAAAGAAACAGAATGAAAGAACTCCTGTGTCACTTGACTTCGCCAGTGACATGTGGCATGGCTGTCATCAAAGTCTCTGATGTGTCAGGCAAGTCATTACTTTGTTTCACTGCCACAATCTGTAAAATGAGGGTAACATTTACTTCCCACTGGAATGTCATGAAGAACAGCAACAGTACAGTCATTCGAGTATGAAACATGTTATGACATATTCTGCTTAGATAGGAAAAATCCTGTTGCATTCAAATCTTTTCCCCCAGAGTCAAGTGAAGCTTATACAAAGCATGCTGACTTCTTCCCCAAGCTCTTACCGATGGGATCGTATCTCAGTAAGACCAGTTTTTCTTGCAGTCGGAGTCTCCTGATGTTGAAACAGTAGCCTGTCTCCGCAGCGCTCTTCATCCTCACCAGAATGTATCTAAAGTCACAAGGGATGTCTCTGTGTCAGTGCACAGGCACTCAGCGAGGGCCCACATCTGCCAGGGCACTGGCCAGTGGACAAGCTTTCAGCATACACAGTTTGGCACAATCACGTAAGACACTTCATTTCAACTTCAGTGAGGGGAGTATGAAAATGATGTATGCTTAACTTTTAACACAGACAAACACTAAACCATAAGCTACAGCATCAAGCTTAGGTAAATAATTCCTCAACAGGATACAAGCCTAGAGAGAAACAGCTCCTCCAAAAAACAGTGAGGTGGGAGGAATAAAAACAAGAAAGAAAAAAAAGAAATGAGGAAAATCAGCATACGATTGAGTCACTATGGCTTCAAAGCTAATGGCAAGAGAGGAAGGATGATGGTCGTTAAAGATGTTCAGGCTGTAGATAACACTGTATCACAAACTATCACTTCCTCATGCAGAGAGGAAGCTAAGCAGATAGGCTGGCACAAGAGGCATGCAAAAGGAGAAGCAGAACCCCTTGGCACCATCCATCCTGCTAGAGATACAGAGCTTGATGTTAACCCAGCCACGGGAACCCCCTTCCCCACTGGACGACTCTTGGTTTGCGGGGCAGGCTGGCAGCAACTGTGGTGTCCCAGGAACAGGAGACTGAGGAAGCTGCTCCAAGCCCCCAGCCTGGAAGTATGCCAAGATACGAGCAACTTCCCAGACAGAGGGCATTTTCTGAAGTTTCAAAAGAAACGTTAAACCCTTAACCAGTCTGTAAACTATGTCTTTCTCTTCCATTTCAATGAAGAGATGGATACATCTCTGCATGTGGGCATTCAGTTCACTTTTCATTTGCCAGTATTTTCCTGTTTCTAAAATGGACTGTCAAAATTAACCCATTCTTCCTCACTTGTGCAGCTCTGACCAGTGTACTTCCTTAAGCTCTTCCTTTTCAGCGTTGCAATCGAATTTGAGTTCAAAATAAAGACACTGGATTCCTGCAGACAACTGACCAAGCATATTCTTGGGATTATCCCTCTCCTGTACACTACTGCAGGTGTGCTGTGAAGCACCAGTAACCATGAAGACTCCTTTCCCTATACCTCACTCACTTCCTCAAAGCCTCTGTGCAATTTCCCCTTTCTGGGGGAATCAGTGGCATCAGTGTGACCAGGCCTTGAAATTCTTGTGCACCACACATTTGAGGCCAAGCCCATTCTAAACAATGCACCTTGTTAAAAAAAATTACTCCCCTGTGAAGAAATGTAACAAGGAGCAGAGGCAGAAAACAACACTGGAAAGCTGTTGGGGCACAGGAAGAAACCCAAGGGGGTGGAGAAGGATAAATAATGTAAGAACATATTCCTGAAGTGCATATGGGACTGTAGAAGAACAGAGAAAGAAACATCAGCATAAAAAATAAAATAAAATAGAATAAAATAAAAATAAAAGGGAGCGTGTGGTAGAAATCCCTACATTAACATTAGTAACACCATTTTGAAAAAGCTACTTTTTCACCTTGCAGAAACCTCCTGCTTTGCTCTGTTTGTTTTTATGAACAGATAACAGTAGAAAGATGAGATGTCAAACTGCTCTCTCTCAGGCACATACTTGGGAAGCGCTTTCTTAATTTAAAAGCCTGACAATTGTGCAGAAATTCTGTAACAGAAGAATCTGCTCAAATGTGGCAAGTGGTTGGTACTGGCCCTACTGGGGGCAGATTCTTAAAAAAACCAAAATACAGAAAATGTACCAAAGGCCATAGATGCCAGGCCTGTGGGGTACCAAATATAATACACTCACACAGAATGCAACTTCCGGGAATGGGAAGACAGGAATGTGTTCCCATAAATGTACCAATTTAGCCTCTTGGATTTGTCTAGCTAATTTTTACAAACAGCATTTTGGATCCAAGTCAGTTTCTCCATATGATCTTGTCTCCTTGTGCCCACACTGTAAGAGTACTGGTGTGCTCCAAGTACATATTCCTTCCTTTCCAACCCTTATCACACCATCAGCTTTCTTTACAGGTCAGAGGACTGTGACTAATTTTCTTCCAGAGCCCACTAACATCTCTGCTGAGCTGGACTACAGAGCAAACTAAGATGCCCAGAGCCCTGACTGCACCCCGTCAGCTCCTCCCATATAAACACAGGAATGTGCTAAACCGAGGAAGTGTTCTGCACTCTGGCTATGGGAAAATTTCACAGCACCTGCCCAAAGTCCACGCCACAGACAACAAAGATCCACGCTGTACCTCAGTTTACTCTCCTCAGCTAAAAAGGTATGACAGGTGAACAACAGGAAGAGTATGTGGATCATTTACAGCCTCTAATCACAGAGCACAGAGGTGTGCTTTCCCCTGTGCAGGGCACTTTGGAGATTACAGCTGAGCTCAGTGTGACAGCCCATAGGACAAAACCTGCCTTTGCTGCAAGTTCAGAACCCATGGGAGAGTTTCCCACCATTCTGTACTTACCTGTGAGAAGACACACATACAGAATGGGTGAGAGGAGGCAGCTAGACTCAAGGACTGCAATTCTCTCGGGTATATTTAAAAAATCTAGAGAAGCTTAACATTTTGCAAAGATATAACATACCAGTGATCAAAAACTGGTGAGGAAAACACCACTTACTTAGATTTGCTCTTGGCCACTGGGGATTTTTGCAACATGAAGAAGAGAAAAACAGAAGAATCAGTTAACATTTTATCTTGTTTCCTTTTATGCAATATATAAAGGTTAAGTGTTTTCCACTGCCTGACTTTGCTAAAGCCCCAGAGAGATAGTGCGAAGAGATTTGCTGTCACGATAAAGCATCACTCATTCTTGCATTTGCTGTCAGTTCCCTGCTCTTTCTGCCATGGTATCACCTTTATAAGTGTCTGTGCAAATGCAGTGCCCAGCATGACAGGCTGCACTTGCTGCAGCCTCCAGATGTTCTCAGTGAGTTTTCAGCTTCAGTGCTGAGTATGAATTCTCTGGGTGAATGTGAAGTTAAGACAGGTGTGAGCAACACTGCTGGTGGAAACTGCACCCAGTCCCAGTCTCCCCGACTTGCTTCCACCCACTCCTGCTTCGGCTCCTGCTCTGGTGCCAACACAGGGGTTTGCGTGGCCACAGGTGCAGAGCAGGGAGCCCTTCTCAGCCGAGCCCGACCTTCCCACGAGGCTGCTTTCGGGTTCGCTGATCTAACCCACAGCATAGCATGAAACAGGCTGAATTATTTTTCTGTCAGCTCACTGAATTTAAAGTAATCATACATCTGCAGCACAAATGCAAAACCCCACTAAAATTTAAAAAAAAAAAAAAGCTCCTCTATATTGTGTCTATGCAAATCTTGTTTAGGTCACCCGGAGCTTCCTCCGGGGCACGCCGGGAGGCCCCGCGGCCGAAGGAGGGGAAGGGCCGGGAAGGGCCGGGAAGGGCAGGGAAGGTCGCGCCGCCGCCGGGGCGCGCGCCCGCCCCCACAGCCACCCCCGCCGCCGCCGCCGCCGCCGCCCGGCCCCGCCGCGCCCGCGTCACTCACGGGCCGCCGCCGTCAGGAACATCGCGCCGGGCCCGCAGCCGCCCCGCCCCGCCCCTTCCGCCGCCACAACCGCGTCCGGGGCGCGGGGCCGCGCGGGCAGGGCCGGGCCGCCCGGGGGCGGGGCCGCTGGCGCTGCCGTGTCCGTGCCAGCGCCGGGGAGCCCGGCCTCGGGAATCCGGGATGCCGTTCTGGCGGCCAGACGGGCCAGTGGTAGCCTGGGCTGCATCCAGCACACCCTGTGGCCAGCAGGTCGAGGGAGGTGGTCCTGCCCCTCCGCTCAGCCCTGGGGAGGCCGCATGTGGAGTGCTGTGTCCAGTGCTGAGCTCCTCGCTACAGAAGAGACATGGAGCTGCTGGACAGTATCCAGTGGAGGGCAACAAAGGGGCTGGAGCATCTCTCTTACGAGGAAAGGCTGAGGGAGCTGGGCCTGTTTAATCTAGAGAAAAGAAAACTGAGGGGATCTCACTAGTGCATGTAAATACTCAAAGGCGGGTGCCAAGAGGATGGTGCCCCAGTGACAGGACAAGGTGCAGTGGCCATAAACTAAAACACAAGAAGTTCCACCTCAACATGAGGAAGAATTTCTTTACATTGAGGGTGTCAGAGCACTGGAACAGGCTGGCCAGGGACGTTGTGGAGTCTCCCTCTGGAGACATTTAAAGCCCACCTGGACGTGTTCCTGGGTGATCTGCTCTAGGTGACCCTGCTTTGGCGGGGGGGTTGGACTAGATGATCTCCAGAGGTCCCTTCCAACCCTAACAATTCTGTGATCTCCCCATGCAGGCCTATCCAGGCATGTGCCGGCAGCCCATCTGTCTGGCAGTGGCTCACGGCAGCAGGGCCAGTGCAGAGAGGGACATGCCCGGCCGTGATGGCCCTCTAGCCTGTGCCCCCTGGCTGGCAGCACATCTGGGTTCTGCCCCACTGCATGGAATCATACAGCGGTTTGGGTCAGAAAGGACCTTAAAGATCATCTCGACCCAACTCCCTACCGTGGGCAGGGACACTTCCCGCTAGACCAGGTTGTTCAGAGCCCCAACCAACCTGCACATGGCCAGGTCACGTTGAGCTTCTCATCAACCAACACCCCCAAGTCCTTCTCCTCAGGGCTGCTCTCAATCTGTTCTCTCATCCTTCAACGCATTTTAGGCATTGGAATAAGTTGCCCAGGGACATGATGGAGTCACCATCCCTGGAGGTGTTTAAGAGGTGTCTAGATCTGGTGCAGGGAGATGATTTAGTGATTTAGGGGTCACAGTGGTAGTGCTGGGTTGACAGACTAGATAATCTTAAAGGTCTCTTCCAACCCTGATAATGCTATGATCTGCTAACCTCTGCCTGCCTTTCTTTTTTATAAAAAGGGGGGTGCTGCTATGGTGTCAAAGTCCCCAGGTCATTAGGCAACTAAACCTATCAGTGTTCATGAGATACTGTACAAAAGCCATGGGCAGGGAGGCTCAAGACAAGCACCAAGGCAAGTCTTCATATTCCTCTGACCCCTTAGATAATGAACTGTAATATATTATCCTCTAAAAAATTCACAGAAGGTCTGTGGCTTCCTCTGCTTCCATCAGTTAGGTAAACTGTTATTGATGGAATTCAAATCCTTGAATATTTAGCAATTACTAAGGCAATAAAAATGTCAGCTTGACATATTTAGATGAAAAACAAGACTTAGAATGTATAATAACATGCAGTTAATTTTATATTCTATGGCATGAAAACAAATGGCTGACCCAATAAAACACTGGCACAAAACGACATCTCCAGGAAAGCATTGCTGCTTGTGTCAAGTGTTTACTTGAGATGTTGTTCCTTGATTCAATTCAATTATTTCCAAATACTTCCTCTTAATGATACAACATTTCAGTCTTTACTATGTGGCCTTCAGAAGTATAAATCTAGTAGTTACATAATCTGCCCATGAATATCAGAGTGAGAACTTGAAAACATTCAAGATGATAAAATGTGAGTGCTGTAAGACTCCTTCTCTTTGATCTGCGTTATTGCCTCAGTCAGAGCACAGACTGAAAAGGAATAGGATTGCCAACCTCCTGACTTCACTGCCAGGAATATAAATCAACATTAAAGATCATTTCTAAATGAAATAGCAAGTTAAACATTTGTAGAAACATATCATCAAATAGAGGTTACTGCCTCTTTTTAAACCTCTTGCCTGTTGGCAAAAAGAAAACTGTTCCAGTGACATTTTCTCTGCTCTGCTGTGACAAGGGCTGCATAAATATAGACACTGTGGATTAGAATAGACTTCGACAGTCTTTAACTTTCTTTTTAGCAGCCTCTTCTGTAGACAGCTTTCAATAGCTATGGGTAAAACCCAGGGAGTCTGAAACTGGTATGTGGGGCAAGGTGTTGACAGTGTCGCATGCCCCTGATGGCAACAGTCATTGCTGACCTTGAGGAAAAGTTATCCTGGCTGGAGGAAAGGAGAGAGAGTGAGAATTTCTGACCCTGGCTGCGATTCAGATTTGGCATGTGGGCTAGGATAAGTCATGTTCTTTGAGATCTTCGATGGCATGTGCAGTGCAAATGCAGATTTTTCCTTCAACTTTGCCTAAAGAAAGCAAGGAGTGTGATGAACTGTAATGCCAGCCTGGATAATTCTGGTACTTGCTTAAAGAGAAGTCACTCATGACTCCAGCAGAGAAGATGCTGGTGCCAAACTGATCAATGTCACTCAGAATCAAACATAGGGTGGGTTTTTATCTCGCTAGAAAAACAAAAATTTGTCATGGTATAATCTAACTGATTCCTTCCCTTTTTATGCTTTATATTCTAGGCTGAGCCCTCCTTCACCTCCAGGAAGTGAGGAGATGGCTGCTTCCTGCCAAGAAAGTGCAGCCAGGTTTCTGGCACACGCTGAGCAGGCAAAGGGCTGGTGTCTGAGGTTGGCGAGGGTGATGCTTCTTCAAGTGCACGCGGCGCCTCCAGTCAGTCATCGCTCGAAAAAGTCACAGAAGGGGAGAGGGGGGCAGCAGATGAAATGCTTGCAAGGTAAATATCCTCTTGGCACTAGATTTTCTACGTGAGTTACTGTAATTAATGCATACAAAATCCAATGCTGGAAACAAGAGAGTAACACTGAAGCCTGGGAAAAGTTCCACGTGTCCTTCCTGGTTTCCCACAAAAAACAGACAAACAGCTAACTAAGCCAAAAAAATGCAGACAGATTGGTGGACATAGCTTTTAAACAGCCAGGCTAGTTTCTCGTCCCTTCTTGCTTCCCTTTCTCAGCGTGTTACCACTTAGCAGTGTTCTGCTGTCCGCAGTGTTAAGCAAACACTCATGGGCACTATTGTGCAAATCACTCATCCCAGATAACAGATGGATTTTTACATTCTTTCTGCATATCTGAATCCATTATCCCAATAGGGCCCAGAAGAAAATGGGCATTAGCTTAATGCAGTTCTGAAAGAGGAACTGTTCAGGTCAGGAGAGCGGGAATTATGGAAAGAGCCATCTGAAGTGCTAAATCACTTTGAGCTAGTGACTAAATCCATTTCAGCTGCTGGTCTGTTTGAAGCAAGCTGGTAATGGCCTTTAGCCTAGTTCTTAGGTGTGTCCATGGCACAGTATCAATTTATTTGCTGATAATCTTGTTAGAAAACATGGAAAAGCAATGGGTTTGGATGGTTCTTTTCTTACCTCCAGAACTTAGTCCCCTTAGATCAGATGTGGGGCACTCTGGTGTGGTTAGCGCACAGCTCTGTTTTCAGAGATTTACCTGTACCCTGCTTATTCCTTCCAGAGCATTGGTCTCTGGATCTGTTCTGGAGCTCCTTTCCCCAGCACCGACGTCATTCATATGTAAGGGGGGAAGAACAAAGACAGCAGTCGCCTGTTTCTTGTGTGATTTTTCAATACCCATTTCCCAATCCCGGCATCCAAAGTAACAACATCCTTTCAAACCGCCCCCTCTTGAAATGCCACAGTAGTCAAACAGCTGCAAATCAAAACACCTTGTAAACAAGTGACTGAAATCCCGTGGGATGCCCGAGGGCTTGGGCACGTCTCAGAGTGATTATAGTTCCTGCTATACAAATTGGAGTCCATGTAGCACAGTTTGTGCCAGCTCCGAGCTCTTGCTTTTTATTTTTAGCCCTGTTTGTCGAGGGGTTCTCATAATAAAAAGAATGACGTTCGGTATCAGTGACACACAGATAAAATTAGATAGTAGCCGGAAGTGATCCTACAACTAATCGTCCCCATTTTTTCCATAAGCTTGGGGATCCTGTGGGCCTCAAGGACAGCTTTTCTCTGTGTGAATTTCACTTCCCATCAGCAGGCAGCTGAAAAATTGGGCTTGCATAGGACTTGTGTGCAAAAGAAATGAATGTCATTGTCAGTGCTTATGCCAACAGCTGGGACCATCTGGGACACCAAAGACAACAGTGTCTAGATGTGTACAGCTGATCAGAGGTTGTTTTTAGCAAGCCTTGAAACCTTCTTCTCTTTTTGGGGCAACAAAACAATGTTTTTGCCTTCCATGCATGGAGTTTTGTACACAGAGCAGCTTAAGTCATCAGGGCTCAGTCCTGGAAGTGATTAGTCCCCCAGACATAAGACACCCGCACTGATGCTGAAGATATTATTCCTTTCTTTAGAAGAAGCTGCCTAGGGGAAAGACAAGATAGGAGGTGTATTAGATTATGTCTCTAAAGTAGACCTTCTCTCAGTAGAGCAGGATCAGTTCTCATTTGTTTTGGCACTTTTTTTTTGTCCCTTCTAAATTTTGGATTGGTTTCATTTTTACTACACTGTAAAAGAAGAAAATACAAGAGGTTAACCGGTCAGCAGATGCTCTCTATTGCTTAGAAACATTGAATTCAATCAGGCAGTGTACCTAGTGCACCTTCAAAGCAAGGTGCAATTGTTTGCTGTGTAATACAAAGGATTTAGCTGTGGTATTAGGGAAAGAAAGAGTGTATCAAGATCAAAGCTGTGGGCCTGCAAGACCCTATACTTTTAAGCAGGGTAGGTAAAGGCAAAGGGAGAGGATAGTTATGTAATGTAAACATGGTGTGACACAGATAGGGAATGAATTTTTTTCCTCCTGTAGCTTGTTGGAGGAGAATGGATCAAGTGCCTGGACTTGGTTCATTTTATGTCAAAAATCTACTCTGGAATGAATTGGCATATCACTCGCGTTGCTCCTTGGCAAGGGGATATCTTTAGCTTTAAGCCAGAGTGATCAGCTGTAAGGGAAAACAGGTGGTTCAAGTGTTCGAGTGGATCTAGACAACAAGAAGAAGGATACAGCTTTCTGCATCCCGTGGCCTCCCTAAAGACTTTCTCACTTGAAGGAAGGTCACAGGGTTCAAAGCTGTTTCTCAAGTGCAGCTATGTAGCATTGCCTTGATGTCATGCAGTATTATAAACAAGTTATTATTTCATTCAGTGTTTTGGGAAATGATGGGACTGGAACAATACACCCACAGCAGTTCCCTCCCTTATCCCAGCAGACTCTTTAGTGAGTTACTTATGAGCTGTACCTCACTAACTGATGTCTGTCTATCTGTCTGTCTGTGTCTGGTAATAGTGTGTCTCTGAGGAATTTTGAGTAGGAATATTGGTGGATTTTATGAAGGGCAGAGAGCTGGGAAGGAGGAGAGGGACATAAATTTGCAGTGTCTTGTGGTTTGATGGATGTTTGATGTATGAACATTGGGCTGAGAAGGCCCCAGGGCTTCATAGCTGCAAGCACTGAATGCATCATCGCTCCTTTTTCCACGCATTTGTGCTTCTGAAGCAAGTCACTCGTTCACACCTGATGGGATAGCAGGAAAACAGAGTTAAGCAGGGCAGTGTTCCATTCATTTCTGTCTGCTTAGCTCAGGTTCAAGCTAGACCTGGGATGAATACTTAAAAACATAGGAATCATCATAAAGGAACAAGTACTAGAAATGAGGTTCAGCAGGAATGTATGTAGAAATCTGTTTGAAGTCTTAGGCTCTTGCATAACTGTCTCTGGCTAGTTCCCTAAACCCTTTTCTTCTGCTGTAGTCTCCCTAGACCCATTTTCCTTAAAAACATACAAGCAGTTTGAAAGCCCTAATGACGCACAATGTGTGTTCTTTGACCTTTGCACAATCCCTGCAAAGACACTGTCTTTCCTCTTTCTATTTCATAAGCACTGACCATCTGGCCTTGCCCCATCATCCCCAAATATAAAGAAATAGTCTCCCTCCTATAGAGGGGAGGCAGTCCACTAGGTTAAGAAGATATAGACTGTAACAATATTCATAGGTGGCCTGTCGCAGGGGTTTTGTTGATTAGTAAAGATATGTGTACACTTCAGTCACCTTTTGGCCCATGTTATATTCTTCAGTGATGTCAAACTACCAGATCAAATAATGTAAATGTAGCTCAAGCTATCTTTCTGGAAATACTCCTTGTCTGAAAAAGAACAAGCTATTTTTCCACATCTTATATAGACCAAGATATTCTTTAACTGCCCACAAAACAAAGCTAAACTGAATCACGTTTTCCCCAAAAGTTATCCTAAACAAAGGAATCAGAAAAACTGTTTACCTTCCTTTTTTCTCACAACATGGACTCTAACCTCACCATTACAGGAAAAACTGCTCTTCCCAACTGTGTAGACCAGTAAGAGACTCGGTGTTGCTCTCTAAATGTAACTGATCCCATAACTCTAGCCCAGATCTTTAAGGTTACCTTGCCATCTAGTCTAACCTCACTATGTGTCCAAGGGGCATAGTTGCCTAAAAATCAGATATGTAAATATGATGAAGACATGGCCCATAGCATCTGACCTTAGATAAATTCCTGTCCAAATACTCTGTCTGCTCACATGACCCAGTCCATACTGGGATAGGACTGGTGGACTGATATTCCCAGCCCTGCCCTGCATTAGCTTCTGATGACCTAGTTCTGGATAACTGAAGATCTCACCTCCTCCTCAGCACAAAAATACTCTTGCATCATTTTGAAATCCTGTTGCAGCCATTGAAGAGTTCACATAAACCAGTACTGCCTGTAGTGACCTCGTGCTTCCATGTAAAATGGTGGTCAGAGCATTTCATGCTAGCAGTAAACCAGAAGAATTTACTGGAATGGGATTAAATTTGTTTTCAAAGTGTCTGCAGAGCCAAATCAATTCCAAGGGTTTTCTGAGCTGCTGAACAACCAGAGGCAATCATTGCACTTCTCTGCTGCCAGTTGCAGCCTTTTACCTCTTCTAGGCAGGAACTGCCTTCTACTCTGTATTTGTACAATTGCCAGTGTTGTGGGATGGCACCTCATTGAACCCTCTGCATCAATTTGATGGCCTTGGTGAGCCTCGACTTGCAGGACAGCCAGCAGGACACCCCTCCAGCTGCCCTCCTGCCTGCAATACCTGTGGGTGAAATACAGGCAAATGCACTTGAGTTAGACGTACATCTGACGCCAACTGCATCTGGCAACCACTCTGGCACTGCAGAGGACTGCCCCAGGATTTCTAGTTATTTTTAATTCAACATCAGATTGGACCCAGTTCCTCCTGGTTAGAGATCTTTTTGCAATAACAAACTAAGATTACATGAAGAGCTTAAAAAAGAATTTCACCCCTCCAGGGCTAAATTATTTCCACTTATACACAACTGTCATATCTTTAAAGGGCAAACCCAGAAAGCTAACACTGAAAAATATAACTCTACAACCGAGATTATCTGCCTGCCTTCTCTAGGCAATCATGTCTCATATCTAGAAGGTCTTTCATAGCAAAACCCAAAATTCCAGCTAAGTAGATGGAAGATTTATGTACAGAGTAGGAAACAACAGCTTGGGAGGAGGTGTATTTGATTGCTGGAGCCAGTTACGAAGACAAACCTCAAACACCATACGACTGCTTTTCCACAGCATCTCACTCACGTCTGGTAAAACCACTCCATGCTCACCCAGACTTTGCAAACTACTGCTCACCAGCTGAGAAAGGCATGGTGATGTGCATGTTATGGAAGCATCTAACACTGGCAAACAGTTCACTTCTATATCTAGCTCAGCATCCATTCCAGACATTTTATAACTGAGTATTTTTCATGAAGCAAAAATTGGAAAGTGGGAATAATGAAACTCCTCTGTACCAACTTACCTGTCCCACAGGAGGTCTCCTGCTGTTCAGCTCACATTTAGGGAATTTAATTAGGAGCTGAGTTACACAGGAACGTGAAGAGGGCACACCTTCCCTACCCTTTCTGTGAATATTCCCACTCATATGATGAGAGAGCAGTCACAGTGGCTGCATTCAGCCCTGATTATATACCTGGATTAATAATTGAAGCACTTAACCCCAGGGGCAAATGGATTTCCCTGAAGAATGCAGAAATTATGGAGAGGAGAACTCAGCATGTCAAATGTCCAGAAGTGGAAGTGCTCATAGCCCTTTGTTCAAAAATTTTCCCTCGAAGAGCATTTAACCCTCTTCCGAATTATTGTCTGTTTTCCTCTCAACCCCTTTTCAATAATGGCATAGAGAACAGTGGAAGAGGAGAAAGGAAAGATGAGGAAAAGAGTAAACATTTGTCATTGGGTTGGGGTTTTTGTTACATTAAAAAAAACAATTAATTTACATAGAAAAGTCTGAAGATTTCAGACTTTCATCCAAAAAAGGACAATATCCGTATTTTTTTTCTAGTTCTGCCTATAGAAAATATCCCCTGTAGGGTTTTTTGGTGGTTTCTTTTTCATTCTTTTCATGTGAGGTCAGAAGCCAGCACTGCATTGTCTTCAGAGAGCAGCACACTGAGACCAGTGACTAACTGGTACCTTGACAAGAGTCCCAGCCCATTCTTCAGCCACAATTGTATCTCACATCTCCCGCTGCTGTAAATGCTTGGGTGTAAACTTAGAAACTTAGGGGGCATTCGTGTCTCCCTACTACATTCATTCATATGCAGCTATACCCCTCCCAATGAAATCCCAAGATTTAGAGAGACTGAATCGCTTTAGGCCTCATGGGTTCATTCAGTCAGATACAATTTATCATTTAACCCTTTCAGGAGATCTACCAGTTGCCAATCTTGGCTTCATTTTCTCATTCTTAGAACTGCTGAGCAGAAAGGTCAAACAGTGTGAAATACAACAAAGAACAAGGGCCGTTTGCTTGATTCTGACTTTTTTCTCAAGAAAGGGAGCAACTTGCAATTGGCAGTGTGGTCCAGGATGCTCAGGGTGTGTAACCTTCCATAACTCTGCTGCAGTCTCTGGTTAAAAGGGAGGATGGAGTAGCTACCTGCTCTGCTGTGTTCATTGACATTGCTTCCTGTGAGGTTGTCTCAGTTCCAGAAGGAGCCTGTAACTCACTGACTGATCAACAGAAATTAGGTTGGAGTGGCTGGGATTCTCCAGAAAAAGTTAATAATTTTCCAGTATGACTGTGGCTACCCAGAAATCCAAAAGAGTGGGACAGCACACATATAGAGACCATCTTCAAGTGCATTTGCACC
This sequence comes from Lycocorax pyrrhopterus obiensis, assembly GCA_014706295.1. Classification (NCBI taxonomy): domain Eukaryota; kingdom Metazoa; phylum Chordata; class Aves; order Passeriformes; family Paradisaeidae; genus Lycocorax; species Lycocorax pyrrhopterus. Next base: position 28,529,947 of record JACSVZ010000004.1, read on the forward strand.
CAGGACTCCAGCCCCTTTGGAAACGTGTGATTGCCCCATATGCATGGTTCAGAGTTGTCACTGGGGAAATGCTGCACCTCCCCAGCCTCTGACTCTCCCACATGACATGACACCCATTCCCAGTCACAAGGAATGAAACAGTCCTGTCAATTGTTTGGTACCAGAAGCTGAACTGTTTTGAAAATCTAGCCTAAAACTCCCAAAACAAAGCTGAAACCACCAAGGCCTGGATCTTCAGCTGCATGACTTTATGCTGAGCTCATTGGCATCCTTGAGAGGTTTCCCACTGATTTCAGTGAGTTCTGTGGAGGAAGTTTTAGCTAAAACAAAGCATAAAGAGGTTGGGCTGAGGTCTTAACCTGATACCATCCAGCCTTAGATATTTAAAGTCCCATCCACTGCTGTAGTCAACTAGGGTAACGTGCCACTCCAGAGAGCAGGTGAAATCATATCCTTCCATTAGCAGTAGGCTGGCATGAGAACTGAGGTTTAGGGCTTCCAGTTAAGGGCCTTACATCGGGCAGTCCTCCTGAGTGGTCTCACATGGTTCATTTTCTATGTCCCTCTTGGCATCTCAGAGGTAAAGACAGTTACACTTCCCTCTTTGTACCTCTTGGCAGCTCTGAGATAAGGACAGTTTTATCTTCTCATGTGTAAAAAAGTTGGTGGTCTTTACAAAGGAGAGAAGTGATTACACTTCAGCAAAGCAAACCCCCTGTCAAAGGAATGCATACAGATGGACTTCTGTCTCTTCACCCTCTCTTCTCTTCCAGTACAACCACATTACCACACTACCAACTGACTTGAGCATCCTAACCATTGTTCGTTCATATTTATTTCAGCTCCAAGCAGTGTTTAGTCTAGAGGCTAAGAGCTCTCTGCAAGATGGGCTTCAAGTAGATACACAAAGAAAGGCAGCTGAGCAGTGGGCCTGTTTCCCTTCTAGCAGCTTTTGTTATGATTTTAGATGTGAAATCCACTGACAGGGTGGAGACTGAACTGCCATGCTGAACTGCCTTGTTCACTGATTTGAAAATCTTCTCTCTTAAAATGAGTCAGACCAAACCCTTATGACATTATCCCATGATCCAAAGAGTGACTTCACATTTGGTCACAAGAAGAGCAGCATTTTTACTTTTTTTTAGCTACATGGAACTGGGAAGGCAGTTTCAGGCAGTGACTCTATTCAATGAATGATACACAGTCATCACTGAAGGAACTTTCCATCTCTCTGTGAATTACCAGATCAAGAAGCCTTTTCTAATCCTTGTTCTAGCCTTTAAAGTCAGGAGACTTTTAATTTTTTTTAATTCTCTTCCAAAATCTATTTTTGAAGCTGTTGTTGCAGTAGCTGCCACATACAAGGAGGCAAGTACCTGCCCCCATTTGTCTAAGAGAATAAGTGAGTGGGATCACACAGGAATAGACTGAATCTCCCAAATGAGGCTCCTGAAGCACTGTGCAATCATTAGTGAGTTAAACCTCACAAATCCTGTCTGAGTTAGTGCTAAGTCCCTTTCACTGGTGGAAGGCAGAGAAGGACAGGTATGGCAAGGGGCAAAAGGTATCTGCAAAGAGGATTTTTCTCCTTGAAGAACAAAGGGAGAGAAGGTGTGTCTTGTAGATAGTGCTTTACTCAGGTTGGTGTCACTAGGAGTCTTTCCATTGATCTCCTCAGCCATTGCAAACATCATAATTAGAGCCTGCTGAATAACACTGACAAACAGTGTATTTGTCTGTTCAGCAGCTTACCTTCTTTGAGGTCTCTTCCAACCTAAATGATGCAATGAGTCCACATACAATTCTGCTGTCAGTTTTGAGTAACTTGCTCATTGGTTTAGAGATTGCAAAGTAGGAGGGGGCCAGTGATATCATTAGTCTGAGCTCCTGCATACCATAGGCTGCAGTATCACACTGAATTGCTTTTTCTTGGAAATGCAGCGTGACTTTCAGGAGAATTTTTTTTTTTTTTAATATTGCAAAAGAATGGAGAAATCTACCAGAAGCCTTATGTAAACTGATTAATTACTCTCACTTCTAAAATATCAGGGTTTTTTTCTAGTCAGAATTCATCCAGTTTCAGTTATCAGATCTCTGGTTTTATGTCATCACCGAGAGACTGTGATCAAGTCAGCCCTTCACATGACCTCTGTTTGAGCAGATTGAGCTCCTGGAGTCTTTCACTCTAAGGCCTGCTTTCTAGTTTCTTAATCAGCCCAGTATCACTTCTCTGTACTTTTTCCAATGTGTTATCATCCTTCTGGAATTATTCACAAATAACGTTTTCATTAGTCAAGCCATTCTTCAGATGGTTGAATAATATTTGCCTGATGAATTTACAGTAACCTTCCTATTGGTTAGTTATATTATTTGTGAGTTGTTAATGTGGACAGCTGCAGAGATCTCTTTTCCTACAGCTCCACTGGCCATGGAAGGCATTTTCATGCCTTGTTAGTCCTTCTTCTGGGCAAGCCCCTGTGCCATCTGCCATTGATCCCAGCTGTGCTACAGGGAGACACCAACATGCTAAATTGTAAAAATGTTCTCATGTCTCAGGATGGAAAGGGACATAAAACCCAGCTCCTCTTGGGTTAGCTCAGCTCTTTTCCTTGTTTCCAGCAGATTCCCATAATCTTTTCATATGCAAGAGATTCTGGAAGAGATATTATACATCAACTGTACTCCTGAACTGTGGACCTCCTGAAAGGAGGGGATGTGTATCACCCCCAAAAGCTCAAATGTCTGCTTCAACTGATGCTAGTTACTGTATCTAGTGCTTTCTAACCTCTCGGTCCCAGTGATTTGTCTCAATTGCCAGGCTCCATGGTAAGTGATTGACATGCTGGGTTATTTGTGAACGAACAGAAGGCTGGTGTGAGTTCTGGGCAAAGTTTCAACACTGTAGAAGGCTGTCCTCTCCCCAGAGTGTCCTCAGCCATTCTCATCTGCATTTGAAAAAGGTAGATATGCCCACAAGAAAACTATCTATGTAACAAAGACAGAAATTTTAGCTCAGCAGAGTATCCAGTCCCTCTGGATTTCAAATTAACCTGGTTCCCTTCTCCTTGGCTTGCCATCATTTGCTGCAATGAAGCAGACTGTGGAATTTCCCCTTTAGCTTTTTGTTAGAAAGCCACTTGTTCAGTTTCATGTTCTAGGCTTCAGCTGAAGTCTCCTTTCTTGCCAGCTCATGTTTCCACTGAACACACAGCTTGGTGAAGAAATAGTCCCTTCCCTATCCTGTAGCCTCCCCTGACCCTGCTTCAAACAGATAGGCGATTGTGGTTGTGTTTGCCCTCAGTCTCCCTGAAGCCATTGAGGTACTGCAGCCTCAACTCTCTTCCCTTCTACATGATACTCAAACCCCACCAACCTCATCCCCTCCAAATGAAAATCAAGTGATGGGAAAGCTCACATCCTTGTGGCTCTCTTCCTGAGGTTTTGGACTCTTGCAAGCAGCTCTCAGTGCTGTCAGTATCATAAGAAAAAAAGCCTCTGCTACTTTCAGCTAGAAGATCAGAAAGCCACAGCCACTTTCAGGCTTTGATCTTGAGCCAGAGCCAAAGCCAACCTCCTTTGTTCCCCAGACCTTTTAGTTTTGGTTTGACAGACATGAGTGCTCTTCTCTGTTCTTTCCTTCTGTCTGTTCCCTGTTTTCACCCTCCTCACACTCCCCAGACCTTGGCTGGAACCTTATCATCCCTGTAGGAAAAGGTGTGTATGAACTTCTGCTCCACAGGTCACCAAGGTAATGCTGGACTGAGGGAGTCTGGATGATTTGTCCCCAGATGTTAAGACCATGGGCTTTTCTGTCAATGTTTTCCACTACAGGAGGTGATGCACACTGTCCTGGTGACTGAAAATGCCCAAGAGGGAAAGGGAAGTGCTATAGCAGACATCTGGGGTCAAAGGAGAAGCAATTTGTTAGCCAAGTGTAGCCACAAATCTTCATTTGGAACAAGGAGACAGCAAACAGCAAACTATTTATAGATGATCAAAGTCAATTCAAATGTCACCTACTGGACCTGAGCTTGGGGCCTTGGGAGAGATGGGGCAGATGACACTGAAGAAACAGGGAAGATGAACTTCCACACTCCACAAGGATTTCTTGTAAAAGATGGTCCCTCCCTTACCTCTGCTGGTCTCTGGACTTTATGATCAGTGTCCTTAACTCTACTTTGCCAAAAGCTGAAGAGAGCAAGGCAGAGGGCCTGCAGAATTTCCCATGAAGCTCTGTGAGAATAGTCTTTCTTGTTTTGCTTTGAAGAAGGAAAATACTTCAAAGCAGCAAAAGTACAGGCTTTTTAATGTGGAAATCTTGACTCTGCCCTCCTCTACCATAGCCTCCATCATGGGATGCTGAGCAAGCAGGGCACATGTTTAAATGTACTCCCTAGTATGGGATGCTCCAGCTTCAAATGTAGTGGCCTGCAGTTAAGAGGTGCTGAGCAACCGTCAGTTTCAAAATATTGGGTGGTCAGCACTTCTGTAGCTCTTCATGTGCCAGTTTCTTGACCTCTGAGGAAACCTTGGGAGTGATGACAGAGCGGATGGTGAGCCATTTGCCCTGGGTAGGGGAGGTGGAGAATGACTCATGACCTTACTGCACATCTGAAGGTAGTGCAAGTCACTGCTAGTGAGCTGCAAGTGAGCTGTAAGCTCTGAGGAACTTTGTGTCCTCCAGATCAATGGAACATAAGAAGGTAGAATTGAGGGACACATCTGAAGTACTGCCATGAATGTCTCTGTGTCTCAGAGCTTTTTCAGTCTGTTCACTTGAAAAAGAGGCAAATGAAACCAAAGGAAAGGAGAAACCTACCTAATACCAAGGCAGGTAAATGTTTTTTCATACTTCTTAAGTGCCACTGAGGGCAAAGTTTTATCATTGCAAAACCAGCTGCTATTTGTCTAATCCTTCCCTAATATTTATGGTAGATCACATTTACATTCCAGTTCTTCCCTCAAGCTTTGTCACAGGGATTTGGGCAGGAGTTCAAGTACCTGGCAGCTGGAACCATGCCACTACTAAGCCACCTAAAGACTGACATTCCAGGTCTCCCCTCATGGAGAAGAGCCTTGCTCCCCTAACTGAGCTTCAGCATCCTGAGTACAAAGCCTGTCAGATTTCATTGTTAACGAGTGAAGAAATAAATTGGCTCTAATTATTCTATGAAGAGCTTAGATGGAATTTTACAGGAAAGAAGCTTTGTTTAGAGATTATAAGAGGAGACTCTGAGCCAGGATTCCCAGGTTTTATTTCTGGTTCTGCCCCTCATTCACTGAGTAGCCCTGAATTCTGAATGTTAGGTCGTGTTTTCCCCTCATCTGTAGAAAGGGGTGGTGATATCAAACTTCCTGGCATAAGTGTTTCTTGGCTTAATTAATTAACAGCAGTGAAGCAATCTGAGTTTTCTGTTGGAAGACACCATAGTAATAATCTAAGAAATATTTCTAGCTGCTTTGGTATTTGGCATTCTCATTCTTTTTCATATATAGAAGACAGCCCTCACAGAGGAAACAGAGTTTTCAATCTCCTAACTGGTTACTGGGCATTAAGGAAAACTGGTGTTTAACTGGGTCATAAATTCACTGAAATTGCATTTCTTCTCAGGCTGTGAAGAACAGACAGACAGACTTTTGCTCAACGACTTGTTAGTCTAAAATTTTCAATCAATTGTTTTATGCAAACAAAGGTTTTGCAAATTCTGTGACTTTTGTTTGAGTAGTTTGCAAATTCACTGTGGTTTTTGTTTGAGTAGTTTCTGCTTGCAGAGTGATTGGCCAATCAGCTCACATAGTATTGTGTCTGCTCCTTAAGTGGATAATGCTCAGGCTCCCAAATACCTTACAAAACCTTCCAAATACTCAGGTTGCTTAGGTTGGAAGGGACTTTGGGAGATCTTTACATCAACCTCTGGTTCAAAGAAGGAGAAGGTCAAATAAAGGATGAGGATAGGTTGCTCAGGGCTTTCAACAGTTGGGTACTGAAAACCTTCAAGGATGGTGGCTGCACAACCTCTTTGGGCAGTATTTGGCTATTCTCATTGTGAAAATGCCTTTCCTTAAAGCCAGCCTAAACATCTTCCATTTTAGTTAAGGTCTATTGTCTCTCGTCCTCCCACCATGCCCTATGTTGAAAAGCCTGGCTTCATCTTGTTGATAACTTCCTTGTAGAAGCTGTCAGGCTGTTGGTTGTCTCCTTCAAAGCCATCTCTTCTGAGGCCAAACAAGTCCAGTTCCCTCAGCCTCTCCTCAGAGGGCTCTTGCCCTCAAACCTCTTGGTGGTGTCTGCTGAACTTGCTCCAGTGTGTCCATGTTTTTCTTGCATTGGGGATCCAAAACTGGGTTTGGTACTCCAGTGCCATACGAGTACCTAGGGAAGCTGGATAAACACATCTGTCACCCTCCTGGCTGTTCAGCCTTTGGCTTCTTCTGCTGCCAAGGCACACTCCTGGCTCATGCCCAGCTTGCTCTCTGCCTGGATACCCAGATCCTTTTCTGGAGAGCTGCTCCTCTCCCCGTCAGTCCTAGTCTGTACTGCTGCAGGGGCTCTTCCTTCCCAAGTGCAGGATTTTGCATTTATCCTTGCTAAATTTCATAAGGTCCCTCGCAGCCTGTTCCTCCAGCCTGTCCAGGGCCCTCTGAAGGGCAGCTCTGCACTCAAGCATATCAACTGCCCTCTAATACTTTGATGTTGTCTCCAGACTTGATGAGCAAGCACTCCATCGTCTCATCCAGACAACTGCTAAAGATGTTTAAACAGGACAGGCCCCAGGACAGACCCCTACAGTACCCAGCCTGTTACCAGCCTCCAGGTAGGGCATGACATATATTTGGTCCTCTCCATGTCTGACCATCTAAACCAGTTTTTTACTGTCTGTTAGTCCACCCACCCAGACCATAACATCCAAACTTGAATACAAGAATGTTGTGGTAGACAGCCTCAAGCCTTGCTAAGGTCATGGTAAAATGCCTGCCAAGGAATCATATATGGATAAGAGCTGCATATATTATATTTACCTGTATGTGTGTGCATGTGCAGGCCCTTTTTGAAAATAGGCTTGTGAATTACTGTGTAGTCATAGTTTAAAAGTCAGTCAGCATGGTAGTGAATTGAATTTGTGTCTTAGAATTCCACTTCTTAAACGTGTGCTCTGTCGTCTTTCACGTTATGGTTTTCTGGTTTACCTTTGACTGGGAATTTTTAGAACAACCATCCTTGTCCTTACATCCAACTCCAGCTATGAGTCAAATGGGTCTCTGCATTTGAATGATGAGCTGCTTCTAACCGTAAGTCATTCTCTAAAGTTTTTCCTTCCCGTAACTTCAAAAGGAGTTCCAGTCTTTTTAACCTCTGCATTCCCCAGTAATGTCAAACATATGGTCTACAGAAGATATGGACCACCAATAAAACCATGGGAAGCTCATGGACTGAGAGAATGGATGTGAGTGAGACACTCTATGAGAACAGGATTGACTCCATGTCCTCCAAGCCTGTGTAAGCTTGTCAACATAAGCAGCATGGATCTCAGGCACTGTCCACTCTGTGTATATCTAGGCTTTAAACCAGATCTCCAGCTTCGATCATCACATCCTTGCTAATGATGTTCAGCTCTGTCCTGTGCCCATCATCTCATCTCCTGTTGTTTGGAATTGTAGCACAGGGAGTTTTCCCCCACAGCTGGGAAATGGAAATTGTGTATGCTCATCATCATCTCTTCTTGCTAGAAACATGATTTTCCTAATGAAGTTAAGAATTTGCTCTGAGAGCTTCTGGGTGCAAAGTGAGGCCATGCATGGAGGAAGCGGAAATTTGGCCATTTTTTAACTGGTTTGGGGAGTTCACTCCCTGTGAAAACCTTGAGCTATTGAAGGAGGATGTTGCCTAAATGAGCAGCTCAGATGCAAAATTGCAGCCATCCTCTGCAGTAGCTCAGTGGGTGCTGCTGAACTCGAATGCAGCCACACTCAAGACTCTTGTTAATGGACAGTACAACGTTACTTATGCCATACTGAGGTGCATACTGACTTATCCCTAGCTGGAGAGATGACTTTCTGAACATCTGGTTCCTCTGTTGGAGATCTCCCATCCAGGTACTGAGTGGCTAAGAAAGTTATACACAAAGGCTGGTGGCAGAGCAGCCAGGACTGGTGCCAAAAGGCAGGCCTCATCTCTCTGTACAGTGGACAAATTTCCAAAATGCCATGTTTGGGCAATTCTTCTAGCTTCCCCTCCTTGGACAGTGCTAGGTGTGTAATTGTACCTTAGGCCAGATAACTTACAGGGAATTGTTTTTTCAGACTGGCCTGCCAACTCATGCCATGTTGGGCAGTGTGCTGGAGATGCACACGTCCACAAGTCAGGCAGCCCTAGAGCAATGAAATAAAGCAGAGGAAAACTACCATATGTGAAAAATGCAGAGGCTGCTGTTTGTGTCTGACACAGCCAGTGCAGCTTGGGTGAGCGGATGGCTGGATGTTTTTTCTGGCTGATCTCCCACCCAAAGCGCATAGATGACCTTTGTTTGGGAGCTACCTTCTCCCAACAGTACTCATGTGAATGTTGTGGTAATCATTATTTCCATTTGCCAAGAGGTGCAGTAACTAGCCTAACTAGCCCAAATGTGGAGAATCCTGTGACTCCTAGACCCCTGAATTTTCTGTGCAATTAAAGACAGAAATCCTTCCTTTATCAGCTCCATGACAGCATTGGTGACAATCAGGCAATTGCCTGAGTGGTGTAATGAGCCCTCTAAAGCCCCGGAGAGAATGGCTGAATTTACTGTTAGACTTTTGCACCTTGTTTTCTGGCACAGAAAATCCATTCTCTTGTAATGATCTTAACTGTGAATGTAGGTACCGCAGCCTGGTCTTTTATGCCAGGGTCATTTACCAAAACTAGGTCCTGTTGGAGCAGGAAGGGAGGCAATCTCTTTGTGCAGCCTTCCTACATGTGCAAGCATGTATTTGTGTGGTGTAATCACTGTCTTGAACCAGCTAAACCTCCTTCCCTTCCAGGACGGTATCTGCACCTCCCGGTCAGAGACATTATTTTGCCAACAGCTGAGGATGTTTCCCTGCGTGTGGGGAAACGTCCTGCTCTTTACACGGTGGGGCCTTGCGACTGCTGTGAAGTCAATGTTGTGTACCTTTTTGGACCTGGAGTAGTGACAGCCAGGAACTCCTGAGAAGCCACAGGGGCTTTGACACGCTGTAGGCACCAGCAGGCTTGGCCCGAGATGCGTCCCACAGCAGGAGTGAGAAGAGCCCCTTTTGCCTTGGCTGTCGGCAGAGTGTCTGCAACACAGAGCCCAGCCAGTGTTGCCAGGGACACACTGCTCACCCAGGACCCGTGAACTCTGATCACTTCAATGAAAATAGTTTGGTGCAATCAACGGAGAAGTGGGGTTTGCAGTTACCACACCCACCTGCACAGACACACGTGCTCCTGCAGCCATGTTCTTTGTGCCATAGTTTCAGTAAGTGAGCAGACAAGCCTGCTTGCTAGACAAAGTGGCGTGTCAGCCAGCGGGGATGGCTACAAATGTGGCTTTCTCCAGCTCTGCTCAACAAGACCTCCTCCTGCTGCTTGGAACAATATGTGGTTACCACAACATGACATCTAGTTAAGAAAACAAAGCCAAGCACAATCCACCCAAACTTCAAAACTTCCCCCTCTCCTTCAGCAACAGATTTTTCTTATCAGGTTCAAATTATTTGCCAGTGAGTGCTGGAAAAAGCCATTGCTCTGGTTTGGCCTGTATTTATTTGCTGCACCAAATCAATAGAAGGTGTTTCTGAGAAATGAACATTAGGGGGTGCAAGAAAATGACATTGGCCTGGCTTAATTTACTAATTAAGGCTAGCTTCTTCAAGAATTGGGCCATGGTGATGGGTATTTCGTACTACTCCATTGCAGCTCCTCTTCCTGAGCTGATGTGCCCAGGTGGCATGCTGTAATTTCTGGTTTTGGTGAACTGAGAGCAAAATCCCAAAACCCGCAGGCAGCATTACCCAGCCTTGGTGGGCAGCTGGCTGGGTCACCTCTCCACATCCCAGCCCACAGGTGAGGTACACTGGGAGAGCAGAGACACACACTTGGTGCTTGTGCTTGCTCTTACTGTTGTTTTTGAGGAAGTCTGCTACACGTTTGCAATGGAGCCAGGTAGTGGATGGATGTTGTACAGAACTTCAGTCTCCCAGTCTGTCAAGCTTGAAAGTTTTTCCAGCTCTAAATTTTGTCTAGAGTTTCCTTCTTAAGACTCCCCCCTTCTTCAAACAGAGCCTCAACTCTGGCTGGGTCCCAGAGATAGATACCAAATGGTGCTTTTTTCCTTTTCTTTTGCTCTTTCTTCCTTCTCATGAAGCTGGCAGACTCTCCAAGCACACATCCAACCAACGCACAGTGCATTCGAAAACAGGCCATCTGGCTGAGCACTCCTTGAGAATGAGAAGACAAGAAAAACAACCCTCTTGGAGCTGGCAGCCGAAAGGCAGGCAGCCCGTACGTGGACTTGATCTCGTGGTGCAATCCAAGAGCTGTCCAATCCAAGGGCATTGCAAAAAAGCTCTTTCCTAATGAGCAGAATACGGCTGTCTCCAGAAGCGGCTCCAAGTCAACAATTTGAGTGGGATGCTGTAACTCTCCTCGCTGCACATGTGCTCATTAATTAAAGCCACTTTGGAAGATGCCCCGGACACCCCCGCCAGGGCTGCCAGCCTACCCTCCCCGAAATCCTGCTTGCTGCTTTGCAGCCCCCTGCTGGGCCCGGAACTGCAGAGCCCCAGGATAAGGACGGGGCCATCAGCATCCAGCTCTTAACCACAAAGGGGACCTGTTGGGTCACTGGTGAACAGCTGCAGGGGGAGCACAGCCCTGGGAGGAAGTTGCACTCCATTTGCTTTGCCATCGTTTTTCTCCCCTGAGTTTAGTAACAGCCAGAGTGCTCCAGGCACAAAGCCACTCTGGGCAGGTCAGCAAGTGTCAGGGTCTGAAGCGAGCTGAGCAACCAGTGTTGCAATGCTTCCCTATTTTTCTGGTGGCTAAGGACTGGATTCACTAAATCAGGGTGGCTGAGATGAACACAGAACCATTAGAAAACAAATCCATCAACAGCAGAACAGGGAGCACTCAATGAAACCAGTAGGAGATGAGTTTAAAACAAGTTTAAGAAATTACATCACGTTAGGTAGAGAACTTCTGGAAGTTGCTGGCCTGGAAGGCTGCAGAGGCAGAGAGCATCAGTGGGCTCAAAATGGGATTACACAAATTTGCAGGCAACAGGTCCATAAAATGACACTAAAAGGAACAGGCAAAGTGTGTAATCTAACATCCCAATCCAGCAAAGGTGAATCCTGAGAAAACAGCAGGGAGAGGGAAATGTCCAGGTGTGTGTGTGTGCTCCCTGAACCCTGCCCTAGTTGGGAGCAGAGTGCTGGGTGGGGAGGACCATTACTCTGCGTCAAAGGGCCATTCTTCAGTTTTTATTGTAGGATTCAGTCCCTGTACCAGCCCAATCTGAAGGTCATATGAACAGATTGTTGCCTCTTTAAATTACCAGAAGGAAAGTAGAATCCAATTTTTCTCTGAAAGCTGAATTTGTGGAACATGTTTCTGTAAGTGTTAACAGTCATAAGCCCTGGCTTAATCTGTTTGCTCTCCCAGTCATTACATTTCACACAGTGACAGGATGATTCATTTGACTCCTTATCTTCTTATTTGGGATCTCCTTGTTTCTGCATCTGCCCCTGTAGTACTGATGGGAGCAAGGACAGCTCATGGCTACATCTCAGCTATGTGTGTGTGGCTTTCCAATGGCTAGTTACAGCTCTGCTGCTCCAGATGGCACTTCCTCAGGTTTCTGCCACAGCATGTTGCATGCCGTTGTGTTTCCAAGGTCAGGGGCTAAAACTCTTGATCTTTTGACTTTATTAATTCAAGAGTAAGGTTCTGTAAGTGAAAAATTGCTTACTTATCTTGAAAAATTATGACAAAGCATGTACAGCACCAATGCAGGTCCTTGGGAGCTCTGTATTTCTTGCCACTAAGTTACCAGAGACATTCAGTGCCTGTTCTTTTTATCAACATGCAATTTAGTTGTCCCCAACCAACAAAGGTGAGGTCTAAAACCGAGATTTTGCATCGTTATCTTTCTAAACCTGCTGCTTTATGAGCTTTAACAATTACAATGACATGTTCCTAAACTGAAACGAATAAAAACCAGGGATTAGATGAAGTCAAATATGCCCCTTCTTTGGTGCTGACTGAATTCAAACACAGGTGGTTAGTTCAGAAAAACCTGGGAGTGACAGGGGACAGGGAGCTGTACTAAATCAGAATGAAGTGCAGCAGTGCAATTGCTAAATCATACCAAAGAGAATATAAATAGTAACTGGGAAGCTTCAGCGTGGAAAATAATGGGGTAAGTGGCACGACAAATTAAAAGGGTTGTCTGTGTGATCGAATCTATTCCTTTGCTGTCATGATATCCCACAACTGATAAAGATCTGTCTTCAAACAGTTGAGCTTTTTATTCCCATTGCTTTTCTTTGGAGGTTATTCTGAACTTCACTCTGCTGTTGTTTTGAAAGTTTCTGCAAGTCTGCAGCCTCAATTTATTCATGACCAGTGTATGGCCATTTTAAGATCTTTCCTTTTATAAACTCTAACCTGCTATTAGCCACATTTAGTGAAGGTTTTAGGGCATAATTCATCTCCTACAAATATGTGTGTTCTGTTATGCTAACGTTGTCCCTTTTTTTTATTTTTAACTTACAGGAAAGCAGAATAATATGCAAAACCAAGATGAAACATGATATTACAGTTCAGACAGAAATGTAAATCAGCTGAAGACACCAGAACAAAATGTTTTGTAAGTGTTCTGCGCTATCAGTTACTCAAGTGATACTTGCAGGTAACACGCCTTTCAGTGCACATTGCTTTCTTTGCAGCTTTTGATGTGACCTTATGAAAGGTAGGTTCCCTTCAGGAATGTGCTCTGAGGTCTGAGGCAACTCAGCTGGAACTGTGGGAGCATGGTGTTTCCAGAGACAAGGTTCCAAACTTGCTCTTGCTCTTAAAAAAGAAAGAATATCACAGTATAATCTGATGATACTGAGAATACAAATACTCAGTATCAATTGTGCTGTGGGAGTGTCATTTGTGCCTTATATTCCAATAAAATGAATTAAATTTTCTTCAGGTCCTTTCCAAAATTAGATGTAGAGAGTGTCCAAATCATCACCAGTGAAAATGATGCCAGTTGGAACACTTTTAGTGAAAAATTTCGTTTTGAGAGAACAGATATTTTCATAAAAAGTGTTCACTGACCTCCAAGTATGCCTCCCTTGCATAAACCCAAAAGCCTTAAAAGCAAAAGAGATTTGATTGTTGGCAGTTTGGGGATTATTCCTCTCCCTTTCCCCCAGCGTTTTCCAATGGAAAATATTCAGGGTTTGGGTTTTCAGCCCTTTGCTGAAATGTCAACATTTTCCAAAGGGTGAAGGAGGGGAAAAGAGAAGAAAAGAAAAACATGTTCTGACCAGCTCCAGTCAGAGCCAAATGGCTCAGTCCTGGATTTGGTCAGGGAAGTATGCTGGAGGGGAGAACGGGAGTGTCTTGGTTCCACACATAGCCTGGCTGGGCTGAGGGCTGCGCATCACGATCCATTCGTGTGAGTCACTACGGTCTCCATTTCCCCAGGACAGTGTGTGGAGTAGCTTTTAAGCACTCCAGGTCAATATGTCACTTGCTAGCAGTGCCCTCTTGTTTGCCACGGCCACTTGGGCTCTCCGTGCGCGTGTGGGATGCACACAGGTACACTCTGGTCAAGACCTCCAGTATTTCCATGACATCTTTAACTCACAGAGACTGTAACACCTGGCACCTATCCAGACCTGAGAATTCAGCTCTCCTCCATTCATAAAAGAGGAGAAAGGAGAAAAAATGGCATTTGCCTTTAACCATACATGATTGTCTGTCTCCTCTGCCCAGGTGACACTGTTTTGCACTGTGCAATGCCTGGAATTTAGCCTTTGAAGGCCCGGGCCATCTGTGGACCAACTGGCTCTAGGTAGGGAGAAATGCTGGAAGAGCCAATATAAAGGCTGGTAACCTACTCATGCACATACATGTGCCGTCATCCTTCTGAGGGAAAAGGAGTGTCTTCAAGCAGTCCCCACCTGCATGCTCAGCCTCTGGAAAACTCTCCCTGCAGTTGGGCTCCTTCAAACCTGAGAAAGACCAGGGCCATCTCTGCAGCTGCCTCTCCAAGGTGTCTCCCACAGCTGCAGTTGGGGGAAGTGGTAGATGGATGCACACCCAGGCTAGGTCTTTGTCCCCCTCTAGTGACTCAACTGCAATTCCAAGTCCTACTCCCTCCAAGCAAGATGGTAATTTTTCTAGGCCAGGATGTTTCCTTTCTGAAGGCCAGTAGGACATCTAAGCACCACTGGCAGGTCATATATTTATACACACTCAGACATTATCCATTGCAAATGTAAACAGTAATTTAGGATCCTGACTTTCTGTTCTAATAGGCCACGTGTGCTTGTTTTCCTCCCATGGAAGATGGCTGTCACAGGCTTCACATGAGACCCCATGCCTGATCCTCCCAGAAGGAGATCCAGCTAGGACCACTGTTACCAGTGCAAAAGCACATGCTCCCAGTCTCTTGTAACCAAACACTAGCTGAGTCACAGCCCAGTCACCCGTACGCTTAGCAAGTCGCGTCAGCCATCTGTCACCAGCACATCCTCCTCACCGTGCTGTGACTCCATGGGGAAAACAACAGGAGGCAGATTACGTTTGACTAAGGATCCAGGCTCTCGTGCATTTTGGCTCTGAGTAACCCCTGGATTGCCTTCTAACCAGTGGTGAGGCCTTTGGCTCCCCTTAATTTGGCCCTTTGTCAGGGAAGAAAGTGACATTCAGGTTCAAACACTGGAAGCTTTGCCTGACTAATAGTGACTCCAAACAAAGCTGACTCAGATGAGACATGGATGGCATTGTACAAAATGTCCCTCCTACGGACAGATCATCCACACAGGGCTCCACACTGGTGTTCTCCTCCAACCAGTGTTTAAAAAACAGAACTGAAATATAGGGTGCCCTGTTTCCTAAGGCCTTGTCCCACCCACTGTGTCAGCTAAAGGCTGCAAGAGCAGCCCTGCCATGTCTCTTGTCCTAATGAACACCCGTGTTTCCCTGTGTTCAGCCACGTGCTGGAGGTGCAGCCCTGCAGGGCACAGCCCAAAAAGACAGGATCGCTTCCTGCTGTGTGCCTGCATAACCCACCAGATGAGGCACTGCCCAGGTACAGGAGCCAGACTGAGGGTGTGTAAGCAGTTCAGAGTAGGGAGTCACAGGGGATTTCACAAAGCTAGGTCCCTGCACTGCTTACCACAACCTCCCCAGGCAAGGCTCCCCAGCCTCCTCTCTCGTGCCTGAAAGTCTCATGCCTATCAGCTCCATGAGGGACAAATCACCCACACCAGCAATCTGACCATCCTACTTTTTCCTAAGGCAATGAAAGAGTACAGAGTAGATGTGGCCTTTTTGTTCTGGTGGAAAAAAAAGTGAACTCAATGCCAGGCACAGATCCCAGGCTGTATAGTTCAAATCGCGCTCAGAGCACATAATTCCCATTTGTGTTTGTGTGCATGCAGGGCAAGGGTGGGGGCTGGCGGGGGTGTGTGTGTGTGTGAATATAAGAATGTAATTGTCATAATTTAATCCAAAACTACTTCTTGGAAGGAAAAAAAATCAGGCTGACACAAAACAGCATGTTCAGTTATAAACACCACATGAAAGAGCCGTATTATGTTCTGCTTGGTAACTGACATAGAGCGCTAACATTCTCAGCTGCCCACTACTGGGCAAAGCCCTTTCCAACTCTCCTCCTCGCCCCCAAAACAACCCCCCCCCCAGCCAAACTGCAGTGCAGATACCAATTTCTGAGGCCGCAGAGAAATTCCACATAGAAAGTTCATTATGGGCAGAGCAGGCTGGCTGGAAGGCAGAGCGGCGCAGAGCACATAGATGGCCATCTGGGACTCGCTCCCAGCTGTGCACGCACATCTGCAAGGCCATGGAGAAGTTGGCACGCACTGTGGGAGCTTCAGAGGGGCTTTTCCCCTAGATTTCCCGTAATGGGACAGTGTATTCCTGGAGCAACATGCCTTGCTATCATCAAGGCTGCTCCTCTCCAACCAGCTCAGGAGTCTGCAGGCTCGAAGAAGTAGCAGCCATCAGGAATGGTCTCAGGGCTCCCAGCGCCCTTCCCTTCTCCTCCCAGGTCTTCAGCTGGAGTGACTCATTCCATGTAAAGGAAGCACAGTCATTCCGGCTTAGATCCTCAGGGGTGCTTACTTACCTAACTCCGGATGGCACTGCACCCCTCAAAAAGCAACCACGAACACCGGAGATCTGATAATTCACTCAGTATTCTGTAATTCACCAGGCAGAATCACCCTTCCTGCTTGTGGGGGCAGGAGATAATGTGAAAATGCTCTTCCAATCCTCGCTGTCCCCTGTGGTCGGGGTGGTTGGGGTCTCGTCCTAACTAGGGGCTCCATAAATCATTGACTGGAGAGTTGTTGTAACAGGATATCACAAAATAAACGCCTTCTGCTGGAAGAATATGTTTTTTAGCTTGACAGTAACCTTTATTTTTCGTGGGGCTGGGTGACATTATTAGCACCCGTGCTTACTGCTGAAGTGAAGCATCTTTGTTGCAGCGTGGGTGGGAGATGGGTTATCGTCAATATGGAGCAGATCTAGAGAATGACTTCTGTTATTTACTTCTTTTCTGTTCTTGTAGGACATGTGACACAGTTTAACAAAGATGTGCTTAGCAGAAAAATCCAATTAAAACCTGAATTGTCCTTCGGCTGTGCTTGGCACACTGCCATTTCAGCACTCGAGTGCCGTGGGAATAAGGTGGAAAAAGAGTAAGTGCTCCTCGTGCGGTGACACTTCGGGATAGCGCGGCGGGCGCTGCCTTTGCGCCTGGGGATGGTCGGTCTTGGCATTGCCGGCACCGGACAAAAGGTGCTGACACACCGGCAACTCTGTTCCCGGCGCCCCGCCCGAAAGGTGGAATTGAACCACTCTGTCGCTAGACAGCTACAGGTTTGAAGCCTGCACCCCAGACCACTGAGGGTCATCCGGGCAACTTCAACCACTAACTTCACACCCTATATGAATTCCCACGAGTCTTTTGCCCCTAGGTAACGGTGAGCAGCGTTTTCCCTCAGGAATGGGCTCTCCGTCCTTTCCCACCGTGAAAACATCGCGCTCGGAGCACAGAGCGCGGCGGCGGCGGGAGGCGGCGGCGGGAGGCGGCGGCTGGAGGGGCCCCGCCGCTATCCCAGAGACACCCGGGCGCTCATGCAAATACCAGGGTGCTGATTGGCTGTCCGCGAGGGAGGGGCGGGGCGGAGGCGCTCCGGGAAGAGCCCGCGGCCGCGGGTGAGTCACGGCGCTTCCCAGAAGGAGCGGGGTCGCCCCGCGCCCTTCCCGGAGCTCCGGGGACCCTTACAACATCGCACGGGGCAGCTTGTGCAACAACGGGGGCGGCCCGGGCCCCGAGGTGTGATGCGAGGAGACCAGGGCACGGGCTCGGTTTGAGCAGTATCTTTTTTTTTTTCTTTTAAATTTTACTTTTATTTTTAAAATTTTTTTCCTTTTTTTTTCCTTTTTTTTTTTTCCTTTTTTACCTCCAGTGGCTAATGCCAGATACTCTGGAGGATGTGAATCTCCCATGAGATACATCTCAGAACAATAATATCCTCTGGGAGGAAATTCCTCCCTGGCCCCCAGCTGAGGATCAACTTATGCCCCGAAGTATGAGGATTGAAAACACTTGTAATTTTATCCCAGCGAGTGTAACTATAGAGGCTATTTTCATAAACCCTTGAAGAATTACTCACTTATTTGCCTCGAGAGATTCCTCTGAAGCAGAGCCATTTCTGCAAATGCATGTGGTTTCCAGTGATTTTTAATTAGATAATTCTTTTTGGTGTAAGCAACAGAAAACCCCGTAGGCCCATTCCCCCTCTTGCTCGCCCTGGGGAAGCTTAGACTCAAAACCTGTACTCAGTGGAGCAGCATCACAGTAAAAGTGGTACTGAACAGAACCAGAGCCACAGCCCGAAGCTGGGAGCAGTTTTGTAGATGTCAGCAAAAGAAAGCAAAAAGTATATGGTGGGGCAGCACCGTTCCCATTCACACCCAGGAATGCTGCTGGGCACAGCTTTGCTTTCAGTGCATGGCTTCAAGTCATGGCTTACCCTCTTGGAGCTGAACCAGCTCAGGTATGACCTGGCCCGCTGACTCTCCAGACAGACACGAGCATATCTGAGGCCTTACTGTTTGTAGTGAGCAACTTCTTTAGCAACTTAAATGGGTTTTTTTAAGAGCACCCCAACCCAGAAGCAGGGCTCTTATCAGAAGGAGATGGTTTGAGAGCTGCTTCTGTGCCTGCCAATGCAAGGCAGAAATTTTTGTTTCCCTGGTTTGTAGGAGTCACGTTCCTCAGTACATTCCTATCTCTTTACCTGGTACTTATCCCAGTAGCAGGTGGCGTAATTTAACAAGTGTCTTTTGTGCATAAAAATGCACGGGATGAGGATCTGGGGGTGTGCATGGGAGGAGGTGGAGGGAAATTAGTCATGGGGAGGAAGAGAGGAAGAGGTTAGCACGGGGGTTGGGGAAATCAGGTGTCCGAGCCATCCCTCAGGCTTCCAGCCAAGCCCATCCTGACGTCTGCCGGAAGAGGCACGTCAGCTCAGAGATACGCTCCTGTCATCCCATCGGCATGTGACCTTGCTGACCGATTCAGGCAGAACAAGAATGGCTGCCAGGGGTCGGAGCACACATTCCTAGCTTCTGTGCTTCGCGTTCAAGGCTCAGCTTGACACCACTTTCACTTTCTCTTTGCTTCCCTCTCTAGCATCAACCTTTCCTGGATCTCTTTCCCTGCAGCACTTCATGAGAAGGCTTCTTAGTGTGATAGTGCTGCTCTCATCTTCTCTCTCTTGCAGCCTCTAGCATTTTTAAGCAGAGATGTCTGTCTCTCATGGCTTATGATCAATCTCCCTGTACTTTCCAGAAAAAGTATGTCAAGCACTGAAGTCCAAATTAAAAATAATATCCAGACAAAATAACTCCAGCTGAGGAACCAAAGGATCCATCAGAGATGCCAGCTCCTAAAATGTCCCTTATTCTGCAGTGAAGGCAGATGCAGAGATAATGAAGGCAGCAGTTGCTAAAGATCAAGCAGTAGAGGAAGGTGCCTGAGAGGGTCAGCAGCAACACAGGAAATGATGTGGACCTCGGAGGTGATGGGGAAGCAGTAACAAAGCAGTTGTGAGAATTTTCTCCTTGACCGGATGCTGGTCTGTCTAGGTTCAGGTCTGCTTCTGGAGCGGAAGCTGTGCTAGCCACTGACTTCCCCAGCAGAGGTTGAAAATAGCATTTCCAGGACCTCTGTGTGTCTGGTTTTTAGCAGCCTTTGTCACCTCTGCCCAGAAGGGACTGTGGATGACTTGCTGAGCCTGACAGAGGTGCCATTCTCCTTCTGTGAGGAATGGGGGGGCATCGGGGGCAGGTACCTATAGGCAATACTTGGTGCAGTTACTGCAGCTGCTGCTCCCTGTGCCTGTGAGGGCCCAGGCCTGACCAGGAACTGGTGAATAGACCTGGCTGCTGGCTGCAGGTAATGGTCATCTCATAACTTCTGATTAGATTTATAAGCCTACAAGAAAGGCCAATTGGTAGCTCCTAGGATTTCTGAAAGCGTGTAAGTAAGTGAAGAGACCTGTTGATTTGAAAGGCTTCTCAGCATCTGATTTGCCTCAAAACATTTCTTGGAAATCCTGTAAGCATTCAGCTTCATCTTTAGGTCAAGTGTCTTTGAAAATCTGACCCTTTGCTATTAAAAGTTATAGAACAAATTCAGTTTATCAGCTTAATGATGGAAAAGCTTGCTCTCCTCAATAATGCTCCTAATTAAAGCATTTCTCAGTGTCTTTGGACCTGATTCTCTACCTTATGCAGAGATCTACACTGTGCCAAATGGGTGCAGAGCACTGCCAATTTAGGTTTGATTCAATGCCCATTCAAGTTAATAGAAATCCTCCCACAGAAATCGATGGGATTTGGTTCAGGCCCCAAAGTCAATGGGAAATTCTGATTTGGCAGTACTTTATGCCCACACTGCACCAGTATAAGCAAATATTCAAGATACAAAGCCTTGGAGAATTTGGAAGGGCCATCTTAAGGGACTTCTGGGGCAGACTGTAGCCTAGGCTATTTAAGCAATTCACAATGCCTAGGACTGTCTGACAAAGAAGCTTTAAAACAAATCAGTCTGAACTTCTCCTGTTCATTTTTTACAGCACTCTTACAACTTAGCAATACACTTTTTATCTTTGTGTTGGGTTTTTTTTTCTGTCCTAGGCTGACAGAACATAAAAGCATCTGCAATGCTTTGCTCTTACTACTTCTTCTAACCACCAGAACCTGATTTGTGTCAGAAAAGATAAGCCTAGATCCCTACAGTATTAAAATAATTATTTGGTGTAAGGTGGGGGATGAGGAGGGCTGTTATTCTTAGCAGCAGCAATGAAATTTCAGCAGCTGATGACGTCAGTGCTAAAATGTCAGCGTGAAACAGGCTGGAACAAATTAAGAGTGTGGTGTCGTCACTGCGAGAGCCACGCTGCCCTCCAGAGGGACTGTTGTTGGATGCTGCAGATGCAGTTCAGGAGATGGGGGGGGGGGAGGGTCGGGGGGGGACAGACGCTTGTGAGAGCTTCTCAGAAACTTACAAAAAAAGCAACAATGAGCACCTCAGTACCAGAAAGGTCAAAGAAGATGCTATTTGAACGCTCCTGCCCACCTCAAAGCGTGAGCTCACAGCAAGGGAAGGGCCACTTCTACAAACCAGATTCCAGGAACTAGAACAGAAAAAAGACAAAAACCAAAATAAAATTGGCCATCTTCTACTCACTTAAAAAACTGAGCTAACTCAATCTCTGATGACACTCCTGTGACTCAAACTGAAGAGAAATTTGGCCTGAGATGACTTTTGTCATGGTGTGCTGCTTAAAAGAGGGCAATGTTCTTGGAGTAGAGGTGATCCTGAGGCATTTGATTACTTAACTGTGCTATTGCATTTGAAGAATGCCTTCAGTCTATCCAAAAATGCTGAACTCAAGGTGCAGAGAGCTTTAATCAAAATGGGGTAAAATTCCAAATGCATTCATGCTTGTCCTCAAAGAGCCCACATTTCTTGCACATTTCTTGGCTAGTCTCAGGTGCTGTTGTTAGACCCAACCCCATGTCAGCGCAGGGCATGGAGCCTTGCTCAGAGGTCCTGATAACTCAGGGTCTTGAGGCCTGCATCTTTTTGGTCCAGCAGTTGAACTGCTATATCTGCAGGGGCTGGTGGGCTGTGGGATGTACTGCCTTGGGGGACTGATAAGGACGGCTGGGACCATCCTGGCTTTCTTCATGGAGACCTGCAGTATTTTGTAGGAAATATGGGAAAAGTCAATATTCCCTGCATTAGCGTTTCCAGAAAACTAGTACTGGTAACAAAACTGCTCTGTGTTGTTTCACTCCTTTTTAGAACTGCCTGTCTCGTAGCCGCAGGGATGGATGTGGTTAGAGCAGACAGATCCATCGAGACGTGTGCTTATCTATCAATCGTACCAGCTGTTTCTGGCATGCAGCAACTGACTGACCACAGTAAGGAAACGAGGATGTAATCAGTTAGCAAAGCTCTCCTTTCTCAGCAAGGACGATAAGGATTGTTGGCAAACCCACAGAGAGTTACGGGAATAGAGGAATTGGTGTGCTGAAGTCACTTCCTATCACTTGGGAGTCCCTGTGCTCAGAGCATTGTGTTTGCTTTCCTAGTATGGATCTCGGTGGTTGTCTGCATTAGTTCAGACATATAAGTGCACTCACCCTGTCCCAGCACACAGAAGCCCACTTGGGGAGATTGCCAACACAGTCTTTTACCTGCTTTCGTGGGAAGAATTCAGACTGGCTGTGAGCAGACAGCTATTCTTTAAACATCTTTACACCAGTAAAACACCTTGCTGCAGAGATTTTTGCAAAAACAGGCATGACTTAATCAATTCTGGAAAGAGGCATATGCCAACAGAAACACTCTTTTGCCAACACAAACTGTGCTGCCACTAGAGGAGTATCAGCAATCCCACTCTTGTCAGTGTGGGGACTCTGCTTCACTGATTAGGTGCTGTACGGGTGGACAGCGCAGGAGGTTCCCAGCCGGTGAGGTCAGTGCTGAGGTGAGCCCCTGCTCCCTCATGTCAAGAGGAAGTGGTGGCCATTTCAGCTGGTCCTGTATCAACAGAGAATTTATAGAAACTGGAGGTGGGCTCCTGAACGTGCAGCTGGTTGCTGTTGCGGTCTGTAGATGAGAAAGTTGTCTGCTGTGCTGTATGTGGTCAACACAGATCTGATGATACCTCGCGAGTTTCTGGTGTCTTCTCTGAGGTCTTGACAGCCAACTCACAGAGTTGCTCACAGCCAACTCAGAAGGCTCCCACTGCAGCCCTCCATGCAACTAATGCCTAGCACTGAGGTTAGGAGAATGTTGTTAGATCAAAGCTCCCTTACCAGGAATGCTGGTAAGAAGAGCCTTGACAGGCAGATACAATGCCAAAAAGCATTGTGTTGCCACAATGTCAGCATTTCAAGTCTAAAAATGTGACTGACAAAAGCAGGGGAAGCAAAAGGTTGAGTACTACCTGTACTGCATCCTGTTTAGCCCAGATTTGCTAGAGCGTTGGGGATATAGGAATTAAATGTTCACAGAAAGAAAAAAAGACTTATACTTTTCCTAGATTTATTGGGTGGGATGTGTATGAAATTGAGCTTTACTACAAATCCCCAGAAGACAGTATTTGAGACAGAATGACTTTGTTCTGGATGTGTTTGTAAATATCTGTCTATATTTTTAAGACTTACCACTGTAAGAGACCCAAGATGATCTGTGATTTCTGCAATCTCATCAGAGACCAAGTGAGTGATTCCATGCGGTGGAGACATACAGCCCATGACTCACAGTCCTGAGTCACAGCATTGGGACACTTCAGCTTTCAGAAACACTAGTAGTGACAGAAATCAGGATGATGAGCAAGCAGCTGTTACTCATTCTCAGCTGGACACTACAAGCATGTTTGTACCAGTCAGTGTGGCTCTGGCTCTTCTTTGCTTCTTCCTGCAGACCTGCAGTCATCTGGATATCACAGTGACATAGTTCACTTAACATTTGCCTCTGGGCAAGGGATGAGCAAGTCTAGTCTCTGGCTCCCAAAGTGTCCTGCTTGACTCTATTAGGCTCAGCACAGAGTTATCATGGCAATTTTCACTTTAGATTACTTCTTTCAACTCTGGAGATCAGCTCACGTTACAAACACGAATGCATTGATTATCACACAGAGTTAGAAAGTGTATCCCTATTTTCAACTAGGGGGGGCTGAGGCACTAAGCAGGTAGGCAACTTGCTCTTAGTGACAAAGGAGGTTTGTTGCAGAACCAGGACAAAACCGCAAGAGCCTTAAACTACCTCTCTTAATCTCTAACAACTGAACCATATGCTCCATTGCATTCATCACTTCCTCATGAGGTGGCAGTTTGGATGAGAACAAGTGCCCAGGAAGTCACCCTGTTTATTCTGTCTTGGCCTCTTAATGCCTGTGGAACTTTTTTATTGAATTCTTTTCATGGCCATCAGCTTTGGTGCGGGAAATGATTCCAAGAGACAAAGACTCAGTTGTGTGTGTGCATGTGTGTGTGTGGCTGGGAGAGTGGAAGAATAAAAAATCCATTTCCAGATGGTTGAAAGGATGCATAGCACTTTGCTATTGGCAAAAACAACCTCTTTCATTTTCAGGATGTGTAAGTCACAGAATTGCAGCTGGAAAAAACTGAGTAGAGAGGGAGGCAGTGGGGTAAAAATAAGAATGCCTAATGAAAAATAACCTAGCCAATATTTGAAAATCTAAGTGCTTCATTTTTATATAAATTGGAGGGAGTGGGGCGGGGGGGAATGTGCTTGCTTAGGAGGATCTGTGTAAAGCAGGTCCAAATATGTATCATCTAATTTTCTTCTTAGCTTCTTTGCTTTGCATTCCCAACTGTAGCCTCACAGGAAATTCAGTCCCTGGCAAGCTTCAGCTCCAGACAGGAAACATTCTGAGGAATTTCTTCCATACAGGTACTATATTTGCTTGGAGGGATAACATGGTGGAGATATTTACCACGGCTGGATTTAACTAGCAGGATATTATGCATGTTGATGGAGTTGCTGGGAGTGATCTCTGTCTGCAGCCACCAGCATGCCATGTTTAAACAAATCGTGCTGCTCTGCTTGCCTGTGGGAAGATTTGCATTAGATCTGGTCCAGATTCTCCTTCCTCTGACAGCAGCATGGCCCAGCTTATGTCAAAGATATTTGCTGATGTCAGGGAATATCAGGATCAGGCCTGTGCAGCAGGTTTTTATCACACTACAAACTTGGTCTTAAGCTATTTGCATGTACAGATACTTGAAAGCAGGCATTTTGATTGTAGTGACTGGAGCAGGGGGAAGGCTAATGTGTGTATGGAGATGAAGGAAGGTCTTTGCTCTTGCCTTTGCTCTCTGAGGGGACCAGACACTGAGAAGGGGGAACTCTGGCAGCACATGGCCTTTCAGATGAGTGGGAGGTGCTGAGTGTGGCCACCTGAGACACAAGCCTCCTGCACCCCTTGGGATGCTTTCCTACTTTTCACTGCAAGTTCAGTGCAGGCCTGCTCTGCTTATTAGTCCAGAGGAGTCTAAAAAACAAGTGTGATACATTCAGAAGCCACTCATCAGTGAACAGTGATGTGGTGGGTTAAACAGTTCTTGATGCACCGAAGAACAACATCCCTTTCTTATCAAAACACATGAGTGCTTTCAAGTCTTTAATGCAGTTCTCAAGATACAAAGCATGAAGAGAAAAGAGTGATCAGTCTGAATCACTGTCTCCCAAGAGAAACGTGAGAGTTTTAAGTACATGGCTGGGAACAATCCTGTGCTGGCAAGGAAATGGACTGCATGACCCATCTCAGAGATCTATGATTCACTGCAAATACAGAGAACAAGCATGAAAATGTGTAGTAACATGTAGTGGTACCTTGCCTGCTATTACAGCGCAGCCTCCAGCCAGAGACAACCCAAACACGTTTACAGGTGTTCTCTGGGATCAGGCTTTTTGTGTGGGGAGCCATGAAAGACAGCAGGAATGCATTCAAAGCCTTAAAGGTCTCTGTGCCACCATGCCAAGCAGTGGAAATGTAACTGTGTGTGCAGTGCTGAAGCACGGATTTTTTTAAGATTGTTTTTTTGGTTTTTGAGGCAGGAAGCACAAGTGCAGATCCTCCCATTTAATACTATGGGGGGAAGAAAAGATTCAGACTCCCCTGCAGTGTTGGTGAAAATGCAGCTTTGGCCTTTAGTGCCCTTTGTTACATAAATACAAGTAGCGTAGACATATTAATCACCCTGCCATTGAGGGAGGAACAGAGCAGCAACCTCAAATGCCACCCACTCCCCATTCTCGCTCCCATTTGATGTTGCTATTTTAAGCCACACATTATTTCCTGCTGTGATTTTATTTTTTTTACCCAGCTTCTAATTCTGGCTCTGAGGTAAGCTGTGACATACGTATCCCTCCTCTCCCCCTCCCCGCCTTCCTCCTCCCCCTGCACCCACGTCCTCTTTATTGCTGTCTTTTAGAAATTTTCCCTCTTGTAAGCAGCCGGGTCCCAGAGGTTAGTTATTGACTGTCAACAAAAAATATGAAGAGGGTGATCTTCTTCCTGCTTTTGGACTTCATTGCAAACAATATTGAGGTCATGGTTTACAGGGCAGACTGCTTTAAGAGTGTTATTCCCCTGCTCCCTCCTTCTCAGGGAGTTTAGCATTGTAGAGAGGATACCCAGCTGGGAAGGAAGGCTGCTGCTCAGCAGCTAATGATGGGCCACGGCCAGTGTAGCCATCTAATGAGAAGGGTCGTACACCAGTGGCACGTGCTTTGTGGCATAGAGGAGACAGGACAGAGCTCAACTACTCAACAAGGGTTTTCTCTCCTGAGCCTGCTTCTGTGTAAAGGCCATCAGCAGATTTCTAACCCCCAAGTAGTTTCCCCCACCAGCAACCACCTCATCCGGCCTGTGCCAGAGCGCAACTTCTGTCTGTCTGGTTCTGCTGCATCCACATGTCTGCTGTGGCTTCAGCTGCCACCACCTCAGCCCTGAGGAAGGCTGTAACTGCGTCAGTCTAGGGCAGAGAAAGAATGGAGCCTGCAGTCCCAGGAAGGGCCTGGTGCACCAGGCAGTGGTGGCTCTTCCCCCGTGTGCGAGCGTGGCTAAGAACTGATAAGAGCTCTGCCAAGGTAAGTTTGAGCCCTAGGAGGAAATCTGAGGCTGTTTCTGTACCGCAATTAAGGAACATTACAGATTTATCCTCTTCTATACCCACTCGCCCCTTCTCTCCCTGCCAAGCAACCCATCCTGAAAATCTCCTCTCACTGGATGTTTGCTGCTGCAGACGAATCCTACTAGCATAAGAGCAGGCTGGGTGGCAGCAGGCTGCTGGCAAAACCCCAGGCCTTGCTTCTACTTCCAGGGAAACAGAGGTCTGGGCTGCCCTCAGCCAGTCCTGATGTATATATTTCACACAAACAATCTCACGCCTTTCCCTTCCTGTGAGTTGCTTTTGGAGCTACTGCACGTGGCTCTTGTCTGCCTCGTATAAGCAATAGCTGTAGGAAATCCCGGGCTGGGCATCTACATGTTCTTTGTCCTCCCCTTTCCCAGGGATTCCAGTTATGCCCTTTCTGAGGTTCCTGGAGAGTAGGGAAGGCAGAGAGTGAGAGTGAGAAGCCCTTTGCCAAGTGGTTTAATGTTAGTCACAGCCGCTGAAAGTCTTTGTTGTGCTCTCACCAGAACCGTTATTTTTATTTTCATGGTTGGGTTTCCATGTGGGTCTGCAGAGAAGGCTGGGGAGTCACATCCCTTCCCAAGAGCAGGCCGTATGCTGGCTTTGCCCGCTTTGCTGCTGGTTTGAAGCAGCGAGGAGCACCGGCCAGCTGTCCTATCGCAGGCCACTCCGCAGCCCTCTCATCCTTGCCTGCAAAGAGCTCGCAACTGAATCGAGCAAGCTAATTTCCAGTGGATGGGAGGGAGGGAAAGAGCCAGGCTCGAGAACTGAAGTGATCACACCAGAATTAAATGACTGTTTTTCCAGCATACTATGTCCCCATGGGCAACTGTTTTAAAAGTTCTGGCAGAATAACTTCTCCCACGACAGCAACGCTGGAGAGTTTCCCTCTCGAGAGGGGGAGAAAAAGGACTTCAAAAAGGACTCGAATAAATTGTCTTTACAGAAAATGACCCTGCTCTTGGGTGTCACACCCAGCACTGCGCAGCAGGAGCCAGCCAGCAGCTGACAGGAGCCTGGTGTCCTGTGCTGGATGAGGACAGCTCTCCAAGGACCGATGTCCACATGACAGCCAGTATCCTTGCTGGCACAGACTCGCAGCATCTTGTTGGCGGTCTGTGCAGTGGAGAGAAGAGCTGACTGGGCACAGGGGCTCACAGAGGGAGAAGAATTCAGTTTATTCTGGGTGTCGCCTGCTTGCCGGGACCATCCACCAGAGGTCAATGCTGGTATAGGCTCTGGTGGTCACTTGAACAATAGGAATACTGGGAAAGAGCTTGTGGTTTACAGATAAAATGGCTGTGGGGTAGGGGCAGCTTAGGGGCACTGGTGCAATAGGCCATATGTGTCACGGCATTCGAGGTATGTGATAAATAACCCATTTTCAAGTTTGGTCAGGCTGAGAATTGCATAAACAACAACAACACAGAAATTAAAAAGCCCAAACAATCCTGAATACCCACAGTTTGGCGTCTGGGAATGGCACAAAATGGCAGAGATTCCATGCCCAGGGGACTAGATGATACCATCCATACAACCCCAAAATCTTTCTTTCCTTGCAGAGCTGGTCTTTATGATCGGCATTGCTGTATGCTCCCTGGCATGGTAGCAACCAGAGGCCCAGCTCATGGGAGATGGATCTGGCAGGAGCCCTGACTGCCTGGAGAGCCCCCTTACTACTGCCATTGTTCCTTGTCCTTGCAGCTCAGAGCTCATCTAGGTCAAGAAAGGTGGCTCAGGAAGACATTCCGTGCGAGCTCTGATGAGATCTGCTCCTCTCAGGGCTGTTCAGCTGGGCTTGCTCCTTTTTTCTCATTCCGCACACAGTTTAAAAGACTGTTTGTAAACACCAGTCTCCGACTTTGCCTCTGGGGCTCTGGGCAGAAGGCCAGGGAGGGATCTGAGAGACAGCAGACAGTTTTAAGAGGCAGTGGCGTCCAATTGCTGCGGTGGAGAGGATACGCCTTGCAGTTAATAGCCATGGTGGCGGGAGTCACCTACCGTACCAGCAGGTCTCAACACTATTTCATGGTTCCCGGAGGCTGAGCTTGGGTTTTACTGAAATGACCTCTTCACATGCCAAGGTAAATTCTGCATCTCTCAAGCCAGCTCTGCCAGAATCAGTGGGGAGTTAAGCTGCGTTGCCTCAAGTGTACATATGAGATCAGGGCCCTATGATGACAAACACCACAGTGGACATGTGTTTGCATTTGACACAGCACTGGTTAAATATTTACTCTGTTCAACCTCTCCTTCCCATAGATTGCTCCAGAGAGCTTGGCCACATACATGGACTGGGGCACTCCCATCTAATTGGGCAGTCAAGGGCCTGCTGTGGCAGAGCACCTGCTCACTGAACACAAGACAGATGACCTACAGTCCGAGATGCTGGCAGAGAGTCTGCTCAAGCCTCCCAGTCTCCCTTGACTTTATTCCTTTTGAAAATTGGTTAACAAGTGGCACTGTTGGCATTGTGACATTATGGAGCAGTGACAAAGCTCTGCTGTTGAAGGGAGGCCAGAGCTGGTGAGAGTTAGAGCTGTGCTCACCTCTTCCTGTCATCTGCAGCACTTGGTAGGCAAGGGAGGCAAGGAGAGATCTTCACCCAAGCACAAGTCTGAGCCTGTTTGTATGTCCAGAATTGCTCCTGTCCATACACTTTACCAGCAGGCATGTTTGTGCACAGATTTAGATGGAGCTGCAAAGCTCCCAAAAAGGTGAGAGCCAGTTCTGGGCAGAGTGGGGAGCACTAGGAGCCCGAGTACACATAGATATCTAATACAGAACTACAGCTGGGAAGCAGCCAGTGGTCCAGACAGGCTGTGCGTTGACTGTAGGGTTGTCCTGTCTATACCTGAGCTCACGCCTCACTGCACAGATGAAACCTCTGTGCCCTGCATCCTGAAGGCCTGGAGCTGGGATGGCTCATTTTCCCCATGCAGGTACCTCTGCACTGGGCTCCCAAGGCTTCACACTGTGTGTGACAGCTTGTACCTGGGTCGTGTGTTACACCTGTGCAAGGGACTCCATTGCTCTGGTGGGAACAATGTGGGAGGTCAGGCCTGGCTGGTGGGGCTGAGGGAAGAAGAGAAAAGCCAGTGGCTCCTTTAAGGGAGGAAGCCGGCAGGACTGCAGAGAAGGAGCTCTGGAAGCTGTGTTTTTCTCTCAGCGCCTCAGGGGCTGGTTACTAAATTTGGTTACTGGGCTTAAATAATGCAGCGTGGCAGAGCCCAGTGGGTTTGAACATTGTCATATCCACATAATCCTCTCCTAGGTGGCAGAGATCTCTTGTTCTCTGCCGCTGCTATCTGCACAGGAGCTTGAATGTGATGTGAAACATCATCTTAAATAATTATAACTAGCAGAGAAGAGCCAAAGCTGCAAAGTCCCATCTATTTCCACTGTGCTCTGTCTATCTATGTAATTTCCAAGGTGCCAATCACCAAAGCATCCAAGCACTATCTAATCTGGATCTGAATTCCCTTGGTGCTCATGGAGGCTTGAATCTTAACATTTTGTGTGAGCCCATCTCTAGCAAGCATAGGGACAGAGCTGCATACTGTGAGCGAAAAAGCCTCCTATTGTTTTGTGATTTACTGACCAAAAGCCCATTTGGCTTGGAGGAGTCAGGACATCATGGCCAGCCCTGGCCCAGGAAGCGTTAAATCCCCTCTGTTATTCTGGCAGAAGGCAGGGCAGGTTTACCAAGGGAGGGCAGGGAGCCGTGGTGTATTGCCTACCTTCCAGGTCACACAGTGTGGACGTAGGGGCAGAGCTGTACAGCCTGCACAGTCTGTACACCAAGGCTGCATCCAGCCCGGGGACAAGAAGGCCCTCTGCCACCCCTCGCTGCAGATCCACACCTCCCCATGCAGGGACAAGGGATAAAAGCACAAGACAGGAGCCAGTGACCTGCTTTGCAGCACGTAGGAGAAGGGGGAAGAAAATGATGCATACAGCTGCTCTCTCAGCTGACCTATTGCCCCACACTTCCTATAGACTTTGTGAAATAGATTAAAACCTGCCAGAAGACCACTCATGGCTAACATATGAATGCTAACAGTGGCAAAGGGACTCACTGTACTGAACATTCTCACCTGGAGTGAAATGAGATTAAACCTTTCCTTCATTACCAGGGAAAGAGTATTTGTTTTTAGTGAGAACCTGACAGGTTCAGGCAATGCCAGAGCAGAGCAATTACTTTTCATCCATTGGGCTGCTCTTAGGAAAAGGATCTCTCTCAGTCTCTGCCTATAGTCTCCCTGATTTGACATGACACTTGACAGCAGGTTTTCATGGCAGAGGATACTTAGCAGTTACTGGGAGAGAGTCTTTCCAAATCCTGCTTGTAAGCATCACATTTCAGTCTTTACAAAAGTGCAGGTCCTCTCCACCCTCCCCCATCAATCAGCCCTATCCTCCTTATTCCGCAACTGCTGGAGTATTTTTAGTGACATTGAATAAATACATGTTAAATCTTTTTCCATTAGTGACATGTCAGAAATTAAAATGGCATTAGCTGTAAAGCCTGCAGCAAAGCCAGCTTCATCTAGGGCACTTGCACGTGGTTGCCCAAGAGGCCAGGACCAACAGTACCAGCTTTGCTTTTCCTTCAATCCCTCCATATTCTCTGCCCTTCTTCCTCCAGAAATACTAATGGCACCTTCTGCTGCTGTTTATTCACAAACTATCCTCAACTCTCCCAAACATTATGGGTAGGAGAAGTCTCCAGGTTACAACGTTTCATCCTCTCCAATCACATGTTAGATATGTCCTCTCCAGACATCATATCAGAGATTTCTCAAGCCCCATTGTAAAAAGCAGATGAATTTTTTTGCCCTTGCTAAGGCTAAGGCCACTGTATAGCAACTCCAAAACTGCCTCCATAGCTGGGACTTGGCTGGCAGGAACCTAAGTATATCAATAACTTGATTTTCCATCCATATCCATGACTGTCTTTGTCCACATGATGTCCACTCTTCCATATACATTGGCTCCTCAGCTAAACTTCATGTTTGACTCTAAGCCATGCCCTCTCTGACAGCCATCCCACTCCTTCATTTCAAACCTTGTTTCTTCCTAGACATCCTGCCTCTCCCCCACTACCTTTCTTGCTTCAGCCTTCCCCTGCCATGTTTCCCCTTGTCCTTCTCCTGACTATCCATCCTATCCCCTTCCTTCCCTATTTGCTTTTTCGGTCTACCCTGCCTCACAATCCAGTGCATCTTCTTCAGGCAGAGATGGACATCTTTGCAGTCTATGGTGGTTCAGGCAAATGGTTTGCATCTTCTCTGAGTTGCTCAAGGCAGAAGCTTGCTCTCCTTTGCTACTACTCCTTTAGGTACGTGATATGGATCAGCTTGGAATCCAGAGTGTGAGGAAAAGACTACACAGAGCTCACAGCATGTGTAGCTTAACAGGAGATCAGCTCAAAAACTCTGCCACAAAGGAGCAATGGATAATGGTTGAGGGGAAGCTCGAGGTGAAAGACGCTGAAATGTTACAGCTATCAAACAAGCCAAAATATTTATAGTTGTAATTTGCAGGGTGGCTGATTGTGCAGGGCAGGGAAAAGCCTACCATTGCCTGCCATTAAGGAAGAGGGAAATTGCAAAACAAACATCCCCTTTGGATATTTAGTAGCACGCCCAAAAGATTAACATTGATTATATCTCCCTATTAAGTAGCAAGATACTACCCTGCTTTAATTAACAAGGTGGGTTCTCAATCCTCAGTTGCCTCTTTGCAAGTATCAGGTGAAACATCAGGGCTGGTGTTCCCAGTGGCATGACGTTAGACTCTTCTGGTTAGCAGGCTAATCCTGAGGCCCTGCTCTTCAAAGGTATTTAGGTTTCAGGCCGCTGATAATACTTAGATGCTTAAATCCTTTAAGGCTCCGGGCCTTAGGAGCTAAGGGGATGGCTACAAACTACAGATTGCCTGGTTCAAGTCAAGTCTATGTAAGTCTTGACTGAAAAATGTTACTGTTAGGTATCTGCACGATGTCAAATTTCTCCCTGAGGCTGGGTCATTCTGCAGTTGCCTGATGTAGCCTCTGTGTGCCTTTTTTTTTCTGAACGAGGGGGTGATAGCCAGCATCAGTCCTGATAATGGCTTTGACAGACCTGTGTAGAATTCAGGTTGTTCTACAGCTATTAATTCATTCAGACAAGCAAGCCTGCTGCTTGATGGGTGCTTTGTTTCACTCGGGGGGGCGGGGGAGAGAGCACAGGGAGAATTGGTGCCTTTCCCAGACTTGCACAATAGCAGGGCTGGAAATGGGCCCTGTGCAAATTCAATTACTCTGAGTTGCCAGCATTAACTGCTGGGCTGCCCGCTTTATTGTAGCTAGGGAAGGAGGTGCAGAGAGCAAACTGGCTGCTGTGCTTTGGATGTGATGGAAATGCTGTCAGATTTTAGCAGTTCAGTGACCTTTCCTTAACAGTTCCTGAAGTCACAGCTTTCCCAACACTTGGTAATAGATAAGGGCTGCGCACAGGTAAAGACTTTTGTTTCATGGTGCAAGATGTCTATGGAGACAAGAGCAGAGGAGAGAGATTGAAGAGATTGCTTCCTCCAGCCTTCTGCTTAATTACCCCCTGAAGAATGACATTGAACTCAGATCCTTACTCCAGGTCAAAGGCTTCCCAGAGGGAACATAGATATCTTAATGATGGTGTATACTCCTTCCCCGGACTTGCAACCAGCCTTTTGTTAATGGCAGGATCCTTCCCTCCCTCCCATTTCAGCACCTTTAATCTCTCTGGAGTCAAACCAAGCTCCTCAGATCTAGGAAAGCAAAGGGACCAGTTTTCCCTAGTGAACATTTGAGCCAGGAAAAACAACAGCTCTGATACTTAGGCTTTCCCCATCATTTTACACCAGAAGCACTCTGCCATCAACCTGGTGAGCCAAGCTTCTGGGATAAACCAGGCTGTGTCCTTTCTGCCTCATGCATCTCATTAAAGAACAGTGGGCACTTTGGCTGGAGATTCTTCAAGCAGGATGGGGTCAGATCACACCCCAACTACCTGGAGGCATGAAAAAGCCTGAAGTGCTATCAGCTTTTCTCATGATTTCTGGGTTGCTCTACTTCTCCCAACCGTTCAAGTGTGGACTCCAGGGGCTCCCACTAGTCCAGTTCTCCATAGCTCACAGATACAGTGGAGAAAAGGGGAACTACAGGGCCTGTTCTTAAACTGTGAGGTCTTCTCAGACAAGGAGTCCTGAGGTTCCAGAAGTGCATGGAAGATGCCGAAACTGGAGCAGAATTTACTTAGGGGTGATGAGTGGGGCTGTGAGGATGACTTCTTGTAGAAAAGTTTTAGATGGGGGTAGGGGCTTTGAATCCACCTGCATCGTGTGTGCTGTGCCACAGGGATGCAGAGGATTCTGAATTGTGGAGAAAGAACGGAACGTTTTAAAAGCCATTAAAAAAGCATGTCAGGGTATTGCCATGTGTGTATCTTTGCTGGAGTTACAGACAGAAGGGAGATTTCCTATTTGCTTTCCAGTTTGCACAACTACAGGTACTGTGTACAGAGCTGGCTCCTTGCGAGCTCCTTTGTGAGGATACAGTGCAGCTGGCCCGCATCACTTAATTGTTCTCATGTGTTAGGTCAGTGGGGGTAGAGCGACCGCCTAAAATGCGACTAAACCCTGTGACTTTTGTCCTCACAATGCCCAGAGACAGAGAAGTTTTGGTAGGTCTAGTGGGGCGGGCAATGGTGGTGGGAGGTGTGTGTGGTGGATGTTGTCTCTCACTGCTGTTGTGGGCAGGGAAAAAGCAGCATTTGCCTTAAGGGTTCAGGTAAGGCTGCTGGGGAAAGCCATCCTGGGGGAAGACGCCAGTTCAATAAAGGGAGCTGGCATGAACAGAAATGCCTAAAGCTTTTTTATTGTATACAAAAACCATCCAATGCCTTGCTCCCTGGGGAAGAGCTCCAAGATGATAGTTGTCAGTCTGGCTTTCCCCTGCCCTTTAATCCGAACATGCCCAAATGGGCTAGGGGCTTTATTTTTGTATTATTGCATTGTCTTCCTCCCACTCACTTTCCTCTCAGATGCCTGTGGCTGCTTTTGATACTTCTCTTCCCTGTTTTGGCCTCTCTGTTGGGCAAACTTTGTGGTTTGCCACCTTTTCTTGCCCCTTTTTCTATGTCTTTGATGGTACAAGAAAGCTTCTGGTTGTTTCTCTGTTTGCATTTCACTCTCCGTAGGGTTATGTCTGATGTGCTATGACAAAAACACGTGAGTCCTTCTGAGTTCTATCTAGCAGGGAATGCTCAGCAAGAGAGTGAAAAGCACAATGTAAAAATGCTGTTCATTCCTTATATTTCTCAGCATCATAAAGACTAAGATATTTCCTACTTACTTCACAATAGAGCTATTGGCCCTATTTTCTTTGTTCTTTTGTGACATGCTTTATCTGTCAAATTCCAAGAATCTTGCCAGTGTTATTTATATAAATAAATCTCATGTTGCTTCTGTGCAATATGCATTTTCCTCCATTTTGCAGTTTGGGAAGCCAAGGCATTTAAAAACTAATTGGCTTATGCAAAAGTACAGAATAATCTGTCCTTAAGAAAGAGAACAAGAACTTCACAGTCCTGCCTTCCATGCCTTCATTAATGGAGTGTTCTCCACCTCTAGTTAATAGGCAGTCTCTGGTTTTCCTTCAGGTCACGATCATAAAAAGATCCAATTGTCACTTTAAACATGTAATTAAAGTGCCTGCCTTTATAATGACCTTCACCAGAATGCACCAGCCACTGTGCAGGTGGTGCTATATTGAAAACTATGAGGCTCAGAGAGATTAAGAAATGTGACCAAGGATTTGGAAAATGAAAGCTCACTGTGTAACACAGAAATTTTGATTATTACTGTTCTGAGTCCTAGAGAATATTGTCTCCCCAGATTTTTTAGGGGTGGGATTTTTTTTGTTTGTGTGGAGTTCTTTTATTTTATTTTGTTTGGTTGGTGACGTCCCATCCTGTTGTGTGCATCCCCCAAATTTCCTAAGGTTTGTGGGGAGGAGGAGACACTCTCTAGGCAATCTGCACACCTGCTGGCTGGTCACCATGAAGTGACAGAATTAGTGACTGGAGTGGGTTTTATATGCACTAGGCTGGCCGGCTCGGCTGTGTCCTGGAGCTTGAAGAACACAGATCCACCAAACTTTTATTTATTTGTTTGTTTATTTATTTATTTATTTGCTTATTGCCTTTCTAGTAACTTGTCTAGCACCCCTTTTCAGGAGTGGAAAAGAAGCAATTTCAAGTGGCAAAGAAGTCGGGAATGACTGTGATTGTGTTATGTGCCTTTCCTGGAAAAATCCCTTTATGCGATAGGTGGCCTGAAGACACTGGTACATTTGGAGTGCAGCTTTTCCAGTAACCCAGCAGGATTTGGTGGGTGGAGGAAGGGGAAGGAACTCAGTGAGCTGTGACAATGGGAAAATCTTGGCAGGGACTTGCACACGCAGTCTTGCAATCGGCCTCAATGTCCCAACTGTTACCAGAAGGGATTGCGCCGGGATGAGGAAAGCTCAGAACAGGGTGTGTGAAGGCAGCCACAAACCCGAGCGCTGGATCCGTGCGTCGGGCGGAGGAGGCGGCCGAGGCCACGCTCCGCTTGGGCTCAGTGCCACCGCCCCGCTGTGGCGACAGGGCCCCGGCCGCCGTCCGGCCCGGCCGCGGGAGAGGCGGCTCCGGCCGCGCGGTACGCGCGCCGCCGCTGCCCCCTGCCGGGAGCGGCGGGAGCGGCGGGGCCGCGCTGCGCCCGGGGCTGCGGGCACGGCTCCGCTCCGGCAGAGCGCCCTGCCGGGGCCGGGCCCGCGTGTGACTGCATCCCTGCCGCACTTCCTGCAGGGATAGCTAGCTGTGGGTCATTTCCTTTTGACTCAGCGGCATCAGTCACCGACTATATTGCTCCGGCTGTTGGCTCAGGTCTCCGGCTGTGAGGATCTGCTCTCCCGCTCACACACGGGCTGTGGGGCAGCTTGGAGACAAGCCCCGGGCTTTGCTTCCGCGGGTCCCTCCGAACCACCAACTGCGGCTGGAAGGGTGCTATTCCCCAGCCTGTCCACTATATATCCCCGTGTATCTGCTGGTATGGTAACATATCCATTATATATCTGCTGGTTTAAAGGTATTGGCATGGCTGGTAGGCCTGGCAAGTCAGCTCCAGGGTCCTGCTGAGCAGGCTTTCCAAGCTCAGGCTGCCATACCAGCATGATAGATCCACTGCACAGAGCAACAGGCTTCTGTGAGTGTCCCAGCATTGCACACCGTGGGCAGTCAGGTCTTAAGGCAGTGAGTTTTATCTCATGCTGATTCAGACACCTCTGGTACAGTGAAACATAGCCTAAACCCAGGTATTGTCCAAACCCTTCAGAGGCTGTGCTCTGCACCTAAGATGTGTGCAGTGCATTGTTTTATATGAACAAGTACCTGATTAAATTTAATGGACAAGTTGATGTGAATGAAAGGTTTCCTTTCTAACAGCGTGGGATTTTGACTATGTAGCTGAAGCTCTTTCCTGTAAAAGTCAAGACCAGCTACTGCTCATGTTGCACTGCTGAAGCAAAATCACTGTGTGGACAGAGGATGCCATCCTATCCATGGTTAAGTGGAGTGGTCTAAAAGCTAAGCCTGTAAATAAATACCCTATGCCTCCACATGACTTGGCTGGACTAGTTTTAGGGAAAACCAGCTATTACTGCCAGGGGAAATCAAAGTGTACATTGTAATTTGGGACACACTCAAGGTCCTATATGTGCAACAGGAATGGTCCCACAATTGCTGTGCCAATCCCACCATCCCTGTGTGTCCCGTTTGTCTCTGCGAAAGGACGTCATGTGACTGATGTCAGGCAGACAGGACAGAGCTCTGAAGAGCTGCAGGGTTGTTTACCATGAGGAACAGGTAGAGCTGGTGGTTCAGGTTCTTCTCTGTCAAGGTGGACATGAGGTGCTCAGTTACAGTAGAGTCCTGGGCTTTACACTGGAAATTGCCAAATAATGTACAAGATAGACATGAAACAATCTTAGAGATTCACGACCTCAGAAGCCTCAAAAAGCAAAGGCAACCTCTAGACAAACACCTCTAAGCATGGACAAATAGACACTCCAGTTGTGAAAAACGATGTGAAAATTGCCCCCTAATGTTTCCAATTATTCAGAATAAAACTGCAGTGTCCGAGAAGCTAGAAATTCCCATTAACTGGAAGGGACACTTGGAATGAAGACACTTGAAAGCAAGGACTGCTGATGGCTGGTCAACCAGCCATATAAACACCTATCTGCCACACTTTTGCCAAGAAATGCTTCCTATGCCGACCAAACTTGATACTTGTAAGTATACGGTATGAATGCAAAATGCTGTACCTAAATGTATATTATATAGATAGTATATTAGTATATAGAGATAATACATGTCCACACAATAGGATTTTAGGGCTATGTCTGTATCAGTAAATCTGTATCTGGGGCAGTACAACTCCATCGTCTAGAAATTAATAGCTGATTCCATTTAATTTATTCTTGCCATGGTTTTGTCCTGTGCCAGTTAACACTTTTCCAGACAATTCCCAGGCACGACTGAGGGAGTTACTGTGGGCCAGGGGCCGTTCCCAACAACCACTTGGATTCACATGCCTTGCTTGAAGGATAAAAGAGTTTAATGTTATTGGTTCAAGCCATCCTGTGCCAGGGCTCTCGGTGCCAGAGAACAGTCCTGGGCACGTTTAATTTACTGGTATAGACATAGTCTATGAGCCCAGGGGATTAGGCAGGGTTTTAAGGGTTGCATGCCTGGACTTAGGTAGTTGATTTCTCCCAAGATCCATTTTAGGGAACCTTGGGTTTTTTTGTGGACATGGGCCTTGAGCCTTTAAATCTTCTATCACCTTAGTTAAGAAGCCTTGCCTTCTGGTGTTCATGACCCTTTATAGTGTTTTCCCTAAATAATAAAAATCTGGTGGAAAAGTAAAGTGGGTTGTAATTATGCAGTTTTATTATCACTGTCTTCATGACAGTGGCATATAACAATAGTGAGCTCTGTTTAATTAACACTTTTTTTATATTTTTAAGAAGAAAGTCACATAAAACCTAGGAGATAAAAATGAAACTATAGAAACCAGTAATTTTTCAAAGCCTGGCTAATTTTCATCAGGCTTTTTAGAAAATAACTTCCTTTGTCTTCAGGTAAAACCTGGAGATTTTAAGATTACACTAATATTGCTGTATGAAATTATGGAGGGACTGATTACATTTTTAAAGGAACACCCCTGCAGGTGTATTCAGTTACACCGATCCTTGTGGTACTACATCTCTTGGGAATGGTGCTATTGAGTTTCTAGTACGTGAATGCACTTGAGCCTCGAGCTTTTCTATGTCCTCTGAAGAACAGCACAGAAAGGTATCTGACTGACAGCAGCAAACCTGCACTGAAACGCAGGAACAAAACTCCTTTGGTCAGGACGCTAATTGCAGCGCTCCGAGTCACATACTTCTCCTGACCCATCTGTCTGGTCTAATCATAGCTCTTTCTCCTAACTCCTCCTGGCTGTCACCCGCTTAGCCTGACTCTTACCATAACTTGAGTTTCATTTCTGTCAATGCAGCCACCACATTAGTGTCAGGACACACAGGCCAGGGCTGAGATGAGCACTGACATAACGAGTGTCTCTTCTTATCCGTGCGACTCCAGTCAATCTGGTGGGACTACTGCTCTACTATGCAGTATGTGACCTGAGTATCCAACCATCCCAACCACAGTCCGTGTTGGGACAGCTCTGGTACTGTGGTGATGGTGCACTATGGTGACGATAGCAGCAAGGAAGTGGGCAGAAGTATACTGAAATTCCATTTATCTGTGGGTAGGATGAGTGTCTGCCATATATAAGCAAATTAGGCTGGCTCTTCAGAAGTCATGCCTTGGATTTACGAGGGAGAAAAGAGGAGGGCTGGGAACTGATGAGATGAACATCTGATCCTTTGGACTGAATCTGTCTGTCCTGGTTTTTTTGCCATTTGCTATGCCTGCCTCCCAGAGATGGAGTCACACACACCTGCTACATGCGTGGCTTTGTGATGCGTGACCAGGTTTATTCAGGGGATTTGGTACTGTGTATCTGGGCCCATTATCCATCTAGAGGGCAACCAGAATACATCTGAATAGATCTGGCTGAGAAACAGGAGAGTTTTTTCAAAAACAGGCTCCAGAAAATGACTCATTAATACCTCTAGGAATGCTGGCTGTGGTGTGGAAACTGAGATGGAGAGTTTTTCTCTGCATTGTCTCCTCTGAGTGGAGTCAGGTGTGTGACCATACTTTGGTTTGCCTTTGAGGGCTAGGAGCCTGGTGTGGGGCTGTAACTTGTGTCAGGCTCTGGTGTCCATTTCTCAAACACTCGAATGAGGAGAGGTCATCCTAGGGTAGGATTCAGAGGCAGGCCTGATCCTTTCACTCTGGCCTTCTGCACCAAGGGGGCTTGCAGAGCCTGGGATCAGCAACCTGGCTGGATATGTGTGCAGACTGGGAGCAGCAACCTGGCTGGCTGTGTGAGACACCCAGACCTTTGGTTACTAAAGTCCAATGTCCTGCGTGAGCGTGTGCTCGCCGATATAAAGCAGCTCGTTGCTGCTCCGTGGTAACGCCGGCTGTGCCCTCAGCCCAGCCGGGAGAACACACGCCGGCAGGGCTGGGGCAGCCCTGCATCCCTGCAGCCCTGCATCCCGCCGTCGCTGTTCCCGGCAGAGCGGCTGGACAGGGAGAGCCGGGACAGCGCCAAGCCGCGGTCTCCTGCGCCCCCTGGGGCCGGCCGGCCGCCAATGCAGGCACTGAAGGAGTCGGGTCCGACACGGGAGAGGCTTTTCACGAGCTTGGAAACAAAGAGAAATGAGGGAGTGATGGATTGTAAGACCTCCATGAAAATATCTCACCCCCCACTCTTTATCAGCCCTTTGTCTTAGCCCATCTTTTCTTGCCACCCCCCCTCCCCCACCTTTTTTTACCATTTGTAGTGCTAGCGTGACTGCATGCAGAGCTCACGGTTTCTGATGCCAAATCTCATTTCCTCCCTCCCAAGGCTGTTTTCATCCTTGTTTACACAGCCTAGAGAGCTGTTTCAAGTGGAATTTCTGGTGAATTGCTTGCAAATAACTGTCCTTAGCTGTGGGAAACTGATAAAGGTTTCATCATTTGGTCTTGGCCTCTAGAAGAGTTGGGGAAGAGGTACAGGTGCAATGTGCAATCACAGAGTTTAGAAAGCAAGGAGTAAATAGCATACTTGTGATTTATTCTCATGTCAAAATCTTCTAAGGCTGCTCCTTGGCCAGTCTAGCAATCTGAGCTTTTGAGGCAGAGGCTTGTGAAGACAAGTTATCTTTTTCTGTTCCTCACAGTGCAGTTTTATTGGATGCTTGGACCCCTTCCATTTGCTTATGGCTGGTTTGTGGCCATAAGTCCTCAGTCACTTGCAGTTCTACAGTTATTTTAAGGGCCATGTCTTTTACCTGCAAACCTTTCTCTGAGGATTCTGCTGTGCTGTCACTCCCGCAGAGGCCTCAGGCAGTGCTCCTGCTCCTCTCCCAGCCTTCCCTGCCATGCTGAGCCACTCAGCAGCACAGGTTCACACACTGACTTCAGCAGACCCAAAACTGTCTTCCCTGCCCAGTGATGAACTGGAGCCTGGCAGCAGCTGGAGATGAGGTGCAGGGAGGCAGATGGGAGTCCTAACAGTTTTGTGAAATATCACCAGTGCTGGCTGGTGTTTTCTGCTCATCTGATGGCAGTCTGAGAGGTCTGGCCAGGCTCAAAGCAGGGCACTGTGGCCAGGAGCTGCCTAGGATGCCCCAGCCAGGGTACAGCATGGGTGTGGCCTGGCTGTTGCTCTCCTCGTCTGTGCATTGTGCCCGCATTAAGGCAACAAGTTCAAACATGCACGTCCTGGAAATTCTTCCTAGAATTTCTTTCCCTGGTGCTACTAACCTGGCTCTTTTTTCACTTCCCTTAGAA
Source organism: Lycocorax pyrrhopterus obiensis (assembly GCA_014706295.1). NCBI lineage: Eukaryota > Metazoa > Chordata > Aves > Passeriformes > Paradisaeidae > Lycocorax > Lycocorax pyrrhopterus. Next base: position 28,571,473 of record JACSVZ010000004.1, read on the forward strand.
GCACTGAACTGCTCACAAATACATATCTAGATGGGGTGCCCAACTAGAGGAACTGGGAAACCTCTTTGATGTTGAAAGCTGTGTTTTATTTATACACTTGGGATAAGCCCAGAGGCTGTCTGGGCAGCCAGGAAGTTCCAGAAAGGAATTTCCCCCCATCAAACCAGGAACCACAATAATATTTTCTCCCTCTTCAGAGACTGTGTGCTCATTTCCTAGCACTTTTTCTTTAGAAGTTTCCCATTTTTGCAGGACCCTAGGACCTTTTTGTCTGTTGCTGACCTTCTAACCATTATAGTTTGAGGTTTCTTGTCTTTGACCTGCAGACCTCAAGTCTGAAGCAGCTGACGAGCTGGTAGACTCTTTCTGTGGGGGTAGACTGGATGTTTCTTTCATCTTTGGGCTGACTGCTCCTGGCTACATGGCAGGGCTCAGAAGCAGTGTGTGATCCCAGCTGAGGACTGTTATCGAGAAGGCGTTTGAAAAGGAAGAGATGCGAGTGAGTTGCAGGGGCTGTGTTTGAAGGAAAGAAGGTCAGATGAGACAATTCCTCTTCTCCAGGGATTAGAAAGAAGCTATCCAAAGCAGAAATCATTACTTCTCTTTGCTTGTGTTTCTGAGGAGCCAGGCTGCCCTGCTACCCTGGAGTTTGTGGCTGGCCAAGCTAAACTGTGAGTGCTGTCCCAGCAGCCTGTTACTGAGCAGGTGTCATGGGGCCCTTCCAGGCCCTCTTGCAGAGGAACAAATGTCTGCAGTACCAGCAGGAGAAGCACAGTGTAAATGGCCTGCTCTCTCTGGCTCTCGTTGTATCAGCCACATGCTGACTTTCCAATTGGCCCAAGCAATTTGCAGGGAGAGAATGGGCAGCAAGGGAATTATAACAGAGATGGGGCTGCCCAGCAGTGCTGTTAAGAGGATTGTCTCTTCTTCTAATGTATGTCACGTGGCCTATGCTGGAATGGTCATTGTTTCTCTATCGTATAGCATCTCTTCAATTTCCTTTTCCTTCTTTTCCTCTTTCATGGCCGTCAAAACCTGTGTATGCCAAAACATGTACCCTAGGTAGTTCATTGCTCAGAATAGCCTAAAAGATACGTATCTAAAAGAGAACAGATAGCTATTACCCTCAGCCACCTCTAACCAGCCCTTCTTGATTCTCCCTGAATGTCCAAAGTGTTTGCATGACAGCAACTGGCTCAGTTCTGGGACAGGTTGTAGTCTTTAAGGTAATGGTGGGCAGTTCTCACCTTTGGTTGCTTATAGCCTTACTGAAGGGCTCCTTCGTGTGTGGGATGTGGGATGTTTCCCAGCTGCCTGTCCCATACTCCTGGTATAAAGTCAGAGCTTGGAGAGCCCTTGTGTGTGCTGCAATTTCACCCCTGCAGCTGGGTCATGGGGTGTTTGTGGTTTGTGTGGTGGGGACTCAGCTTAGTTTGGCCTGTGTTAGGGCAGACATTGTGCAGAGGCAGAGTCAGAGATGATCCCTTCTGGAGGAGCCCACAGGCTCAGCAGTTCACACACTGGGAGGAGGAATGCTAGAAGTGATTGGTGGCTGGCTCAGGGACAGAGCTTAGTGCCCTTTGTCTGCTTTGTCAGTCATACTGTTCTGGGAACAATGCTCATTATTTTTGTGGATTGTCCTTCTCTCCTGCTTTTACCTACATACATTGGACTATGTTTGAATCAGCGGGTGGATGGCCCTGCTCTGGGACACCAAGATATGCCTGGCTTTGAGTCCACATCTTCCTCCAAGCAAGCTCCAGGCTCAGCTTTCATCCTGCTCCTGTCCTCCTATTCTCTTTTAGCATTTTCCTTGGCAGATGCTCCTTCCCTGCCCAGCACTGGCAGTACCTCCAGTGCCTGTCTTGGACATCACCCAGTTAGGGTCATAAGCAAGAGAGGATGGACGGGGTTTTTCCAGCTCATCCTTGTCTCCCTTGGTGTAATGAGGGGAGATCCCCAATAGATGGCACTTGAACCTCTTCCCTGGCTGTTTTTTTCCCTCCAACCTCAGGATGTTCAGACCAGTGTATGCACAGATGCAGCACGAGCCTGTTATGGCACAGTGTGTGGAAAAAGGAGACCAAAGAGCGGTTCAGTGTGTAAGAAGGGGCAAGCAGATCCCCAGGTGACTTCAAAGGATGAAAAAACCATCTCTTTCCTTTTGAGAAGGCTTGGCCAGGCCTGCCTAATGAGGCTTTCTGCACCCACACACATTCCTGTTCTTGCACCTGGCAGTGTCAGTGGTACACCTTGGGCAGGATAAACTGCAAAAAGCATTAGCTTGTCCTCTGAGCACAGCAGGAAACACAGCCCAGAGGGAATCTGTGCATTAAACTAATCCTCACTGCATTATCTTCACCCCAGCTGCCTGTCTTCCCATTGCACTGTTCGGTCAGGATTCCCACAGAGGAATGTCTCTAAGGGAACGTAAGATGTGGCACAGCAGACATCCAGGGATGTCTTCCCCATGGCAGCAGCAGGCAGGAACACGTGGAAGTGAACCAGCATCCTGCCTCAGCTCACAGTCCCCTGCCCTCTCCCTGTCACCTCAATGCCATGTGTTCTTGCAGGGGAAACTTGCTGCTTGCCTCCTTTTTGCTCCTGGTCTGGCCAAGAGGAATTTCAAGATATCTTCAAGAAATGCTGGAGCAGGCATGTGGGCTTACCCTAAATGTTGTGTGATGCATTTTTCATGCTTTTATCATGTGACCAGAGGAAACTTGGACTAGATTTGAGATTTGAGATTTGGCTTGAACCCAGTAGGCAGATCAAAACTCCAGGGGTGAGAAACCCACAGGAACCAAAAGCAGAGCAGAGTGATCACATGAGATGGTTGGGAACAGAAACCACTGAATTTTGCATAGCTCCAGCACTGTGATCTAGTAACAGGCTAGATTACAGTCTGGGAGCATATGGCTAGTGGCCAGGAGGTACCACTTCTATTCTTGGATCTTCCACAGCTTTCCTCAGTGACCTTCAGAAAGTCAAGTAACCTTCCTCTGACTTGGGTTTTTCCTTGGGAATAATACTATTGCTTACCCCTGGAAAATATTTTGCTATCCTTGGACAGAAGTTACTCGGTAGTGTTCTGCAACCTGTATGTGGAGGAGCAACACCTCCAGACCTCTCAGGAAGCTTTCTTTCCACTATGTGATGCAGCAGCATGACTTGTCATCTACTGGGAACTCATTTAGCATGTTGAGCCTCTTCCTTGGAGATCACCTAAGACAAGGGTTGCAGAAGTAGGTTGCAGCTCTGCTTTCTGTGAGGGTTTCTTTTCCTCTGGAGGTCTGCTAAATTGCTTGTCGCTGGTTGCAGCAGTGTGTCACTGTCCTCATTCAGAGGAGATGCTGGATGCCGTGGATCAATGCAGAGATTGTGATCTGTCAGTCAGTTGCTCCTGGCATTGCAGCTGTGGACCAAGAAAGACGTCGCCAGTGCGAGGTGCAAGGTTAGCTGGGGAGGAACCTGAGGGTGTGATTTTCTCCTGAGTCTGCTGGAACAGAGATGCTCATGGATACAGAGTCCGAGAAAACGCTGGGAGAAGGTATCTATAACTAGATTTCCAATAGAACTGGGTGTACCCAAAGTTGGTGTTTCTGGCTATTCTGGTCATCTGAAATGCAAAGCAAGAAAGAAACAGCTGCTCTGCAGGTATTTGCTGAAACACACGTAGGTAAAGGTTGCAGAAGCAGGATTTGTAGTATTAATTTCTCTCAAATTGCAAGTGCCCCTAAAAAGCCTCATCAGCACTTGTTTTTGCTGCTTGCCCTGAAAAGGCCTGGCCCTGCAGCAGGTCAGGAGGCCTAGCAGGAACCCTCCACCAGGCTGTGGTCCCCACTGCTGCCCTGTGCCTTAGTGGGTGGGGTGAGATCAGGTAGAGGCTGTGATGTGTTACAATTGGGATGGCAGATTCTGCTCTTCTCTGTTCCAGGGAGCTTTTTCAGCTTCATCTGTTCTGAAACAAACAACTAGGCCCTGGCATGTGCCTGTCCCAGTACTTGAACTCTGAATGGGAAAGCAATCATACATGTTAGTTTAAGCTAACTGTGGTTTATGGGTCATATCTTACAGACCATTACAAGGACAGCCAGTGTCTCCAGAGCTGAAATAAGGAATGAATAATGGCTTGGGGAATTTTGCTTTATATGAAAAAAAAAAAAAGAAAAAAATTTAAGAGAGTCTCAGTTGTTGGACTTTGGGATATACCTTGGTTATTGGTTAGGGACCAGGAGTAACTCTTATCTAACATTAAATATATTATTGCATATCTCTGTGGAGGATTTCTGGTTTCAACTGGCATTTTACTCCCTCCTGTTGGATGGCGGATGCCAGACTAGCAATCTGCTCATGTGCACTATTCCCTGGTTTTTTTTAATTCATGCAATAAGAAAAGCAGAAGTACCTATAGCAATGTGTGGTGGCTTAGAGTCATAAGGTTGGATTGTGATTTCAATTTGGTGTGAAATGGGGGAAAATAGATGAAGAGAAGTCCACGGTGTGAATGCAGAACTCGCAGAGCAAGTATGGTTTAACAGCTGAGACAGTTTTCTACTGCAGACATCTTCTAAGGTGGCACTATCTGAAAAGCAGAAATTTTGTTTTCTGGCTCAGACTCTGTGCTTGTTGTACTCCTTCAAGAAAAAATACTTTGCTAACTGGAGCTGAACCGAGACCCTTTCCCCTGCAGCGAAGATATTCTCTCTCTTTTCCACAGTCAGCACTTTAGGAGTGCTCTTTCCTTATCTTGTTACAGGCCTGCTGGCTGAAAACTGGGAACCCATACGTTAACCAGCCTATGCTCCTCTGGAATTTGTACACAAGCAGAGACCTCTGCAACGCTTCCTAGCTTGTCCCAGAAGGAAGGTTGGGACAAAAGGCTCTGTTGGCCCCAAGGGACTGATAATGGGCAAAAGGGACCTTTCACCTAGACACGGGGAGTTTATCGCTGGCATGGAGTTGGCAGTGGGCGAAAGCCCTTTGTTGTTACTGCCGGCAAACGTGTCGGCGGCTTCCCGTGGGTTCAAAGTGGCTGGGAGCCTATCAGTCAGTCCCTGATAACTTTCCTGACTGTTTTGCCAGGGAGGTGCTGGAGGACTGGCCATGGGAATGGGGCACCTTGCTTGTGCCCGAGGATAGCTGGTGCAGCAGGAGCTGGTGCTGGCCTGCGTTTCTGTGGGGAAAGGCTGTTGCGAGCTTCCCTGCTGCTGCAGGCCCCATGCAAGCTCCCGGGGTGGCTCAAGGGACGCGAGACAGACCACACGAGCCCTCCTTGTGGATCTGTGCTCTGAATCAGAGGACAGGACAGACAGGTCAGCGCATCCCTTTCCCCTCCTGGGCTGAGCGGGCTGCGTGCCAGGATGCGGTAGCGCACAGGCAGCGACCAGTCCGCTACATCCCCGAGCAGAGCCCGTCCGGATCGGAGAGTGAGGGAACGCCGGCCGGCCGGGAAGGGCCGGTGACCCTTTAAGCGGAGTCCCCGCCCCGTCCCGCCCCGTGCCGCCCCGTCCCGCCCCGTCGGGCCAATGTGCGCCGCGGCTGCCGCGCCGCTTGTTACAAGTTTCCCGTGGCGGCGGTGCCGGAGGGACCCCGAGGCGGCGGCGCCCGGCGGTAGCAGCGGGGAGCGATGCTCGATGCCCGCCTGGGGCTGAGCGGGCGGGAGCGCTGCCATGAGCGGAGCCCGGTGTCTCGCCCAGGGAGCTCTGCCGTCCCGCAGTGAGCACTCTGCGCCGAGTGTCTCTTGTCCCCTGCAGCACGCTGCCAGCTGGTACCTCCCTCCTTTCTGAAGCGTAGCTGGGGAGGGGGTGGAAGGCAAAGGAAGTTTGGTGTTCATTTTTTTTTCTGTAGGCTGTGGAGAGGGATTCCCTGTGGCTCCCGGCGCGGAGGGCTGTAGGACAGAGCGCGGTGGCGGAGGGGAAAGGGGCACAGCTGGCAGCGGCTGTGCGGAGCCGTGCCCCCGCCGCCGCGTACCTGGGGTGCTGGATGCGAGCTCCGCGCAGCTCCGCCGAGCGTAGCGGCAGCGGCGCGGCAGATGCAGATGCGTGCGTGTGTGTATGCTTAACCCTTTCTTGGCTCCTCGGATTTGTACCATGCTGAAGATCCTCACCAAAAAGCTCAGGAACCAGAGTTTGAACGAAATTCAACCTTTCCAGCTAAAGGTAAGAAACCCCATTTTTGTCTTGGTTGTTTCTTGTCCTCTTCAGGTAACTACTGAGGAGGCCTCGAGGAGCTGGAAAGTTGCAGTGTTTATTATGCTGGGTCAGTTTCCTCTCAGCCAGTGTGCTCAGGAGGAACTGGCCTAGGCTGTATTCCTGTTACTTAAAGTCCCATTCCTTTGCACCCAGAATTACCCTGCACAATTCAGATAATACAGAAAGGTGTATGAAGACAGATGTATCTGTCTGTTTTTTAGAATGTTTTCCTTTAGATGGGATTCACATTTAACTGTGTAGGTATTTGCCTAGATACCTTTGTACGTATGCAATCTGTGGCCTCCCAGCCCTTGCCAGGCTAGAACCCCATAGTGCTAGGTACTGTACAAACATGATTTACCTAAAATGCCTTTCAGCTCGTTATTTGCATTTCTCTCTCTTCTGGTCCTGAAGGCCAGAATCGGAGCTGAAGTTTGCAGACTGGATCACTGCATTGACCCATGGCTTTCCAGATTCTTCTTACATCCGTTTTTAATGTTTAAAATAAAACTGAGGACCACAGATTCAGGATAAGAACTGTCTAAGCCTTTCCTGCAAAATACAAAGAGGAATTTTTGAGCCATATACCACGGGATAAAAATGGAGCCGTGACGAATGAGAAAAAAATACCAGATCCTGATTTGGCGAAATTGTTTTGAATCAAGGGATACCCCCTGAAATCAGCAGAGTTACTCTGGATTGGCACCAGTACTGCGGGAAGAGTAGCACCTGGCCCCAAATAAAAGAAGGGATCTGGGAAAAGTAGCAGCCCTCGTTGCCTGAGTTGGGGGCTGGGGATCCGTATACCAGACTCCAGTGGAGTCTTTTGTATGTGTTACACAGAGGCTCATTGCCGTGTGGCTGCACTTCTGCGCAGTCACTCTGGACAGGCTGATGGCAACTTTGATGAAACATCAGCACTGTTTCTAACAAAGTTTGCTGTACTTCTTCCTCTGGGGGTTGCACGCTCTGTGGCTCTCAGGGGAGGCAGGGTTAGATTTTATTTTTGGAAGTAAAATAAGGACAATGCTTTAGGTTGTAGTGGATTGGTTCAGTGCAGAGTATCTGCAGAGGCAGTGAGGGATTTTTTTTAACACTGTGTTTCTGGGCCTTATGGCTGCAATCTCCTCCTTTAGCTTTATTGTTTGTCTCTTGGAGCCTCAGGTTGTGAAACCATGAGAATCTTCGGAAGGAGCTCTCAGAGGTAGATACAGCCTTCAGGATGCTTGGAGGCATGCAGGAAAATGTGCATGAGTGGGCATCTGCAGCCATTTTGTTCATATTAGTGCCAAGGTTTTGTGCTGCAGACAGGTGGTCTGCATTTTTGCAGGCTCAGTGGAGAAAGTTAAGCTTGCACGGTGCCTTGCTTGCAAGGCTAATGCGTAGCCCATCAGAGCTGTCTTTGCAGCCTGTAGTGGGGAGTGGTACAATGACTGGTACACATGTGTATGGGCAGAAAGCCAGACTTGCAAACTCTGGGTTTAAATCTGTTTTGTAGGCCTTTGGGGACTATGTGCAGCTGCCTGGTCTTGGTTGAGCCTTGCAGCAGCATACTAATTGCTTAATGGAGTGTGCAGTGCGCTGTCTTAGGTGTCGGACCAGAGCTCCTTGCAGGTATAGACCTGGGGTAGGTGTCACAGGGGTGAGCAGTGTGGAAACTTCTGGTGGCTGTGCTGTGCATGGACCCTGTGTCAAGGCCAAGTGTCCTGTACCATTTTGCTCTTCTGCCCTCATGATGTGGGGCTGCCAGGCGCTGACCAGACTTCTGCCTTCTTGGCCTTGGTCTGTGTCTATGCAGGTCTGTACGTTTTCTGGCTTGTGTGGTATATGCATTATTTAATAGATCCAGTGTGCTGTCATTGAAACCTAGTGAAGAGTTAGGTGAGAGCATAGAATCAGGTCTGTAGTCCTGTAAGTGGAGAACGAACATCAAGTTTGGATAGAGTAAGAATTGATCTGCATTCACCACCCAAACCAAGAGCTTTCTGAGCTTTAATAACAGTGTGCTTAGCTGCTCTTCTCCTTCATTGCGCACTTGCTTTTGCACTTTATGACCTTTATGGGAGGTTTCCAAATTCAAGGAAAAGCAAGCTGCTGTTGTGCTTCTAGCTTACAACTGTATTGAAATCAGCCAAAGTTGCAGGATACTGTCCTTGGGTAAATTGTCAACTCATTTTTACGAGTGTGGAATATTTGACCAACCTCGGATTGGCAACGAGGCTTTGGCAATCTTTTCAGGATGAAATTTCTGCCCACTGTAAGGTTTTATTTTTGTATGATGTGTCCCAAATTGGTTTAGTGTGACTGTGATAGATCCTCCTAGTCTTTTCCCACTTGGAGAAGCTGAGAGGATGCCGTGGCCTTCTGTAAGTGAAACCACAAAATATGCAAGTTTTGGGTGTTGATGCAGTGGACTTCTCTTTTTCCATACTGAAGCTGGTCTTTAGGCAGTTGACAACTAGGGCTGCTCAGAGGACATTGACTCAGGAGATGTGCTGGTGTCTCTCAGAAAGTGTCCCTTTATTTCCCTTTCTCCAGAAGTCACCATGGTGGGAAGGGAGGGACTGACTGACACTTCACCTGATATTGGGTTAGCATGCTCAGCCAGCAGTTTCTGATAAGGGTGGCTGGGCTCTCAAGTGTGATAGTTAGGGTTCAAATTTGAGCCCCTCACCTTGGAAGACAGCTGACCTTGCTGTCTTCACAGAATCCCAGAACCGGTAAGGTTGAAAGGGACCACAGTGGATCATCTGTTCCAAGCTCCCTGCTCAAGCAGGGTCATCCCAGAGCACATGGCACAGGATTGTGTCCAGATGGTTCTTGAATATCTCCAGTGAGGGAGACTCCACAACCTCTCTGGGCTTGGTCCACCCACACAGTAAAGAAGTTCTTCCTCATGTTCAGGTGGAACTTCCTATGCATCTGTTCCTGCCTGTTGCCCCTTGTCCTATTGCTTGGCACCACTGGAAAGAGCCTGGAAACATCCTGTTGACACCTCCTCTTCAGGTATTTATATACATTGATGAGATTCCCTCTCAGTTGCCTCTTTTTGAGACTGACCAAGCCCAGCTCCCTCAGCCTTTCCTAGTAAGAGAGATACTCCAGTCCCTTAGCCTTCTTTGTTACTCTCCACTGGACCTGCTCCAGCAGCTCCATGTCTCTCTTGTACTGGGGAGCCCAGAACTGGACACAGCACTCCAGATGTGGCCTCACCAGGGCTGAGTAGAGGGGCAGGATCACCTCCCTCAGCCTGCTGGCAGTGCTCTTCCCAATGCACCTCAGGACACCACTGGCCTCACTGGCCACAGGACACACTGCTGGCTCACGGACACCTTGTTGTCCACCAGGACCCCAAGGTCATTGTCCGCAGAGCTGCTTTCCAGCAGCTGAGTCCCCAGCCTGTGCTGGTCCATGGGGTCCTTCTTCCCCAGGGGCAGGACCCTGCACTTCCCTTTGTTGAATTTCAGAAGGTTCCTCTCTGCCCATCTCTCCAGCCTGTCGAGGTCCCTCTGAAGGGCTGCACAGCCCTCTGGGGTATCAGCCACTCCTCCCAGATTTGTATTATCTGTGAACTTGCTGAAGAGGCATCTTCCCCTTCATCCAAGTCATCGATGAATGACTTAAATAATATTTGGCCCAGTATTGAATCTCGAGGGTTCAACAGTGACAGGCCTTCAACCAGACGGTGTGCCACTGATTATGACCATCAGCCAGTTGTCAATCCACCTCACTGTCCACTCATCCAGTCCACGCTTCCTGAGTTTGCCTATGAGGATGTTGTGAGAGACAGTGTTTAAAGTCTTGCTGGAGTCAGTGTAGACAATATCCACTGCTCTCCCCTCATCCAGCCAGGTAGTTCTTTCACTGTAGAAGGCAATTGGGTTTGTCAGGCATGACATTAGTAAATTCATGCTGACTGTTCCTTGTCATCCATGTGGATAGACATGGCCTCCAGAATGAGGCACTCCATCACGTTTCTAGGGATTGAGGTGAGGTGGACTGGCTGGTAGTTCCCTGACTCTGAATTCTTGCCTTTTCTGAAGACTGGGGTAACATTTGCTTTCTTCCAGTTCTCAGGCACCTCTCCTGATTGCCACGACCTTTCAAAGATGATTGTGAATGGCCTAGCTATGGTATTTGCCAGCTTTCTCAGCGTTTGTGGAAGCAACCCATCAGGGCCTGTGGACTTGTGGATGTCAAGTTTTCCTAGGTGTCTTCCCATTGGACACTCATGCCCCTGCAGCAGGGGCAGCGTGTCCACTCCTGAGCTCTTGTAGTTCATAGCACAGCCTGTTAGCTTAAGAGCTTCAGCTCTTCAGTTTCTGTGGCTAAATCCAAGAAAGGAGAGGGAATTGCCTGATGACTCAGTCTTTGGTCTACCTCTTGCTTCAGTGGTCTGGTGTTATTTGCTAGAGATTAGGCCAGATTCAGGAACCTTTTTGGCTGTTTTTAAGCCAGAAGCAGATCTGACTCCACAGGTTAGGGATCATCTTTGATAACAGTTGGCAACTGGGTCTATTCCAGAGCAGTTGGGACAGGAGAAAAGAGAGAACAGGGGAGTGTCCCATATTGTAGTGAAATGCTTCAAACCAGGAAAGTGAGAGGGGCCTGTAACTCAAGGCCTGATTTTTTTTTTTTTTTTGTATGTGTGTGTTAGTTGTCCACTATTACAGTCTAGTACAGTTTTTTTATTATTTTCTTTCATAGTTTTGGACTGGTAGCCCTGAGAAACACTTTCTGAACTCTAAGTCAGGCTGATCAAGGAGCTTTTAAAATGCATATCTTGGGCTTGCATGTGGGTTTGTGATGGAGTACTGATATTGAGCCCTTAGAAGTATTCTCTGACCAACTCTGTGAGCTTTCTGCGAATCAAATGTCTTGTTCATCCCCACTATTTGGGGTAGGGATTTCTCACACAAATGTGTGTCTTCCAAGTTTCTCTTTAACTCTTGAGGCTTTGCTATTTATGTAGTGGCTAAAGTGTGGGTGTCTGTTTTCTGAGCTTTGCTTGCAAGCAGGCTCCTTGGGGCAGGGAGCATCTGGCTGGAACAAGTCTGTGCATTGCCAGTCAAACTAAGCCCTTAATTAGTGGCCCTAGGTGTTATCACAATGAAACAGTTGGATTGTGGTGTGTTAAAAAATTAACTGGCTGGAACATGCAGCCGAAAAAAACTGAGCACTTTAAAGGTGGCAATTTCATTCCAACTTTGCTGTTGACACTAACAACTTTGGAGGTGATACAACTGATGTTCTAATCCACAAAAGTTGTTAAATTACTTATGTACTTGGCATATTCATTTTGGTCCTGGGCAGAGGTAATTCAGACATGTTTGCTTCCTTAATGTTGATCAATGATACGAAGTCGTATGTGAGTGTTCTGGTGACAGAGAACTGCATTTCTCTTCTACATAACTTTAGCCTTATACTTGGTTAAAGGGAATTGTGTGCTAGGCACTAACAAAGCCACTGTGTCAGCTCTCCTCAGGGACCCTTGCAGTTTGTATGTGTGCATACACAGCACTGGGGACCAGAAAGTCATCTCAGTTATTTTCTACTGGCATCTGTATCTGGAATCCGCTATGAGACTCTGGGCTGGCTGGCCAGCCGTGACGGGCAACTGGGAATCATCTTCATCCTCCCTGTATGAAGGGGATTCAGCTGGCTGTGCAAAGTGAACCTCAAGCTTGCAGGCAGTGAATCCTGAGTCACTGTCCCTGTGGCAGCTTGTTACTTTGCAGAGCCGGGAGTGTTATTTTTTTCTCCTTAGACCAAAAGAGTGGAGTAGCATTGTTACTGATGCACAGTGGGTGTGCTTTCAAAGATCTGCATAAGTGCTCATGCTTACTATGAATGACGACAGACTGCTTTCTGTCTTTCTTTGGGCCGATTGCTTGTCATGTGTCACAGGTCTTCAGCTTGGCACAGGGAAAATTTAGCTTTGTCTGCTGTGGTGTATGCAGGTTTTCTCTCCTTTGTGGGATTTTCAGCAGATCCCACCAAACAGGTTCATTCCTCTAGAGCTAGAGGACTCTGTATTACACTGAAACTTTGCTTTTCTTCCTGTTACATGAACTGGTTACGTTAGATGCTTCTGGTTTGTCGTAATCTCAGGAAAGACACAAACGCATGAATCTAAGTGTGTAAGTACAATTTTGACTTTTGGAGTATCTATGAATATGCCTGAAGTTAGGTTTGTGATAATTTGGACTAAAAATATATGTGTTAGTGGGTTTGAAATGCTGTGGTAGATACTTAGCTAAGGCAAAGAATAGAACAGGCAATCCCAGCCACTTTAAGCCTTAGGTTTTTGAGACTCCTGCCTGAGGCATTGCAAAATAATAGGTTTGCAATACTTTCTACTTGGCTTCGAAGGTCTGAATCTTTAAGGATTGTCATCTTTTCTGTGCAGACATTCAGCACTGATAATCTCCTGTAAAGACTTAATTCCAAAGAGTGGTACTTCAGACAAATTTCAGATACTGCAAATACAGCATGATGGGCCATTCATTGACATTGGGGTAGTTTGAGACATTCTCTCAGCTGGCCTTTATGACTGATAGGAAACTATGGACTAGCTTAAAAAAAAGTCCATCTCCCAAAGGCACAAAGAAATCTCATTACTTTTCCTTGTATTTCCCAATTCTTGATTTTTATTTGAATGAAAAACTTAAATTCTGAAAAGTCAGTGCTATGTATTTAACTTTGGGATTTCAGTGAAAACTGATTATTTTTCTTTGCTGGGTAGTGCAGTTCTTCATTTCCTGCTGTCATACATTGTCCTACAAGTTCCAAATTTGTTGCACTGTTTGGGATGCTAAATGTTTTCCTGAGCATGAAAAGAACTCATATTTCAGGTGAAAATAGAAAGCAGAACCAGGTCATTATTTATTTTAATTATATGGCTTTCACAAAAAAGTGGGTTCACCTTTTTTTACAGCAAAAAGCAAGGCTTGCGTCTGCTCAGGAGATTTCTGTGGACTGGTGGGTGGGCAGGGCACCACTCTGCTGTAATGTGTCAGCCTGGTCAGTGTCTCTGGCTGTTCCTGGAGCATGCCTGGGGTCACAGAAGTGTTGTTTGGATTCCTCAGAATGGGAACCAAGGGCTGTATTCCCTTTTCAGTGGGAAATAACACTCCCACACACATTGTAGGCAGCGCCAACCCCTCCTACCCCCGTGCCTTTATCTGTAGCTCCTGTTCTCCTGTTGAGTGGGATTCAGGTTGCCGGGTGATCCAGCTCTTCCTAGCAACCAGCATCACAGGTATGTGTGTGCTTGGACCGTGTTCTGCCGCAGGAGCTGTTGTGCGTGGCCGTGGGCAGAGCCTGTTTGTCCTCCTGCCACCGGTGACCAGCAGTCAGCCAGCTAAGCTGTTTGTGAATAGGCACCAGCACCACCCACAAGTACTCAGCGTGAACACCCAGGCAAGGATTTAGAGAAAAGCCAATTAGTTGTGACCTTTATCTGCACTGAAAGCATTCCCTGTGCAGTGAACTCTGCTGTGACCCAGGCCTAAAAGTCGATGTAAAGGACATATGGCCCAGTGTGACCTCTGCAGAGCTGTCTCCATGCCAGTCTGGGCACAGGGCTGCCCAAGCTGTGGGGATGCAGCAAACAGGTGAAGCACAGTTCAAAGAAGGTTTCTTCTGGATCAGCATGGTCACTCCTTGGGGATGGACAGCTCAGGGTGTCTCTAGGCATTTCTTCCCTCTCTTGCTATGTTCTTGCTTTTCGTGCCCATTATAACCTCCTCTCTGCCATGGGCTGGTCTGTTTGGACACAGACCTGGCATCCACACATGTCTCTGTCTATATGTCACACTGAATTGTTCAGTCCTTGTAGGACAGGCATTTTGAGGCTGGGGCATCCCGGGAGCTGGCTGAGGCAGAGGGAGCTGATCTTACGTGGTGAGTAGTTTGTGTTTGTTTGGGGTTTTTTAAAATTTTTTCATCTCTTCTGTAATCACTGCAGCACACCAAGTGCTCAGCCAGGTGAACTCTTGCTGTTATCCCGTTGAGAAGCTCTAGCACAATGGAAATGCCACAACAGAGTACCCATGTGAGGAGCTCACATGATTAGTTCTCTAGTCCATCCTTGATGGCTTCTTGGAGAGTGAAATACCGTGGGTGCTTATGGAAACTTCCTGTTGGACCTGTATGTAAGAAAGTATCTTGCTTAGAAGGTTTACGCTGAAGCTGCCACATGGCTGCATGTGCAGTAATCCAAATCCTGGTTCTTTCTGGTTGCTCTGTGTTAGCACAGCAGAATTTTATCTAAGGGTGGCAGGGGCTAAAAGCCCAAAGAAGATTCTGTGTGTGCTTTACAAAGCAGCTGGTGTGGACCAGCCCCTTGTTTCTTTGTTTCCAGCCCTCTCCTCCCCTGGCACTCTTCTCCAGGCTGCTCATCATCCAGGCTCGCCTGCTGCAGAGCCACTTCAGCTTGCCAAGGCCTGAGCCGTGGTGCTGGGAGCAGATCGATGCCTGTGCTCCACTGGCATGCACCCTTCAGATGAGCGTTGTGAGTGAGAAGATGCGGTGAAACCCGGGGAGGCATCCCTATGGCATGGTAGACTGCGAGGCTGTGGGTTGCCTTCCTCAAATAGCACGACTGGGTTGGTTGGTCTTTGTACCCAGCAAACATACCTGAGAAAAGCCCTCTACAGCTTTGCCTGGATTCACCTCCCCATCCTAGTTCCAGCATCAGCCCATATGAAAGGACCTATGAGTCCAGGGCTTGAAACACTTTCTAAGGAGGAAAAGGAAACCAATGTCTAGATCTCCAGAGGAGGCTTTTATTAGTCATGTCTCCCATTTCATGGATAGGTTCACCTGAGGTTTGTTGCCTGACTTCAAGGTAGATGGTCCTTATCTGAATTTAGATATATGAAAGGATGGGAGATGCCTGGTATTTGGGAGATGTCCAAATACTTCAATATTTGTAAATATCCACAATGAGAATAGGCGGGCTTTGGTTTCTTGTATTTCTAGGGACCAAACTATTGCTTGGTAGCTGATTCATTGATTTGTCTGGGCTACAAACCTGGTTTTGAGCCAGGATTTCAAGGAGATCACAGAATTCGAGTTGCTGATAGCACAAAGATCCTATCCCTTCACACCTATTTTATTCAGCAATCTGTCTCATCTTACTCCTTCTTAACAGGGTCACATTGTTTCCATGATGCATGCTGGTTTTTATTTAACTGATGTCCTTACTTCTTGGCATGACAGGCCACAATCTGCCAAGCTCTATATGGACATAAGATGAGAATAAAATTTCCTTTGGTTGAATGGGGAATTTCCCATCTTGGGGAAAGGTGCCAGACAGGCAGCTAGGTTCTCCAGTTTGCTGAGAGTGTGTCTGGATGTGAGCTGGAAAAATATAAAATAATCCTTCCATATCCTGTCACCTAGTTATTACACACAAAGCCAAGTGGTTGTTCCAGACAGTTGTCTGCAGCCAGACTGTTCTTGTATGTGTTTCTTTTTTTGCTTTATAATTTTTTTCTTTACTCCTATGAGTTGGTTATTCCAAGGAAATACAGTTCTATGGCCAAAGGCTAATTAAGAGGAGAGAACAGAGGTATTTGGTGTGAAGCATATAAACTGAAATAATTTAGAAGCTTGAAAAGTCAGCAGATTCCATGTATAGATTTTTGTTCTCAGAGAACCTTTTTTGTTCTGGCTTGGACAGAACCAATCACTTTTGGGAAACCGTTCAATGGTATTTTGCAGAGGGCTGCAGTGCAATGCAGCTTTTCCCATCTTGCCCCTGAACTGATATGTGAGCATTCTAGTTTAGTATTTGGTGCTTGGACACTGTCTCAGTAGCACTCTGTGGTGGGGTGAGTTGGACCTGAAGGAACACTGTCACGCTTTGCTCTGTGCATCCCCCTTACATTGTGACATTGCAAATAAATGCATGGTGCTCTGTGTCCCTCTTCCATGAATGGGATTTAGAAGCATCCATCCCGTGTTGGACCTACAGTTGCCCCCAGTATCCCATCTCCTGCATTAGTAACCCAGTAGGCTTCTTTTACCTAAACCTGTTCATTTTACACCACCAAATCTGTGTAGGGTATTTGCATCCAGAACATCCTGTGGCAAAGTATTTCACACCGTAACTACACACTGCCAAATGATCACCTGTTGTTTGTTTAGGACCTACCTCATACTAATTAAATTTTGTGCCTTCTCTGTTGCATAGTGGAGAAGAGAGTGAATATTCAAATTCTGCCTTTGTGTGCTCATCTCTAGCCCATGCCTCCATGTGTGGGACGATCTGACAACCCATTTGTCAGATTTTCCCAACTAGGAACCAGTTGGAATCACACAACATTTACCAGGAAAGGATCTGGTGCAGTGAGAGCCATTGCAAGTTATGACATGTTCCTGACTCTTACTTTGAAGGTGCCTGACCAGATGGATCAAAGACCTGGTCTGAAAGGATTATCCTACTGGTTTGCTCTCTGATAAAACACAAAAAGTTTGGTGTAAATCCGTAGAGATGAAACAGCTCTCATCTGCTTGCACTCAGAGGGGTTAACGTGAAATTTTGAGAGGAGGAGAAGCCTGAAATGTCTCATGTGCTCCAAATGTATTTTCCAGCCTGACTGTAAGGCATTGTTCCTTGTGTTTGCAAATGTGGCTAATGTAGTTCTTTATGGCTGAGCAGAGGTGAGTGTCGAGTGAGGTCTCCTAACACAAGCAGCTTCTCCTCAGCTAAGGAAGTATCTCAGGGCAAAGGCAGTTGCCCTCTGAGTCTTTTGAGTAGGGAATGGAAAAACTGTTACCAGATGTGTTGTTTATGCCAGCTGCTGTCAGCCGTGCTTCCCTGGTTGAGGGGACTCATGGAATGCTGAGGAGTTGCTGTAAACTGCCAGAGAAGCTGGCCTGTGCAGAGAAACCTTTTCCCATCACAGCAATATAGTAACTGAGCTATGCCGGTGGGAGTAGGGTGTGAGTCGGGAGGGATGTCTTTAAATCCCTGTGGCCAAGGCAGAAATGGTTGGCACTGGTGAGCAGCCAGCTCCCATCCTCCCTCCCGGAGTAAATGCATTACAGATAAGATCAGCTATTATAGGTGCCCTTGCAGTTCTAGGTGTCCCTTGTACGTCTTCCTCTTATGTCTGAGAGGTTGTCAGCCTGTGATAAATAGCGTTGCTTTTAATCTGACTATTTGGAGCTGAGGTTTAGCAGCAAATGGGCTGTAAGTTACAGATGAAGCTAAGTCATTGTATCTTAGTGCAGCGTGGATGAGGCCCTGTAATGAAGGTCTTTAATCCTTCAGGGTCCTTTTTGTCTTTCTGGATTGCTGTGCTTTGTGGTGTCAACACTGCCAAATAACACTGCTCCTGCTGGGTGTGAGCCAGGCGATTGCCTGGCTCCAAGGGCTCCAAGCTGAGAGCTGTCAGGGCAGTTGACCTCCTTTGGAAAGGGATCTCTTTGCAGCACAACTGTGTTGCTGCTTCTTTCTGATGGGTGCTTTCCAACACTTTGCCACCTGTTTCTTTGTTAGTTCTCATCTGAGCTATGCTGTCTTCCCTCATAGGATGAGAAAGTGAACAGGTGAATGCCAGCCTCCGTGAGAATCCTTGAAACTTGGGTAGGAGTTAGCCGTAATTCTCTTTATCGCATCAGCAAAGCTATGAGTAGAGTAACAGAGCTGTTGAGAAACTCATAGTGTGGGTCCATGACGTGCAGGTGACTGCCATGTGAGGCCAGGCTGTGCTGGGTGTCTGTATGGAGCAGAAGCTGAGTGTGGGAGGAGGGTAGGAGATTTGTGGGACACTTACTGGGAAGTGGCACATCTGTGAGCTTGACTTGCAGGTAGAAGTGGAGTTGGAGGAGTGTATGGTTCCTGTCACTTGTAGGAAGAGCTATAAACCTTAACTAGCCTCTTAAGCTAACAACATAGGGATAGTTTGAGAATTTTGTAAAAGTTCTTGCTACCAGAGAGAGTGATAGATATCACAGCATGGAGCTGCGCCATTCCCCTGGCTCCCATACTGCCGAAGCAGTCTTACTTTGGAGCACAGTGGTCTGGGAAGTCAAGAAGGAAATTGAAGGATTAAAGGCTGTATTTCCGTGGTAACACCTTTGTTACCAGATCCCATCCACCTGCTGAGTGAGGGCTGTAGTGATTTTTGTTTTATCTGTATTTTTAACAAGTGAAGTTTATAACCTTTGAAATCATGGCCCCAAACATGACTGCAGCTATGTTTAATCAGAGGGATTCTTGTTCTCATAGTGGCTTTGAGGATAAATAAACTGAATGGGGTTCTCTCAGATTTGGAGTATTTTGGGTGCTAAGGAACAGAGTCTGGGTGGTTTTTGCCTAGGAGGCCTTTTAAAGACTAATTTTTTAATTGATAGCATTCATTTTGTGTCTTTTGTTGTCACAGATGTGTGATGCCTGATAGGAGGAGTGTGTGCATCTATATGGATGCCTATACCATTGGTAGAGCTTAGTCTGTTCTAGTCTGTTTGCAAGTACTTATTTCTATTTTGTGTGGAATTTAAAAGCATGATCTTGGTTGCACTCTTGTAAAAATATTTGCCCAGAATTTCTGAGAATAGACCCAGGGTGGATAGGAGTCTCAATTGTAGGCATCAGCTGCATTCTCTTCCCTGGGACAGGGAACATGAGGTATCTAGTTTCTGGTGGCTGTGGGCTCCATGTATTCAAGCACCATAGGCTCACTGGTGCTGTATACATACTTTTCTGGGTTAATGGTGAAGCATCGGGACTTGCTCGGTTTCTTGGGGTTTTTTGTTTGGTTGGTTTTTATTTTGTAAACCCCCTGGTGTTTTTATCTTTAGTCTTCCCCTGCAAAATCATCTCAGCCTTGGGAAGAGCAGGGGAAGATTTTGAAAGAGAGGTTTGCACACTCTGACTGCTGCAAAGAGAACTGATGTGGGGCAGATGAGAGAGTGGCGAGAGTTAGCTGTGCTCTTGTCTGCATAGAGTCCTCTGGTTTATTCCACTTGCAGATGAAGATCCCCAAGACTAGGGTAGTGTATCTCTGCTTTAGTTCTAGTCAGATTTGTCCACAGGTGTAAATTCTTTCCAGAAGCTGTAGACAGTATGGTCAAAACACACGGATGTATTTGTGACAGTGCACGTGGATGAGGGAGAGGATTTAAAATGGTAAGAGGACCAAGCATGTGCCTCCTTACACCCACACACCACTCATATCCTCACTGTTCTGTGTAAGCCTTGTGCCTTCCTTTCAAGATCTAGGTAACCCAATTTAAACCCATGCTTCTGGAAATGCAGTTTGGTCATTGCTTCTCGGAACAGAAGCTTGTTTTCCATGTTCTTTGTTTAATGACTGCTACCACTTGCACCCTGAGAGTTGCCAGTCACTGTGTTTGGCAGTGTCTGAGAATGGTAAGCACTGAACAAAAATAATGACTGTACTATTAAAACATTGCAGATTTGGCTATCTGGAGTGACTCTCTGCTTCCCTCAGATCTATGAAACCACTGATGATTAAATACACTCTAGGCCCATGCAGAAGATGGCATTCCTACAATAGGAATTTTGCTGTCCTTGGAATGGGGAGGGCCTAGAAAACAAGGGCCTCAGGGAGTGCTGTGTCCCTCTGGCCCTTCCCTGCTTTCATTGACTCAGCTGCTCTGAGCGGCTCATGGTCAAGCAGGCCCATGTTCAAGGGTTATGAACCCTGGGTTTGAACTGTAGCCATTTGCAAGGAAATGGGGAATAGAGTTTGAAGGCACACTTACTGTGAAAATCAAAAAAGAACATAATAACATGGAAAAAATACTCTAGAAAAGCTTTTCCAGACCAGGATGATTCTGGCTGGGAGTTTAGCTGTTGAAGGACCCCAGCTGTAAATCTCAGATATAGCATGAGCAGTCATGTCTCACATGTGGATGTTTGAAGATTGAACTGAACTTTAGCTTGGCAACTTGAGGAGAGAACCAGCCTGTTGTACTAGCATAAATTTTCTCTGTAATACTGAATATCTCTCAAAATTAAAGGAGATCTTGGGAAAGAAGTTACATGTTAATTTGAAGGTCTGTTTGACTCATTCCTTCCTTCTTCCTCATGTTCCATGGCTCAAAACTGCCTTTCCATGTCTCATCATCTACCTTGTTTTCCAACTCTCTCTAATTCAGAGTTTCTTATGATTGGCAGGATGGCACCTCCCTTGTTCAAGTCAGGCAGTGTCCCATGGCAACTGCACCAGTTGTTGACCTGGAAAAATAACACTAGGGAAATTTAGTGAAATGTTTTTGCTAAAGCCGAGCAGTGGAAATGAAGAAGAGCCCTGTGCTGTAGGTTGCCCATGTCTGTAGCAGCTGCTCTGTAGGCAGTGTGGCAGGGGGGAGGTAAGTGAGCACTGGTTTCATTTCTCCAGTCTGAAGTCTGAAGAAATGGAAATCAGTTCCCCATCGCAGAGGTATCAGTAGTCATTGTTGAGCTCATCCATTGCCTTCGGTTTTGTGCCAGGAACCAGTGTGTGAGACCAGCTCAGCAAAGTCTCTTTCCAGGGCTCTCGGAAGGGACTTTACGTAGTTGCAGAGATTCCCTGGAGTGGTTGGCCTGAAGTGAACAAGCCTGGGTCACAAACAGCCTTGTATGTGCAGCACAGCCAGTATTGGCCTCTGCCAGGGAAACCACCTCCCTGGAGGTAAACTCCCTCCTTCCTTCCCTCCCTCCCTCGCTCCCAGAGGGAGTTTGGGAATGATGCCCTCCAGCCTGTGTGCATTCTTCATGTGAGCTGGGAACAAGGGGTTGCCTGTGGTCAGTTGTATCTTTGTATTATCTCTTCCTCATGAATACACCTCCACCGAACCAAACCATGCTATTGGTGTTTTAGGTTTTTAGGACAATGCAGCCTTTAAGTGAAGCCTGTTGGGAGAGTTTTATTCTGCCTTAGAAGTGAGATTCCTTATCCTTTGTAAGCTCACAGATGATTCTTAATGTCATTATGTCTGATTGTATGATAGCAGGATAATTTCTCTTCTGGAAGCCAAACCAGGAGGAACTCCACTTCAGCACAGTGGGACTTTTTTATTGTCTGATGTATTTCAGAGCTTTAGACTTTAAGGCTGATGTGACCCTTTAGGACCT